>OY997266.1:119681734-120281734 GCA_963921465.1 Triticum timopheevii | reverse complement strand
CAAGATGCAAATTGTGGAGGTAGAGTTGATGAATTCAAAAGTCTTCAATGTAACTTTAGTTGTATCGAAGAGATCTTTTTCGTGTCTTTTGTGCCTATCATATCGATCATCGTCTTTGACAGAACTCCCATCGATTTGTTAAACAGTTTGTCGTTGGCAAGGCCATAATTTTTAACACTGGATCCGTTAAGACGAGTGCAAAGGACGTTGGTATTAAGCTTTGGAAAAAGAAGCCATTCCTATGGAACAGAAGAACGAGTCATGAAGTTTACTTTTGTCCAAACATCTTACAAAAAATGAGCTATCCATTTAAAAAAAATACTACATAAAAGCATACATTATGCATGTCTTGTGCTCTTTTTTTTGTCCACAGTTATGCGTTTTTCCTAGTGTGGTGTAAAAAAATCCAGTGAGGTAATCAACCAAATTACAGGAGTTCTAAAAAACGGAAAAGGAGGAGGCGTTGCCGTCGTACCTCTTTGCGGCAGTAAGTCCATATCAGTGCTGAATAGGATGCACTGCCTCCACCGGCGTCGCTCCAAAAATGGACTCGTATTTCCCAAATGATGGAGTACTTTTCTCTGCAGAAGCTTCTCACTTCCAAAGGCCTGAGAGGATACAGACCATACCGAGTAATCTTTGACTAGACTAATATGGTCGAAAAATAGACAAGAAAATTCCACCCGCTCTCGCAGTACACTGAATCTCCACATGGAAAATAATGCACTCCTGTCATATTATTGGCAGAACCAGATGGCTCTGCCTTCCACAGGCCACCGGCTTGAGAGTTGAGTAGCACCACGCATATATACGGCAAGTCAGCATCAGAGTTGAACATCATCCTGGCAGCCAAATTCAGTGCATCGAACAGCGTCCTCTTCTTTGACCATGAGGGTTAATCTGCGCCATCCGATGTCCCATCGGACTGCCTGGACGCCGCCTTTCTGGAGGTTCAGAACTTGAGAAGATTCATTCATCCACATGGCCAACTCCATGAGTCCATGGCTGACGTTGGAGCATGCGTCACTAGCAAGAGGTGACCAAGTTGATACGCTGCACTCGTTCCAACGTCAGCTCCTCAACTCAACTTAGGAAGATATAGCACCAGGACCAGGTGCTATATACACACTACGGTTGCCATTGCACCGCTTCCAAGTCCTCCCAGCTTGACAAACTCCACTAGCACTTTTGCTGCCACAGCCGATCAGCCATGACCCTCTCCGGCAGCAGCGATAGCCAGAGCGGCTCCGCGAGGGCGCACTTCGTGCTGGTACCGATGATGGCTCAGGGCCATACCATCCCCATGACCGACATGGCACGCCTGCTGGCAGAGCATGGCGCGCAGGTCAGCTTCATCACCACGCCGGTAAACGCCGCTAGGTTGGAGGGCTTCGCCGCTGACGTGAAGGCGGCAGGCCTGGCGGTTCAGCTCGTGGAGCTCGACTTCCCGGCAGCGGAGTTCGGCCTACCGGACGGGTGCGAGAACCTCGACATGATCCAATCAAAGAATTTGTTCCTGAACTTCATGGAGACCTGTGCCGCGCTTCAGGAGCCCCTCATGGAGTACCTCCGTGAGCAGCAGCGCTCGCCTCCTAGCTGCATCATATCTGACATGATGCACTGGTGGACCGGCGACATCGCAAGGGAGCTCGGCATCCCGAGGCTCACCTTTAGTGGCTTTTGTGGCTTCTCGTCCCTTGTCAGGTACAAACATAAGAGGCAAACCTTGTGAGCACTGGGGATATTTTTGCTTCTATGATTAAGTAATTTACTTCAGTAGTAGAGGACATATTACTGTAAATTCCTTCTAGGAAAGAAGAAAGCATACATATATAATAGACTAAACAAGATAATAAAATCGACGTGTGCACTACCTTACATAATGAAACATGTAATTCAAACTGCGTAAGGAAGTACAGAGAATAAGCATGTTCATCAGATATTTGTTACGCCAGTTGCAGCTGGTTGATGTATCAAAGATGTTTGCACTTCAACGTATTATTTTAAACAACTAAGACCATCTTGCAGGTACATCATTTTTCACAACAATGTATTGGAGCATGTCACAGATGACAATGAGCTCATCACGATCCCAGGGTTTCCTACACCGCTAGAGATGATGAAGGCTAAATTACCTGGAACCCTTTCTGTTCCGGGTATGGAGCAAATTCGTGAGAAGATGTTTGAAGAGGAGCTGAGATGCGATGGTGAGATCACTAATAGCTTCGAAGAGCTTGAGACATTGTACATTGAATCCTTTGAGCAGATAACAAGGAAGAAGGTCTGGACAGTCGGGCCAATGTGCCTCTGCCACCGAAATAGCAACACAATGGCCGCTAGGGGTAACAAGGCGGCAATGGACGACACACAGTGCTTGCAATGGCTTGATTCAAGGAAGCCAGGCTCAGTGATCTTTGTAAGCTTTGGCAGCCTCGCTTGCACTACACCTCAACAACTTGTTGAGCTGGGACTGGGACTCGAAGCCTCCAAGAAACCGTTTATTTGGGTGATCAAAGCAGGTCCTAAGTTTCCAGAAGTTGAGGAATGGCTCGCAGATGGGTTCGAGGAGCGTGTCAAAGATAGAGGTATGATCATAAGGGGCTGGGCGCCACAGGTGATGATCCTGTGGCACCAAGCCATTGGAGGATTTGTGACGCACTGTGGGTGGAACTCAATAATAGAGGGCATCTGTGCAGGTGTGCCCATGATCACTTGGCCGCACTTTGCAGAGCAGTTTTTGAATGAGAAGCTGGTGGTGGATGTGCTGAAAATTGGGGTGGAGGTTGGCGTGAAAGGAGTTACACAGTGGGGAAGTGAAAAACAAGAGGTTATGGTTACACGAGATGCCGTGGAGACGGCAGTGAACACCCTGATGGACGAGGGGGAGGCTGCAGAGGAGCTGAGGGTGAGAGCAAAAGACTGCGCCATTAAGGCGAGGAGGGCATTTGATAAGGAGGGTTCTTCTTATAACAACGTAAGGCTGTTAATTCAAGAAATGGGAAACAAGACGAATGCATGTGGTTGATACAGACGGTAATAAGCTCGCCTTTTCTGTGTAAACATGAAGTGAAAGATCCTAGAAGACATATATCATCATATAGAATTTTGTACCAGGCTCACAGGTGATTATTTGGAGATTAGAGATGATCCAAATGAAGGCAATATCAATTGTCTTCTTTTGTACGCTCTTTTATGGCAATCCACCACATAACTACACAGTCTGCTCTTCTAGATGGTTACGCTCTCCCTTGCATTTTGCTACCGCTGTTGCACGACTAGCCACGGTTCTCAAAGCATAGGACAACGACTCCCACGACGCTGCCGTGACGCCAAGCAGCTCAAGGAAGAAGCGTGCCCTGGGAGCAACTGGGGAGGGGGCGTCGCCGTGCCCTCGACACTGCACTGTTGCATTGCACCAGACATTGTAAATTGCTTAATAACAGACCTTGTTTCATTGCTAATTGCCGCAGTCTTGTATTAAATTCCTTTTAGATATAGATTTTTTTGGGATAGATATAGATTATATTTGGTCTGTGTGCATGAAACAAAAGTAAAAGAAGGAGGCTCGGTTGTACCTCTTTGCGTCAGGAAGTCACTGTGTTGATTAGGATGCATTGCGTCGCTCCAAAAATGGAGATATCACTGAAAGTTCTTTTTAGCTTCTCAAACAAAACTCTGAAAGGGAACAGACATTGATCTTTGACTCGAGTGAGACGGTCGGAGAACGGACAAGAAAATTCCACCCGCTGTCACAGTACACTGAATCTCAATATAGAAAATAATGCACCATCACATTATATGCAGAATCGGCTGGCCTGGCCTTCCACAGCCTTGGGAGTTAAGTGGTGTGCATATACAACAAGTCAGCATCAGACATGAGGATCATTCAAATCCTGTAAAACGACTCCTCTTTGAGCGTGATAGGCGGTAGGGACGGTTAATCTGAGCCATCCGGTGTCTGATCGGATGGCCTGGATTCTGACGATCCAGAACTTAAGAAGATTCATCCACATGGCTGACCCCAGGAGTCCATGACTGACGTAAGAGCATGCGTCACTAGCAAGAGGTGACCAATTTGATACGCTGCTGCATCGACGGCTCGTCATAGGAAGAATTATATGCAGAATCGGCTGGCCTAGCCTTCCACAGCCTTGGGAGTTAAGTGGTGTGCATGTACAACAAGTCAGCATCAGACATGAGGATCATTCAAATCCTGTAAAACGACTCCTCTTTGAGCGTGATAGGCGGTAGGGATGGTTAATCTGAGCCATCCGATGTCTGATTGGATGGCCTGGATTCTGACGATCCAGAACTTAAGAAGATTCATCCACATGGCTGACCCCAGGAGTCCATGACTGACGTAAGAGCATGCGTCACTAGCAAGAGGTGACCAATTTGATACACTGTTGCATCGACAGCTCGTCATAGGAAGATATAGCACCAGGTGCTATATATAAACACTAGTTGCCATTGCAACCATCATCAGATTGTGTCCAACACATCGTGCTATCTTGCCGGTGTCACTGTCCTCCCAGTTCAACTGACCCCACCACCCGTACTTTCACGACAATAGCCGATCAGCCATGACTTCCACCGGCAGCACCGATGGCCAGAGCGGCTCTGTGAGGGCCCACTTCGTGCTGGTACCGATGCTAGCGCAGGGGCACACAATCCCCATGACCGATATGGCGCGCCTGCTGGCAGAGCACGGCGCGCAGGTTAGCTTCATCACCACGCCAGTGAATGCCTCCAGGTTGGCAGGCTTTGCAGCCGATGTGGAGGCAGCGGGCCTGACAGTTCGGCTCGTGGAGCTCCACTTCCCGAGCGCCGAGTTCGGCCTACCGGACGGGTTGGAGAACCTAGACATGATCCAATCCACGGATCTGCTCTCCAATTTCATGGATGCCATCGCTGCGCTTCAGGAACCGCTCAAGGCATACCTCCATGAGCAGCAGCGCTCGCCTCCAAGCTGCATCATATCTGACCTGATTCACTGGTGGACTGGTGACATCGCAAGGGAGCTCGGTATCCCGAGGCTGACCTTTAGTGGCTTTTGTGGCTTCTCGTCCCTCATCAGGTATAACAATAAGAGGCAAATCTTGTGAGTAATTAATTTTGTACTCCCTCTGTAAAGAAATATAAGAGCGTTTAGATCACTAAAACCCTCTTATATTTCTTTAAGGAGGTAGTGCTATGCATATTATTGCTGCTACAATTAAGTGCTTTACTTCAACAGTGGACGGAAAACTAGTGTAAATTGCCTCCAGAGGGAAGAAAGCATTGAACATATAAAAGGTCTGAAAGGAAAAAAATTGATCTGAGTACTACTTTATGTAACGAAACATATAATTTACACTGCATATGGAATCACAAACACCAAAGGTTTTCATGATTAAGTTTTTAGGCCAGCTATATCATCATATCTGGTTGACGTTTCTCGAAGAGGTCTGCACTACATATTTGACTACGACCATCTTGCAGGTACATCACTTTTCACAACAATGTATTTGAAAATGTCAAAGATGAAAATGACCTCATCACGATCACAGGGTTCCCTACACCACTACAGCTGACAAAGGCTAAATGCCCTGGAAATTTTTCCATTCCTTGTATGAAGAAAATCTGCAAGAAGCTCCTTGAAGAGGAGCTGAAAAGTGATGGTGAGGTCATTAACAGCTTCCAGGAGCTGGAGACATTGTACATTGAATCCTTTGAGCAGACGACAAAGAAGAAGGTCTGGGCGGTCGGACCAATGTGCCTTTGCCACCGAGACAATAACACTATGGCCGCAAGAGGAAACAAGGCGTCAATGGATGAGGCACAGTACTTGCAATGGCTTGATTCAGTGAAGCCAGGCTCAGTGGTCTTTGTCAGCTTTGGCAGCCTCGCTTGCACTACACCTCAACAGCTTGTTGAGCTGGGACTGGGACTTGAAGCCTCCAGAAAACCGTTTATTTGGGTGATCAAGGCAGGAGCTAAGCTTCCAGAAGTTGAGGAATGGCTCGCAGACGGGTTCGAGGAGCGTGTAAAAAATAGAGGCATGATCATAAGGGGTTGGGCACCACAGCTCATGATCCTGCGGCACCAAGCCGTTGGAGGATTCTTGACGCACTGTGGGTGGAACTCAACAATAGAGGGCATCTGTGCAGGTGTGCCCATGATCACATGGCCGCACTTTGGGGAGCAGTTTCTGAATGAGAAGCTGGTGGTGGATGTGCTGAAAATCGGGGTGGAGGTTGGAGTGGAAGGAGTTACACAGTGGGGAAGTGAAAAACATGAGGTTATGGTTACAAGAGATAAGGTGGAGAAAGCTGTGAACACCCTGATGGACAAGGGGGCGGCTGCAGAAGAGACAAGGGTGAGAGCAAAAGACTGCGCCATTAAGGCAAGGAAGGCTTTTCATGAGGGAGGTTCTTCATATGACAACATAAGGCTATTAATTGAAGAAATGGGAAACAGGATGAATGCATGTGGTTGACACAGATGGTAGTAAGCTCTCTTTTTCGGTGTAAACATAAAATAAAAGAGCCTATAGTACAAATAACTTGTCATTAGAAAGAGCCTATATGCTATTGGAAATAATTTTATTTTATAAATAACCCGCTGCTTGTATTAGGCTCACTGGTGTGGCCGTGATTGTTTAGAGATTAAACAAGGGTCCAAATGACAGCAATATCAATGGTCTACGCCATTGTGCAGATTTAATGGCAGTCAAGATAATGATTACAGTCTTCTTCTGCAGATGTTATGCTCTCCTTTTCATTTTGCTAGCACTTGTTTATCTGAGTTAAATAAGGGTCGGAAAGGAGAAAAAATGAAATAAACTGTATGCACATTATCAAACTGAAACTAAAAGTAAGAGAAGATTCGAGGTGAATAATTCAAAGGAAGAGAAGGAAATGGAACCCACATAACACGCATATGACATAAGAATCTTATGTTTGACTTAGTAGTGTGGCAAACATGAAATTTCAAGGATCCCCCTAATCTTCATACTAAAAGAGGTAAGGATCACCTAAAACAAGGTTTTCTTGTACTGTTTATATGACAAGTAGCTAAAGGGTCAAGCTCAAGACCAGTGAGCAAATCTATTGTTTTGAACGTGCTGGTTGATGCTCCTAAACCTGAACTTAAGTCTTCTAAACGGATAAAATTATGTATTTATCTGGCAACTGCGGGCACAAAGAGGTCAGGGTAAGTTCAAAGAAACGATTATGTAATAAAAGCATATAAACAGACGGCTTTCATAGGAAGTGTCAAGATTTATTGAGCAATTATGAACAGGCATGGTAACATATTCTATATTCAAATATGAACTAGGCAAAGGGAAAGCTGTAGACTGGAGGAAATAGAACAAACCTGGTTTCACTACGCACTGATGACTGTCCCTTCATCTCATCTGGAGCATTCTGTGAAACATATGGATAGCCTCCTCACCGTGAGGACCAGAGAGCTTTGGCAAGCGGGCGTTGAGCTCTAGCCCAAACTTAGCCACGACTTGCGCGTGAACGGCGTCCCCGACAGCTGCTTCGCTGCATTGAGCAATGGCATTATGGCAGGAACGTGCACGCGTCGGGCCTGGCTCCGCGTGCCAGGATGCTGAACCACCGCCGCAAGAGCATCCTTGGCGCCGGAAGCTGAACCACCCCCGCGAGGCGCCCCGGCGGGGAATTCCGTCGAACAGGCCACGAGGGTCGAGGCGGCTGCTCGCGTCTGGTTCACGGCTACAGCGGCAGCAGCCACAGGAGATTGGCCAAGGAAGGAGAGAGGGGAGATCTGTCGCGGAGTGCGGACAATGCCGGCGCGGTGGAGCAGGAGTGAAATCGGTCGCTGGACGTGGACTGTCGCAGGCTGCGCTGCGGCAGGTTGGCCGGCAACCGACAGTCATTGGTCGCGGGATGGCACGGACTCTGTTTATCGTTTTGAAGGATCTCCCTATTTAGCTCGGGGAAACGTTTGGGGCCGGGGCACCGGCCGAAGCTTCGGCCGGTCCAGTCCACGCACGCGCGATGCGACCCACTCGCGAGCAACCACGTGGCGCGATGGACCCGAGACGACTAGTCCTCCTCCCTTTTCTCTTCTTCCTCTCGCGCATCTCTCTCTTTCTCTCTCCCCGCTGCCATGGTCAACGCATCGCCCCGCGTCCGCAGGCCTCTCAGGCGTGCCGCCGTTCAGCAGATCTGGCCGCCCTCGACCAGATCTGCGCGGTACCGCGTGCATCGGGAGCTCTCCCTACCTCGCCGGAACCGGTCACGCCGGAGCTGCAACCAGCCATGGCAGGACTGCACCCCGCGGCGCAAATTTTGCTGGAACCTCGACGTCACGGCGAGATGGCGGATGACCGTTTTTTGCTACAACTGTGTTTTGGTTTTGCTACTACCATAGAGATTTTTTGCTGGAACCGATGATATTTTTTGCTTCAATCAGAGATGTGCGATAGCTGGGGAGGCTGGCGAGTGCTGCAACCGTTGACAGGAAAGCTTCAACCCAAGATTAGAAATGCTTCAACCGTATATACAGAAAGCTGTAAGCGTTCAGTGCAATCGAGGAAAGCTACAACCGTCTATATAAAATGCTACAACCTTTGATGAAAAAAGCTTCAATCGAACGATAGAGAAAAGCTAAATCATTCACGAAGAAGATGCAACCCTTTGACAGCCACAACAACGTTTTTTGCTGCAACCACACAGAATGTTTGCTACTACCATAGACAGTAATTGTACCACCATTTCACGGCGGTGACCGGTGACTGGAAATCAGAAAGGTTGCAACCGGCGACGAAAAAGCTTCAACCGGCTAGAAAAAAAGCTTCAACCGGTGATATAGGATGCTTCAACCGGTGACAGGAAACGCAAAAAGCTACAATTGTTAACACAAAAGGTTCAACCATATATTTCAAAAGCTTCAACTAGAGACCGGTGACGAAAAAGCTGCAGCGGCGAGCCGTCAATGCACATGACTGTTTTTCTATGCACTAATGGTGCTGCGACGGATGCTGGAACCGGCGGCCCCGACATTGTTGGACCTGGCGGCCGCCATCACCGCTTGTTTTTGATGCATCTGGTACCTTTTTTGCTGCAGCGGAGATGGCGAGCGGCGGCGAGTGGCGACGGCGAGCGGCGGCGAGCGGCGAGCGGCAGCCATGGCGAGCCACCGATGCAGCCAGCCACGAGGAACGCGGGGTGTGGCAGACGGTGACGGCGGCCAGAGTCAACGATGCGGGGCAGATGAGGAAGACGACGACCGGGTCCACATCGAGCCCGTCCGACACGTGCGTGATCGAGCGGTTCCGCGCGCTCCGTGTTAGACAGATCCAGTGGCCCACGCGGGACCGGCCGAAAGTTTCGGCCGGTGCGCCGGCGCCTATTAGCGCCCTTTAGCTCGCCATATACTTAGCACGCCCAATTCCATATCTATTGGACATTTTTTTTAATACGCGGAGCCGCAGGCTACCCTACTTCTATGAGCACTTCCAAAAGACCGAGGCAACACATCATCATCATCTTGAGAATAATGAAGTCGCCACTGACATCATTGTGGTCAAATTCATTGTTCTGACCCTTATGCGAAAGTTTAGCATGATTTATCCCTGCTTGTAATTTCTTTTCAGATCTGACCCTTTTCCTTCAGCTATAGACACTGAAGGTAGGATATAACGGGCTACCGCCATGGTCAACGACAGTAGGCTCCTGGTCAACGTGAATGATGTGGCAAGTGGCTACCGCCACCCTGGGCCTACCAGAATGCTATAATTAGAGCGCGTTGGTGTACTATACTAAGCAATTGGGTGGCGTAGTGGCATAGGGGCTTGGCCTTGGTTCGAATCGCAATTTTTTGTTGTTTGTTTTTTGCCCAATAAAAATGAAAAAAATAGTCTAATTAATGTTAGATATGGATTATTGTCAAAAACAATTTTTTTACTTATATCTAACTATTCAATCTTGACCGTTGATTGATTGAGTATAATTTTGACCATATAAATATCATTTATAAGAGAAATGTTTTTGAAGGAATGACAGGAAAATTATTCTCTCTTTCCTAAATACAATCACATGATCCACATGTTTCCTTATGTACAAGATATGTGCTAAGACAAGAAAATGTTCCCCTTTTCTTTCTTTCTTTCTTTCTTTCTTTCTTTACCATATTAAGAACTAGATAATACCCCGCGCGTTGCAGCGGAAAAATAAGCTAATAAAAATTTAGATGTATAGAAATAAAAAAATGATACTTGATTTTTTGTATAAATAGTTTAACTACAGATGTTATGTTAGTGTGGTAAAAGATATCGACTATAGAGATGCATGTTCGATATAACTATATAGTGCATGAAAATAGAAGGCGACGAATAGAGTCGCCTGTATAGAGAATTCAAAGTTACTATTTGTTTCTGATCAGCTGAGATATACATTAAACAAACATTAATTAATTATTTGGTTTTCCACTAAAGGCAGCATCTGTTAAAACCCATGTAACAACTCCATAAATATATTTTTCTTGGTCCTTGATGTAGAATTCAGTCTTGGTCACCGGAAGAATTAAGCGACTTCGCAAGGAAATATTATTTGTAGTTGTCAAACTGAAACTAGCCTGAAAATAATGACAAAATTGTGCATCCATTGATGGGTCATCAGTGTAAAATGTACTTATTATATTATGCTAGGGCAGATAGGAAAATCGTTAAGCAAGAAACAGTACGTACCGTTCTCAAAAAAAAAGAAAAAGAAAAAAAAAGAAACAGTACGTACCATAGGCCGGAACCAACAAACCTTAGGCAGAAGTATATTAATCATACCTCAATTGTCAATTCTACAAGGATCTGTTGTGACAGAAAAATAACTTTCCAGTGATAAATGGACCTTTGATATTTGAAACGCAACTTTTCCAGTGCCTGAAATACCATGTACGATTAATCATATGACAGACATTTTAGTACCTTCTAGAGAGCAGTAATATATTAGTTGAGAATGGTACGCAATAAAATGAATAGAATGTTAGGTCAGCTATGATGCATTGCCTATCAGAACTGACCAAAATCTATCATTTTTGTTGCCTCTAGGCCTTCTACAGTACAGTGGAGGGCAACCATCCCAACTTAAGAAAAAAGAAAGTGTTGCCTCCACCCAGAAGGACAATGTAATAGGTAGACATATATGTTTCTTTAAATAGATAAAAACTATTTTACCTGCCTCGCTCCGCACGATCTACATGAGCATCCCCACAGTTTGCAACTCTCATATGCACAGGGAGTAATCCAATATACACTAAAATCTGAACATGCCGCCTTGAATTTATGATATCTAATCAGTGAAAAACAAACACATTCTATGTGGTTCCTGTGAGGATACAGATGCAAGGAGCAAGACCATCAAAATGAACATCTAATTTATTCAGTCGTACCCAAGGCTACAGTTAAGTCTGATCAAAGAAACTAAAATGGGCCAAAAAGAATAGGAAGTCTGAAGTACTTACCATATTCCAAAGATTACAGAACATAGGAGAAGCAAGCGCGGATCTGTAGGAAGATTTGTACTGATATATGCCTATCTTATTTCCCTGACTTTGGAGCCCAACTCTCTGTTTTCACAGTAGAAAAACTTGTATACAGACAGAAGGAGATTTCTATTCAATCTTGAAAATCCTCAATCTTACCAAACTAAAAACACATAAACTAAATCATGGCGAAATTCCAACTTGCAACTGACAGAATCCACCAAATATTAACCATTACATCAATGTCGTCGGCAGGCCATAGTAGCAAGAAGATAACTGGTGGATCCATGGCGAGGCGATGGCTACTTGGGCGAACGAGAAGGATTATTTTGTTTGCGAGGACAGGGATACGGAAGGGATTCATCGTATGGAGATTAGGTACTTGTACCATTGGAAGGGCAAAAGGAGATGCTAGGAAGGGGAAGAGATTACTTTGTAATATTGGAATGTGAAGGAGAGAAGATGGCGCCTCCATCAGTTTCCATTTTCTAGACCGTGTCCAATAGTTTCCTTTCTTTATTGCTTCCATCGGGCTGCATGTGGGTAAGCAGGGAATTGGAAGGGGGTATGCACAGGGATATTTTTTTTGGAGCATGCCATTTTTCAAAGGTAAGCTTTACGGTTTCCTTCTAATAATAGGCTGATTGTGGGTCAACACGGAATTGAAAGGGCGTACCCACATGATTCTTTTTTGAACGTGACATGTTTTTAAAGGTGGAAGGCCGTGGTAATTGATTGCATGCATGCTTGTGTTTGGTAACTGAATGCGAATGCATGCAAGGAGATAGTTGTTGGTGTGGCTGGACTGCTGATGTGAAGTGATTGGCTGATTTTCTAAATTGATTGATGATGTGGCATAGAGATGATGTGGATAGTGTGCATGTTGAGAGAATAGGTAGAAGTGGGGAGCAACTTCTTAAGAATGTTAGATACGTCTGGAGCACTTATGTTCTAGAAATGTTTGGAGTAGCACACTCATATGCGTGAACTATATTCATATAGCACTAATATATGTGTGCACTTACAACTTTCAACATGCGTGTAATCTAATTAATATTCATGTATGTACTACCTCCATCCGGGTTTATTAGGCCCCTAACATTTTGAGCCAAACTTTGACCTATCATATGACTAATGAAATATGAAATATATGCTACAAAAAGTACGCTGTTGGATTCGTATTTGAAAGAGCTTTCCGAAGGTATAATTTTTCTGACATATAGTTTATCTTTTATTAGTTAAATTTGTTGGTCAAACTTCAGCCCGAAATGAGAGGGGGCCTAATAAACCCGGACGGAGGTAGTACTCTCTAATTTATGTAAAATTCGAGTGTCACACCTATGTCGTAGCTAGGTACCACCCCTGTTCATACCCCTAGTAATCACTATGGGATTCATTTCCTGGACATGTCTTTCAGGGCACAAATTAATATCACAATGATCCCATTCACAATTACATGGTTGTAAGAAACAAGTCCTCATGCCCCATGCCTTTTTTTTATTATAAGTGGTCATGGTTGCAACTTGATCATGATCCAGCCTGAAAACTACTCCCTCTGTCCCATAATGTAAGACGTTTTTTGACACTAGTGAGTGTTAAAAAACATCTTACATTATGGGACGGAGGGAGTAGAATTTAATACTGCTGCAAAAGCTTGTTAGAAACCCTTGTCTTCAATGTGCATGTCCTCTCGTGAGTTCAATAATTGAGGATCACCTATGGGAAAAAAAGGCAAGAATCATTTTTGCTATTTGTTAACTGGATCACTGAAGGGGCTCATCAAATAGGAGAACTTTTCTCCAACATGAAAGTTTCACTTCAAAATATTTTATCATACCACATCTTAACTTTTTTATTTGAAAAAACAGGCACTTTAATACACTTCTTTTCTAAATTCATCAATAGCATGCATATCCAACAATTGCTTTTCTTGTGGGACTTTAAGATCAAAATTTGAATTCGTATTGGCCCAAAAAGTTGTATGCCCTAGCTACAAAGGTGCTGCCATGCCTTACCATAAACCATTTTATATAGCATCATATTCACATGATTTTTGTAGGCGGTGTGGTATGCCCAAAGTGTGTCGTTGAGCTTTCGTGCCCAATTCGTCCTTGATTTCTGCCCCATCTTTTGTTGTACGGTTTTCACCTCTCAGTTTGACAACTCCACATGCCCACTTGTTTGTGGATGATAGGGTGACGTGACATGATGTGTAGCTCCATACTTGCGGAGGATCCTTTTAAATATACCTTGTATAAAATGAGATCCTCCATAAGAAATAAGAACTTTAGGCACTCCAAACCTGGGGAAGATGATGTCCTTGATCATCTTTATAGAAGTAGCGGCATCGACATGATGCATCGAAATCTCTTCCACCTGCTTGGTAACATAATCTATAACTAAATGAATAGGAGTATGCCCATATGAAGCAGTGAATGGACCCAAAGTCCAGCCCCCAAACATCAAAAGGTTCACAAACCAAATTATAGTTCATGCGCATTTCATGTGTCCTTCCTAGGTTATCGGTGCATTGGCAAGCATAGCAATTTTTAACATACCTATGTGTGCCCTTGAATAGGGTAAGCGGCGGGGTGAGGCGGCATCATGGTTTGCCTCGGCTGCGCTTTAACTAATAACGAGAAGACGATGGGGCATGGGCGTGGGCATGAAATCGAAAATATCCATACATAAGTTGAGTGTCTCATATCGATCACTCGGCATACAAGAGATGAAGGGTTTTGCATATACAAAAAGGAAAGGAAATTATAAGCCGAGTGCACTATTATAGGGCACGCGGCTAGTTGGCCTATAGCACCCGTCGTCACAGACTCATCAAGTGTAGTGAAGCATGGCTCAATGAGTGTTCCTGTCTAACCGAGCATTTCTCAAAATTTGTTTGGGACGTGTTTGATAGCCATTCCACCCCAGTGTTGGGGAACGTTGCAGAAAACAAAAAATTTCCTACTCGTTTCACCAAGATCCATCTAGGAGTTCATCTAGCAACGAGTCATTAGATGCATCTACATACCTTTGTAGATCGCGCACGGAAGCGTTCAAAAGAACGGTGATGATGTAGTCGTACTCGACGTGATCCAAATCACAGATGACCAAGCGCCGAACGGACGGCACCTCCGCGTTCAACACACGTACGGGACGGGAGACGTCTCCTCCTTCTTGATCCAGCAAGGGGGGAGGAGAGGTTGATGAAGATCCAGCAGCACGACGGCGTGGTGGTGGATGCAGGGCGTCACAGTAGCAGGGCTTCGCCAAGACTACGAGGGAGAGACGTAACGGGGAGAGAGGGAGGCGCCAGGGGCTGGTGTGAAATCCCTCCTCTCCCCCCACTATATATAGGGGTGCCATGGGGGGGTGCCGGCCCTAGTAGATGAGATCTACTAGGGGGGGCGGCGGCCAAGGGGAGGTTTCCCTACCCCCAAGGCACCTAGGGGTGCCTTCCACCACATGGACTCTTCCATGGTGGGAACCCTAGGCGCATGGGCCTATAGGGGCTGGTGCCCTTGGCCCATGAAGGCCAAGGCGCACCCCCTACAGCCCATGTGGCCCCCCGGGACAGGTGGCCCCACCCCGGTGGGCCCCCGGGACCCCTCCGGTGGTCCCGGTACAATACCGATAACCCCGAAACTTGTCCCGATGGCCGAAACAGCACTTCCTATATATAATTCTTTACCTCCGGACCATTCCGGAACTCCTCGTGACGTCCGGGATCTCATCCGGGACTCCGAACAACATTCGGGTTACTGCATATACATATCTTCACAACCCTAGCGTCACCGAACCTTAAGTGTGTAGACCCTACGGGTTCGGGAGACAAGCAGACATGACCGAGACGACTCTCCGGTCAATAACCAACAGCGGGATCTGGATACCCATGTTGGCTCCCACATGCTCCACGATGATCTCATCGGATGAACCACGATGTCGAGGATTCAATCAACCCCGTACGCAATTCCCTTTGTCAATCGATATGTTACTTGCCCGAGATTCGATCGTCGGTATCCCAATACCTCGTTCAATCTCGTTACCGGCAAGTCACTTTACTCGTACCGTAATGCATGATCCCGTGACCAGACACTTGGTCACTCTGAGCTCATTATGATGATGCATTACCGAGTGGGCCCAGTGATACCTCTCCGTCATACGGAGTGACAAATCCCAGTCTTGATCCATGTCAACCCAACAGACACTTTCGGAGATACCCGTAGTCTACCTTTATAGTCACCCAGTTACGTTGTGACGTTTGGTATACCCAAAGCACTCCTACGATATCCGGGAGTTACAGGATCTCATGGTCTAAGGAAAAGATACTTTGACATTGGAAAACTCTAGCAAACGAACTATACGATCTTGTGCTATGTTTAGGATTGGGTCTTGTCCATCACATCATTCTCCTAATGATGTGATCTCGTTATCAATGACACCCAATGTCCATAGTCAGGAAACCATGACTATCTATTGATTAACGAGCTAGTCAACTAGAGGCTCACTAGGGACATGTTGGTGTCTGTTATTCACACATGTATTACGATTTCCGGATAACACAATTATAGCATGAATAAAGACAATTATCATGAACAAGGAAATATAATAATAATGCTTTTATTATTGCCTCTAGGGCATATTTCCAACAGTCTCCCACTTGCACTAGAGTCAATAATCTAGTTACATTGTGATGAATCGAACACCCATGGAATTCTGGTGTTGATCATGTTTTGCTCTAGGGAGAGGTTTAGTCAACGATCTGCTACATTCAGGTCCGTATGTATTTTACAAATCTCTATGTCTCCATCTTGAACATTTTCACGAATGGAGTTGAAGCGACGCTTGATGTGCCTTATCTTCTTGTGAAACCTGGGCTCCTTGGCAAGTGCAATAGCTTCAGTGTTGTCACAAAAGAGCTTGATCGGCCCCGACGCATTGGGTATGACTCCTAGGTCGGTGATGAACTCCTTCACCCATATTGCTTCATGTTCTGCCTCCGAGGCCGCCATGTACTCCGCTTCACATGTAGATCCCGCCATGACGCTCTGCTTGCAACTGCACCAGCTTACTGCCCCACCATTCAAAATATACACGTATCCGGTCTGTGACTTAGAGTCATCCAGATCTGTGTCGAAGCTAGCGTCGACGTAACCCTTTACGACGAGCTCTTCGTCACCTCCATAAACGAGAAACATTTCCTTAGTCCTTTTCAGGTACTTCAGGATATTCTTGACCGCTGTCCAGTGCTCCTTGCCGGGATTACTTTGGTACCTTCCCACCAAACTTACGGCAAGGTTTACATCAGGTCTGGTACACAACATGGCATACATAATAGAACATATGGCTGATGCATAGGGGATGACGCTCATCTCTTCTATATCTTCTGCCGTGGTCGGACATTGAGCTGAGCTCAATTTCATACCTTGTAACACAGGCAAGAACCCCTTCTTGGATTGATCCATATTGAACTTCTTCAATATCTTATCAAGGTATGTGCTTTGTGAAAGACCTATGAGGTGTCTCGATCTATCTCTATAGATTTTGATGCCTAATATATAAGCAGCTTCTCCAAGGTCCTTCATTGAAAAACTCTTATTCAAATAGGCCTTGATGCTGTCCAAGAGTTCTATATCATTTCCCATCAAAAGTATGTCATCTACATATAGTATGAGAAATGCTACAGAGCTCCCACTCACTTTCTTGTAAACGCAGGCTTCTCCATAAGTCTGTGTAAACCCAAACACTTTGATCATCTCATCAAAGCGAATGTTCCAACTCCGAGATGCTTGCACCAGCCCATAAATCGAGCGTTGGAGCTTGCACACCTTGTCAGCATTCTTAGGATCGACAAAACCTTCCGGCTGCATCATATACAATTCTTCCTTAAGGAAACCATTAAGGAATGCCGTTTTGACGTCCATTTGCCATATTTCATAATCGTAGAATGCGGCAATTGCTAACATGATTCGGACGGACTTCAGCTTCGCTACCGGTGAGAAAGTCTCATCGTAGTCAACCCCTTGAACTTGTCGATAACCCTTAGCGACAAGCCGAGCTTTATAGATGGTCACATTACCATCCGCGTCTGTCTTCCTCTTAAAGATCCATTTATTTTCTATGGCTCGCCGTTCTACGGGCAAGTCAGTCAAAGTCCATACTTCGTTCTCATACATGGATCCTATCTCGGATTTCATGGCTTCTAGCCATTTGTCGGAATCCGGGCCCACCATCGCTTCTTCATAGTTCGAAGGTTCACTATTGTCTAACAACATGATTTCCAAGACAGGGTTGCCGTACCACTCTGATGCAGAACGTGTCCTTGTGGACCTTCGAATTTCAGTAGGAGCTTGATCAGAAGTATCTTGATCATCATCATTAACTTCCTCTCTAGTCGGTGCAGGCACCTCAGGAACATTTTCTTGAGTTGCGCCATTTTCCGGTTCAAGAGGTAATACTTCATCAAGCTCTACTTTCCTCTCACTTACTTCTTTCGAGAGAAACTCTTTCTCTAGAAAGGACCCATTCTTGGCAACAAAGATCTTGCCTTCGGATCTGAGGTAGAAGGTGTACCCAATAGTTTCTTTTGGGTATCCTATGAAGACGCATTTTTCCGACTTGGGTTCGAGCTTTTCAGGTTGAAGTTTCTTGACATAAGCATCGCATCCCCAAACTTTTAGAAACGGCAGCTTAGGTTTTATCCCAAACCATAATTCATACGGTGTCGTCTCAACGGATTTCGACGGAGCCCTATTTAAAGTGAATGCGGCAGTCTCTAAAGCATAGCCCCAAAAAGATAGCGGTAAGTCGGCAAGAGACATCATAGATCGCACCATATCTAATAGAGTGCGATTACGACATTCGGACACACCATTACGCTGAGGTGTTCCAGGCGGCGTGAGTTGTGAAACTATTCCACATTTTCTTAAGTGTGTGCCAAACTCGTGACTCAAGTATTCTCCTCCACGATCTGATCGTAAAAACTTGTTTTTCCTATCACGTTGATTTTCAACCTCACTCTGAAATTCTTTGAACTTTTCAAAGGTTTCAGACTTGTGTTTCATTAAGTAGATATACCCATACCTACTTAAATCATCAGTGAGGGCGAGAACATAACGATAGCCACCGCGAGCCTCAACACTCATTGGACCGCACACATCAGTATGTATGATTTCCAATAAGTTGGTTGCTCGCTCCATTGTTCCTGAGAACGGAGTCTTGGTCATTTTTCCCATAAGGCATGGTTCGCACGTGTCAAATGATTCATAATCAAGAGACTCTAAAAGTCCATCTGCATGGAGCTTCTTCATGCGTTTGACACCTATGTGACCAAGGCGGCAGTGCCACAAGTATGTGGGACTATCATTATCAACCTTACTTCTTTTGGTACTCACATTGTGAACATGTGTAGCATCACGTTTGAGATTCATAAAGAATAAACCATTCACCATAGGAGCATGACCATAAAACATATCTCTCATATAAATAGAACAACCATTATTCTCGGATTTAAATGAGTAGCCATCTCGAATTAAACGAGATCCCGATACAATGTTCATGCTCAAAGCTGGCACTAAATAACAATTATTAAGGTTTAAAACTAATCCCGAAGGGAGATGCAGAGGCAGCGTGCCGACGGCGATCACATTGACCTTGGAACCATTCCCGACGCGCATCGTCACCTCGTCCTTTGCCAGTTTCCGCTTATTCCGCAGCCCCTGCTTTGAGTTACAAATGTGAGCAACTGCACCGGTATCAAATACCCAGGAGCTACTACGGGCACTAGTAAGGTACACATCAATTACATGTATATCACATATACCTTTTGTTTTGCCGGCCTTCTTGTCTGCTAAGTACTTAGGGCAGTTCCGCTTCCAGTGATCGCTTCCCTTGCAATAAAAGCACTCAGTCTCGGGCTTGGGTCCATTCTTTGGCTTCTTCCCGGCAGCTTGCTTGCCGGGCGCGGCAACCTCCTTGCCGTCCTTATTGAAGTTCTTTTTACCCTTGCCTTTCTTGAACTTAGTGGTTTTATTGACCATCAACACTTGATGTTCCTTCTTGACTTCTACCTCTGCTGATTTCAGCATAGCAAATACATCAGGAATGGTCTTTTCCATCCCCTGCATATTGAAGTTCATCACAAAGCTCCTGTAGCTTGGTGGAAGCGACTGGAGGATTCTGTCAATGACCGCATCATCCGGGAGATTAACTCCCAGCTGAGTCAAGCGATTATGTAACCCAGACATAGTGAGTATGTGCTCACTGACAGAACTATTTCCTCCATCTTACAGCTGAAGAATTTGTCGGAGACTTCATATCTCTCGACCCGGGCATGAGCTTGGAAAACCATTTTCAGCTCTTCGAACATCTCATATGCTCCATGTCTCTCAAAACGCTTTTGGAGCCCCGGCTCTAGGCTGTAAAGCATGCCGCACTGAACGAGGGAGTAGTCATCGGAACGTGCCTGCCAAGCGTTCATAACATCTTGTTCCGCAGGTAGAACGGGTGCGTCACCGAGCGGTGCTTGTAGGACATAATCTTTCTTGGCAGCTATGAGGATGATCCTCAGGTTCCGGACCCAGTCCGTATAGTTGCTGCCATCGTCTTTCAGCTTAGTTTTCTCTAGGAACGCGTTGAAGTTGAGGACTACGTTGGCCATTTGATCTACAAGACATATTGTAAAATATTTAGACTAAGTTCATGATAATTAAGTTCAACTAATCAAATTATTAATGAACTCCCACTTAGATTAGACATCCCTCTAGTCATCTAAGTATTGCATGATCCGAGTTAACTAGACCGTGTCCGATCATCACGTGAGACGGACTAGTCAACATCGGTGAACATCTTCATGTTGATCGTATCTTCTATACGACTCATGCTCGACCTTTCGGTCTTCTGTGTTCCGAGGCCATGTCTGTACATGCTAGGCTCGTCAAGTCAACCTAAGTGTTTGCATGTGTAAATCTGTCTTACACCCGTTGTATGTGAACGTCTGAATAAAACACCCGATCATCACGTGGTGTTTTGAAACAGTGAACTGTTGCAAGGGTGCACAGTTAGGGGGAACACTTCTTGAAATTAGTATGAGGGATCATCTTATTTACTACCGTCGTTCTAAGTAAACAAGATGCAAAACATGATAAACATCACATGCAATCAAATAATAAACGTGACATGATATGGCCAATATCACATAGCTCCTTTGATCTCCATCTTGGGGCTCCATGATCATCTTGTCACCGGCTTGACACCATGATCTCCATCATCATGATCTCCATCATCGTGTCTCCATGAAGTTGCTCGCCAACTATTACTTCTACTACTATGGCTAACGCGTTTAGCAATAAAGTGAAGTAATTTACATGGCGTTTCTCAATGACACGCAGGTCATATAAAAGAATAAAGACAACTCCTATGGCTCCTGCCGGTTGTCATACTCATCGACATGCAAGTCGTGATTCCTATTACAATAGCATGAACATCTCATACATCACATATAGATCATTCATCATTCATCACAACTTTGGCCATATCATATCACAAACCACTTGCTGCAAAAAACAAGTTAGATGTCCTCTAATTGTTGTTGCAAGTTTTACGTGGCTGAATTAGGGTTCTAGCAAGAACGTCTTCTTACCTACGTTAAAGCCACAACGTGATTTGTCAACTTCTATTTACCCTTCATAAGGACCCTGTTCATCGAATCCGCTCCAAATAAAGTGGGAGAGACAGACACCCGCCAGCCACCTTATGCAACTAGTGCATGTTAGTCGGTGGAACCGGTCTCACGTAAGCGTACGTGTAAGGTTGGTCCGGGCCGCTTCATCCCACAATACCTCTGAAGCAAGAAAAGACTAGTAACGGCAAGAAAGTTGACAAATCCACGCCCACAACCAATTGTGTTCTACTCGTGCAAGAAGAACTACGCATAGACCTAGCTCATGATGCCACTATTGGGGAACGTTGCAGAAAACAAAAATTTTCCTACTCGTTTCACCAAGATCCATCTAGGAGTTCATCTAGCAACGAGTCATTAGATGCATCTACATACCTTTGTAGATCGTGCACGGAAGCGTTCAAAAGAACGGTGATGATGTAGTCGTACTCGACGTGATCCAAATCACCGATGACCAAGCACCGAACGGACGGTACCTCCGCGTTCAACACACGTACGGGACGGGAGACGTCTCCTCCTTCTTGATCTAGCAAGGGGGGAGGAGAGGTTGATTAAGATCCAGCAGCACGACGGCGTGGTGGTGGATGCAGGGCGTCACAGTAGCAGGGCTTCGCCAAGACTACGAGGGAGAGACGTAACGGGGAGAGAGGGAGGCGCCAGGGGCTGGTGTGAAATCCCTCCTCTCCCCCCCACTATATATAGGGGTGCCATGGGGGGGCGCCGGCCCTAGTAGATGAGATCTACTAGGGGGGGCGGCGGCCAAGGGGAGGTTTCCCTACCCCCAAGGCACCTAGGGGTGCCTTCCACCACATGGACTCTTCCATGGTGGGAACCCTAGGCGCATGGGCCTATAGGGGCTGGTGCCCTTGGCCCATGAAGGCCAAGGCGCACCCCCTACATCCCATGTGGCCCCCCGGGACAGGTGGCCCCACCCGGTGGGCCCCCGGGACCCCTCCGGTGGTCCCGGTACAATACCGATAACCCCGAAACTTGTCCCGATGGCCGAAACAGCACTTCCTATATATAATTCTTTACCTCCGGACCATTCCGGAACTCCTCGTGACGTCCGGGATCTCATCCGGGACTCCGAACAACATTCGGGTTACTGCATATACATATCTTCACAACCCTAGCGTCACCGAACCTTAAGTGTGTAGACCCTACGGGTTCGGGAGACAAGCAGACATGACCGAGACGACTCTCCGGTCAATAACCAACAGCGGGATCTGGATACCCATGTTGGCTCCCACATGCTCCACGATGATCTCATTGGATGAACCACGATGTCGAGGATTCAATCAACCCCGTACGCAATTCCCTTTGTCAATCGATATGTTACTTGCCCGAGATTCGATCGTCGGTATCCCAATACCTCGTTCAATCTCGTTACCGGCAAGTCACTTTACTCGTACCGTAATGCATGATCCTGTGACCAGACACTTGGTCACTCTGAGCTCATTATGATGATGCATTACCGAGTGGGCCCAGTGATACCTCTCCGTCATACGGAGTGACAAATCCCAGTCTTGATCCATGTCAACCCAACAGACACTTTCGGAGATACCCGTAGTCTACCTTTATAGTCACCCAGTTACGTTGTGACGTTTGGTATACCCAAAGCACTCCTACGATATCCGGGAGTTACACGATCTCATGGTCTAAGGAAAAGATACTTTGACATTGGAAAACTCTAGCAAACGAACTATACGATCTTGTGCTATGTTTAGGATTGGGTCTTGTCCATCACATCATTCTCATAATGATGTGATCTCGTTATCAATGACACCCAATGTCCATAGTCAGGAAACCATGAATATCTATTGATTAACGAGCTAGTCAACTAGAGGCTCACTAGGGACATGTTGGTGTCTGTTATTCACACATGTATTACGATTTCCGGATAACACAATTATAGCATGAATAAAGACAATTATCATGAACAAGGAAATATAATAATAATGCTTTTATTATTGCCTCTAGGGCATATTTCCAACACCCAGCATGGCTCAATGAAGTCTGGCTTAGTAGAAACAGCCTAAAAACCAACATCTGCAACTTGTTTTGTTGCCTGCATGTTGGTTGCCTACATTAGGGGATAGCTTTGCGCCGAGTGTTTGGTTGCCTGATTGTCTTAACTCACACATAAGCACGTTGTTTGGTTGCACACAGGGTGCGAGGTGTGCTAACCTTGTACCCTATGTGGTGAGGTTACCTTACACACGTTCACAACTACCACACCAACACCACAACATTGCAATGGCGACGAACTGCACGATGATGGTCAAGTTCTTCACCACAAAGTGTGGAGCCGCCTTGCCAACTTCAACCTTCCATGCTTGCTTTCGCACAAACTTGGCGTATGCATCTTCTGCCGCCTGCCTAGACTTAAACCCTCTATGGTTGTTGTCGCTATACCCTGAAACTTGTTGGTTGCAAGCTTCCCATGAACTGTCACTACTGCAGGATGCTGCTAACGCGACACTATGATCAGAGACCCTTCGAAAAATTGTGTGTGATGCAATAATCGCAAATGGTGGTGTAAGAGAACCGTCTAAAATGTGCAAAATGTTTGCGATGACAGATGCATCAAACACGGTTCAAATTTTTGTTGCGTGTGTGATGCAGGGCATACGGTCCAGTTCAATTAACTCTTTGCGATGAGGAGGAACAAAAGAAACGGGCAGCCAGATGAAGGCGTGTGTGATACACAACATACGGTTCACTCGGATGAACTGTTTGTGATTAGGCAACACAAAAGAAACGGTCAGCCAGATCAAGGTATGTGTGATATACAGCATGCGGTTCACTCAGATCAACTGTTTGTGTTGAGACAAAAGAACAGAAACGGTTCAATATAACAAGATGCGCGTGATACGCGGCAAATAGGTATGTAATCAGAAATATGAGGGAAGACTGATAACTGAAGGAAATATGCCCTAGAGGCAATAATAAAGTTATTATTTATTTCCTTATTTCATGACAAATGTTTATTATTCATGCTAGAATTGTATTAACTGGAAACATAATACATGTGTGAATACATATACAATATGTTGGGGAACGTAGTAATTTCAAAAAGTTTCCTACGCACACGCAAGATCATGGTGATGCATAGCAACGAGAGGGGAGAGTGTTGTCTACGTACCCTCGTAGACCTAAGCGGAAGCGTTGACGCAACGTAGAGGAAGTAGTCGTACGTCTTCCCGGTCCAACCGATCCAAGCACCGTTACTCCGGCACCTCCGAGTTCTTGACACACGTACAGCTCGATGACGCACCCCGAACTCCGATCCAGCAGAGGTACGGGGAGGAGTTTCGTCAGAACGACGGCGTGGTGACAATCTTGATGTTCAACTGTCGCAGGGCTTCGCCTAAGCACCGCTACAATATGACCGAGGTGTAATATCATGGAGGGGGGCACCGCACACGGCTAAGGAATGATCACGATGATCAACTTGTGTGTCTCTGGGGTGCCCCCCGCCCCCGTATATAAAGGAGGGAGGGAGGAGGGGGCCGGCCTAAGGGGGAGGCGCGCCCTAGGAGGGGGAAACCTACTCCAAGTAGGTTTCCCCCTTCTTTTCCTAATCCAAGAAGGAGGGGGAAGGAAGGAGTAGGAGAGGGGGGAGGCAAGGGGGGCGCCACCCCCCCCCTTCCTTGTCCTATTCGGACTCAAGGGGAGGGGGCGCGCCACTTGCCCTGGCCGGCCCCTCTCTTTCTCCAATAGGGCCCATCAAGGCCCATTACTTCCCGGGGGGGTTCCGGTAACCCTCCGGTACTCCGGTTTTTCTCCGAAAACTCCCGGAACCATTCCGGTGTCCGAATATAGTCATCCAATATATCAATCTTTATGTCTCGACCATTTCGAGACTCCTCGTCATGTCCATGATCACATCCGGGACTCCGAACAACCTTCGGTACATCAAAATACATAAACTCATAATGAAACTGTCATCGAAACCTTAAGCGTGCGGACCCTACGGTTCGAGAACAATGTAGACATGACCGAGACACGTCTCCGGTCAATGACCAATAGCGGGACCTGGATGCCCATATTGGTTCCTACATATTCTACGAAGATCTTTATCGGTCAGACCGCATGACAACATACCTTGTTCCCTTTGTCATCGGTATGTTACTTGCCCGAGATTCGATCGTCGGTATCCAATACCTAGTTCAATCTTGTTACCGGCAAGTCTCTTTACTCGTTACGTAATGCATCATCCTGTAACCAACTCATTGGTCACATTGCTTGCAAGGCTTATAGTGATGTGCATTACCGAGAGGGCCCAGAGATACCTCTCCGATAATCGGAGTGACAAATCCTAATCTCGAAATACGCCAACTCAACAAGTACCTTTGGCGACACCTGTAGAGCACCTTTATAATCACCCAGTTACGTTGTGACGTTTGGTAGCACACAAAGTGTTCCTCCGGTAAACGGGAGTTGCATAATCTCATAGTCATAGGAACATGTATAAGTCATGAAGGAAGCAATAGCAACATACTAAACGATCGGGTGCTAAGCTAACGAAATGGGTCATGTCAATCAGATCATTCAACTAATGATGTGATCTCATTAATCAAATAACAACTCCTTGTTCATGGTTAGGAAACATAACCATCTTTGATTAACAAGCTAGTCAAGTAGAGGCATACTAGTGACACTCTGTTTGTCTATATATTCACACATGTATTATGTTTCTGGTTAATACAATTCTAGCATGAATAATAAACAGTTATCATGATATAAGGAAATAAATAATAACTTTATTATTGCCTCTAGGGCATATTTCCTTCAGTCTCCCACTTGCACTAGAGTCAATAATCTAGATTACATAGTAATGATTCTAACACCCATGGAGTCTTGGTGTTGATCATGTTTTGCTCATGGAAGAGGCTTAGTCAATGGGTCTGCAACATTCAGATCCGTATGTATCTTGCAAATCTCTATGTCTCCCACCTGGACTAAATCCCGGATGGAATTGAAGCGTCTCTTGATGTGCTTGGTCCTCTTGTGAAATCTGGATTCCTTCGCTAAGGCAATCGCTCCAGTATTGTCACAAAAGATTTTCATTGGACCAGATGCACTAGGTATGACACCTAGATCGGATATGAACTCCTTCATCCAGACTCCTTCATTGGCTGCTTCCGAAGCAGCTATGTATTCCGCTTCACACGTAGATCCCGCCACGGTGCTTTGCTTTGAACTGCACCAACTGACAGCTCCACCGTTTAATGTAAACACGTATCCGGTTTGTGATTTAGAATCATTCGGATCAGTGTCAAAGCTTGCATCAACGTAACCATTTACGATGAGCTCTTTGTCACCTCCATATACGAGAAACATATCCTTAGTCCTTTTTAGGTACTTCAGGATGTTCTTGACCGCTGTCCAGTGATCCACTCCTGGATTACTTTGGTACCTCCCTGCTAAACTTATAGCAAGGCACACATCAGGTCTGGTACACAGCATTGCATACATGATAGAGCCTATGGCTGAAGCATAGGGAACATTTTTCATTTTCTCTCTATCTTCTGCAGTGGTCGGGCTTTGAGTCTTACTCAACTTCACACCTTGCAATACAGGCAAGAACCCTTTCTTTGCTTGATCCATTTTGAACTTCTTCAAAACTTTGTCAAGGTATGTGCTTTGTGAAAGTCCAATTAAGCGTTTTGATCTATATCTATATATCTTAATGCCCAATATGTAAGCAGCTTCACCGAGGTCTTTCATTGAAAAACTTTTATTCAAGTATCCCTTTATGCTATCCAGAAATTCTATATCATTTCCAATCAATAATATGTCATCCACATATAATATTAGAAATGCTACAGAGCTCCCACTCACTTTCTTGTAAATACAGGCTTCTCCAAAAGTCTGTATAAACCCAAATGCTTTGATCACACTATCAAAACGTTTATTCCAACTCCGAGAGGCTTGCACCAGTCCATAAATGGATCGCTGGAGCTTGCACAGTTTGTTAGCTCCCTTTGGATCGATAAAACCTTCTAGTTGCATCATATACAACTCTTCCTCCAGAAATCCATTTAGGAATGCAGTTTTTACATCCATTTGCAAAATTTCATAATCATAAAATGCGGCAATTGCTAACATGATTCGGACAGACTTAAGCATCGCTACGGGTGAGAAGGTCTCATCGTAGTCAACCCCTTGAACTTGTCGAAAACCTTTTGCAACAAGTCGAGCTTTGTAGACAGTAACATTACCGTCAGCATCAGTCTTCTTCTTGAAGATCCATTTATTCTCAATTGCTTGCCGACCATCGGGCAAGTCAACCGAAGTCCATACTTTGTTCTCATACGTGGATCCCATCTCAGATTTCATGGCTTCAAGCCATTATGCGGAATCTGGGCTCACCATCGCTTCTTCATAGTTCGTAAGTTCATCATGATCTAGTAGCATGACTTTCAGAATAGGATTACCGTACCACTCTGGTGCAGATCTTACTCTGTTTGACCTACGAGGTTCTGTAGTAACTTGATCTGAAGTTCTATGATCATCATCATCAACTTCCTCACTAGTTGGTTTTGACGTCACAGAAACCGGTTCCTGTGATGTATTATTTTCCAACAAGGGAGTAGGTACAGTTACCTCATCAAGTTCTACTTTCCTCCCACTCACTTCTTTCGAGAGAAACTCCTTCTCTAGAAAGGATCCATTCTTAGCAACGAATGTCTTGCCTTCGGATCTGTGATAGAAGGTGTACCCAACTGTCTCCTTTGGGTATCCTATGAAGACACATTTCTCCGATTTGGGTTCGAGCTTATCAGGTTGAAGCTTTTTCACATAAGCATCGCAGCCCCAAACTTTAAGAAACGACAACTTTGGTTTCTTGCCAAACCATAGTTCATAAGGTGTCGTCTCAACGGATTTTGATGGTGCCCTATTTAATGTGAATGTGGCTGTCTCTAAAGCATAACCCCAAAACGATAGCGGTAAATCTGTAAGAGACATCATAGATCGCACCATATCAAGTAAAGTACGATTACGACGTTCGGACACACCATTACGCTGTGGTGTTCCGGGTGGCGTGAGTTGCGAAACTATTCCACATTGTTTTAAGTGTAGACCAAACTCGTAACTCAAATATTCTCCTCCACGATCAGATCGTAGAAACTTTATTTTCTTGTTACGATGATTTTCAACTTCACTCTGAAATTCTTTGAACTTTTCAAATGTTTCAGACTTATGCTTCATTAAGTAGATATACCCATATCTGCTTAAATCATCTGTGAAGGTGAGAAAATAATGATATCCGCCACGAGCCTCAACATTCATTGGACCACATACATCTGTATGTATGATTTCTAACAAATCTGTTGCTCTCTCCATAGTACCGGAGAACGGTGTTTTGGTCATCTTGCCCATGAGGCACGGTTCGCAAGTACCAAGTGATTCATAATCAAGTGGTTCCAAAAGACCATCAGTATGGAGTTTCTTCATGCGCTTTACACCGATATGACCTAAACGGCAGTGCCACAAATAAGTTGCACTATCATTATCAACTCTGCATCTTTTGGCTTCAACACTATGAATATGTGTATCACTACTATCGAGATTCATCAAAAATAGACCACTCTTCAAGGGTGCATGACCATAAAAGATATTACTCATATAAATAGAACAACCATTAATCTCTGATTTAAATGAATAACCGTCTCGCATCAAACAAGATCCAAATATAATGTTCATGCTCAACGCTGGCACCAAATAACAATTATTTAGGTCTAATACTAATCCCGAAGGTAGATGTAGAGGTAGCGTGCCGACCGCGATCACATCGACTTTGGAACCATTTCCCACGCGCATCGTCACCTCGTCCTTTGCCAGTGTTCGCTTAATCCGTAGTCCCTGTTTCGAGTTGCAAATATTAGCAACGGAACCAGTATCAAATACCCAGGTGCTACTGCGAGCTCTAGTAAGGTACACATCAATAACATGTATATCACATATACCTTTGTTCACCTTACCATCCTTCTTATCCGCCAAATACTTGGGGCAGTTCCGCTTCCAGTGACCAGTCTGCTTGCAGTAGAAGCACTCAGTTTCAGGCTTAGGTCCAGACTTGGGTTTCTTCTCTTGAGCAGCAACTTGTTTGCTGTTCTTCTTGAAGTTCCCCTTCTTCTTCCCTTTGCCCTTTTTCTTGAAACTAGTGGTCTTGTTGACCATCAACACTTGATGCTCCTTCTTGATTTTTACCTCCGCAGCCTTTAGCATTGCGAAGAGCTCGGGAATCGTCTTATCCATCCCTTGCATATTATAGTTCATCACGAAGCTCTTGTAGCTTGGTGGAAGTGATTAGAGAATTCTGTCAATGATGCTATCATCCGGAAGAGTAACTCCCAGTTGAATCAAGTGATTACAATACCCAGACATCTTGAGTATGTGCTCACTAACAGAACTATTCTCCTCCATCTTGCAGCTATAGAACTTATTGGAGACTTCGTATCTCTCAATCCGGGCATTCTTCTAGAATATTAACTTCAACTCCTGGAAAATCTCATATGCTCCATGACGTTCAAAACGTCGTTGAAGTCCCGGTTCTAAGCCGTAAAGCATGGCACATTGAACTATCGAGTAGTCATCAGCTTTGCTCTGCCAGACGTTCTTAACGTCGTCAGTTGCATCAGCAGCAGGCCTGGCACCCAGCGGTGCTTCCAGGACGTAATTTTTCTGTGCAGCAATGAGGATAATCCTCAAGTTACGGACCCAGTCCGCGTAGTTGCTACCATCATCTTTCAGCTTAGCTTTCTCAAGGAACGCATTAAAATTCAACGGAACAACAGCACGGGCCATCTATCTACAATCAACATAGACAAGCAAGATACTATCAGGTACTAAGTTCATGATAAATTTTAAGTTCAATTAATCATATTACTTAAGAACTCCCACTTAGACAGACATCTCTCTAGTCATCTAAGTGATCACGTGACCCAAATCAACTAAACCATAACCGATCATCACGTGAGATGGAGTAGTTTTCAATGGTGAACATCTTATGTTGATCATATCTACTATATGATTCACGCTCGACCTTTCGGTCTCTGTGTTCCGAGGCCATATCTGCATATGCTAGGCTCGTCAAGTTTAACCTGAGTATTCTGCGTGTGCAAAACTGGCTTGCACCCGTTGTAGATGGACGTAGAGCTTATCACACCCGATCATCACGTGGTGTCTGGGCACGACGAACTTTGGCAACGGTGCATACTCAGGGATAGCACTTCTTGAAAATTTTTAGTGAGAGATCATCTTAAAATGCTACCGTCAATCAAAGCAAGATAAGATGCATAAAGGATAAACATCACATGCAATCAATATAAGTGATATGATATGGCCATCATCATCTTGTGCTTGTGATCTCCATCTCCGAAGCACCATTATGATCACCATCGTCATCGGCGCGACACCTTGATCTCCATCGTAGCATCATTGTCGTTTACGCCATCTATTGCTTCTATGACTATCGCTACCGCTTAGTGATAAAGTAAAGCAATTACAGGGCGTTTGCATTTCATACAATAAAGCGACAACCATATGGCTCCCGCCAGTTGCCGATAACTTCGGTTACAAAACATGATCATCTCATACAATAAAATATAGCATCACGTCTTGGCCATATCACATCACAACATGCCCTGCAAAAACAAGTTAGACGTCCTCTACTTTGTTGTTGCAAGTTTTACGTGGCTGCTACGGGCTTAAGCAAGAACCAATCTCACCTACGCATCAAAACAATAACGATAGTTTGTCAAGTTGATGCTGTTTTAACCTTCGCAAGGACCGGGCGTAGCCACACTCGGTTCAACTAAAGTTGGAGAAACTGACACCCGCTAGTCACCTGTGTGCAAAGCACGGCGGTAAAACCAGTCTCGCGTAAGCGTACGCGTAATGTCGGTCCGGGCCGCTTCATCCAACAATACCGCTGAACCAAAGTATGACATGCTGGTAAGCAGTATGACTTATATCGCCCACAACTCACTTGTGTTCTACTCATGCATATAACATCAAACCATAAAACCTAGGCTCGGATGCCACTGTTGGGGAACGTAGTAATTTCAAAAAATTTCCTACGCACACGCAAGATCATGGTGATGCATAGCAACGAGAGGGGAGAGTGTTGTCTATGTACCCTCGTAGACCGAAGCGGAAGCGTTGACGCAACGTAGAGGAAGTAGTCGTACGTCTTCCCGGTCCAACCGATCCAAGCACCGTTACTCCGGCACCTCCGAGTTCTTGACACACGTACAGCTCGATGACGCACCCCGAACTCCGATCTAGCAGAGGTACGGGGAGGAGTTTCGTCAGCACGACGGCATGGTGACAATCTTGATGTTCAACTATCGCAGGGCTCCGCCTAAGCACCGCTACAATATGACCAAGGTGTAATATCGTGGAGGGGGGCACCGCACACGGCTAAGGAACGATCACGATGATCAACTTGTGTGTCTCTGGGGTGCCCCCCGCCCCCGTATATAAAGGAGGGAGGGAGGAGGGGGCCGGCCTAAGGGGGAGGCGCGCCCTAGGAGGGGGAAACCTACTCCAAGTAGGTTTCCCCCTTCTTTTTCTAATCCAAGAAGGAGGGGGAAGGAAGGAGTAGGAGAGGGGGAAGGCAAGGGGGGCGCCCCCCCCCCTTCCTTGTCCTATTCGGACTCAAGGGGAGGGCGCACGCCACTTGCCCTGGCCGGCCCCTCTCTTTCTCCAATAGGGCCCATCAAGGCCCATTACTTCCCGGGGGGGTTCCGGTAACCCTCCGGTACTCCGGTTTTTCTCCAAAAACTCCCGGAACCATTCCGGTGTCCGAATATAGTCATCCAATATATCAATCTTTATGTCTCGACCATTTCGAGACTCCTCGTCATGTCCGTGATCACATCCGGGACTCCGAACAACCTTTGGTACATCAAAATACATAAACTCATAATGAAACTGTCATCGAAACCTTAAGCGTGCGGACCCTACGGTTCGAGAACAATGTAGACATGACCGAGACACGTCTCCGGTCAATAACCAATAGCGGGACCTGGATGCCCATATTGGTTCCTACATATTCTATGAAGATCTTTATCGGTCAGACCGCATGAAAACATACGTTGTTCCCTTTGTCATCGGTATGTTACTTGCCCGAGATTCGATCGTCGGTATCCAATACCTAGTTCAATCTCGTTATCGGCATGTCTCTTTACTCGTTACGTAATGCATCATCCCGTAACCAACTCATTGGTCACATTGCTTGCAAGGCTTATAGTGATGTGCATTACCGAGAGGGCCCAGAGATACCTCTCCGATAATCGGAGTGACAAATCCTAATCTCGAAATACGCCAACTCAACAAGTACCTTTGGAGACACCTGTAGAGCACCTTTATAATCACCCAGTTACGTTGTGACGTTTGGTAGCACACAAAGTGTTCCTCCGGTAAACGGGAGTTGCATAATCTCATAGTCATAGGAACATGTATAAGTCATGAAGGAAGCAATAGCAACATACTAAACGATCGGGTGCTAAGCTAACGAAATGGGTCATGTCAATCAGATCATTCAACTAATGATGTGATCTCATTAATCAAATAACAACTCCTTGTTCATGGTTAGGAAACATAACCATCTTTGATTAACAAGCTAGTCAAGTAGAGGCATACTAGTGACACTCTGTTTGTCTATATATTCACACATGTATTATGTTTCCGGTTAATACAATTCTAGCATGAATAATAAACAGTTATCATGATATAAGGAAATAAATAATAACTTTATTATTGCCTCTAGGGCATATTTCCTTCACAATATAGTGTCACTAGTATGCCTCTACTTGACTAGCTCATTAATCAAAGATGGTTAAGGTTTCCTAACCATATACATGAGTTGTCATTTGATAAACGGGATCACATCATTTGGAGAATGATGTGATTGACTTGACCCATTCTGTTAGCTGAGCACTTGATCGTTTTAGTTTACTGCTATTGCTTTCTTCATGACTTATACATGTTCCTAAGACTATGAGATTATGCAACTCGCGATTACCGGAGGAACACTTTGTGTGCTACCAAACGTCACAACGTAACTGGGTGATTATAAAGGTGCTCTACAGGTGTTTCCGATGGTACTTTTTGAGTTGGCATAGATCGAGATTAGGATTTGTCGCTCCGATTGTCGGAGAGGTATCTTTGGGCCCTCTCGGTTGTGCACATCACTATAAGCCTTGCAAGCAATGTGACTAATGAGTTAGTTGCAGGATGATGCATTACGGAACGAGTAAAAGACTTGTCGGTAACAAGATTGAGCTAGGTATTGAGATACCGATGATCGAATCTCGGGCAAGTAACATACCGATGACAAAGGGAACAACGTATGTTGCTATGCGGTTGTGACCGATAAAGATCTTCGTAGAATATGTAGGAGCCAATATGAGTATCCAGGTTCCGCTATTGGCTATTGACCGGAGACATGTCTCGGTCATGTCTACATAGTTCTCAAACCCGTAGAGTCTGCACGCTTAACGTTCAGTGACGATCGGTATTATGAGTTTATGTGTTTTGATGTACCAAAGGTAGCTCGGAGTCCCGGATATGATCACAGATATGACAAGGAGTCTCGAAATGGTCGAGACATAAAGATCGATATATTGGATGACTATGTTTGGACTTCGGAAGTGTTCCGAGCAAGTTCGGGCATATACCGGAGTACCGGGGTTACCGGAACCCCCCCCCCCCACGGGAGTGTAATGGGCCTATTGGGTCTTAGTGGAGAAGAGGAGGGGCGGCCAGGGCAGGCCGCGTGCCCCCTTCCCCTCTAGTCCGAATTGGACAAGGAGGGGGGGCGCCCCCCTTTCCTTCTCTTCCCCCTTCTCCTACTCCTACTAGGAATGAAGGAGTCCTACTCTCGGTGGGAGTAGGACTCCTCCCTTGGCGCACCCTCCTCCTTGGCCGGCCGCTTCCCCCCTAGCTCCTTTATATACGGGGCGGGGGGGGCACCCAAAGACACACAAGTTGATCATTGACCTTTAGCCGTGTGCGGTGCCCCCCCCCCCCCCCCCACCATAATCCACCTCGGTCATATCATAGCCGTGCTTAGGCGAAACCCTACGTTGGTAGCTTCATCAACACCGTCATCACACCGTCGTGCTGACGGAACTCTCCCTCGAAGCTCTACTGGATCGTGAGTTCGTGGGACGTCACTGAGCTAAACGTGTGCAGATTGCGGAGGTGCCGCACGTTCCGTACTTGGATCGGTCGATCGTGAACACGTACGACTACATCAACCGCATTGTCATAACGCTTCCGCTTACGGTCTACGAGGGTACGTGGACGACACTCTCCCTTCTCGTTGCTATGCATCACCATGATCTTGTGTGTGCGTAGGAAAATTTTGAAACTACTAAGTTCCCCAACAATAACAACACAGACGATTCCTGTTAACAAGCCGTGTGTGTTGTGAGCAAATGATTGCTGGTATACAATTGTCAGTGATTGATGAAATCATCACCGACGGGTTCCCTTGTTTAGTCCGTGTGCGATGTGATTTGCTCTATCTACAGAGCATCAACATATATACTTAAAAAGACAACATTGCATAACCAAATTAAGCATACAATTACACAAGTGACTACACAGATAACATTTCCACACACCAAAGTAAGCAATTACATGCATACTAAACTAGGAGAAACAAGAATCTAATCATCTACTTCTTGTTGCGACGACGCTTGCCATTGCTATGCTTCCGGCTGGATCCCTGGCCGTTTTGGGAAAGGAGGCACTTCCTCATGTCAACGATCTGCCTGTACATGTCGTAGCACGTGTATGCCTCCTTGGCCACGTAACGACGTGAGCTTTGTCGAGTTTCTCCATCCAGGCCGAGTGCCAGTCACGCTTGTCGTTGTTGCAGGAATTCTTCATGTCTCTGTAGTAGGGGTCAATGATGGCCTCGGCGAGGTGAACCAGTGAGTCCTGTTCATGCTCCTTGCTGCCCCAGATCTTGTATTGGCTCTGGATGTCGACAAGATTCTGGCAGGCGTTGGATTGAAAAACGTGGGATGTACTAGTAGTACTTCAGTTTGGTTGCCAAGTTTGGATTCCCGAGGAAAAATAAAAGGGAGGCATCTCCTTGTTCGGATTGGAAAAGTAAATACTAATAAAAAAGATTAAGGTGCTGATCGGTTTGGGTTGGTGGCTGATTTTCTTGGGCAGTTGAAAAAGGAAAGAGATCAACCACTAGATTGGTACACATTCGGTTTAACTTGGTGCTACCCTGGTTTTTGGCAGTAAGAGAAAAAAACAGGAAGAGTGTTGGCTCGAAGAGAAAAAAAAGTAAGAGAGGGAGAGAAAAAAAGGTGCAAACCTGGTTGCCCTTGCATGTGACTCTAGGGGTTATTCTTTACCCAAGGGGGAGAAGCGTTGGAGTTTTGTATCCAGTTTTAAAAAAAGGATTCAAGTACAGATTTGTTTGTTTGTGTGCACACGAAAACTAAAGAGAAACAAATACCATTCCAACCTGGTTGATGTGTTGAAGTTGTTTGCTATTGTGGCATGTTTGCTGTATGAACAACACCCACATTCACTCATTGGTTGTGACTGCGTGCATCCCTTTGTGTCTTAGGCTCACGTCTCTAATACGGTCTAGCCTTGTATAAAATGAGATCCTCCATCAGTAATAAGAACTTTAGGTACTCCAAACCTGGGGAAGATTATGTCCTTGATCATCTTTATAGAAGTAGGGGCATCGATACACTAGTGCAGAACCGGGCATTAGCACCGGTTCGTAAGGCCCTATAGTGCCGGTTACATAACCGGCACTAATTTGTGGTCACTAAAGGCCCCCCCCCCCTTTAGTACCGGTTCAGCACGAACCGGTGCTAAAGGGCAACCACGTGGCATGAGCCAGCTTCGGGGGACTGGAGCCCTTTAGTACCGGTTGGTAAGACCAACCGGTACTATAAGGTTTGGGGGGTTTTTAGTTTTATGATTTCTTTTTCATTTAATTTTGTGTTTCCATTTTAATTCTTTTTCGTTTGCTGGTATTTTACGATACTACACATTGTACACGTTATGCATATATATATATATATATATATATATATATATATATATATATATATATATATATATATATATATATATATATATAGAATTTCTAGTAGAACCAATCATGCATATATATATCACATCAATGTCTCACAAACCACCATATTAATTAATTCACACATACACACATGTATAGCTATATACAATTTCTCCTACATATGAATGTTGCCTTCGGAGCCAGTGGCATTAGCCTAATTGGTGCCTTCGGAGCACGATGACAATTGAAAGTGGTTTTCATGGGGGCGGTAGCGGGTAATAGAATTCTCCATTCGGATTTATGACCTGGTCGAGCAAAAATCCCGCTATTTCCTCTTGAAGTGCTTCTACGCGCTCCCTCTCTATGAGCTTCTCCTGCACCTCTTTGAACTGTTAAGAAGGAGATCAATATGCATGTGTATTAGTTGTGTGACTAGATATCGATAATGGTGTAAAAATTGTGAATAGTGTTCTGATAAGCGTACCCATTGCTGTCTTTGAGATCTGCTCCTTTCGGACGCCATCATGCGAATGTTCTCACAAACGCAGAATGCACATAGATCAGTCCCCTGCGCCTGCTTCAGGGCCTTTACGAGAATGGAATTTGATCAGATAAAAATTAATCAAGTATGATAATTAAAGAGATGGCAGCTAGCTAGCTAGCTAGTACTACTTAATTACTTACCTTGGGTCGAAACCATTGAAGCTTTTGTTTCCATTCACCTTCCGTGACGCTGATGAATCTTGCCCAAGCCCTGCCCGCCGACAAAGAAAATGAATAAAGGGGTTATTAAATAGTTCATATCATGAAATGACGAACTAAATAGGCCGAGATATATAGTTAATAATGATTGAAATTACCTGTTGACTATCCCATACAAGATGTTATAGTCAGTTTTTTCTGAGATTAGTGAGTCCAGTACTTCAACTGTTCCGGTGTCAACTTTAATGATACACAAGACCCAGTGAAATCTACATGCACACACGTTTACATGTCTTAATTAAACGGGCATATGTAAGCAAAAACATGTAGCTAGCTAGTAGGCAAAAACAGAGAATTTGTAGTACAAGACAGTGTGACTCACTGGAAGTTGTAAGGAAGTAGTATATCTTCATTGTATTTGAGGCGCTTCAAGAACTCTAGCATGCTGTCCTCTACTTCCTTTGCATGACGTTGATTTATCTTCCATGTGTATTCATTATCGGTGTTTGGGTCAATGAACCCAATGCCAAAGCGTCCACCTTTCCTCATTTCATATATCTTCATCCTGCATAATACCACAGAAAAGAATATAGTGAGGATAATTACAGGTAATGATTGATCTCAAAAGGATCACTACAACTAGCTTGAGACTTAAATTATAGAAAGAAATCACTTACAGACAATAGCAACTGACGATAGATTTGTCGAGTGCGTCTTGATTGTATAACTGAAACAGTTCTGAATACTCAACGGACCCAGCTTTCTCATGGTAGTAATGGTCCTGCTTGACATTCACCATGAAGGACAATCGATCTGAAATCTTTGTAATGTTCATGTACCATTGATGCAATTCATACATTCTCGTTGGGAGGTTCTTGACCTTGTCTGGCGCGACCAAAGGTTGGCCCCGGACATATTTCCGTTTTACTTCATCCTCTCTAAGCAAAGGCATGGGCTCGATCTCGAGGAGTTGTCCAACAGTGATGTTGAGAACTTCAGCCTGCATTATATGCTCCTCCGTTATTACCACATTGCCCACCTCGGGAACATGCACTGTTTGCCCACAATAATATTGGGCGTGCGTATTGTCACCTGTTGTTGGCACAACAAGCGAGGGGATCGATTGCGCCGCCTGTTCTCCCAGCTGGGGAATGGTTTTCCCGCATTTTTTGGCGGCTGCTTCTTGTTTGCTCGATCCCGATGTAGACGTGCTCGCCTTCCTTTGTAGACGTGCTCGATTTAGCTTCCTGATGTGGCGCTCATAGTCTGCGTCAACAGGCTTGGGAGCTGGTGGTTGAGACATACGAATGAAGTGGTCAATCGTTTCCTCAGGCACTTTCTCCCTTGGCGGCGGTGGCGGTTTCGGTGCAAAATGGGCTTCCACCTCGGCCTTCGATATGGCTCTGGTTTCCTCCTTGGACCTGTCATAAGACCTCTGCGGAAGAGGCTTGAGGCTTGAACCATATTTATATCGCTTGCCTCCGCCTGTACTTCATGTACTACCTCGACTCGTACCGCTACGCACCATAGCTGCGGGGTGTCTCTTCTGCGATTGCTGAGGCGGCGGAGACGGCTGACGGGACTGAGTTGGACGAGGAGGAGTGGCCTGAGGTTGTGCCGGACTTGGAGGAGGAGTGGACGTCTGACGCTGTGGCGGACTTGGAGGAGGAGGATTGTCCTGACACTTTGCCGGACTTGGAGGAGGAGGAGTGGCCTGACACTTTGCCGGACTTGGTGGACTTGCAGGAGCGGGAGTCTGCTGACTTGGTGGCGGACTTCGACGAGGACTCGGCTGACGCGGTGTCGGTGGCCTTGCAAAGATGATGCAATCCTTTTTCCATAGGATGATACGATGTTTGGCCTCTCCGAGAAAGCGCTCGCCGTCACCTCCAGCAATGTCAAGCTGTAGCCCCGAATATGGTGGGTCCACCACCTCATCAACCAAGACACGAGCATAGCCCACTAGAATCGGGTTGCAATGGAAGGTTGCCTCGGGGGGATTTGTGAAAGCACAGTCGTCCGCCACCTTCATGGATATGTTCTTCATTTTGACGTGTAGCTCGCAGTTAGTGTTCTCCGTGATGTCATCCATGGGGTATCTACCCAGCATTGCGTCGTCCGAGACGGAACCCACGCTGCTTCTCGGCATGGATGGGCCGGTGCTATCCAATGCTGGATCATCCGCTAGCTGCTGCAGCTGCTGAGACCCCCTTTGATGGGTAAGTGAGTCGATCTGCTCCTGCTGCCGCTGGAATTTGACCGCCAATTCCGCTTGACTTGCTTCTAGGCCTTGAAGGCGTTCATAGTCCCGCTTCCTCTGCTCCTCCTCCATCTTCCTCTTCTTCTCCTCCGCAATTTTCTTTCTCGCACGGGTTCTGTAGTCGTTGTTCCAGTCTGAAAACCCCTCATACCACGGCATAGCGCCCTTGCCTCGTGTTCTTCCCGGGTGTTCGGGATTTCCCAGGGCACGCGTAAGCTCGTCGTTCTCTCTGTTGGGCTGGAACACCCCCGTTCGTGCCTCTTCTATTGCAACAAGTATCGCATCATCGGCTCCCTTCAGACTTGCCCTCGTCGAAACATTGCCTGTCTCCCAGTCCAACTCCCCCCCATGCGCATAGAACCAAGTCCTGACCCTGGGGGGCCAGCTCTTAGTAGCCGGAGTGACACCTGCATCCTCCATCTCTTTCTCAGACTTATCCCACTTAGGCATTGCCACCGCATAGCCACCTGGCCCCAGCTTATGGAACTTATCCTTTTTTTCGGCATTCTTCTTGTTTATTCTCGACCGTTCCTTAGCTAATTCCGAATCCTTGAATTTCATGAAATCGTCCCAATGATCACGTTGGTTCTCCAGTGTTCCCTTGAATACTGGAGTCTTCCTTCCTCCCTTGACGTACTTGTTCCATTCACGATTCTTGTAGTTCTTGAATGCAGTCGCCATCATCCTAAGAGCAGCCTCTTTGACTTTCTGCACATCTGCTTCTGTGAAATGATCTGGTAGGGTGAAATGTTCCATGAGAGTATCCCAAAGCAGATCTTTTTGATTCTTGTCGACAAAAGTAACATCTGGACGTGGCTTTGCTGGCGCTCTCCATTCTTGAAGTTTGATCGGGAGTTGGTCCTTCAGAAGAACTCCGCACTGACGAACGAACTTGTCCGCAATCTTCTTAGGTGCTAATGGTTTGCCAGTAGGGCCGCATGCCTTTACGCCCGGCTTCAACTTTTTGTTCGGGCCTCGTTTCGTCATTTTGCCTGAAGATTTTCTCGATCCAGATGGCTAAAAGAACAAAGATCGATTCATTAATATATCTTCAAGTCATTTAAAACATGTGATGATCACCAGATGCCTGCTTATATAAATATATATACCTCGCCGGTGTTTGTTGTTTCAGGATCAACATGTTCTTCGTCATCGTCATAGTTCATGACTTCATCAATTTCGTCGTCGCGATCGAATATCATATCACCCTCTCCGGTGTTGTTTAGAAATTCGGAGCCGTCATAATCTTCTTCATTCTGATTATCATCTGGACCGCGTATCATATCGAACATGGTCTGTTCTCCCTCTCTGTCGGTATTGTCTGCCATAGCTTTTGTTTAACTAATCCAAAAGAAATATGAAACAATTTAGTATTCAAATAACATCGTCTCGAATAATAGATATAATCTCGAATACATCGTCCAGAATAATAGATATAATCTCGAATACATTGTCTCGAATAATATATAATATTGAATAGTACATCACTGGCTATTAGCTAATAAAGATCGAATACTACAGAAGAATCTAGGACACTCGCGGTTCCTCCGGCGCGGGCGGTGGACACCCAAAGAGAAGGAACCCTCACAGGATCATAGCTGAAGTGAGATCCCCGAAGATACTGCCACGTATTGGAGAACCTACCGCCCTCTAACGCAACCATGTAGCGATGGACGTGCTCGTCCTCCTCCCTGACACGGCGACGTACCACCTCCGGCGGGGCCGGGTCCCTCCGCACCGAAACTGGCCCACGCGAACGCCACCAAACGAGATCAGGGTCGACGACGGGACCCGCGGCCGGGTTCCTCATCAAGCGGCGCGCCCCTCCAAGCAGCACCTCCCAGTGCCAGCCCGGCGGAGCCCAGTCCCGGACATGGGTCGGCTGGACGTCGTCGCGGACGGGTCGACGGCGAGGATGCGGGCCGGGCATCGTCGAGAACAAATACTAGCTATATTGCCCGCAAAAAGTAACATTTTTTAATGATTGGATTTTGATAACTAAAATTTCTAACATTTCTATATAACACTAATTATGCTAATCTAAATAATCTAAATAACACTAAAATTTCAAACATTTCTAACATTTCTATATAACACTAATTTCTAACATTTCTATATAACACTAATTTCTAACTGATTAAGCACTAATTATATCCATCTAACATGCATTCATACATATATAATAGTGAAAAAATAATAATCTAAATAATCTAAACTAATTAAACACTAATTATCTAAACTAATTAAACATACAAAATAATAATCTAAATAATCTAAACTAATTAAAGACTAATTATCTAAACTAATTAAAGACTAATTATCTAATGCTTGTGTGTGTGTGTACGGGCTCGGGGCTGGAGGACTCACAGCGGGCGACGGCGACGGCGAGGCGACGGCGAGGAGAGGCGACGGCGAGGCGAGGCGACGGCGAGGCAACGGCCGGGGCGGCGACGGCGGGGACGGCGCGACGGAGACGAGGGCGGCGACGGGGACGGGGGCGGCGACGGGGACGGGGGCGGCGACGGAGACGAGGGCGGCGACGGGGACGGGGGCGGCGACGGGGACGAGGGCGGCGACGGGGACGGGGGCGGCGACGGGGACGGGGGCGGCGACGGAGACGAGCGGCGACGTCGGAGACGATCGAGGGCGGCGGCGACGGCGACGAAGACGACGGAACAGAGGCGAAAACAGAGGAAAACTGAAATTTTCGTAGCAGTTGCATATATAGAAGGCACCTTTAGTACCGGTTGGAGCCACCAACCGGTACTAAAGGTCTGTTTTGGCCAGGCCAAGCGGCGGGAAGCGACCCCCTTTTGTACCGGGTGGTGGCACAAACCGGTACTAAAGGCCCCCCCTTTAGTACCGGTTTGTGCCACGACTCGGTACTAAAGGGGGTGCGCTGGCGCAGGTGCGGTGCGGAAGTTTAGTCCCACCTCGCTAGTCGAGGGGCTACCGCATTGGTTTATAAGCCCCAGTGCGGTAGCTCTCTCGAGCTCCTCTCCTAATCAGGCCTACTGGGCCTACCTGTCCTCCTCGCCTTGTGGGCCTACTGGGCCTTCGCGGGCCTGCATCCTGGCCCAACGAAAGGTTGTGTCGCTAGTCGTATGCAGGCCGCTTTGGCCCAGTTGGTGGGCTTTTTTTCTTAATTTTTTTTGCTTTATTTTTTTGTTTTATTTATTTTTGAGTTGTTTTTTTGCTGTATTTAGAGTTTCTTTGTGAATATTTTTGCTTTAGGTACAAAAAATTACAAACTTTCTGTTAGTGCCGGTAGATTTCAAATTTGAATAGTTTAAATTTTGAATTATTTGAAATTTGTGTGAATCACTAGTTTGTAAATAACTTAACTTTGAAAAAAGTTTTTCAGTGATTCTTTTTTCTTATGTTCAATATTAGTGTGTTTTATCATTATATTCAATTTAGTAATGCTTAGGTTATTTAAAAAATGAAATGCCTTTGTAACAGTTCAGTTTTTGTCGGAAACCCTGATACTTCGAAAGAGATTGTCCATTTTGTACACGAAGTGCATCCAGTTTTTGCCGTAACCCTCTCTACTTTCTAGCACATGCTATTTGTATGAAATTATGATACCATGCCAAGTTTCAACCTTTTCTGAGTTCATTTGAATTGCTTTTCAATTTCAGGGTCATTTAGCTGGAAAAAAATCAGTAAATGCATGAAAAGAATTTGTTTGCACATAAAATTTCTTCACGTTTCAAATGCCAAAACACATAACTACCCTAACTATTACAGACATTCCCTCCTGGGCGTGAAACACAGAAGAAAGTGATGATAGTGAAGCCGATCACATCCCAGATCTTTGGGTGTGAAACTTTTTCTTCGCGTGTGTCCCTTTGCGCCGTAACCATGAAAAATCTTCATCATTTAACGGGATGCTCGGGTCAATATTCACTGTGAGTGGAGCAATTTCATCAAACTTTTCATAATCTTCTGACTTGTCTGTCTTGTCATCCACTCCCACGATGTTTCTCTTCCCAGAAAGAACTATGTGCCGCTTTGGCTCATCGTACGATGCATTCGCTTCCTTATCTTTTCTTTTTCTTGGCTTGGTAGACATGTCCTTCACATAGAAAACCTGTGCCACATCATTGGCTAGGACGAATGGTTCGTCTGCATACGCAAGATTGTTGAGATCCACTGTTGTCATTCCGTACTGCGGGTCTTCCGTTACCCCGCCTCGTGTCATATTGACTCATTTGCACCGAAACAAAGGGACCTTTAAACCACGTCGATAGTCAAGTTCCCATATGTCCTGTATATAACCATAATATGTTTCCTTTCCCGTCTTGGTTTCTGCATCAAAGCGGACACCACTGTTTTGGTTGGTGCTCTTCTTATCTTGGGCGATCGTGTAAAATGTATTACCATTTATCTCGTACCCTTTGAAAGTCATTATATTCGAAGATGGTAACTGGGACAGCAAGTACAGGTCATCTTCAATAGAGGTGTTATGCATGGTACGTGTCTGCAACCAGTTGGCGAAACTCCTGGTTTGTTCACGTGTAATCCAGTCATCAGACCGCTCCGGGTGTTTGGAGCGTAGCAAATTCTTGTGTTCATCCATATACGGAGCCACCAAGGTGGAATTATGTAGAACTGTGTAGTGTGCTTCAGTGAGAGAATGTCCGTCCATACATATTATTTGTTCCCCTCCTAGCGTGCCTTTTCCATCCAGTCTGCCCTTATGCCGCGATTCAGGAACACCAATCGGCTTAAGGTCAGGAATAAAGTCAATACAAAACTCAATGACCTCCTCATTTTGATGGCCCTTGGAGATGCTTCCTTCTGGCCTAGCACGGTTATGAACATATTTCTTTAAGACTCCCATGAACCTCTCAAAGGGGAACATATTGTGTAGAAATACAGAACCCAGAACGTTAATCTCTTCGCATAGGTGAACTAGGACGTGTGTCATGATGTTGAAGAAGGATGGTGGGAACACCAACTCGAAACTGACAAGACATTGCACCAAATCATTCTGTAACCTTGGTATGATTTCTGGATCGATTACCTTCTGAGAGATTGCATTGAGAAATGCACATAGCTTCACAATGGCTAATCGAACGTTTTCCGGTAGAAGCCCCCTCAATGCAACCGGAAGCAGTTGCGTCATAATCACGTGGCAGTCATGAGACTTTAGGTTCTGGAACTTTTTCTCTACCATGTTTATTATTCCCTTTATATTCGACGAGAAGCCAGACGGTACCTTAATACTGAGCAGGTATTCAAAGAAGATTTCCTTCTCTTCTTTGGTAAGAGCGTAGCTTGCATGACCCTGATGTATGCCGTCTTCTCCGTGCATACGTTGCTGGTCCTCCCGTGCCTCAGGTGTATCTTTTGTCTTCCCATACACGCCCAAGAAGCCAAGCAGGGTCACGCAAAGATTCTTCGTCACGTGCACCACGTCGATTGCGGAGCGGACCTCTAGGTCTTTCCAATATGGCAGGTCCCAAAATATAGTTTTCTTCTTCCACATGGGTGCGCGTCCGTCCACGTCCTTCGGAACAGGTTGTCCGCCAGGACCCTTTCCAAATATCACCTTCAAATCCTTGACCATATCATGTACATCAGCACCAGTACGGTGGCGAGGCTTCGTCCGGTGATCCGCCTCACCTTTGAAATGCTTTCCTTTCTTTCTTACGGGATGCCTGCTCGGAAGAAATCGACGATGTCCCAGGTACACATTATTCTTACAACTATTCAAATATATACTGTCGGTATCATCCAAACAGTGCGTGCATCCGCGGTATCCCTTGTTTGTCTGTCCTGAAAGGTTACTGAGAGCAGGCCAATCATTGATGGTCACGAACAGCAACGCCTTTAGGTCAAATTCTTCCCCCATGTGCTCATCCCACGCACGTACACCTGTTCCATTCCACAGTTGTAAGAGTTCTTCAACTAATGGCCTTAGGTACACATCAATGTCATTGCCGGGTTGCTTAGGGCCTTGGATGAGCACTGGCATCATAATGAACTTCCGCTTCATGCACAACCAAGGAGGAAGGTTATACAAACATAGAGTCACAGGCCAGGTGTTATGGTTGCTGCTCTGCTCCCCAAAAGGATTAATGCCATCTGCACTTAGACCAAACCATACGCTCCTTGCGTCATCTGCAAACTCCTTCCCGTACTTTCTTTCGATTTTTCTCCACTGCGACCCGTCAGCGGGTACTCTCAACTTTCCGTCTTTCTTACGGTCTTCTCTGTGCCATCGCATCGCCTTGGCATGCTCTTTGTTTTGGAATAAACGTTTCAACCGTGGTATTATAGGAGAATACCACATCACCTTGGCAGGAATTTTCTTCCTGGGGCGCTCGCCCTCGACATCACCAGGCTCATCGCGGCTGATCTTATAGCGCAATGCACCACATACCGGGCAAGCGTTCTAATCCTCGTACTCACCGCGGTAGAGGATGCAATCATTAGGGCATGCATGTATCTTCTGCACCTCTAACCCTAGAGGGCAGACAGCCTTCTTTGCTTCGTACGTACTCTCGGGCAATTCGTTGTCCTTTGGAAGCATATCCTTTATCATTACCAGCAACTTTCCAAATCCCTTGTCAGATACACCATTCTCTGCCTTCCATTGCAGCAATTCTAGTGTGGTGCCCAGCTTTTTCTTGTCACCTACGCAATTCGGGTACAACAATTTTTTGTGATCCTCTAACATGCGCTGCAACTTCTTCTTCTCCAAATCACTTGCACAGTTTCTCTTTGCATCGGCAATGGCCCGACATAGATCATCAACGGGCTCATCTGATGCCTCTTCTTCAGCTTCTTCCCGCATTGCCGGCTCAGCTTCTTCCCGCATTACCGGCTCAGCTTCTTCCCCCATTGTTGTATCATCATATTCAGGGAACCCATGGCCAGGATAGCTGTCGTCGTCCTCTTCTTCTTCATTGTCTTCCATCATAACCCCTCTTTCTCCGTGCTTGGTCCAAACATTATAGTGGGGCATGAAACCGGACTCAAACAGGTGGACGTGAATGGTTCTTGACGTAGAGTAATTGCGACCATTCTTACAGCCAGCACATGGACAAGGCATAAAACCATCCGCCCGCTTGTTTGCCTCAGCCGCAAGCAGAAAAGTATGCACGCCCTCAACGAACTGGGGAGAGCATCGGTCATCGTACATCCATTGCCGGCTCATCTTCATTACACAACACCGAATAGACCAAATTAATACAAGTTCATACATAAAGTTCATACAACACTTAAATGCAACAAACAAATAACTCTCTAGCTAAAGCATTTAAATGCAACAACAAATGTGATCAAGATCGCAACTAAGGTAACAATTGATCCAACAGCATAATGATACCAAGCCTCACTATCGATGGCATATTTTCTAATCTTTCTATTCTTCAAGCGCATTTTCTCCATCTTGATCTTGTGATCATCGACGACATCGGCAACATGCAACTCCAATTCCATCTTCTCCCCCTCAATTCTTTTCAATTTTTCTTTCAAGTACTCGTTTTCTCTTTCAACTAAATTTAACCTCTCGACAATAGGGTCGGTTGGAATTTCCGGTTCACATACCTCCTAGATAAAAATATCTATGTCAACTTGATGGGCATAATTTGTCATAAACACGAAATGCAACAAATAGTTTTAAAAGAGAATATACCACATCCGAATCATAACAAGGACGAGGGCCGACGGGGACGGATATCAAAACCATGGCACTATGTATAACAAACAACGTACGGGTAAGATAATTATTACATGATTAACTATATATCCAAATCACACAAACATCAATTTTTTATATAAAATTTCATGAACAAGAGGCTCACCACAAGGTGGTGCCGGTGACGGGACGGTGCGGGCGATCGACGGTGGTTACGACGGAGATTTAGAAGGCACTAAGTAAACCACACCTACATATGCAAACTAAGTGTTATTTTTGACCTCAAATTGCATATAAATCAAATACTAGCACATATATATATTTCCTCCCAAATTACTGAACTCACAAATTAGTAACTATACAAAGCATGGGAAGAGCTAATCTAGCAATGAGAGATGAAAGGACAAAGTTGCTAACCTTTGTGATCACTTGAATGGATGGGGGCCTTCAAATCTTGACAAATTTTGGGCAAAATGTGTGATGAGCTCGAGGGGAGAAGAGGAAGAACAGAGAGGAGAGGAGAGGAGAAAGGGGGAAGAACAGAGCGAGCTGCACGAAGGGTTTATATGCAGGAGGACCTATAGTACCGGTTCGTGGCACGAACTGGTACTAAAGGTGCTGGAGGGTGCCCAGACTGACAACATCCTGCCACCACCCTCATTAGTACTGGTTCCTGGCACGAACCGGTGCTAAAGGTTAGCCACGAACTGGTACTAATGAGAGCGGCCCGGCTAGCCGTTGGAACCGACACTATTGTATACATTAGTGCCGGCTCTAATACAAACCGGCACTAATGTGTTGCACGTTTGACCCTTTTTCTACTAGTGGTATGATGCATCGGAATCTCTTCCACCCACTTGGTACCATAATCTACAACTAAAAGAATAGGAGTATGCCCATATGAAGCAGTGGATGGACCCAAAAAGTCCAAGGCCCAAACATCAAAAGGTTCACAAACCACATTATAATTCATAGTCTTCTTGTCTCCTTCCTATGTTAGTGGTGTGCTGGCAAGCATAGACAACTTTAACATACCTATGTGTGCCCTTGAATAGGGTAGGCGGCGGGGTGAGGCGGCATCATGGTTGCCTCGGTTGCGTGCTTTAACTAATAACAAGAAGACGATGGGGCATGAGCGTGGGCATGAACTCAAAAATATCCAAACATAAGTTGAGTGTTTCCTGTCGATCACTCGGCTTACGAGAGACGAAGGGTTTTGCATATACAAAATAAGGAAAGGGAAAGTATGACGAGTGTCCCTGTCGTCACGGACTATAGCGCCTGCCACCATGGACTGTCAAGTGCAGTGGGCATGGCCACGTGGCGGCTATTTCATCGAACATAGTGTATAAGCCGAGTGTCTTTCCCGAAATATGACGAGTGTTCTTGTCTAACCGAGCGTTTCTCAAACTTTGCTTGGTGTATGATGGTGTAAGACGAAGGTCCTCCGTTTTCGGTGTGTTAGGGTTGATCGTTGGCTTACGCTGTTGTAAGCTGAGTGGCCAACAAATTGCACTCGCTTTACGACGAAACACAAGACAACATATATTTTTTTATGTAGTGCTTTGTGCCGAGTGCCCATGAAAATACACTCCTTGGCGTACAAAATTTTTCACGCAGTGTTTCTTTCACGATCCTATTAATTGTAGAGCCACCCGTTTATTCATGGAAGTGTTTTGATTGGATATCATCCCATGCTGCCACACATGAAAAAATTAGTGCATTGAGGATTTATGGCCGCTCGATGCTTCAGAACTGAAGGAGCAAGAGATGGTCTTATGGCTGAAGCTACTGCCGCTCAAGATGGCGTATGGTTTGCTCAGTAAATGGGGCATTAAAGGATTATTCTTCAGTCTGGCAATGAGCAGCTAATATCGACTCTTATCTCAGGAGGGTTTTCTGCAACGGCAAGTTCAACCATTTTTCATGACTGCATGCTGCATGCAAGTGCCTTTGACGATGTTTCCTATGAGCTATGCCCTAGGAAAGCAAATGTGGCAGCACGTGAGATAGCTAGATCGTTTTTTGTTTTATTCAGATTTTTTTATCTGGGTCGATGACCCCACCCTACATTTCTCATGCAGTCGCATCACGATCTTCGATAAGGAGTAAAAAGCCCTCAGGCTTGCTGGTAAAAAAAAGGTGTCCAGGTAGACCTCAGAGCTTACTACAGTCGGTGGGGACAAATGATAATTGCCCTACGGTGATGTCGAACAACATCTGTATGTTCTCCTTCTCAAAAAAAAAAAAACATCTGTATGTTCTGTTGCTGGAAATTGCCCAGCACCGAACTCAAAGGCGACGTCGTCCCAACAATGTTTTAGCAGAATGAGGAGTCCTCTTTGTTAAAGGACATGTAGTTGCCCCCATGCAGCCTCATATCCGCACCGCCGGCGAAGTGCAGCACCACCGCTCACCGACAGGAGCCGGGAAACAAGGACTCTCCAGGCTCGTCGTGTTGAGCGCCGGCTTGGCGAGCACCTCAGCCACGTGGTTGGCGACCACCCTGAAAGCACTTTCCACGAGGACCGTGAAGATGGTGCCGGAGTCCACAATCATCCCACCCGTGCCGTCGGCGCGCAGCTCGAAGGTTTGGTTCGGGATCGGCAGGCGAGCGTCGCCGAGCGATATGCCCTCGAGAGAAACAGAGTACCGCGATGGACTCTGCGGGCTCTGCACAAGCGGCGTCGACTGCACGGCGGCGCCGCCCCCGCCCCCGTGGGCCAGCTCCGCGAGGGAGCCGAACGATACGTGGCTGCCCAGACTGGTATTGAAGAAGTCGGTGAGGCAGTAGGAAAACTTCCCGAACCCTAGCTGCGCCACGAGGGACAGGCTCCCGCGACCGAAGCCGACGAGCCCGGTGGAGTTGTACCAGTCGCCCCCGTTGTCTCTGCCGCAGCCGAACGCGACAGCTCCGGCAAAGGCGGCCAGTACTTGGCCGGGGCCAGAGCCGAACGTGAGCGTCTCCGTGCCCAGGACGCCAGCCGAGTGGGAGCCGTCGCCGTAGGCGTAGCGGTAGCCGCAGAGGGAGCTTGGGGCGCATCCACGGCTCCACACGGGTAGGCACGCGTCGCTGGAGCAGGTCAGAGGGGAGAAGCTGGACGAGGCGGTCGGGTCGTAGACGGGCGTGTCCTGCGGGAAGCAGAGCTTGCACGGCTGACACTGCGTCCAGGTGAGGTCGCTGCCGGTGTCGAAGAGGGCGACGAACGGCACAGGCGGCGTCCCGATGGCGAGCTCCATGAGGTACTTGGCTTGGCCCGAGCGGAGCCTTGGCCCGGCCTCCGAGCTGGAAAACCCCGTGGCCGCTCGGAGGCGGCTTCTGTGTGCGGCCCTGCGCATCAGCTCTGCCTTGGTGAAGCCGCCTTTGGAGTCAATGTGGGTGAGCGTGAAGCGGTATAGCCGGAGCCGGACGGTGGTGGCGCCGCCGAGCTGACCAGTGAGGCAAGCACGAGCAAGCTCAGAGCTTGCAAGTGGCCCATGAAACTGAGCATGTGGATGATCAGCGCAAAGCTGGCTAGTGCAAACTTGAAAGAGCTCTGCGGTCCGGGCTTGAAGAGTCATGTTCAAACTTTCATGTCATTACGTAGCTAGGAGAGTTTTTGAGCAGCTAAATTTTTGCCATCTTCCTCTTCCAAGATTCTGCACCTTAATTATGACAATGTCAAGATCCACAAGAGTAAAGGACAACACTAAGTTAAGTAGTAGTGTACGTTAGCAATGTTTGGAAGGTTATTTAGCATCCAGACGTATATGTCATCATCAAGGGCGGAAGAACTGATAATAGAGCGTTGGAGCAGAGTTGGACGGCCGGTTTTGCCAAATTATGGGCCCTAGAACTTCCCCGGCCTCTAAACCTGGTGCCGCCATTTGCCACGACTGTGCATAGCTAGAGCAAAGGGTGGAAGGAGAAACGACTTGGCACACACGCACTAGTCGATCGGATGCTTTGCCGGCACTGGGGTCGCTCCCACTACAAGAAAAAAAGGGTCTTTTATAGCTGTGTCGCTAACTCAAACTCACTACTCACATTTGCCCCTAATTCGAAAGCCTGCTAAAAAATGCCCCTCCGCCCAGTGGCGGAGCTTGGGCCAAAATTCTGGAGGGGCAATGAGCTTAGGGGGGGCTAAATTATGAGGCTTGGCCTTATTTTCCTGTACTTATGGCCCAAACACCTAGGGGTAGTGACAGATTTCTTCATGGGCTGGGGGGGCGGTGGCCCAGGTTGCACTCCATGAAGCTCCGCCACTGCCTCCGCCGTTACGTGCCCTTACAAAAATGCCTTTTTGCGCCGTTACCGTCCTGAAAAAAATAGCAAAAAAAACTAAAAATCTGAAATTTTGTGGGATCAAAGATACTCAGGTTCACAAGATGCGTGCAAATTTTCGTGTTGTTTGAACATTCCAGTAGGTCGTGGCAAAGAAAAAACAGTAAATATATATGCTTGTGAACAGTAAATTCAAAACAATGCAAGAAAATTCAAAAAAATATGAAAATTTTTGGCATCAAAGAGGCTTGGATCTGCAAAGTGCGTGCAATTTTCTGTTGTGTTTGGACAATGTAGGAGCTCGTGGAGAAAAAAAAACAAAATTTGGCTCGGGAAAAAACTTTGAAAAAAATGACTATTTTGTTTTTTTTGCTAGAGCTCCTCGCATGTCATTTGATCCCAAAAACTTGCAAGCACCTTGTCCACCCAAGCCTCTTTGATGCCAAAAAGTTTCATATTTTTTCAAATTTTCTTGCTATTTTATTTCAAATTTACTGTTCACAAGAGTACATATTAACTATTTTTCCTCGCCACGAGCTCCTGGAATGTCCAAATAGCACGATAATTTGCATGCACCTTGCGCACATGAGTACTTTCGATCTCACAAAATTTTAGATTTTTTAGAATTTTTTTTGCTATTTTTTGTAGGACGGTCAAAGCTCTTTGACTGGACGGTAACGGCGCAGAAGGGCATTTCCGTAAGGGCACCTAACGGTAGAGGGGTAAATTTGAGCAGGCTTTCGAATTAGGGGTATATCTGATTAGGTGGTTCAGGTTAGGGACAGAAATGCAAATGGCCCAAGAAAAAAGCATTCGTAGCCGAGTGTTTATACTGACGCCGAGTGTTATTTGTCGGACACTCTCTTATAGACACCTAAGCCGAGTACCCTCACAAAAGTACACAATATAAAGCGGACTCTCAGCATATCACGCGCTAAGCCAAGTACAGATGAGTTTTGGCATTATGGCTGCCATTTGTCCATCCTCAAGGCATTTAGGCCTTGTTTATTTGGACTTTTGCTTCCGTTTTTACGGCTTTTTCACTTTGGCCAAAAAAAAAGCAAAAACAAAAGCCCCAATAAACAGAGCCTTAACATCAGCGTGCCGGCTGACTATAAGCCAAGTACCCACTAATGACATGTTCGGCTTACAATTTCCTTTTCTTTTTTTAAAAACTCCAGCCCCCTCGCCTTCATGTAAGCTGAGTGTATGAACATAAACACTCGGCTTAATTTTGCGTCCGCACGACCCCTGTCTCCTTGCAGTTAGCTTAGACCTGTTCCGCTCCCCCCTCCCCCCTCAGTTGGCGTAATTTCATAGTCATTCGATCTGGATGCTACATGAACTAACCCCCTCACAGTGTGGTTATTATTTCTCATAGTTTCTTCTTTTTTGATAGCAAAACTTTTTCCGTGACAATACATGATGAACTAGGGATTCTGTAGCCTACCTTGCAAGGGGACAAAACGTTCAACGCTCATAGGTTCTCACCTATTGGGATGGATGACTCAAGCGGCTCTTCAAAAACTCAATTTTAGTCACGTTTTTGTAGGTTTGGTGTGCGACAAATTTTTTGACTGAAGTTTTGAGAAATGTCAAGCTGCAAATTGTGGAGGTAGAGTTGACGATTCAAAAATCTTCAGTGTATTAACTTTTAGTTGTATCAAGGAAACCTTTTTCATGCCTTTTGTGTCTATTATGTTGTGTGTGTGTGTGTGATCATCGTCGTTGACAGAACTCCCGTCGATTTGCTAAACAATTTGTCGTTCCCAGGGCCCTAATTTTTGAACAAAGTCGTTGCATCAGACATGTGTCCACTGAATCTCTTTTTCCAAAAAGGAGGATGCATTGCCATTGTACTACTTATGTCCTCGTTTATTTGATCCCCTTAGTATTTTGTGTCAAACTTTGACCATAGATTTAACTAAGAAAATAATAATGCATTTCACTAAAAAGTATATCGTTAGATTCATATTTGAAAATAGTTTCTAATGATATTATTTTTTGTTACATGCATTAATATTTTGCTAGTTAAATCTAAGGTCAAAATTTAGTATAAAATACGAACGGGACCAATAAACCAAGACAAGGGTAGTACCTCTTTGCGACAGGAGGTCTATACGCTTTGTTGGTTAGCAAGCTTTGCGGGACCGCAAGCTGCTCACCGCCGTTTGAGGCCCAGCTCTGCTGCCACGGGCGATTAAAGATTTTCTTCTATAAAAATATGCCGTCAAGGACTAGTCCTGGGCTCCTCCTGGCTGGTCTCGTTTTTGTTATCAGTGTTTTTTTTTTTTTGACGGTGCTACGGCGGGCTTACGCCGGCCTGAACCAATTTCATTATAAATAAGAGTGAGATACAACACGACGGGTACAGCACATAGCACCCGACATCCAGGAAGGAGCAAGGAACAACAACACCTAACACACACAAGACAGGAACAAGGAGCAACATCCAGGAAGGAGCAAGAAACAACAACACCCAACACACACAAGACAGGAACAAGGAGCAACAGAAGGAGAACCAGAAGCGAGTTACGACGAGCAGCCGACACCAAGAACTTAGCACCCATGAGCACCAGCAGACTGAGAAGAGCGGGAGCTAGCTTTGTTGGATCAGTCGAAGGGATATCCGCCACCGAGAAGACATAGAGAAGAAGCCACCTACTGCCATGCGATCCCCCTGTACCTTGAAGAGCTAGGAAGTCGCAGACACCGTCGAAGGGCATCTCACTGCCTAGGAACGTCGCGACAAAGAGAGCCACTGACCGTGCCGAAGGGCAATGTTCCGCCGAGACAGTTCTGCACCTCCTCTGGGCCACACCATGGCCACCATCACAATTGGAGAGAACCAGAGCACTATGCGAGGCCACCAAACCTCACATGCCGTCGAAGAGCACCGAAACACCGAGACCTCACCGCCGCCACAAACCCCCAAAGGAGAGGTCAACCATCAGCATAGGATGACCAAGGTACTGGTCGCCGCCACAACACACCTCCACCACCACCGCCCTGCAATCCAACAAACCAAACCGACACTCCAACCTAGACATCAATGACCAACCGCGGATCCCTCACTCCAAAAGCAACGCCCCCAAAAGGGAAAACGACATCAAAGATGCCGCCGTTGTCCAATCCAGAGAAGGATCTTAGGCTTTCGCCCGGAGCATAGAGAAATAGCGGGTAATGGAAGCTTCCCGATAATGCCTTCATGAAGGGAAACGGCGCCCGAGGGCGTCGCCATCATCGTTGCCGACGAGGTCGACATTAGGCTTTCGCCTGAAGCATCCCAACCCATTCTACTCCGCAGACGCCGGCCACCAAGTCCGGTAGCCCAGACCTTGCCCCTCCTACCAGTCCACGGCGAGCGTCCTCGCTAGGCCCAGCAAGAGACTCCCCTATCACATCCGCTCACCTTGAGCACATGCACAGAGAGAGTTGGATCGGTCTCGGCTGCCACCTGCACCCAATCCCTCGCCGCCGGCCACAACATCCCACCACCACACGCCTACCCCGCCGACAGCAGCCACCGCCGACCCCCCCAGCCACAGCCATGGGGCCCGATGACCGTGCGAGTCGCCGCCCCAGAAGGGTCCAGATCTGGGCGAAGAGAGCCCCCATAACGGGCATGGCAGCTCACCACGGTCACCACGTCGCCCGAGCTGCGCCGACCACCAACTCCGCCATGCGCCACCATCCCCCGGCTGGAGCCACGGGCGCCGCCGGCCATGAGAGCGAGCCGCCGTCCCGAGGGAGCTAGATCTGGAGCTGGAGCTCCCCAGGACAGAGCGGCGTCGGGTCTCCCAGATGGCTGAGCAGTCCGAGCCTCCGAGCCGCCCACGCCGCTGCGTAGTGCCACCACTGCCTGTGCGCGCCGTCGCCCACGCGCGCGAGTCCCCGCCGCCAGCCAAGCGCCCCGCGCCGCCACGCCTGGAGGGGAGGAGGGAGAGCCGTCCCCGCCGCCGCCGGCGCCGCGCGGGCTTTGCCCGGCGACGCCCTCCGGCGGCGGCGGGAGGAGTAGGAGGAGAGGTGGGGTGGGTGTCGGTGGTGGCTAGGGTTTCTCCCGAGCCGCTCGCGGGAGCCAGGGCCGGCCCTGAGGGGGGGCAGAGGGGGCGGCCGCCCCGGGCCCCCAAAGTCTAGGGGCCCCCACCCAGTTGTACGCACGTAGGCCACGGCCCAGGGATGTTGTGCAGCGACAGGAATTCACACAGGGCCTGTACGCGTTGTCCTCCAATGCAGAGCCGCTGGTTCCTCATCTATCGATCTCCTGTACGCGTTGCCCTAGCTCGGATTCCTTCTAATCGTGACGACCTTATTCATCTATTCCCCGATCTCGTATGCTCATCGGCAAGCCGATGGTGGGGATGGATGAGGGAGCGATGTTCATGGTAGACTTCAAGGAGACATGGTGCCCGGCGTGGTTCTATCTGACGACCGCCATGTTCGATCTGAGTCAGACCGGCCATGCAACCGGAGATCTGATGGTGCAGACGCAGGTCCCAATTTGAGCGCCGGCGAACTACGCCACTCTCCAGTCTCCAGCTGATGGACGAATACATAGTGACACAAATTGCCAAGCGCCTCCCATCTCACGTCAGTCTAAATCGCCTCATGGTGATTGCCTGGTCAGGTGATCAACATTGATCCGATCAATCAGAGGTAACATCAGACTATGTACTTCCTATATCTATATATATTGCTAATTAAGTCATTTGTGTTCACACGCATGTACTACATGATTTCCTTTGAAACCGTTTACGCATTTACTACTGAGTAGATCGGCTCAAAGACTAGTCTCTGATGTACTCTTTATTTAAAGGTAAATCATGCATGCTACTTATTCAAAAGGTTCAGGGATCTCAGCAGATACAATCTGAAGAATACAGTCCAGGGATCCGAGGTAACATCAGACTATTGTACTTCCTATATCTATATTTATATTGCAGTGATCAAGCATTGATGGAATTTAATTTTGGTTTTTAACAGTGCTTATTATCATGTCAACTATGCATTCAGTAATACTGATTTTTTTTTTGAAACAAGAACTATAAAAAGGATCTGTCGGCCCCATCATAAGTGAATTTTATGAAGGATTATTAGGAAAGATTTAAACATAAACACAATTATTTGATAAGAATGTCGCTTTTGCCATATTTGGGGGCATTTCAACTATCATATATATTCCTATAATGATTATGTCAAGGGGGCCCCAAATTTTGATTTCGCCCCGGGCCCCTAAAATCTCAGGACCGGCCCTGGCGGGAGCGACACCTTTGTTATCAGTGTTGAATAGGCCACCGGCGTCGCTCCAAAAATGGACTCGTATTTTCCAAATCGATGGAGTACTTTTCTCTGCAGAAGCTTCTCACTTCCAAAGGCCTGAGAGGATACAGACCATACCGAGTAATCTTTGACTAGACTAATATGGTCGAAAAACAGACAAGAAAATTCCACCCGCTGTTGCAGTACACTGAATCTCCACATGGAAAATAATGCGCTCCTGTCATATTATTGGGAGAACCAGCTGGCTCTGCCTTCCACAGGCCACAGGCTTGAGAGTTGAGCAGCACCATGCATATGCATATACGGCAAGTCAGCATCAGAGTTGAAGATCATCCGGGCAGCCAAATTCAATGCATCCAATGGCGTCCTCTTCTTTGACCGAGCGGCGCCGGGGGTTCATCTGCGCCATCCGATGTCCCATCGGACCGCCTGGACGCTGCCTTTCTGGAAGTTCAGAACTTAAGAAGATTCATTCCTCCACATGACCTACTCCATGAGTCCATGACTGACGTTAGAGCATGCGTCACTGGCAAGAGGTGACCAAGTTGATACGCTGCACTCGTTCCGACGTCAGCTCGTCAACTCAACTTAGGAAGATATATATAGCACCAGGACCAGGTGCTATATACGAACACACTACGGTTGCCATTGCACCGCTTCCAAGGCCTCCCAGCTTGACAAACTCCACTAGCACTTTTGCTGCCACAGCCGATCAGCCATGACCCTCTCCGGCAGCGGCGATAGCCAGAGCGGCTCCGCGAGGGCGCACTTCGTGCTGGTGCCGATGATGGCTCAGGGCCATACAATCCCCATGACCGACATGGCATGCCTGCTGGCAGAGCATGGCGCGCAGGTCAGCTTCATCACCACGCCGGTCAACGCCGCTAGGTTGGAAGGCTTCGCCGCTGAGGTGGAGGCGGCGGGCCTGGCGGTTCAGCTCGTGGAGCTCCACTTCCCGAGTGTAGAGTTCGGCCTACCAGATGGGTGCGAGAACCTCGACATGATCCAATCAAAGAATTTGTTCTTTAACTTCATGAAGGCCTGTGCCGCGCTGCATGAGCCGCTCATGGCGTACCTCCGTGAGCAGCAGCGTTCGCCTCCTAGCTGCATCATATCTGACATGGCGCACTGGTGGACCGGTGACATCGCGAGGGAGCTCGGCATCCCGAGGCTCACCTTTAGTGGCTTTTGTGGCTTCTCGTCCCTTGTCAGGTACAAACATAAAGAGGCAAACCTTGTGACTTGTGAGTACTGGACATATTTTTGCTGCTATGATTAAGTATTTTACTTCAATAGTACAGGACAGCTTACGAGTATAAATTCCTTCCAGAAAAGAAGAAAGCATACATAGATAATAGAGTGCACAAGATAATAAAATCGACGTGTGTGCTACCTTACGTAATGAAACATGTAATTCAAACTACATAAGGAAGTATAGAAAATAAGAATTTTCATCAGATATTTGTTACGCCAGTTACAGCTGGTTGATGTGTCAACGATGTCTGCACTTCAACGTATTTTAAACAACTAATATCATCTTGCAGGTACATCGTTTTTCACAACAATGTATTGGAGCATGTCACAGATGACAATGAGCTCATCACGATCCCGGGGTTCCCTACACCGCTAGAGTTGACGAAGGCTAAGTTGCCTGGAACCCTTTGTTTTTTTTTTTTGAAAGAAAAGGTGGCAAAGTGCCAACCTTATATTTCAAAACAGGCATAGCCTGATGAAGTTACAAGTACAAGCAGGACTTGGCCATTTGCACGAAAGTGCAAACCGCAAGTAAAGCAACAGGGGACCAAGGAGGAAAGAAGAAGGTTTACATCACGTCTAAAACATACTTAGGTGGTAATCTTTTGGCACCAGATGTTTAGATCTTCCTTCACGGCCTGGGTATGGGCTCTGTTACTCCACAGCTTTAGCATGTTTGACGCATAGAAAAGAATGTAAGCCTCTGTCCAAACCTTGCTGTTGAAGACCCGATCATTTCGAGCATGCCAAAGAGTGAGTGCACACGCTGCAAAAACCGCTCTCCATTGTCGTTTGAAACTGATCTGGTGCTGTGCCTGCTGGGCGAATGCTAAAATGTCAGGTGCTGTGCAAGCCAAGGAACCCAGTGCAAATTTACCCCAAAGAGCAGAGGCCTGGCGACAACGCAGCAGCAGATGATCTATGGATTCCACCGCAGGACATGTATCACAGTGTGCAAAAGGTGCAACAAGTGACCATCCCTTCTTAACCATATTGTCCTTGGTATTGAGACGTCCTTTAAAAGCGAGCCAGAGGAAAATTCTATGCTTAAGGGGAACCAAGGAATACCCTTTGTGTTCCGGGTATGGAGCAAATCCGTGAGAAGATGTTTGAGGAGGAGCTGAGATGCGATGGTGAGATCACTAATAGCTTCAAACAGCTCGAGACATTGTACATTGAATCCTATGAGCAGATAACAAGGAAGAAGGTCTGGACGATCGGGCCAATGTGCCTCTGCCACCGAAACAGCAACAGAACGGCCCAAGAGGAAACAAGGCGTCAATGGATGAGGCACAGTGCTTGCAATGGCTTGATTCAAGGAAGCCAGGCTCAGTGATCTTTGTGAGTTTTGGAAGCCTCGCTTGCACTACACCTCAACAACTTGTTGAACTGGGACTGGGACTTGAAGCCTCCAAGAAACCATTTGTTTGGGTGATTAAAGCAGGAGCTAAGCTTCCAGAAGTCGAGGAATGGCTCGCAGATGGGTTCGAGGAGCGCGTCAAAGACAGAGGTCTGATCATAAAGGGTTGGGCACCACAGCTCATGATTCTGCAGCACCAAGCCGTTGGAGGATTCGTGACGCACTGCGGGTGGAACTCAACAATAGAGGGCATCTGTGCAGGTGTGCCCATGATCACATGGCCACACTTTGGGGAGCAGTTTTTGAATGAGAAGCTGCTGGTGGATGTGCTGCAAATCGGGATGGAGGTTGGAGTGAAAGGAGTTACACAGTGGGGAAGTGAAAACCAGGAGGTTATGGTTACAAGAGATGAGGTGCAGAAAGCTGTGAACACCCTGATGGATGAGGGGGCGGCTGCAGAAGAGATGAGGGTGAGAGCAAAAGACTGCGCCATTAAGGCAAGGAGGGCTTTCGACGAGGAAGGTTCTTCTTACAACAACGTAAGGCTGTTAATTCAAGAAATGGGAAACAAGACGAATGCATGTGGTTGATAGAGATTACCTAAGCTCGCTTTTTCGGTGTAAACATGAAGTGAAAGATCCTAGAATCATTGTTGAGGAAATCGTTAACTGGTAGCTGCTCGGTTGGCTGGCGAGTAGGGGATTAATAGGCTAATCGGCAAGTTAATCGGCCGTTTAATCAATTAATCGGACGATTTATCGGTTTATCGGCTACTCGGTGACCCTACGAGTAGGGATTAATCGGCAAGTTAACTGGTTAATCGAACGAATTCTTGAACAGGGCCTAGAATACATATATTATCATATAGAATTTTGTACCAGGCTCACAGGTGATTATTTAGAGATTATAGATGATCCAAATGAAGGCAATATCAATTACCATCTCTGTTATGTACGCTCTTTCATGGCAGTCCACATAACAACTACACAGTTTGCTCTTCTAAATGGTTACGCTCTCCCTTGCATTTTCTTACCGTTGCACGACTAGCCACGGTTCATGGAGGCGTAGGACAATGACTCCCACGACGGTGTTGCCGGCGGCAAGCACCGTTCCGTGGGAGCAACTTGGGAGGGACGCCGCCGTGCACCGGACACTGCACTGTTGCATTGCACCAGGCACTGTACATGGCCTCATAACAGACCTTGTTTCATTGCTAATCGATGCGGGCTTGTATTAAATTCTTCTTTTTTTGAGGGGGTATTAAATTCTTTCTAGATATAAAGTTTATTTGGTCAGTGTGTATGAAGCAAAATGAAAACAAGGAGCCTCGGTCGTACCTCTTTGCGTCAGGAAGCCACTGTGTTGATTAGGATGCATTGGGTCGCTCCAGAAATGGACTCATATTTTCCATATCACTGGGAGTTCCTTTAGCTTCTCACTAACAAAACTTTGAAAGGATACAGACAAGAAGATTCCACCCACTGTCACAGTACACTGAATGACCGAATCTCCGCACAGAAAATAATGCACTATCATACTATATCGGCTGGCTCGGCCTTCCACAGCCTTGAGAGTTAATTAAGTGTGCATATACGACAAGTCAGCATCAGACATGAGGATCATCCAAATCCTGTAACAATGACTCCTCTTTGAGCATGACAGGCGGTAGCGGAGGTTAATCTGAGCCCTCGATGTCTGATCGGATGGCCTGGATTCTGATGATTCAGAATTTAACAAGATTCATCCACATGGCTGACTCCACAAGTCCATGACTGACGTGAGAGCATGCGTCACTAGCAAGAGGTGACCGATTTGATATGCTGTTGCATCGTCAGCTCATCATCTTTCCTTAGGAAGACATAGCACCAGGTGCTATATATATACACTATAGTTGCCACTGCGACCATCATCAGATTGTGCCCAACACATCGTGCTATCTTGCCGGTGTCACTATCTTCCCAGTTTGACTGACTCCACCACCAGTGCTTCTGCTACAATAGCCGATCAGCCATGACCTTCACCGGCAGCGGCGATGGCCACAGCGGCTCCGCGAGGGCACACTTTGTGCTGGTACCGATGTTGGCGCAGGGGCACACAATCCCCATGACTGACATGGCACGCCTGCTGGCAGAGCATGGCGCGCAGGTTAGCTTCATCACCACACCAGTGAATGCCTCCAGGTTGGCAGGCTTTGCAGCCGATGTGGAGGCGGCGGGCCTGGCAGTACGGCTCGTGGAGCTCCATTTCCCGAGCGCCGAGTTCGGCCTACCGGACGGGTTCGAGAACCTGGACATGATCCAATCCACGGATCTGCTCTCCAACTTCATGGATGCCATCCTTGCGCTTCAGGAGCCGCTCAAGGCATACCTCCATGAGCAGCAGCACTCGCCTCCGAGCTGCATCATATCTGACCTGATTCACTGGTGGACTGGTGACATCGCAAGGGAGCTTGGTATCCCGAGGCTGACCTTTAGTGGCTTTTGTGGCTTCTCGTCCCTCATCAGGTACAATCATAATAAGAGGCAAATCTTGTGAGTAACTAATTTTGTACCATGCATATTATTGCTGCTACAATTAAGTGCTTTACTTCATCAGTGGACGGAACACTAGTGTAAATTGCTTCCAGAGAGAAGAAAGCATTGAACATATAAAAGACTACACCTGAAAGGAAAAATAATGATCTGAGTACTAGTTTGTGTGATGAAATATGTAATTTACACTGCATAAGGAATCACAGACAGCAAAGGTTTTCATGAGCAAGTTTTTAGGCCAGCTATATCTGGTTGACGTTGGTCGAAGAAGTCTGCTCTTATACGTATTTGAAACAACTACAACCATCTTGCAGGTACATCACTTATCACAACAATGTATTTCAAAATGTCAAAGACGAAAATGAGCTCATCACAATCACAGGGTTCCCTACGCCACTAGAGCTGACAAAGGCTAAATGCCCTGGAAATTTTTGTATTCCTGGTATGGAGCAAATCCGTAAGAAGTTCCTTGAAGAGGAGCTGAAAAGTGATGGTGAGGTAATTAACAGCTTCCAGGAGCTGGAGACATTGTACATTGAATCCTTTGAGCAGACGACAAAGAAGAAGGTCTGGGCGGTCGGACCAATGTGCCTCTGCCACCGAGACAACAACACTATGGCCGCAAGAGGAAACAAGGCGTCAATGGATGAAGCACAGTGCTTGCAATGGCTTGATTCAATGAAGCCAGGCTCAGTGGTCTTTGTCAGCTTTGGCAGCCTCGCTTGCACTACACCTCAACAGCTTGTTGAGTTGGGACTGGGACTTGAAACCTCCAGGAAACCGTTTATTTGGGTGATCAAAGCAGGAGCTAAGCTTCCAGAAGTCGAGGAATGGCTCGCAGACGAGTTCGAGGAGCGTGTCAAAAATAGAGGCATGGTCATAAGGGGTTGGGCGCCACAGCTCATGATCCTGCAGCACCAAGCCGTTGGAGGATTCGTGACGCACTGCGGGTGGAACTCAACAATAGAGGGCATCTGTGCAGGTGTTCCCATGATCACATGGCCGCACTTTGGGGAACAGTTTTTGAATGAGAAGCTGCTGGTGGATGTGCTGAAAATCGGGATGGAGGTTGGAGCGAAAGGAGTTACACAGTGGGGAAGTGAAAACCAGGAGGTTATGGTTACAAGAGATGAGGTGCAGAAAGCTGTGAACACCCTGATGGATGAGGGGGTGGCTGCAGAAGAGATGAGGGTGAGAGCAAAAGACTGCGCCATTAAGGCAAGGAGGGCTTTCGATGAGGGAGGTTCTTCGTATGACAACATGAGGCTATTAATTCAAGAAATGGAAATCAAGACGAATGCATGTGGTTCAGTGGTTGATACAGATGGTAATAAGCTCTCTTTTTTGGTGTAAACATAAAGTAAAAGAGCCTATAGCATATTTATCGTTATAAAGGATTTCTTTTACAAATAACCAGTAGCTTGTATCAGGATCACTATCTATTCTGTTGCGCAGGTTTCATATATTTTTGGGAAGGGGGATATCCCCAGCCTCTGCATCATACTGATCCACACACCCATATTTATTAAAAACAATTCAGAAGTTCAGTAGTTTCATAATGATTACACTGTCTACTTCTCCAAGTGGCATGCTCTACTTTTCATTTTGCTACCACTTACTCATCAGAGTTGATAAGAGTTCAGAAAGGAGAAAAAAATGAAATAAAATGTATGCACATTATCAAAACTAAGACTAAAAGCAAGCGATGATTCAAGGTGAATAATCCAAAGAAAGATAAGGAAGTGAAACCCACATAAAGCACATATGAATTTAGAAACTTATGTTTGACTTAGCAGTGTGACAAACATGAAATTTCAAGGATCTCTCCATACAAAAAGAGATAAGGATCACCTAAAACAAGGTTGTCTTGTACAGTACTGTTTATACGACAAGTGGCTAAAGGGTCAAAGCTCAAGACCAGTGAGCAAATATATTGTTTTGAACGTGCTGCTGACGCTCCTGGTTGCCAAAAATCAATCTAAACCTGCACTTTCGTCTTCTAAACGGATATAAGTATGTAGGAGTATTTATCTAGCAACTGGGGGCACAAACAGGATTGAATAAGTTCAAAGAAACCATGGTGTAATAATAAAAGCATATAAACAGATGGCTGTTTCATAGGAAGTGTACAGATTTACTGAACAATTATGAACAGGCATGGTCAAATGTTCTATATTCAAAGTAGGACAGTGTGTTGAGTTCCTTACAAAGTCAAATATGAACTAGGCAATGGGAAAGATGTAAACTGGAGGAAATAGACCAAACCTGGTTTCACTATGCACCGATGAGCCATGACTGTCACTTCATCTGGAGCATTCTGTAAAACATATGGATAGCCTCCTCACCGTGAGGACCAGAGGGCTTTGGCAAGTGGGCGTCGAGCTCTAGCCCAAACTTAGCCACGACGTGCACGTGAACGGCGTCGCCGACAGCCGGCTCCACGGCGCGCGCCAACCCGCCGCATTGAGCAACGGCGGGAACGTGTACGCGTCGGGCCTGGCTCCGCGCGCCAGGATGCCCACGTACACCCGCAGCAGCATCCTCGCGCCAGCAGCCACCGCCGCGAGGCGCCCCGGCGAGGAATTTCATCGAACGGGCCACGGGCATGTGCTTGCTAGCCTTCCGCGCGCGCTACTCGCCGCGAGATTGTCGCATCAACATTGACCGCGGGTAGTTGCAGTGATGCGCAGGGAACGGGTCAGCAGAGGAGTCCGGGCGGTGGCGGCTGGCGAGCGTCTGGTCCAGAAGCGACGGCGGTGGCGGACTAGCAGCCCACAGGCGATTGGCCAAGGAAAGAGAGAGAGGAAGGGGAGGAGCACGCCGGCGCGGTGGAGCAGGAGGGAAGCCTGTCGCTGGACGTGGACTCGTCGCAAGCTGCGCTGCGGCGGCAAGCCGGCCGGCAACCGACGGCTTTTGGTCGCGGCAAGCAGGCTCGCATTCGTCCCCTGTTTTTCCGTTTCTTTCTGGAAGGATCTCCCCTGTTTAGCTGATGAAATTGGAAGTGAAGACGAAGATGGCGAAGTTTTTTTCTTTTCATGGGAAGGTCATTGGCTAGCTTTCAGACGTCGTCCACAGGATCCGATCCAAGCCATCCAACCATTCGGCCTTACGTCTCTCACTGTTTTCGCTATGACATACTCCCTCAATCTCAAAATAAGTGTCTTAAATTTTATACTCCCTCAATCTTAAAATATAAAGTTAAGACATTTATTTTATTAGGACAGAGGAAGTATACGAGTGATATAAGAACTACGTTCTGGTAACTGTATAGCAGCATCCATCTATCACGCACACCTCTCCAACTTGATCTTCGATGCAAAAAGTAAATAAAAACTTGATCCGTCAATTACCAGCGCCCCCAACCACGACGCATGATGCAACGAGGACTCTACTCGCGGATACGGCTTTCGTTCACCACTGCCAAGTACACAATAGCTATAGCGAGAGTCCCGCCACGATCGATTGATATGGTTCTTGTGTATTGCGAAGTCTCCAGCTCGACCAATCAGTACCGCGTATGGAAGGCTTCTACACTACCGTGCACAATCGCAACAAGAGTTTCTACTCACGCATACACTTCTCCAACTATCGCGCACCACTGCCAAGTACGTGCGCAACAAGCCATAGCGAGCAAGAGTCTTTGCATCGGATTCTCTGTGATGTGAAGTCTCCAAACAGTGGCTATTCAAGCATGTAACAAAGGCCTGCAGATGCTACCGCACACGATCATCGATCGATCATGGGCCTCCAACTACTGTGCACGAGCATCGACCGGGTTCACTAATGTGAAAGTCTCACATGATAACGCAAACTACCCTGCATCTCGTCGGGGCCTGACCACTCACCGTATACCGTCCAATGCGGAACTCACTCGAGGAATCACCAAAAGTTTCTCGCTCTCATTTCTATCACGAATTTTTATGTCATGGAAGGCCCAAAGAACATCATCTAGGTGAGATGTCGACCCGCCCAGGATGGAAATTCCAATTTCAATCATAATTATTTTTCATACAAGTATGTGGCCAACACATCCATGACAACACGTGTTTTCGTCGGTATTATTGTCATAGGAGTGCTACTCCCATGATAGAAAATGGTAAGGGTGTGTTTCCTTGTAGTGGCCCCCAATGGCATCCAGTTACCGGGAAGGAGGAGCCGACCTCCACGCCGCCCGAGCCACGTATGCACATCAAGTATTACCTCCAAGGTGGTGGCTCATGCGACGGGTCCTCGTGGGGGGGAGGCAGTGGCGTAGCCAGGATTTCGGGTCAGGCTGGTCCAAATGATATATAAAATGTTTACACCACAAATACAATATACCAACATATAGTAGAGGGCAAGCTATTTAGCTGAGGGGGCTAATGCCCCCTCCCCCAAGTTTTAACCAACAAATGTCTTTGTATCTAAGTTTAGGCTGCCCGTAATGGGAGTGTCATAGGTAGTATCATGCATGCCAACTAAGCATTTTTTATGAGGGGGCATAGAATTAAATGAAGAAATAGATGCTTGAGTATCATATCATGATACTGTATCGTATTAAATGATGTGCTACTTTGTGTCATGCATGATAATAAATGTAGTCCTCTATGATACCAACATATGATACTATGCATTAGGGATGTAGTATCACACACTAGTATCATATGCATGATACTAGTATATGATACGCCCCATTACAACCAGCCTTATAGTTTCAGGGCAACCCATGGGCATTCAACTTGCTTAGTTACAATTTGGTGTTTTGAGAACACGGTTTTGTTTGTAGACGTGGTGTACAGAAATGGTCTTAACCATGCTATGTTCTTTAGTTTAAGTAACCACAATATAAAGAATGTTCAGTTATAACTATTAAGGAATGTAGTTGACCATTGTCCTATGTGATGTATAGAATGCCTAGCATTCAAAAATTATACAAAACAATAAGATAATAACGAGTAAGGTAAACAAGTAGGATATTCACCTATTGATGGCAAATATGAGAAACATTAGTACGCCACATGGTTGCTAGTATGTCTAAAAAATGCAGTAAATTGCCACCTCCCAACATACATGGAAAATGATAAGCACACAAACGACTAATTTGATAAATTACCAGCCGACTAAAGACTAACCAATTTTTTAGGAAATATTTTTTATAGCCTTCGAATCCATGTATGCATGCCATACAACCAAAGTCTACTCACACATCGAGGAAAACATAATGTTCCTATTATGAATGATTGTAAGAGGTCATGTCCATAGAAGAACTTGATCTTCTTATTATGTACAAAAGGAAATGTATTGACTCGTTTTTGAAATATATGTCAACTTTGGACTTAAATCTATGCATGTGGTTAGTGGTGTTTTGATTCATTTTACTTATAGGCATACCATGATCTTTGGCAAAGCTAGTGAACTAGGGCAGGGCATAATTAAGCGGAATGCAAGTGTGCACAGAATTGAGCTCAACCACCATCATATATATCCTTTAGTTTATTTTATTATAATATAAAAAATCTACCATTTGGGTGGTTTAATCATCCTCTAGGAGGTTTTTTATCATCACTAACTAGTCATTGTGTGATAAGCATGGATGACTAATTGGGGAAGATAAAAAACTCCCAGAGCATGATTAAACCACCAAAATGGTAGAATATAATTCATATTAAACACATTAACGTGTGCAGCATGGGCGCTCGCTCGCGCAGTCCACGTGTGCAGGAGGTATTCGCGATTTACTGTGTTGATTTTGTCGGGCACTCCTTCCTTCCCCTCGAAGGCAGTCGCGCACTCCACGCCTCCTCCTTTTCTCCTTTCGCACCCCCCTCCTCATCTATCCCTCGTTAACACAGCCGTGCCTCCGTCCTCCTTTCCTCGTCACCACGGCAAACCACCTCCCATGACGGCGATTGGGACGAGGCAGGCGCGACGGCTGTGGGCGGAAGCAGCAGGGGTTGAAGGAGGCGCGGGGAGGGGCGGATGTGGGCGGGGTCGGCGATTGAGGGCGAGCGCCGGACAGGAAGAGGGAGCGTGGGGAGGGAGCCCCTGCCCCTGAGATCCGCCGCCACCACCACCGGCTCCTCGTTGTAGTGCCAGCAGAGGCACACCGCGACGGCGGCAACTCTCGTGAAGGGCGAGGCGGCGGATGCGGCAGGGGCAGTGGCGGGGTTCACTGTCGTGATGAAGTTCGGCGGGTCATCGCTGGCGTCGGCCGCACGGATCCGGAGGTGGCCAATCTCATCCTCAGCTTTCCCGAGGAGGCGCCCATCGTCGTCCTCTCCGCCATGGGGAAGGCCACCAATCGATGAGCTCGCTGTCATCAAGGAGCTTCATCTTACGTGTGTGCTACTTCAATAAATCTGTCATACCTTGTTGCTCGATGCTGGTTTGGAGTGTGCACATCCTGATTCCTGAATGCTGGTTTGGAGTATGATATAGTTATCATTTCTATGCTTAAAGCTGGTCATTTTGTAGGAATATGCCTGGGTTTTTGTCAAATGCAAGCTGCACTTTCTATTTTCTCAAATGGATTTTCTTATCAAATAATTGTCTCTTACGTGGATATACTTTCTGTTAAACCCAAGAAATAAAGGTGAATTATCCATGAATATGATCTGGTATTACTTGGAACATTTTGTGTTTCATGGTATCCTAAAATACGGTCTACTTTTTAGAGTTTATTCCCATTTACTTGTGTTCTTCCAAAATAATAGTATATTAGTTGTTTATTAGACTTCTTTCTGGTTGCTGAAATTTAAATGTTTGCTGTGGAATAGGAAATTTGAGTACAGTAGCCTCAAAATAATATAGTGAGCCATAGAGAAGATTGTTGCTCTAATTGATTGGTATTTATGGCGCTGATCTCTTTCTCTCGCACCTACAATTGTAAAAATGCCCCTGCTGAATATCTTGAACGATCCTAGAACCTTCTCACTTACAGGTCTAGTAAATCCTTGCGAACTTCTTTCCAACATTGAAGCACAAATTACAAAAGCAAACAACGAATCCATAACAAAGAAAGAAATCATGAAGAGAGTAAACAAATGGCTATCGGCTTGTGATGAAGAGACTTGGCTTGAGGAATATAACCAATCATGTTTATTTTCATGAAAATATGCTAGCACATGGTCCATCAGTTTAATATGATTTCCGCATTTTTCTTCTCTACCTTGGCATGCTTGTACTGAATATTCAATTTGGCTGCCAAGCTATGATTTAGGTAATGCCCTATTTAACGTTTGCATATGCCCTACTGCATGATGATAATAGGTATAGGCGGGGGGTGCCCATTTGAATCTCAAGCGTGCAGAGAAAGTAGGGGTAGTTTGTTCAAAAGATCCCAAGTGAGTCTTCTTTTCTTCATTTGGACTCCGTAGTGATTTCCGTATAATAATTTTTAAGTAATTGTGCTCCATCATTCATAAGCGCAATAGCTTTCTATTTTTTTTTTCAAAAGATCCACTGTGATCTTCGTTTGTTCAGTTGGTCACTCAGTCGCTCATTTGGTACTTAATATGATCAGAAGCTACATTTGTGCAGCAATGATTGACAACTTGATAGACAAGACATTTGCCTAGGAGGATGAAAGCAATACACCATTTCCATATGACGCAGTAATTAAGTCACTGAGCTAGCTCACCATGATTATCAGAAATCAAGCACACTAGATCCGATGCATTGAATTTTCATGCGAAGGTTCATATGGTTGCCATTTTGAAAGAGCTAAAACTTAGGATGGTACAGAAAGAGGAAGATAAGAGACGATACCGGGTATAAATTCCACATCATCAAGTACTACACTCACAACAGAAGTCATCAGTCGTGTTCACTGACTCTTACCAGAGAACCAGAAGAACCTGCACAATCTATTGCGTAAAGAGAATGAGATGATTTGGGTCCAAGTCTGTTCCGAGGAAGACAAGCAGTTTTAACACGAGGACCAGTGGCCATAATCATGACTTTGATGCCCCGCCGAGTGTTGGCTGACAGTGCCACACCCGAGCTTTTGACACCAAGCTCGTACTCTGGACGGTACAACAATTACTTCAAGGAGAACAGGAGGATGACGGCGGCCCCACTCAACTTCTCGGTGGCTTCCAAGGATGACAGCATGTTATCCTTTGCCTCCATTAGCGGCTCGGAGCCTGGTTCTCCATTGGTTTTGCCACTGAGTATGATATTGCCCAACATTTTTTCATCCTCTGGTTCTTTTGTCAACATATTTTTCTGATTTTCTACAAAAGAACATATTTTCTGTTATTCAGTCATAAGACTGTGGTGGGGTGACGGGTTTGAAAGCACAAGTGCTCCCTAGGTGGTTTTGGTAATTAATGTCAACATATCTCTTGTTGGACTAACACTTTTATCTAGTATATTTCATATAAGTTCAACAATGGAGTGGCATGGACTAAAGGATGTGGGAACTCCTTCAAGATGCTAAGGACAAAGGATTGGCTCAAGCTTCAAGATCAAGACTCTTCATTTTACATTTTTAGTGGTCCAAGATCACATTGAGTCTATAGGAAAAGCCAATACTATCAAGGAGGGATGAGGTGTTGCTTAATGAGCCTCTTGCTTTGTGTGCTTAGTGATATGCTCCAAAACCCTCAGTTATTTTCCCACTTCCACAAATGACCTAAACCCAAAGCCAAAATCGGTCACACCGATACTTCCTATCCGGCGCCACCGATTCTATAAGTCATAGCCACTGCCACAAACCCTAAGCAAATCGGTCTTACCGATAGGGATCTCGGTTTCACCGAGATGGGGTTGTAATCTCTCCGTGTATGTCCATTATCAAATCGGTCTCACCGAGTTTGAGAAATCGGTACTACCGAGATTACAATGCAAACTCTCTGGATGACTTATTACTAAAATTGGTCCCACCGAGTTTGATTAATCGGTCCCACCGAGTTTGCCTGACCAACTATCTGGAAAGCTTATTACCAAATCGGTCTCACCGAGTTTGTGTAATCGGTCTTACCGAGATTACGTTATGCCCTAACCCTATCCCGTGTACCGCTTCGTTTTAAGTCGAAGCGCGGGTGCAGGCACGAGGCTGCATCGCAGGAACGCCCGATTCCTGCGTTCCTCTCAGCCTGGCTGACGGGCCTCTGTTTGCATCAGTTGGGCCAGGCTGAGGAGGCCACACAGGACACCAAACAAAGCCAGATTATGCATGCGTGGTGCGATGCAGGTGCGAGCCGATAGACCAAACAAGCCCTTGATGATCCATGTTGAAGATGCCTTTTTTTTAAAACTGAAGATGCCCTAATTTGTTTTTTTGGAACAGGCCCAGGCAGTCTATCTAGCCCTGGCCAGCCCAATTTCATTTCGATTCTCAGGCCCAGACCAGGCACATATTTTCCCCGCATAGAGCCCAGGTGACCAACCAAACAGGCCCTTCCCACTGCCGCTCCCGATTACTTCAGCCGCCGGCCGCCGCCACTGCCGCCATCCTCGGCTGGAGCTTCTCCGTCCCCTACCCCTATACCGCGATCTCCTCCTGAACCACCGCCCGGGACTGCTGCTCCGCTTGCTCTCCACCGTCGGAGATCCGCCCGGAGCGACTTTCGTCTTTCTGGGTAAACCCTAGCCTCAATCGATTTTTTGTTTTTCTTTCGTCCGTGCTGCGAAAGATCGAGTCTGCTGTTGCCCTGGACGTTTGTGCCGGTGCGACTGCGTCGGAAATTCGCGGGCGCATTCGCCGCTGGCTGTATGCTTGGGGATCTCGGAGCTCGTAGGGTTCTCATTTGGAGCGTAGAGCTGGGCGCCGGATCCCTTTGTTTATTTATTGTTTATTTTGAGATGCGTTAGAGAACTATTTGATCTTGCTGTCCGGAATGTGCTGCTCATTGCTTTGTGCTATTTTTGGTGGTGTAGATTTCTGCTTCTGTGACCATCTCATACGTTGTCATCTATGAAATATGTTGGATAAGAGTTTGTTGAGAATACAAATGAAATATGTTGGATAAGAGTTTGGTTGTCATCTATGAGCGAGCTATGCCCATAGGAGCCGCACACAAAGATTTGATTTAGTTTTTGTCGCTCTCCATGCTGTGTTCAGGTAGTGCCGACGCTACAGAAGCCCAAACCTGGAAACAGAGAAGAAGGCGCCACATCTACATTTGCACTCCCACACTTAAAGCCGGAGGCGGCGGAGGAAGCAGGGACAGCCATGGCGTTGGCAACGGCACCGGCTGCTGTACGTGATATGCAGCGCGACCTCGAGGCCCAGGCCAACGCCCTCAGCAAGATCCAGAAAGGCACGTGCGCTTTCCTGGCCGGCAAATCCCTTGAGAGTGGGAGAGGAACCCGTCCCTCCCTGCCTGCAACCCTAACTCTTATCTCTTCTGCCCCCCTTGCAGACATCTCCAAGAACCATGAGGTCCGCAAGCAGTTCACCATCCAGGTCGGCGAGAATGAACTCGTCCTCAAGGCATGAACACACGCTTCCTTGGTTCAACTCTGTTCCGATTGGTGATTTGCATGAGTACCTGATTTGATCTAGTTTGGCTTTGTGCGTAGGAGCTGGAGCTGCTGAATGAAGGGGCGAACGTGTACAAGCTGATCGGGCCAGTGTTGGTCAAGCAGGACAATGCGGAGGCGAAGGCCAACATCAAGAAGCGCATCGAGTACATCACGGCTGAGCTGTGAGTGGCTATGAGCTGATCTGTATCGGTTTTGACTTGTGTTGATGCTGTGATGAAGGTGTGGAATTACTTTCTTTGCAGAAAGAGAATGGATCGGGCGCTTAAGGACTTGGAGGAGAAACAGAATAGCAAGAAGGAATCGGTATGTTACTGTCTCCTTACCAATTTATTTTGGGCTGCTTGACCACATAAGGAAAACCATTAGAAGATGATATGTGGAACTTACCTAGATTAATTTTTGGTGTGTGAAAACTCTTTGGACTTGTTTGGAGTGGGGGAGCGACTTTAATTTTCTTGGTAAACCATATGTTCTGTCATCTCTGTGATTTTTTTGAACAACATAGTTATGGTGTCCTTGAATTTGTAGAGCTGCACAATGCTAACATGTGTGGCACTTTCTGAACTTTGTCTGTATAGTGCATTATAGTTTTTAAAAAAGTAAGTTGAGCTGGATACAATGACACCGATGGAAGTTGAAAAATGACTGACGTTGTCCGAGAAAAATGATAATGAGGTGATGTGCTAAAGGGGGAAACTACAGAAAACCTATGGTCCTGAGTAGAGAAGAAATTAAGACAGGATTGAAATAATTCCAGCATCAGTACTAATTAAGACTTAAGAGAGGATTCAGTGCATGAGAGAGAACAAAATGGTGTGATAAAAACGTGGTAGTACTTGTATATATGTACTGTGAGCTCATGCTACCTTGTTTCCTTATCCCATCATCTGTTTTTAAACTTAATCTGGCTAGCTAGGATTATTTGGCAGTAGCCATCAGTCCATCACATGACCAAAAATCTCTGCAACATAAGGTGACATCAATTTTGCACTCCTTCAATTGTCAAGCTTTCCTGACTGTTATCCGCAGCTTGTCAGTACCATTCCCGGGATAAATAATCAAATTTGTACATAAAACAACAAGGTTCTGGTTCCCGGGCTTGAATTCAACTCGGAAACTAAACCCAATTAGCTTGCTGGCCCAGTGATGCTGTGGTATCGTAGACAAATGCTGATCAAGCAAAAATTTCATACGGTAATGGTCTATATGTACCACACCCCCATAGGTACGGTCGCCAGTGCCGCACAACATGTACAAGGCCGATGAGCTCCCTCTCATAGGCTGCTAGTTTGGTATGTTGCCAGAGGCCCTGAACCTTGATGCAAAATAGCCCCAAACCCGCTGCCCGACGTATCACATTCCACCACAAAGTCGAGGGCGAAATCAGGGAGGTGCAGAATGGGCGCTGTGGTGAGAGTGGTCTTCAAGGAATCAAAGGCTGTGGCGGCCTCAGTTGTCCATAAAAATGCTTCCTTCCAGAGGAGCTTGGTGAGGGGTCCTGCGATGATGGCATGGTGCCAAAGTCACGGTTGAATTTACGATGGTAGCCAGCTAATCCTAAGAAGCCAGACACTGCCCTTACAGACTTGGGTGCTGGCCAATGAGCTACAGCCTGAACCTTTTGTTCATCTATAGCCACACCCTTGGATGAAATCACGTGCCCGAGATATGTGACAGTGGTCTCGGTGGAAGAGCACTTAGAGCGCTTGATGAAGAGGTGGTGTTGATGCAGTGTGAGGAGGACCACACAAACATGTCGGAGTTTTTCTGATCATGAGGTGCTGTGTAGGATGGAACAGCTACTTCCTATTCATGTGAGCAGTAATGGAGAAAAGTTGTGTGGAGGCGATAGTTCCGGAAAATGCAAATTGTGTTTTCCTATCCAAATTGCATATACTTGCCTCAACAGAAAGCCTAACCAGAACTAACCAAAACTGGTTTATCTAAAAATTCTCTGAAAACTCGTTTTCCAAAATCCCACATCTAATTATTAGTATCCAAACAAACCACTTTGGCCCTTTTTGATTCATATTAATCCAAGAATGCAGGAATATGGAAAATCTAGGAATTAGATGGCATAACATGTTGAAGCATATATGCTCGTTGGTTACTGGAAACACATGAATACGAAATAGGAGTTTTTTTTAAGATTAGGTGTGCGCCATATTTGTCACGAAAACAAAGGAAAATCTCTATGAGGTTGGATCCAACAGAAATATTCCTTTGGAATTGCACACAAAGTAGTCCAAGATTTTATGGGTTCTAATCCTATAAATCAAATAAGCTTTCAAATTGGAAAAAAAAAATATACAATAGGTTGCTTTGAATAAAAGAGGCCTTAAATTCTACCTCCACGATGGTCATCCTCGTCACTACCATTCACTACTGTACCATGAAATTAACTACCCGCAATACTTATGATCAGTTAACTCTGCAATGCTTGGAATAATTGTCCAATTTCTTTTTGTTAATGTATTTTTTCTAAGCAGATAATCAAGCTGCAACAGAAGATGCAGGCTGTACAAGCGAAGGCGCAGGCGTAAATGAAGGGCTCCCTGCATTAGGGCCTTTGTCCTCCCAAATGTTTGGGTCTGTACAAGGCGAAGTTAGTTGCCTTGTGTTATCTATCCCCTAAAAAGGTGAAAGAAATCTGTAGTGTTCAGAGATTCAGCGAAATTCAAGGTTTGTGTAGTGAGAGATTTTGTTTGGGAGTGGATACTCGGTTGAAGATGTACCCCTTGCTGGTTTCTAGTGATATGCTTGAATTGACTTTTGTTTTGAGAAGGAATTGGATCGGTTTTTTCATGTACCATTTTATTGCTTCTATCTTTGCTTATGTTGATTAACAGATTCATTTTTGGCAATGGTGTTGGGAAGTTTTTTATTTTGTGTGGGAGACCTTGATATTTGAGTATGTGAATTCTTGCCGGTTATCATGATCTTTGAGCTAATTTTGTCTGGCATCTTGGAGCGCAGTGTGGGCTGGCTGTTGCATTTTTATAATAACAAATCTGTATGACTTGAAAATATATTCCATGATGAATCCAATGGTATTGATTTGGTGGTCTATAAACTTGATGAAAGTTTATAAGGTTTGACTTTAGACAAACCTAATATGCGGTGTAAAAACTGGAGGAGTATACATTAGCACCATAAAGAGAGGCGCCGGAGCTGAGAGAGAGGGGGCGGGGCGAAGTTTAATGTGATGTAACGAAAAAATGTAGGCACGTTTTACTAAGACAAGAACATTGATTTGGGAAACTTGTTACTAGCGGAGTCGCTAGCGGATGCATCAGTGATAGAGGTGCCAAGCTTGGTTCGGGAAACTAGCGGATGCATCATTTTATAGAGGTGCCAAGCTTGGTTCGGGAAACTTGTTTTAACGGTATTAGCAGTAAAGAAAGTACTCCCTCCGTCAGGAAATACTTGTCTTCAAAATGGAGAAAAGGATGTATCTAGATGTATTTTAGTTCTAAATATATCTTTTTTTATCCATTTTGATGACAACTATTTTCGGACGGAGGGAGTACTAGGCAATAAGTCTGAATGTGCATCTGGATTCTAAAAGTGCATCGGAGGGAGTAGGCAATAAGTCGGAGTAATGTTAGACCCGATTGATATTGAACCATCAGAATAAGTATGCCTCTGGTGCAACACACGAGCACTTAACTAGTTGAATCAGTATTCGTTTTCTTTAGCTTGTACCGACAACTTTTTGGGATTCAAAGGGGTATCATGGATCGGTCAGAGCGGTTCACCGTATGTACTACCTCTGTACACTAATATAAGACATTTTTGCCGTTCAAACAAAAACGTCTTACAATAGTGTACAGGAGAGTATTAGAGTTGCCCTTATAGACTGGAAAAAATGGGAAATTAAAGCACTAGCCGTAAACGCAAGGTAGGAAAAAGAAGTGAAAAGAAAAACTTTCAGCAACTCATCAAAATGAGCTAGCGTGGCATGATATCAAGTTAGTGTACATCATACAGCTCCTAGCACAAGCCACACAAGAACCCTTACTGAAAAGATAAACAAAACTGTCACCCCCGAGTGTTTTCATCACTACACGTACTTGCCTCTGTACTTCGGCTTGGAATCTTTATCAAATTTGGGCTTCCCATCATGCTCCGCGGGGCTGAACACGGCAGAGTGCAGGTTGCCCTCCTCCATCCACTTCTGGTGGTTCTCCCTGAACTCCTGGTGCCGCTCCTCGCCGATCCTCTCGACCTCGTCTGTGTAGGGCCCGACCTTCACCATCGTCAGCAGAACCCGGCTGTACCGCAGGCTTAGGATCTGCTCGCAGGAGGAGACCAGCTTGAAGCAGGGGTGCTCCGGGAATTTTGCTACGTCGGCAACATCATCATCGCGCAAGACCGGGTAGAAGAAGACGAGCCTGCCACCAATCACCAGCATTCTCGCAGCAAGGAGGAGGAGGTCGTGAACGCATTCTGCGAGACTGTATGGCGCGGTTGATGGAATATGGTTCTCTCTCTTGTCGTCCGGAACTATGTATGGAGGGATGATGCCTTTTAGGAGCTTCCGACCGCCCGACTTTCGCCCACCAGCTCGGACACCATATGGAGGGTCGCAAATGATTGCATCAAATATCTGGTGACAAAAGCAGCAGCAGTTTGTCATTTCTTGTGACCAAGATGATAGAATAAGACTGTATCCAAGGGGTAGCATGCAGCTTGCACAGAAGATAACCTCCTAATTATAGCAACATAGTACAATTGTTCTACCACACAATAGTCTAAATGTTCATATATCACGCAGTAGTTTATAGATTATATGCTCCAAGTACCGCTTTCAAGGACTATTAAGGAAATAATAACCATCAATTATTTTCTCATGGGACTAAAAAACAAGCATTTCATGGTGAATTTGTTTCAAAGATGGCTATACCAACCACATGAAGGTCATATAAGCATTCAACTATGACTGTGACTGAGTATCATGTCATGTGCGTCCATGGAAGACTTCAAGCACAACTACAACATTCAGTGGCATTAATTTGTGCAAAAGGGACATAGTAGCTGATACTTTTCTTCATTTCCAATCAGTTGCTAATGAATAATTCCAAAGCTGCAACAGCGATGCACTGAAACACTGCATAAACAGCAGAAAATGCAGGATAGTACCTCCTTCAATCCTGGACGCCAAGGTGGCAGGTTGTTATCTGCTCGTAGCACACACAAAGGCTCTGGCAACTTGTACTGAATAAGATAACATGGTCAACACATTACATGAAACATAGGCATCCACCAACTCACAGACTAAATAAGATGTCACTACTTCAAGATAGATACTAATAATGATGATTCAGATGGGTCTAATGGCAGGCGTGCAAGAAGCTTCTCTGAACTAAAATTACCTGCTCAAAGTTGCTCCAAATATTGCAATGAGGGCCACGACCATCCCGCACAACTCTTATATCAATATCTGCACCCTGAAAGAACTTAATAAGCATGACATTGCCTAACAAAAAGGAGAGCGGTGTATTTATTTCTGCAATAAGCACAAACCATAGTCATGGCTCCAAAATGTGCAGCAGCCACTAAAATGCTCCCGGTGCCAACAAAAGGGTCATACACAAGTTTCCCAGGCCGTGCGAGCCCTTGGTTGGCCATGAGAAACGCCATTTCACAATCCATTGCAGTCGGACCAATGTACTTCCTGCTCTTCAACTCATATGTCGGCACTACATGCCTATCTGCTGCTCCAACCAGCCGGCCAAAGAATACCGTCTTCTGAGCAACTGGTGGCAGGCCATTTTGTGGCCCATAATCATCGGTCTCCAAGACAAAGAACTTGTGATCGGGCTTCTTCAAATTAACACGGCCCTAAACAAGAGGAACACACCGATCATGAAGGAAAGAACAATTGGCATTCACAAATGCCTCGGAGTTAATAGTGCAAGGTAGAAAAATTGTGGCAGTAACCTCGAATGGAATGTAAGTGAACCGCTTTATAATCGCATTCTGTTCTTCGAAGCTGACCGTCTTTCCAAAGCTGTCGACGACAATCTTGAACGAGCTTTCCGGCGTCAGGTACGGCAGCTTCCTTTCGTCGGGGTACGCCCGTATCGCCTCCTCCAGTTCGTCGTAGGTGGCACCTTGCCCCCACAGCTCATAGATCCCCTTCACGAGCAGGCCTGGCACATGCGATGTCCGGGATAAACGCGAGAAGCTCGGCAGCGACGCATATCATGCAGGTTGCAGGCATGGTGCCAGAAATCAATAAACGATGGCGAGGGCAGCTCGCTTACTGCGGTTGGCGATCTGCGCGGCAACGCGCTCGTCGCCGGGGAGGCGAACGAGGTGGAAGGGGGAGTCTTCGTGGTGATTCTCGGGCATGCGCCACTCTACAGCGGCCCCGGCGCCGGGGCCGCCGAAGAGCTCGGCGAGCGACTGCACTTCCGGCCGCCGGTAGTCGAGGAGCCTGTGGTAGAAGACGCAAAGGTACCACATCTCTTCCCCTCTGTTTTCTGCGTGCCTCCGGCAGGTCGACGGCGGCGGAGGGGGTGGCGTCTCCGGCGGCGGCGGGTGGAGAGAATCGAAAGCTGCGTGCGGGAAGGAAAGATTGAAGAGAAAACCTACGTAAGCCACAGCGCACAGTGGGCTTATGGACTCTACGGCCCAGACTGTAAATGAACTGCGCCCGCACTGCCAACAGCCCGAGCTGTGAATCCGCGCTCATTTACGTTTCCCTTCTTCCAAGTTCCAACAGCTCCGGTAAACCTCAAATAATTATCGTTTATAGAAAGTTGACGCAAAAGAAAGCTCTCCAACAACTCCAGTAAACTCAATTTTTTTACCGGATCCCGTACGCCCCCCCTCCCCCTTTCGGAACTATACGGGAAGATAGCTCTTCCCATATAATATGGCGAGTAAAAAATCGGCCAAAAGTTCATGACGCGGGTCCTAGGCCACCGCACCGGCATGCCACCCGCCTCGGCTTCCGAGCCTCACCACGCCTGCCGCCACCACAACCCCCATGTCGCGTTGCTCATCGCCCTGGTTGCTCTAACTGCTATCGCCACACCTCCTAGCATCGTGTCACTGACTTACGGCCCCCGGAGACATTTAGAGAGAAATAGAAAAGGCAAGATTTTAGGGAAAGAAGTTTTACAGGAACCGAGAAGAGTAGTTGTATAACAACTTCCCATAAATTATACAGTTATCCTATAAAATCATTTTTACGGGAAGGTCTTACAGAACTTGCTCTTAGCCTAAGTTATTTTTAAGTTTGTCTTCTGTGTCGCTTGCACGGTTCCACATTTCAACCATTTCTTGTTAGTTTTCTGGTTTTCTTTGAGTGGGTTTCTCTTTCTTCTGGGTTTTGCTTTGTTTTGGTTTTTAGTGTTTTTTGTTTCTTTTAATTTCCTATGTTTTTCTATTTATTATGCTTTCCGTTCTTTTTTCATTTCTTGATTTTTTTCCCTTTTCACTTTTCATTTGTGTTTTCCACTTTAAATATTTTTTGAACTAATTTTACTTTAAAATAAATCTCATTGTTTAATATTTTTTATTTTTTCTATTCGAGTTTGATTTTTTTCCACAATAGGAACATATATTTACACGTGTGAGAACAATATGTTCAATATTTTATTTTTGAAATACATAAACTTTTAACATATAAATATTTCAAGAAAATACGTGACAATTATTTTCAAATACGTGAATACTATATTGGTTACATGATGAACAGTTTTCAAAGCGGTGTTTTTTAAATATGCAATTAATAATTTATAAATACATGAACATTGTTCAAGTATGTGATGAACATTATTAAACTACACGATAGGACTTTTGGATGTATGAACAAGTTCAACCACGCGATGAACATTTTTAAAATATGCGACAAACATTTTTAAACACACAATGAATACTATTTTTTAATAAACAGTAAAATATTTCAAATAAGTGATGAATAATTTTTAAATACAAGATGAATATATTTCCAAATATGTGATGAACATCTTTCACATATGCAATGAACGTTTTCTAAATATACGATGAATATTTTGCAAAGTACATGTACATTATGTTATTCACCACAATATAATTATGTTCCTTTTCAAATAATTGTCATCTTGTATGAAAATATGTTAGATAATATTTTTTTGCCGGAACATTCATACTACATACGTCGCGTGGCTCCCGTACCAACGGAGTACAACAAACATAATCAAAATGGCTCCGGCGTCTTACAGGTGGTTTGTCTACTATAATCGAGATTACTAGTTAAGAGGTACTCCTTGCAAAGGTCACTCCCACCTTCTCAAATGTTGACAAATGACGTATTGTATATGTGCCACTTGTCGCAACCTTAGAATTTTTTTTGGTACATTCGTTTATTAAAAACGTTTTATCTCTTAAACCGTGCGTCCAAATTCCAAATCGTTTTCACCGTTGGATTTCCCGCATTGAGATATTCAAAACTAGATTCGATGTTAATAGACTTCAATGAACCTTTTTCACGAACACCCCGAAAGAAAAAAAACAAACAAGACAAAAACATAAAAAATTCTCACCTTTTCTTCTCTTTTCGAAAGGCACGACCATGCCTCTTGTGGAAGCTAATATGCGCCTCCATAAAAAGCAAATATGCGTCCCCTGTGGGAGCAAAAAAAATGTATTTCTTTTCCTTTTCTAACTGGCACAGTTGTGCCTGTCGCGGAAGCAAATTTTTGCCTCTCAGAGAAGCAAAAAAAGATTTTTTTTACAAGCCGCACAATCGTACTTGCCACAGGAGCAAATATGTGCCTAAACACATTTTTTTTCTTTTTCGAGAGGCACAGTGATGGCTCTCACAGAAGCAATTATGTACCTCCCGCGAAAGTAAAAAAAAGGTTTTTTTTTGCATTTTTTTCCTCTCTCTACTAAAACATAGGAAAAACTGGGTGAAAACCAAAAACCTGAAAAAACCAATCTAAAACCCGAAATGGTACAAAAAATTTAAAAAACAAAATCTGGAGAAGCACCAGCATGCGACACGTGACGATGTCTGAAAGCGCCCCAGGCAACATTCTCTCAGCCCACGGAAGTGACCTTAGCGGGCCCCTGCAAGGGGGTACCCCTTGATTAGTTGCTATTGGGATACTAAATCTCCGAAATCACTAGTTGAGGAGTACTCGTTGCAAAGATCACTTCAACCTCCCCGGGTTGTGACAAGTGGCGCGCTGCATGTGCGCCACTTGTCGCAACCTGAGAGTTTTCCATTTTTTCGTACATCCGTTTATTTAAAACGTTTTATCTCTTAAATCGTGCGTCCAAATCTCGAATTGCTTTCACAGTTGGATTCGTCACGTCGAGGTCTTCAAAACTAGATCCCATGTTGATAGGTTTTGACGAATTTTTCTTTCACGAGAAAATCGGACGAAAAAACCGAACAAAAAGCACATGTTTTTTCCCTTTCCGAAAAAGACACGCCCGTGCCTCTCACGAAATCACAACCGTTCCTCTCGGAAAGCAAAATTGTGACTCTCACAGAAAAAAAGAAAGAGAAAACGCGTCTTTTTTCCATTTCCGAGGAGGCACGGCCGTGACTCTCGCGAAAGCACAACCGTGCCTCTCGCGGAAAAAAAAAGAGAAAACGCGTTTTTCCCGTTTCCGATGAGGCACGACCATGACTCTCGCAAAAGCACAACCGTGCCTCCCCGAAGCAAAACCGTGACTCTCACGAAAGGAAAAAAAAACAGAAAACACATTTTTTTCCCGTTTCCGAGAGGCATGGCTGTGACTCTCGTGAAAGCACAACGTGCCTCTCGCGGAAACAAAACCGTGACTCTCGCAAAAGGAAAAATACAGAAAACGTGTTTTTTTCGTTTCCGAGAGGCACGGCCGTGACTCTCGCTAAAGCACAACCGTGCCTCTCGCGGAAGCAAAACCGTGACTCTCACGAAAAGAAAAGAAAAACAGAAAACATGTTTTTTTTCTGTTTCTGAGAGGCACGGCCGTGACTCTTGCGAAAGTAAAACCGTGCCTCTCACGGAAGCAAAACCGTGACTCTCGTGAAAGAAAAAAAACGTGTTTTTTGCACACAAAAATATTCGGAATTTTTTTGATCGAAAAGCTAAGGAAGACCGGTGGAAAACCAAAACGTCGAAAAACCCGAAAAATCGTTTAAAAAACCAAAAACGCGTGCGGAAAAATAAAAAAATTCGGAAAAAGCAACCAAAGCGCGACAAGCGGCAAACGGCCGAGAGCGCGCCAAGTCGCGCTGATTGTTGCGGAGCGCTCGTTACTAGTGGCTCCCTTAAATCCCTCTTCCACGCGTTGGTTGCATGGGGGTGGGCGTAGCGACCACTCCTGTGCCAACCGGGCGCTTGTTGGAAAGCCCATAATTGTGCCCCGGTTTTCCTTTTTAATTCCAGGTCTCATTCTTTTCTGATTTAAATTTTTTGTCATTCTATTCTTTTTCCTTTTCTTTTTACCAGGTTTTCTCATTTGTTTTATTTTTATTTGTTTTAAATTCAATTATTGTAATTTAATCCTTAACATTTTTTGGAAAATTGGTGAATATTTTTATAATTCTTAGGCATGTTGAAAAATTTGTTACTACTTTTGCAATAATTTGTGAACATTTTCTTAAATATGCACCAATTTTATTTTAACTATTTATTTTTGATTCATAACATTTTTATAAATCAAATATTTTTAAAATTATGAGATGTTTATATTAATATTTAAATATTTTTCCAGTTGATGTACTCCCTCTGTAAAGAAATATAAGAGCATTTAGATCACTACTTTGATGATCTAATCACCCTTATATTTCTTTACAGAGGGATTACATTTTAAATTGTTTGAGCAATTTTAAGTTAAACATTTTGTTAACTCTGTGATCATTTATAAAATTGTAAAACATTTTCAAATCATGATCATTTTTTTATTTCAGGGAACATCTTGAAAATTTTGGACAGACATATTTCGAATGTATGATTTGATTTGTGCATATATTCTCTAAGTGCATGTAGTTTTTGTTATTTCCACATTAAAATATATTTTCCTATGAAGAATTGATTAATGTTTTCCGATTTGTAGAGGGCTCATGCGAGGTCATGATGCCATGCACAACTGTTATATAGGCCGAAAGGATGTGTGGTCCTAGGGTTCTTCGCTTCATGCTTTTCTTGTTCAGCCTTTTTGGTACGACTCTTGTGATTTGTCTAGATTACACCAGTTTTTTTCCATATTTATTGTTTACATTTTCTATTTTCATTTCCCGGGTGTTTACTTTTTTTTACACCGGCGCTCATACATACCAACATATACTTACCCCCTATGAATATATAGGTGCACACCCTGCAACTACGAGCATCTCCGAAAGACTGGGCCGACACATCATCTTCAAATTGAGGAAGTCAACACAAGTCCGTCGTCAAGGTGGCTTCGTAGTCGATGAGAAAGTCTCCTCCCATTGGACGCACATCGCTGGATGGAATAAAATAGATTCAGAAAAATGCGAGTGCCGATGTCAAAGCTAGGACTTGAACCGTGGTGGGCTGGGGATATAACTCTCCTCATAACCATCCAACCACAGATTGGTTGGCAATTTCAATATTATTTGTTTGTTTACTTTCATTTTTTTATTTTCCCACCTTCAGTTATTTTTACCTTTTTTGTTGCTTTTCATAGTTTTGTGAGCGAATTACTTTTAATTTTTGTCCTTTAATCTTCCCATCTTCCTTTTCGTAAATACGCAAAGCTTGCGTATCATTCATTGATAGGTAGGAGAGAAATAACAGAGGCATACATGAGAAATGAGGGGAGCACCACACAAGGTGTGAGAAAAACAATTAGAGATATGATGACCCACAAGTATAGGGGATCTATCATAGTCCTTTCGATAAGTAAGAGTGTCGAACCCAATGAGGAGTAGAAGGAAATGATAAGCGGTTTTCAGTAAGTTATTCTCTACAAGCACTGAAATTATAGGTAACAGATAGTTTTATGATAAGGTAATTCGAAAGGGGTGACAAGTAACAAAAGTAAACAAGGTGCAGCAAGGTGGACCAACCCTTTTTTTAGCAAAGGACGAGTCTGGACGAACTCTTATATAAAACAAAGTGCTCTCGAGGACACATGAGAATTATCGTCAAGCTAGTTTTCATCATGCTCATATGATTCATGTTTGTTACTTTGATAATTTGATATGTGGGTGGACCGGTGCTTGGGTGCTGTCCTTACTTGGACAAGCCTCCCACTTATGATTAACCCCTCTCGTAAGCATCCGCAACTACGAAAGAAGAATTAAGGTAAACCTAACCATAGCATGAAACATATGAATCCAAATCAGCCCCTTACGAAGCAACACATAAACTAGGGTTTAAGCTTCTGTCACTCTAGCAATCCATCATCTACTTATTACTTTCCAATGTCTTCCTCTAGGCCCAAATAATGGTGAATGGTCATGTAGTCAACATTCACATAACACCAGTAGAGGAGAGACAACATACATCTCATCAAAATATCGAACGAAAACCAAATTCACATGATTACTAATAACAAGACTTCTCCCATGTCCTCAGGAACAAACGTAACTACTCACAAAGCATATTCATGTTCATAATCAGAGGGGTATTAATAAGCATTAAGGATCTGAACATATAATCTTCCACCGAATAAACCAACTAGCATCAACTACAAGGAGTAGTCAACACTCTAGCAACCCACAAGTACCAATATGAGGTTTTGAGACAGAGATCAGATACAAGAGATGAACTAGGGTTTGAGAGGAGATGGTGCTGGTGAAGATGTTGATGGAGATTGACCCCCTCTCGATGAGAGGATCGATGGTGATGACGATGGCGATGATTTCCCCCTCCCGGAGGGATGTTTCCCCAGCAGAACAGCTCAGCCGGAGCTCTAGATTGGTCCTGCCTAGGTTCCGCCTCGAGACGGCGGCGCTTCGTCCCAAAAGCTTCTCTCTGATTTTTTTTCAAGGGCAAAAGACACCATATAGCAGAAGATGGGAGTCGGAGGCCTGCCAGGGGGCCCACGAGGTAGGGGGCGCGCCCAGGGGGGTAGGGCGCACCCTCCACCCTCGTGGCTGATTGGTGGCCCCCTCTGGTGCTTTCTTCGCCCAATATTTTTATATATTCCAAAACCGATCTCCATGAAGTTTCAGGATTTTTGGAGTTGTGCGGAATAGGTCTCTAATATTTGCTCCTTTTCCAGTCCAGAATTCCAGCTGCTGGCATTCTCCCTCTTCATGTAAACCTTATAAAATAAGAGAGAAAAGGCATAAGTATTGTGATATAACATGTAATAACAACCCATAATGCAATAAATATTGATATAAAAGCATGATGCAAAATGGACGTATCAAGATACAACACAACATAAAGCTCTCGTAGCTCGAACTCCAGCTGACAAGGCAAAGAGACGAGGTACAAAGAGATACAACATAATAGAGGCATACACTGATTGTTGCTGGCAAGCCTTAGAGTTGTTGGTCTCGATTTATTTTTCTTGCATCGACTTCACTTCTTAGGTGTCTAAGTGAGGATATGTCTTTTGTTTTGTTGCTACCACTGATTTGCTTGCAGGAGATATCAGGTATGGGTTGCGAACAAGAGATAATAACATGTATACCCTGATAAGTGTACAAAATTAAAGAAACTAATGTTGTTGTAAGGAGTTTTTCTATCTTCAAATTGGATTTCTATTTCAATATTGATATAAAAGCTTTTTTTTGTGAGGACACATATAAAAGCTTATGGTATATTGCAAATTCAGGTTAGCTCGGGTGGTAATTTTGTTTTTACTATCTCTTATGTAGCTTAACCATCTTATGAGTTGCCTACTTGCCTTCCATCTCTCCTTCTCATGGTGTGGTGAAAACTTTTTGATTCTTCGATTGTCGCTCGCCATCGTCCACCGCACGGAGAGACATTCATTCACTTTGATGCTGTTGGAATTATGTGTCCTGCAACTATATTCAAATTACTAGGAATTACTAATATTCTGAATACCTCATTATGGAATTTATATACATGTACTTATGCATGGAATTACTTTACATGATTATCATGGAATTATCACTTGTTGGAACGTACTTAAGTTATATGCTTAAGGAAGCTGGTCGATTATCAGTGGAATACAATATACTATTTATATTGAAAAGACTACCCGGATACACTGATGATTGGAAGGAGCTAGATGTATAGTTAGATTACAACCCTAATGTTGATCTACATAATTAGAGAAATTTACACTCTGTTTGGCGCATTGCTCACAAATGCATGCTCTGGGGACATAACAGGTAGAATCTGTTAACAGACAATATGATCGTGGTTGGTAATTTGATCTGTATTCTATTCCCGAAACTAGTGAAAAAAACTAGGAACCTTATATCTGTATAAGAGGTGGACTCTTGGAAAGATAGTATAAGAAGGTCCCTACCCCCTAGCCTCAGAGATGCAAATTGTGAGCTGCACCACGGATAAGCGCAGAGGAATAGGGGATAGACCACAAACCCTAAATTTCTAACAGATGCAACTGGGGCATCTACTCCTTTAGCTTTAGCCTGTTATTATCAAGCCATAGCCCCACTCTCTTTTGCATCGGCATGACATAGCTCGATCTGCATATAGCCTACCACAACCACTCGGTAAGTTTAGTACATCAGGCATTGAGTTATCGAGTTATGACCATATGCAGGTTGATGTAATTTCAGTTTATGATGAGAGGTTGGATTATCAGGTTCTTTAGGTATTTTGGAACAAAGGCATCTGCTGCTAGAGTTGATCATCAACGCATTAGCTTGAGGTTTATTTCTACAACCAAACTTCAGTAGAATCATTTCTGCATACTGAAATAGTCCTTTGTATTATCTACTACTGTGTTCAGAGCTTCTGTTTCATTTTGTTTCATTGATGCATTCTTCTTTGTATAATTATATCAAATGTTGCCACTTCAGCATGAAACATCACTGAATTTGTCCATGGCAAAAGCACTTCTAAATTGGTGTACACTTCGGTTTCAAATAAGTACTTTGTTGTGCATTCAAGTTAAAGTTCAAAAGATAAATTGATGTACTTCTGTTGTTTTATGAAGTGTGTGCTTTTCAGAACTAGTACATGATATCTCATATTCAGTTATTTTCCTTCTACCATATCAAATGGGTGCAAGATCGTCACCGTGGCACCTGAGTTTGCACAAGCACCACCAAGAAGATCCGAAAATGACTACATAGGACATTATAAAAATTGTATTACCATTTCCCGTGGACTGTGACAAAGTGTAAGGGATGCACATAAATATCTTAATGTGCATACTTATCCCTAAGGTGTTTTGGTGATTGATGACAATGCTTTTGCGGACTAATCGTGTGCCTTGAGTTTCTCAGACGCTTCATCGCTAGGCACAAGACGATTCGGTGCCCCTCGAAGACTATTGAAGACGGCGTTTTTCTACGTTTCTTTTTGGTGGATTTGAGTCGTAGGAGAGCCGTACTATTAAGAGGGGGTCCGCGTCGGAAAGGTTCGGGTGGAATCATCACGTACACGTTTCCTTCCTTGTCTCCACCTTTCCCTTGCACTTTGGAGCATCCCCCGTTTATCCTCTATGCGATTGTCCTGGCTGCTGTTGCTGAGCTTGCGGTAGTACTGCTCCCTGGAGCGGTAGTACCGCAGGCACCTGTGGTAGTACCGTGCCACGGCGCGGTAGTACCGCGGGAGCCCATGGTAGTACCGCTCCTCTGGAGTCGTAGTACCATGGCTCCCAGGACAAGTGCCGCTGCTTCGCGGTAGTAGGGGCGGATGTAATTTTTTACATCAGCGCCTCCGCGGTAGTACCGCGCGCGGCCTGGTTCAGCTGCCATGCGGTAGTACAGCTCCCCAGCGGTAGTACCGTGTCCGATTTTTGCATCATTTGTTTTCCAGCGGAAGTAGGCACAGATGTATTTTTATTCATCCGCGCCCTTCCCAGGCTAGGACTTTCCTGCCTTGCGGTAGTACTGCAAGAGGGAGCGGTAGTACCGCGCTCGCGGAAGTACTACTCTTAGTCAGGCATGTTCTAGTCTCTGCAGCTGCCGCGGTGGTACCATGGTCCCTCATGGTAGTACCGCGTGGCCTTGCGGTAGTACCGTGTTTCTGGAGCAGTAGTACCGCATGTCGCGGGCTGGATAAGTGGATAACGGTTGGATTTTGTCCACAGCTATAAAAGGGGCGTCTCCTACCTCTAGTTGTCTACCTCTTCCAACCCTAAGCTCCATTGTTGCTCCAAGCTCCATTTTCGCCCAATCTCTCTCCCTAGACAATCAAACTTGTTGATTTGCTCGGGATTGGTTGAGAAGGCCCCGATCTACACTTTCACCAAGAGAAATTTGATTCCCCCCACTAATCCCTAGCGGATCTTATTACTCTTGGGTGTTTGAGCACCCTAAACAGTTGAGGTCACCTCGGAGCCATAGTCCATTGTGGTGAAGCTTCGTGGTGTCGTTGGGAGCCTCCAATTAAGTTGTGGAGATTGCCCCAACCTTGTTTGTAAAGGTTCGGTCCCCGCCTTCAAGGGCACAAATAGTGGAATCACGGCATCTCGCATTGTGTGAGGGCGTGAGGAGAATACGGTGGCCCTAATGGCTTCTTGGGGAGCATTGTGCCTCCACACCGCTCTAACGGAGACGTACTTCCCCTCAAAAGGAAGGAACTTCGGTAACACATCCTCGTCTCCACCGGCTCCACTCTTGGTTATCTCGCCCCTTTACTTTTGCTAGCTTACTTGTGTTATATCCCTTGCTTGCCTGTGTTCTTGTTGTTGTTGCATCATATAGGTTGTTCACCTAGTTGCATATCTAGACAACCTACTTTGATGCAAAGTTGAATTTGGTAAAGAAAAGCTAAAAATTGTTAGTTGCCTATTCACCTCCCCCTCTAGTCAACTATATCGATCCTTTCAATTGGTACCAGAGCCTCGTCTCTTTATTAAGGACGTTGCCGTCCGAAGAGTATGGTTGACACCGTAGACGGTGGGGAGGAGGAGCACTCCGGTGTGAATCCGATCTCGTCTACAGGTGATGAGGAAACCACGGTGTCCCGTGAGGAATTCAATGTGGCCTTGGACACATTGAAAACCTCAATGACTACCACGGTTGAAAGCATGTTTAATAAATTCTTAGAAGGACTTAAACTACCTACCTCGCCGTTGAAAGTGGGTGATCCCACTAACAAGGTGACAGATGCTTGCTCCGACAAGGGGGAAGCTAATAGTGAGAAGGGTCCTTCTACTAGTGGTAGAAATGGCACCGGCATCTTTGCCCATGTGGAACCTCCAACTTATGGAGGACCGATTCCCTCTACTCATTTAATTCATGCCGGTCCTCCTCCTAAGATTGTGAAAAATGAAGATTTTGATTCTTGGGTGTATCGCTTCAAGCGTCATTTAAATCATGTGAATACTAATCTTTGGAGAATCATTGAAGAAGGTTTCTATCCACATGACCGAAGCAACTTCACCCCTAGAGAAGCAGTGGATAATCAATTCAACGAGAATGCTCTCTTCATCATCCAAGATGCTATCCTCCCCGAAGATCTCCCTCATCTTCGACCCCATGCCATGGCCAAAGACGCATGGCAATGCATTGTGTCTCTCTATCGGGAAAGTGCAAGCATTCAACGCTCCAACTATGAAGTGGTGCAAGATGAAGCCGATGAGTTTGCAATGAAATAAGATGAAGAACCTCGTGAGCTCTTTCGAAGAGTGACCAAACTCGCGGTCTCACTCCGAGATCATGGGAGCAAGGACATGGATGACAATTGGATCAAGCGCAAATTCCTCAAGGCCATGATGCCCTACAACAAGGCCATGTCCTCCGTCATTCGTCAAAGACCGGACTTCCACTCCATGACCTCAAGTGAAGTGTTGGATGAGTTCGTTGCAATGATCATCTTGGAAAAGACCGCCGACAACGCAGTGCTCCGCTCTCAAAGGGCAAAGAGGCCAAACCTTGCCTTGAAGGCCAAGGTTATTGTGGAAGAAGAGGAAGAAGAGAAGGATAAGGAGAGCAACCCCGAAGATACGAAATATGATTATCATGAGCACATGGCTCTTGCTTCAAGACAATTTTGGAGCAAGAAGAACTCAAGGCCAAATTTCAACAAGACCAACTCAAGTGGCTTCAAGGGAAAGCAACGAGTAAGAACTTGTTACAATTGTGGCAATGTGAGCCATTTCGTTGTGGATTGTCCTTACGAGAAGCGGGAAGACAATGGTGGCAAGCTTATCTGAAAAGACAAAGCCAAGTCCTTCCCCAACAAGAACAACTTTTACCAAAAAGACTCCTACTCGTGGGTTGGTGGTTCAAGAAGAATACCGTGAGGATGACGATGATGTTGAAGATGGTGAAGCAATGGCCATGGCATCCGTTGCCATTGCCACAACTCCCCGGATGTCTCTCTTTGATTCACCCAACGAGAACATCACCGCCAAGTGCCTCATGGCCAAAGCCTCTAACAAGGTAACCCCCAACATCAAAACCACCATCATTACTAGTCCCTCTTTGACGGGTTGCATTGATGAACATGAGGGGTCTAATGAGGATGTGAATGAATTCGAGTCATTTATGAGTAAGCTCAAGGGCAAATCCAAGAAGCACTTTGTTGTTCTCTTGGAACAACTTGGTGAAGCCAATGACATGATCGAGGCTCATGAAGAAACCATCTCTAAGATGGAAGGTCATAGTCGTGACTATGCCGATGAGATATCGGATCTCTCTAATGCTCTTGAGAAAGAGCGTGGGCATCGTTTGGCTCTTGAGGAGTCACACAACGACGACCATGCTAAGTTAAAGAAAGATCTTGATCATGCTCTTGTTGTGTCTCGTGTGCTAACTTCCGAGAAGGCTAAACTTGGGGTTGATCATGCTAGACTCAAGGAGGAGTTTGATGTACTTGACAAGGCCCACAATGTCTTGAAGGGTGCTCACGCTAACCTCAAGGAGTCTCATGCTCAACTCCAAGTTAAGCTAACCAAGAAAAAAGCCACCTTTCCTCATATGGTATTAATTGATAATGCATATGCCCCTAACCCGTGTTGTGAGCATGTGCGTCTTGTGGAGGAGAATGCCAAGTTGAAGGATCAACTTGAGAAAGGCCTTGTGACATGTATTCAAGGTGAGAAGAACCTCAATGACCTTTTGAGCAATCAAAAGGAAGTTGTGGCCAAGGAGGGAATTGGGTTCGCACCCAAGTCCAAGAACAAGAAGAAGAACGACAAGACCAAACGACCACCTCCTCTCAAGCAAACTTTCGTGAAAGAGGGATAGGGTGCTCCTAAGGAGAAGAAGAAAAATGTGAAGGATGTCGATGTCAAAAAGGGCAAAACCACCTCCTCCAACAAAGCCGGCGACTTTAACCCTTCTTATGTGTTGTGCCGTGCTAGTGATGGGCATGTTTATGCTAAATTTGTTAGTTCTCCTTATGAGTACATTGAATGGTCTATTTGGGTTCCTGAGACCCTTGTTACTAACATCAAAGGACCCATTACTAAATGGGTACCTAAAACCAAGCATTGATCTTTTGTAGGTGTTTGCTTCCGGTGGGGGATCATGGTTGCTCGATAGTGGAGCAACAAATCATATGACAGGGAGCAAGGACTTGGTGGTGGAAGTGCACAAGATTCCTTATATGCCCACCAATGTAGAGTGGGGTGATGCCTCATCTTCTAAGGTATTGGGTCTTGGCAAGGTTGTCATTTCTCATGATCTAACGATCAAGAAAGTCATGCTTGTTGAGTCCCTTGCATTCAATCTTCTTTCCGTTCGTCAACTTGCACTCATGGTCTTTGCCACTTTCTTTGATATTGATACCGTGGCCCTCTTGTGGAGCAAGACTCTTAAAGTAGCCTTTGTTGGGCATGTCGAGAACGGTCTTTATGTGATTAGCTTTTCGGAGCAACCCACTAAGACCGCGACATGCCTAATGGCTAAAGTTGATGTGGGATGGCTTTGGCATCGCCGTTTAGCCCACGTCAATATGAGATCTTTGCAAAGTCTCCTCAAGGGGGATCATGTCCATGGACTAACAAATGTTAGTTTTGCCAAAGATCGTGCTTGCAGTGCTTGTATCAAAGGGAAGCTTCATGAAAAGGCTCACCCTCCCACGACTATCATCTACTCGAATAGACCCTTGGAGCTCCTTCACACGGATCTTTTTGGGCCTCCATCCTTTGATTGGAGGTAGAAAGTATTGCTTGGTGATTGTGGACGATTATTCAAGGTACACTTGGGTATTTTTCTTCAAGAGGAAGAGTGAGACTCAACAAACCGTCATCAATTTTGCAAATGAAGCTCAATGTCAACATGATGCAAAGATCTTGACAATAAGAAGTGACAACGGCACCGAGTTCAAGAACTACACCTTGGATGAGTTTCTTAGTGATGAGGGGATCAAGCATCAATATGCTGCACCATATACCCCTCAACAAAATGGTGTCGCGGAGAGGAAGAACCGGACGTTGATGGATGTGGCAAGGACCATGATGGCGGAGTTCAAGTCTCCATACAACTTTTGGGCTGAGCCATCAACACAGCGTGTCGTGCATCCAATCGGCTCTATCTCCGCAAAGGCTTGAACAAGACTCCTTATGAAATACTCACCGGTAACAAGCCCAACCTCAAGTACTTCCGGGTGTTCGGGTGTAAGTGTTTCATTCTCAAGAAAGGTGTTCGCTTGTCTAAATTTGAGGCTAGAGCTTATGAGGGCATATTGTTGGTTATGCTACAAACTTCATGCTTACCGTGTCCTCAACAAGTCCACCGGACTCATTGAGGAGATGTGTAACGTGGAGTTTGACGAAAATAACGGCTCCCAAGTGGAGCAAAGTGGTACTTGTGAGGTGATGAAATTCCTCCCCAAGCCATAAGAAGAATGGATATTGGTCATATTCTACCCATTGAGGAACCCCTTCTGGCCGAAGGAGAAGGACAATGCTCCACAAGTGGAGCCATCACCTCCCCAAGACCCACACGCTTCCGAAGAACAAAGTGAAGGCCCTCAACCTCGTGAACAAGACCAAGGGCAAGATCAACCTCAAGATGGTGGTGAACCACCAAATGATGCCCAAGGTCAAGTTCTCCCCCTCGAGCAAGTTCAAGATCATGAGCAGGCTCAAGATCTAGAACAAGCTCAAGACGGCGCTCAAGATAATCAAGTTAACCCTCCTCCTTCCACATCCGAGGAGGAATTGGAGCGTAGTGCCGTGAAGATTGCTTCCAAGCTCACCACCAAAGGTCATCTCATGGAGAATGTGGTTGTAAGCCTAAGAAAGGGGGTAAGCACTCGTAGACAATTAGCAAACTATTGTGAACATCACGCGTTTGTCTCTTGTGTTGAAACCCAAAAGGTCTATGAGGCGCTCGAAGATCTGGATTGGCTCAATGCCATGCATGCAGAACTCAACAACTTCGAATACAGCAAGGTGTGGAGATTGGTGCCAAGGCCGTCGGGGAACCACAGCGTCATTGGAACCAAGTGGATATTCAAGAACAAGCAAGATGCTCATGGGAACATCATTCGCAACAAGGCAAGATTGGTAGCACAAGGCTACTCCCAAGTCGAGGGTATCGACTACAGTGAAACCTTTGCTCCCGTTGCTCGCCTTGAATCCATTCGTTTGTTGATTGCTTATGCTTCCCATCACAACTTTAAGTTACAACAAATGGATGTGAAAAGTGCTTTTCTTAATGGTCCTATTAATGAGTTGGTTTATGTCAAGCAACCCCCCGGGTTCGAGGATCCCTACTTCCCGGATCATGTGTATCAACTCGATAAGGCACTCTATGGCCTTAAACAAGCCCCATGTGCGTGGTATGACCACCTTACTGAGTTGTTACAAGATCGTGGATTTGAGGTTGGGCAAATCGATCCCACTCTTTTTACTAAGAAGGTCAAAGGGGAGTTGTTTGTATGCCAACTATATGTTGATGATATTATCTTTGGTTCCCCTAACAAAGCTTTCAATGAGGAATTTGCCGCTCTCATGACCTCTAAGTTCAAGATGTCTTTGATGGGAGAGTTGAAATTCTTCCTTGGTTTTGATACCAAACAAAGAAGAGAAGGTACCTTCATCAAACAAGCTAAATACACTCAAGACATGCTAAAAAGATTCAAGCTAAGTGATGTCAAGCCGGCTTCTACTCCAATGCCTACCAAGTGCCAACTTGACATTGATCCCAATGGTAAAGCGGTGGATCAAAAGGTATATTGCTCCATGATTGGCTCCTTGCTTTACCTTTGTGCATCTAGACCGGATATCATGTTGAGTGTGGGAATATGTGCACGGTTTCAAGCCGCACCGAAGGAAAGCCACTATGTGGCGGTCAAGCGAATCTTTTGATATTTGGCTCATACCCCAAACTTTGGCTTATGGTACCCAAGAGGAGCAAACTTCAAGCTTGAAGGATATACGGATTCCGATTGGGCGGGAGACAAAGTGGATAGGAAGTCCACTTCCGGAGGGTGCCAATTTCTTGGTTGCTCTTTGGTGAGTTGGTCTTCCAAGAAGCAAAGTTGTATGTCTTTCTCGTCCACCAAAGCGGAATATGTGGCGGACGGTAGTTGTTGTGCACAACTCTTATGGATGAGGCAAACTTTAAAGGAGTATGGTGTCATGTGTGACAAAGTGCCTCTTTGGTGTGATAATGAAAGTGCCATCAAGATTTCTCTCAACCCGGTGCAACATTTCAAGACGAAGCATATTGAGATTCGGTATCACTTCATCCGGGATCACATTAGGCGAGGGGAGATCGAGCTCAAGTATGTCAACGCTCATGATAACCTTGCAGATATTTTCACGAAGCCCTTGGATGAAGCAAGATTTCGCGAGTTAAGGCATGAGCTAAATATCACTGATTCGAGCAATGTGACTTGAACCCTTGCACCTCCCACCACACTCAACTTGTTGTCTAGTTTAGGTGTAGGCATGGACATAGGGGGAGTGTTGTTCTCTCAATGAACTCTCCCTCCCCCCATTATGCATAAATCGATCAACTCTTTCACATTAGCCATTTTTTATGGTACTTGTGCTTCATAGATGAGTTTTGGTCATGGGCCCAAGGATAATTCTTCGCGGTGCCATGCCAACTGACTCAAACATAGGTGGCTCCGGCCACCGCTCTCTCTTTTGAGAGGTGGTGTCGCGTGGTTGCTTCTTGTTGGCGTTTGCCTTTCTGCCTTTGTGTTGAGCGTGTTCTTGTGTTGTCTCTTGTGCTCAAAGTTTCCTTGCGAAGACCTCTTTTTCGTGTGTTTGAAACCTGTTTTTCTTGAGCTCACGGTACTACCGCAGCCTGCTACAATACTACCGCGTGTGGAGAGCATGGTACTACCGCCCCAGCGCGGCAGTAATTTTTTACTGCCGCCAGGGAGAGCGGTACTACCGCTTTGGTGCGGTACTTCAGCCCAAGCGATACTACCGCGATGATGTGCGGTACTACCGCGCTGTCGCAGATGCGTGGGGATAAGGACGGGCAGGGGAGTTCTAACTCCCCCATACCCATTCGTTTGTTTTCCCCACTTCGTCTCTCTCTCGCTCAAGAACGGGGCCGGAGTCCCTCGCCGGATCTCCGCTTCCGGCTGCTCTCCTGCGATTCCGTCCGGTGGGATCGTTCCCCACCACGTGCTCTTGCCATGGAACAAGGTCCTTCCCCAAATCCCTCTCTTTTTTGGTTGTTTTCTTTGCCACTAGGTTTTTGGGGAGTTGTATGTGTTCTTGAGATTTTAGGCTAAATCTTTGCAAGAGTAGGATGTAGGAGAGTAGTATTGCGTAGGGATTATACTTGATATGTTGTCCTGTGATAGATTTGATCAACCGTAGTACCGCCGTGGTTTTGCGGTTCTTCTCAGATTCAAAATCTGGTTCGGATCTGACGTGGTGCGGTACTATCGCGCCACATGTGCGGTACTACCGCTCGACCGGTACTACTGCCCGTCCGGTGCGGTACTACCGCACGAGCTGTGGCACTAGGATCTTACTACCGCTCCCAGCCCCGGTACTACCGTGACATCACACGGTACTACCGCGACTAGGAGCGGTACTAAAATTTTAGTACCGCAGCACCAGGCAGTACTACTATTGGGTCCAATCTCTCTCATGGCAATTACCACGTATGCTTTCTATGTGTTTCTTTTGCTTTGCCATGGTCTTTGCATTGATCCTTCTTGCTTGTCGTGGGTGTTTTGCGCTTTGTGTCTCAGGTGGTGGCTCTCGCCGTTCCAATCCCAGTCGTGACACTGGCTCCAAGCGTCTGCGCAATCAAGGTGAAGCACCAGAGGGCTCCAATGCCCCCAAGCGCCCTGTCAAGACCACCGCTAGCAAGCACAAGGAACCCGCTAAGGGCATGGACGAGATTCCCCCTTCTGAGTACATCCGCCTCAGGCAGATCAACCCGTATGTGAATCCTCGTGCTACCATCAGAGGCAGTGAATTGTTTTGGACCAAGCAGCAGACTCTCACTTATCTGGATGTCATCAAGAACAAGCAAAATACCTACATGGATGTCAAGTGGATAGACATGCATCACCTGAGGAAGGACAAGTTTCGTGAGTACTTTGGAGAAGCTCTGGATTTGGTGGAGCAGTTTGGTATTGAACATGTGATCTCTTTCCACCTTGACTATGACCCTGAGCTTATCTGTCAGTTCTTTGCCTCAGTTTTCTTTCACTCTGGGGAGGAGCGGAGGATGACCTGGATGACCAATGGCCGTCAGTTGACTGCTACCTGGAAGGAGTTCATGGATCTGCTCCAGGTTCCTGATGACGGGCTCAACACACCCGTGGGTGTTCGCCCCCATGCCAATCCTGAGTCTGCTAAAAAGGACAAGATTCAGCCGTTCTATGTTGAGAAGGTGCTTCCTAGTGGCAAATCGTCGTGGGTGCTCAACTCCTTTCTGGATATCATGTATCGCATCTTCCGCAACTCTTTGTTCCCTCGCATTGGTGACAAGGACACGGTTCATGCCTATATGGTGGATATGATGCTCCTGTGCGAGGAGGCACGTGTGTCTCAGACTCAGCCACTTGATGTCTCACACATCATGTGGTGTGAGCTTCGGTTTGCAGTGTTCAACCGCAAGGTGCCTATCTATGGACCATACCTGTTTCTGTTGATCTCCAAGACTTGAGAGAAGTTGTACCCTGGTGATGAGTTCCTTGCTCCAGACTGGATTCGGCATGATCCCATCAGTCTTTGTGTCAAGCCCAACTGGGCCAGCACTACTACTCGTGCTAAGGCGTCTGCTGCTAGGAGGGCTGTTGATGAGGAGGAGGCTGGAGCAGAGGATGTTGCTGAGGACCGTGCTGCTGGGTCTTCCCATAGTTCCTCTGAGCCCTCGTGGGCCAAGAAGCTGAAGGACAAGATGAAGACTCTTTTTTGCATGCAAGCTAAGGGGCAGTACAGGACTCACGTGGCATCTAAGGAGTGTCGCCGCCACGACAAGAAGATTATGAAGCTCTTTGGAGAGGACGTGTCTGGCGGTTCTGAGGAGGTCATCACCCCAGAGACCGAATGGATGGCGAAGCAAGGCTTCAAGTGGTCTGACTCTGAGGAGGATATCGAGGAGGACGTCCCTGCCGCCGAGTCTGACAAGGAGCGTTGGGATGATTTCTCTGCTTGAGCCACCCCTTGTCTGTAGGTGTCCTCTCTGCCTTTTTGGCGTCTCGATGCCAATGGGGGAGAGAGTGTAGGGATTTGCGAGTCGTGTGTCGTGTTCGGTGTGTTTGCTCTCTCATTTGAACCTCGTTTGAACCTCGTTTCGGTTTCTTTGGTTTGGTTTGACCTTCATATGGTGTAAGACATATGCACTCTACCTATCTTAGTGAGCTTGTGATATATTGTGCTACCTATGTTTTATGCTCTTGCTTAGTGTTGGGGAACGTAGTAATTTCAAAATTTTCCTACGCACACGCAAGATCATGGTGATGGCATAGCAACGAGAGGGGAGAGTGTTCGTCCACGTACCCTCATAGACCGTAAGCGGAAGCGTTAGCACAACGCGGTTGATGTAGTCGTACGTCTTCACGATCCGACCGATCCAAGCACCGAACGTACGGAGCCTCCGAGTTCAGCACACGTTCAGCTCGATGACGATCTCCGGCCTCCGATCCAGCCGAGCTCCGGAGATGAGTTTCGTCAGCACGACGGCGTGGTGACGATGATGATCTACCGGCGCAGGGCTTCGCCTAAACTCCGCGACGATATGACCGAGGTGGAATATGGTGGAGGGGGGCACCGCACACGGCTAAGGAACAATCCGTAGATCAACTTGTGTTGTTGTGCCTAGAGGTGCCCCATGCCCCCGTATATAAAGGAGCAAGGGGGGAGGGGGCGGCCGGCCTAGTAGGGGCGCGCCAAGGGGAGTCCTACTCCCACCGGGAGTAGGACTCCCTCCTTCCTTGTTGGAGTAGGAGAAGGGGGAAAGAGGGGGAGAGGAGGAAGGAAAAGGGGGCCGCACCCCTTGTCCAACTCGGACCAGAGGGGGGCTGCGCGCCTCCTTCCTTTCGGCCTCTCTCCTCTATTCCCGTATGGCCCAATAAGGCCCATATACTCCCCGGCGAATTCCCGTAACTCTCCGGTACTCCGAAAAATACCCGAATCACTCGGAACGTTTCCGAACTCCGAATATAGTCGTCCAATATATCGATCTTTACGTCTCGACCATTTCGAGACTCCTCGTCATGTCCCCGTTCTCATCCGGGACTCCGAACTCCTTCGGTACATCAAAACTCATAAACTCATAATATAACTGTCATCATAACGTTAAGCGTGCGGACCCTACGGGTTCGAGAACTACGTAGACATGACCTAGAACTATTATCGGTCAATAATCAATAGCGGAACCTGGATGCCCATATTGGCTCCTACATATTCTACGAAGATCTTTATTGGTCAAACTGCATAACAACATACGTTGTTCCCTTTGTCATCGGTATGTTACTTGCCCGAGATTCGATCGTCGGTATCCATTACCTAGTTCAATCTCGTTACCAGCAAGTCTCTTTACTCGTTACGTAATGCATCATTCCGTAACTAACTCATTATCTACATTGCTTGCAAGGCTTATAGTGATGTGCATTACCGAGAGGGCCCAGAGATACCTCTCCGACAATCGGAGTGACAAAACCTAATCTCGAAATACGCCAACCCAACATGTACCTTTGGAGACACCTGTAGTACTCCTTTATAATCACCCAGTTATGTTGTGACGTTTGGTAGCACCCAAAGTGTTCCTCCGATAAACGGGAGTTGCATAATCTCATAGTTACAGGAACATGTATAAGTCATGAAGAAAGCAATAGCAACATACTAAACGATCAAGTGCTAGGCTAACAGAATGGGTCATGTCAATCACATCATTTTCCTAATGATGTGATCCCGTTAATCAAATGACAACACATGTCTATGGTTAGGAAACATAACCATCTTTGATTAACGAGCTAGTCAAGTAGAGGCATACTAGTGACGTTAAGTTTGTCTATGTATTCACACATGTATTATGTTTCCGGTTAATACAATTCTAGCATGAATAATAAACATTTATCATGATATGAGGAAATAAATAATAACTTTATTATTGCCTCTAGGGCATATTTCCTTCACTTAGATGTTAGTCTTACCCTTTGAAAGTGCTAGTATCGACTAGAGGGGGGTGAATTGGCGATTTTTATGAAAGTCTTCAAAACTTGAAAGTTTCGAAGACAAACAATTGAAATGCCCTAATTGATATGCAGCGGAAGATAAACTACAGTAAGCAAACCATAGTCAAGTATGCAATGATGTGAAAGCACAGGACTAATAGCAGCAAGTAGTAAGGATCAGGATGGAAGATAGTATGAAGCCAATCAATGATAGTTGTCAAGCAATGAAATCAAACAGGTACAACAGATAGGCAATGACTTCACGAAGACAAACTTAAGTAAAGGATGAAAAGGGATAGAACCAGTTGCTCGTTGAAGACACAAAATTTGTTGGACCAGTTCCAGTTGCTGTGACAACTGTACGACTGGTTAGGGAGGCTAAGATTTAACTCAGAAGACCGTGTCTTCACCTTATTCCCCTTGAGCTAAGGACACTCAGTCCTCGCCCAATCACTCTGGTAAGTCTTCAAGGGAGACTTCCAAACCTTCACAGACTTGGTTCACCGGCAATCCACAATGACTCTTGGATGCTCGGAACGCGACGCCTAACCGGCTGGAGGATTCACAGTCCTCAAGTGTAATAAGTCTTCAGGTCACACAAACAGAAAGACTTCAGTGATGCCTAACACTCTTTGGCTCTGGGTGTTTGGGCTTTGTCCTCGCAAGGATTTCTCTCTCTCAAATGCTTCGAGGTGGATTGCTCTCAAACGACAAAAGTCGTGCACTAACTCTGAGCACCCACCAATTTATGGTGTAGGGGGTGGGCTATTTATAGCCACTGGGCAACCCGACCTGATTTGTCCAAAATGACCCTGGGTCACTAAGGAATTGACACGTGTTCCAACGGTCAGATTTCAAATACACACGGCAACTTTACTTGGGCTACAAGCAAAGCTGACTCATCCAGCTCTGGATAAGATTTGCTCTCATTGTCTTCACTCGAAGACATAGGATTTGGGTTGAGCATCACTTCAGTCACTCTGACTTAGTTCACTTGGACCCCACTTAACAGTACGGTGGTTACTATGACTCAACAAAGAAGAAAAGGAAACAACGAAATCACACAGTCTTCGCGCTCCATAGTCTTCACGCAATGTCTTCTCATGTCATAGTCTTCAATATGAATATCTTCTTGTACCACCATTGTCTTCAATGTCTTCATACATTTTTAGGGGTCATCTCCGGTAGGTAAACCAAATCAATGAGGGACACTACCTGCGTTATCCTGCAATTCTCACAAACGCATTAGTCCCTCAACCAACTTTGTCGTCAATACTCCAAAACCAACTAGGGGTGGCACTAGATGCACTTACAATCTCCCCCTTTTTGGTGATTGATGACAAACTGGTTGAAGTTTTCAACGGGGATAAAGTATGTGAAATTGTAAGGATAGGGAATTGTCTTCATAAGTAGCAAGGGCTCCCCCTGAAGATGTGCATATAAGTAATTTGCTTTTGGAATGCAAATGCACATGGCAGGTTGTATTTGTGGAGATCCTCTTCAACTTATGAAGATAATTCATCATGCATGAAATGATATAGCAAATAGAATGACATGCATAATGAAAAATGGACGTCTGCAGAATGATCTAAGTGCGAAAGTTATCATCGCACATGTGGAATTTATCATCGCATCACAGTAAAGCAAATAAGTAGCAGACGGCCATCAAGTTTAAGTGTTACAACTCAAAGAACCAAATGTTTCAAAAGCAAGAGTTGTAAGCACGAGGCAAAATATAATGCAACCGCCCATATGAACCCACTTGAAGACTATCAACTCATACGCTTCTCCCCCTTCTGTCAGTAAGGACCAAAAAGGTTTGAAGACATAGAGCATCTACTCGTCCTCATGAGTAGGTGAAGCAGCAGGGTTGTCGTCGTTGGTTGGCGGTGCAGACGTACTTGGTGCAGTGTCGATGCGTGCAGTAGTAGGAGGCGGTGAAGTAGCATCATCTTCATCATCGATCACTCTGGCATTGACAGTTGCCGCGGAGGAAGAATAGTCAGAGTCTTCAAGGGATGGAGTTCGACGCAGGGTAGCAGTCCGTGGAGGAGTGGAGTCGAACTTGAATCTTTCATTGAAGCCATCATCTTGAAGATCTGCTTCAGCACTGAGCAGGGTCAAACTCTTCCATGAGCGCCGGCAAGTCTCATGAGCAACAAATGCATTCTTGGTGGCAAGGTTTCGAATGCGATTGACATCCACCAAGAGACTTTGCATCTGTCTCTTGAGCCAATAGTGATGCTTGTCATGTTTCTGATGAAGTGCCACTAGAAGTTCTCGGTCATTGAGAACACGAGAGCGCTTCCAAGGCCTTTGAGCAATGGTGCTTTCAGTGGCTTCAGTAGGTGCATGATGAGGCAGACGAGTATTTTCAGCCATTGGATAGATTCGTGTTGCAGCTTGGACGCCTTCTATGGGTTGAGTGAAGCTTTGGTGCTCGACATTCTGAAGACAAAGAGGCTTCTTGGTAGGGTCAGAGTATATGGCTTCAACTGACATATCAACATCTGGCAAAAAGATCAGATGATTGCGAGCAGAGGGTTGATAGTTGACAGTTGAGTGTCGCTTGATGAAGCGCATGACCCATGGAGCATAGAACTTCAGACCAAAAAGATCAGATCCAGAAGTAGCAAGTTGCCTGATGAAGAATTCTTGAGTATTGAAGCTGATGCCATTGAGAATGTAAAAGACCAAAGTCTTCATAGCTCCTTCAAGCTTGGCCGCTGATGAATGTCCTTTGATAGGCCATAGAGTTCGCCTGATAATATGATATATTGTGCGCGGTAGATACTCAAGGTCTTCAACAAAGAACTCTGTTGGATATTCAGCGTCAGATGGCAAAGGCTTCATCATGCTCAACATCTGGCTCATGTCGGGTTCTGGCTTCTGGAAGATGCTCTCCAAAGCATTGCAGTGTAGTTGGCAATCAGGTTCATATAGCTCTCCAGGAGTGGCTAGGCCAGTAAGCTCAATGATATCCATAGCTTTGGCTTCATGATGAACATTTTCGGTCATCCACTCGAGAACCCATGTCTTGATGTCTCTGTTGTAGCCGCGAATGTGGAGGGTAGCATAGAATTGAAGCAACAGTTCTTCATTCCAGTGTTCTTGGTCTGTCACAAAGTTGAGCGGACCAGCATCACGAAAGCAATCAAGTGCTTCTTCTAAGCACGGCAGTCCAGCAATGGCTTCAGTGTCGAGGTGCATATGAAGGAAAATGCGCCCTTGATCATACAGAACGCAGGAGTAATAGCTTCGCTGTTGATAGCTCCAGAAACGATCTGATGATATCCTTGGCTTTGAGTAGGGGTTCTTGGCGCTGTCAAAGAAGGTATTGTGGCTTTTGAAGCCATTAGCATTGAAGGACCCTGGTGAGTTTGCAGTGCCTGGAAACCTTGGCTGTCTTGGCTTTGGCTTCTGGACCTGAGGCCTATGCTCAACATGATAATCAAATTGAGGACCAGAGGCAGTAGGCGGAGGTACCAGAATGGGCCATCGGACAGTGGTTAGCTGACCATGACTGTATGCTTGCTCAATTGTATGGGGCCTTGGTGGCGGAACAGGAGCAGTGGCAACAACAGATGCTTCAGGTTGCACAGCAGGTGCTTCAGGAGCAGTGGCCTCATTGACTTCAGGCACACTGGTTGGTTCAAGCTCCACATTAGCTTCAGCCATGACTACGTCATTGGCTTCATTGGCGTTGGTGGTGGCAGCTTCAACATTGTCAACCTCCACTTGATGAACAGGAGGGTCGGGCACTAGCTCGTTCACATCAGGAACAACTTCTTCAATAACTGGGGGAGTCGGGACACGTACGTCTTCTTGATTCTCATCGGCTGATGCAGCCGGAATGTCTTCAGCAGCTTGGGCTTCAGACGAGGAGACATTCACAGTTGGAGTTGGTTCAGAAAATACTTGACGTGCAATAGGTTGGCGTTGCACTTCTCCTTCTGGAACGCTCAACAGAGGGACTTGAGGCCTTTGTCCTTTGCGAAGCCTGCGAAATGTTGGCAACGCCTTTGGAGATGGAGTTGGCTGGGCCTCAAAGTCTTCATCTTCTTCTTGCACGGGAGGTGTAGCTTGTTGTTGTTGTTGGGGAGTACTGGGGGAGTCTTGTTGCTGTGGGTGATCAACCCACGATGCATCCTGAGCAATTGGCGTCAGAGGACGACCAATGCTGATGAGTTCGTTGTTCGTAAGAATAGGCGATGATACCACGTTGTGTTCGATCTGAGGAAGAACTTCATCATCTTCAACATTGTCATCTTGACCAATGTCTTCAGCAGTGGTGGGTTCAGCTGCTGGAATATCTTCAGCTTCATGAGCCTCTGTGGAAGCAGGCTCATGAACTATCATCCTTCTTTCTTGATGTTCTGACGCAGGGCGAACCACTGAAATGGGTTCAACAACTAAGGGCTCTGTGGGAGCAGCCCTAGTCTTCTTGGTCTTGCGCTTCTTCTTGGAGGGAGCAGCATCAGAGGCTTCAGGATTCTTCCTCTTTCTGGCTTCAGCCTCGGCAGCCCTTGTCTTCTTCTGTTCTGAAGCGGTTGTCGTGACCTTTGGCTTCGAGCCAGTCATGCTGCTTGGGAAGATAATGCGAGGGTCTTCTTGGCTTGAAGGTGCAGGCTGGTCAGAAGAAAGCTTCTTCTTCTTCTTTGCAGCCATCCTGGGGTCAATGCCAGGACGGCCAAGAGATTTGCGCTTCTCTGCCTCATTGTAGGCAAGCACACATTTATCAGCCAAACTCTTCATGCGCTCACGAGAGCCCTGAGCTTCTTCACACTTCTTAAGAAAAACTTCTTTAAGCTCATGCAACATGACCTTGAAGTTTCTGACGTCTTGAACACTGAGCTTCGCCACATGCTTCTTGAACTGAGCCTTCTCATAATCAATTTTGTTCTTCAGCTCAACGATGCGCTGAGCGAGAGCTAGCTCAGAAGCAATGGTGCCATTAAAAGAGACGCTGAGGCCAATGGGAAGCTGCAAATCTTCAAAGCTGAGATTTGGGGTGTCAAACCACTCATCAATGAAGTTGTGGATTATTGCCACATTGAAGAGAGGCAAGTTGTTGAAGATTTCTGCTTCTTCCTTGCTCTTGATCAGTTGCTCAAGGGCATCATCAGCAAGATCTTCGTCGCTGGACAGATCAATGGGTTCTTCACACAGAATGGCGGCAGGAGTCAAGGTTTGATCAGTATGCCTGACTATTTGCTTCTTCTTCTCCGTTCTCTTGGAGATGCGGGATTGATCTTCAGACTGCACACTGTCTTCAGGAGGTGCAGTGGCCAGTGGCTTCGCACGTGAAGCTGTTGGAGGTGCAGCTGATCTTGAAGCCTTTGGCTTCTTTTGCTTCTGCGGCTTCGGAGGAGGAGTTGGAGCTTCATCAGTATCAGCATCATTATCAGAATGATCTACTCTGGCACCTTGGACCACGATGTAGGTGATGAGGCCATCAAAGTTGGAGAAGGGGCCGATGACATTAGGTTCTGCGTCACGGGAGCCGTCAGCACGGGGAGTAGAGGGACCAGGATTGAAGTCTAATCCCAATGACTTCTTGTTCTTCTTGGCCGAAGCCATGGCAAACTGAAAGTTGCGCTTGAAGAGAGCATCGTCACGACACCAGAGTAATGATGTGGGATCGGCGTTCTCAGGCTGAGATCCACGGACCATGCAAGGATAGAAGCCTTGCGCAATAGCTTCAGCTTTGTTCTTGGGTTGAAGGCCTCGATAGAGAATATCACCCCAAGGTCTCTTGATAGCATTCTTCTGTGCATATTCCTTGGTAACAAACTTATACTTGAACCATTCTTCAGCCCAATAGCGTCGAATCCATTGGACTCGTGTCTTGCGCTGATGATAAGACTCTTCAGGATCTGTCTTGTAGAGCTCTACTAGGTCATCAGGCAGATCTTTGGATGTTCCTTCTCGGCGCTGTCTGCCACCCTTCCTTGCAGATTTTTCTGTAGCCATGAACTTCAAACTGAATGGCTTCAATATGTTCAAAGGCTTCAAAGACTTACGCTTGCTGGTCAAGCAGGAACTGGCTTTAGGAGAATTGATATGATGTTGTAAATATTTTGCAAACGAATGCAGACTATGAGAACCAAGGGATTCTCCCACGGACATGTACCTGTGACTGCACTAGAGATGCGAGGGAAGGGGAAGAGGTCATATGCATTCTCAGAAGATTTTGAAGATAAATCAGTTTGAAGACATTGACCTCATGATGCGAAGACATTCACTTAGGAGATGTGAGTTGGTTCCAGATTTGTACGAATCCGTGAATAAGTACAAGTGATTAATCAAACTAGATATGAAATTCAAGTGAATAGACTAGGCAGTATGAGATGCAGACAGGATAGATCTAACATTGTGTAGACAGAAACCACTTTCGGTAAATAGGATGAAATCTTGAAGATCAAAAAGGTGGTAAAAATAGAGTTATAATTACCGCACGAAGAACCGCTAGATGAGATGAATAGGAGACCGAGCAGTTCAGCCCACCGTGCCCTAACTTGGCGACGGAGGACACCTACGGCGACGGCGGAGAGGACGATGTCCACGGCCGGCGTGAGGACGGCGTTGGAGAAGTCGCGGCAGCTAAGCGCTTCATCGCCGGCGTCGTCGAGAGCTAGCGGTGGCGCTAGGGTTTTGACGAGGTGGAGAGGTGGAAGAAGGATTTCTTTACCGCAGGGGACAAGTATTTATAAGTAGGTGTGTGGCACAGCGCAATTACGCTGGTGCCCCTGGCGGTTCACATCTGAGGGGCACATGGCAAACATGCAACATACTCAGAGTTGTCCCGCGTTCCCACGCCCGCCAGGCATGTCGGAGAGTTGTTCCGTCTTCTCCGGATTTCAACAATAAAGATAAGTAATTTAAAACAGATTTAATATTTGTCTCTTTGCCTTCTACTGACTAGGACGCAGAGAAGACATTTGACAGTTTCAATAGAATGCATATGATTTGGACAGATAGAGTTTGAGATAGAAAGCATAGAGAGGTTAGGGTACGATCACATTCACTTAGTTCAAAAGATTCAAATTGAAGATATAGCTATAAGTGAATGCTGTAGAGGACAGAACACTTATATATATATCATGAAGAAAATCATGAAGATAAATTGAAACTGAAGACAAACCAAATGTGAAGTCATTGCAAAAATAACGCCATGAGTGAAACACTTCAAACAGAGAAATTTGGTGGTGGCGTTACCCACCGTATAGGAAGTATTAGACCCAGACACGGTGCACAATTATCATGGCGCACGAAGTCAAATTCCATGTTAATGTATTCACACTCAGAGTGTAAGTCTTCATTGATTGAAGATATACATTACTTTGTGTGTTGCACATCTAAGTCATCAATATGCATAAGTGTTAGGATGTGTGCCTGTTCACAGGACATTAGAGGATTCCAAGATATTTATCTCACACCTTAACTTGCAAAACCTTTTCTCATCCAAGGGCTTTGTGAAGATATCTGCCAGTTGCTCTTCAGTGTTGACATGAATGATGTCGATATCTTTCTTCATGACATGATCTCTGAGAAAGTGATGACAAATTTCAATGTGCTTTGTCTTCGAGTGCTGAACTGGATTGTTGGCTATCTTGATGGCACTTTCATTGTCGCAGAAGAGAGGGACTTGTTTCAGGTTGATGCCATAGTCCTTGAGAGTTTGCTTCATCCATAGAAGCTGAGCACAACAGGATCTAGCAGCAATGTATTCAGATTCAGCAGTTGAGAGTGATACACAGTTCTGCTTCTTTGAAGACCAACAGACAAGTGATCGACCAAGAAAGTGACATGTGCCTGATGTAGACTTGCGATCCACTTGTCACCAGCATAATCAGCATCCGAGAATCCAACCAAATCAAATTTTGAGCCCTTGGGATACCATAATCCGAGTGTTGGGGTGTAAGCCAAATATCAAAGAATTCGCTTCACAGCTAAGTGATGCGATTCCTTTGGTGCCGCTTGGAATCGAGCACACATGCAAACACTAAGCATAATATTTGGCCTAGATGCACATAGATAAAGTAAAGAACCAATCATGGAGCGGTATACCTTTTGATCGAACTCTTTACCATTGTCGTCGGGACCAAGATGGTGTTTAGCTGGCATTGGCGTCGTGTAGCCTTTGCAGTCTTCCGTTCCAAACTTCTTCAGACAATCTTTGAGGTATTTCTCTTGAGATATGAAGATGCCATTTCTTTGCTGACGAATTTGAAGACCAAGGAAGAACTTCGGCTCTCCCATCATGGACATCTGATATTGCTCTTGCATCATGTACCCAAACTCATCACTATACTTCTGGTTGGTGCAGCCGAAGATAATGTCATCCACATATATTTGGCACACAAACAGTTCACCATCATATGTCTTCGTGAAGAGTGTGGGATGAAGGGATCCAGGTTTGAAGCCTTTGCTCTTCAGGAAGTCTTTGATCGTATCATACCATGCACGAGGAGCTTGTTTGAGGCCATACAGTGCTTTGTTTAGCTTGTACACCATATCAGGATGTTTTGGATCTTCAAAGCCAGGTGGTTGTGCGACATACACTTCTTCTTCAATCTTGCCATTTAGAAATGCACTCTTCACATCCATTTGATATAGCAAGATGTTGTGATGATTGGCGTAGGCTGGCAGTATGCGAATAGCTTCAAGCCTAGCCACAGGAGCAAATGTTTCATCGAAGTCAATTCCTTCTACTTGAGTATATCCTTGAGCCACAAGGCGTGCTTTGTTTCTGACGACTTGGCCATGCTCATCTTGCTTGTTTTGATATATCCATTTTGTTCCAATAATGTTATGCTTGCGAGGGTCCGGTCGCTTGACAAGTTCCCAAACATTATTCAGCTTGAACTGTTGAAGTTCTTCTTGCATGGCTTGAATCCATTCAGGTTCCATAAAAGCTTCAGCAACTTTCTTGGGTTCTGATATTGACACAAATGAAAAGTGTCCACAGAAGTTTGCTAACTGTGTTGCTCTTGAGCGAGTAAGTGGACCAGGTGCATTGATGCTGTCAATTATCTTCTCAATTTGTACTTCATTTGCAACACGAGGGTGAACAGGACAAAGACTTTGCTCTTGCTGATCGTGGTCATCATTCGAAGGATTGTCTTTGGTAAGAGCATTGTCTTCAGGTTGATTTGGTGCAGAGATGATGAGTTCCTCTTCAGGCTGTGCTTCAGAAGGCATGATTTCACCAGTTCCCATCAGCTTGATAGATTCGCTTGGAGGAGCTTCATCTAGTGTGCTTGGCAGAATCTCTCTCTGTGAACCATTGGTTTCATCAAATTTCACATCCACAGTTTCGACAATTTTGTAGAGATAGAGGTTGAAGACTCTGTAGGAGTGTGAGTCCTTTCCATAGCCAAGCATGAAGCCTTCGTGAGCCTTAGGTGTAAATTTTGACTTGTGATGGGGATCCTTGATCCAACACCTAGCACCAAATACTCTGAAGTAACTGACGTTTGGCTTCTTGCCAATAAGGAGCTCATAGGATGTTTTGTTCAGAAGCTTATGGATGTAGACACGGTTGATGATGTGACATGCAGTATCAATAGCTTCAGGCCAGAACTTTCTTGGTGTCTTGTATTCATCGAGCATTGTTCGAGCCATCTCAATGAGGGTTTTGTTCTTGCGTTCAACGATGCCATTTTGCTGAGGTGTGTATGGAGCAGAGAACTCATGAGTGATTCCCATTGTATCCAGATACAAATCAAGTCCGGTGTTCTTGAATTCAGTGCCATTGTCACTTCTGATATGCTTGATCTTCACGCCATAATTGTTCATTGCTCGATTGGCGAAGCGTCTGAAGACATCTTGCACTTCAGTCTTATAGAGAATTATGTGAACCCATGTGTATCTTGAGTAGTCATCAACAATGACGAAGCCATAGAGACAAGCAGTTGTTGTGAGGGTGGAGTAGTGAGTAGGTCCGAATAAGTCCATGTGTAACAGCTCGAAGGGTTGAGATGTTGTCATGATTGTCTTCGAGGGATGTTTTGCCCTTGTCATCTTTCCAGCTTCGCAGGCACCACACAAGTGATCCTTCTTGAACTTGACATCCTCGATGCCTATGACATGCTTCTTCTTGATGAGAGAGTGTAAGTTCCTCATGCCAGCATGTCCTAGCCTTCGATGCCAGAGCCAGCATTCTGAAGCTTTTGTGAGAAGACATACGGCAAGCTGTGGACCTGCTGAGAAATCTACCATGTATAGATCATCTTTTCGATACCCTTCAAAGACTAGAGACTTGTCAGATTCCATTAGTACAAGGCAACGATATTTTCCAAATATCACAATCATGTTTAATTCACAAAGCATTGAGATAGACATTAACTTGAAACCAAGGGATTCAACAAGCATCACTTTATCCATGTGTTGATCCTTTGAGATTGCGACTCTACCTAGACCCAATACCTTGCTTTTACCAGTGTCAGCAAACGTGATGTGACTCTTGTCGGATGGACGTAAGGTTGAGTCCATGAGAAGACTTCGATCACCAGTCATATGATTTGTGCATCCACTGTCCATAATCCATTCTGAAGCTTTTGGTGATGTACCCTACAGTGCAGTTAGGAGGATAGGCTTCACAAGAGTGTTGTGAAGCATAAGCATTTGGCACATATAGGGATTGTCACAGCTTAGATCAGGATTAGGATACATAGTATGACAGGTAAGCGATTCAGATATGAAGTATACAGAATGACATTGTATCATGCGTCCATAATGTGTTTTAGGTCCCCAGCAATAGCATCGGACGCCTTTGATTTCAGGCTGGAGACCCTTTTCTGCAAAAGAGAGTTAATTCTTCTTCGCCACCCACATTTTCAGGGGTGGCTTAGAAGCAATGAGTCTAAGTGCAGCATCTGAGAATTTCGGCTTTGAAGCCCTAGCAAATAGCCTTGCAGGAGAAGAATGATACTCATATGAATAAGCAGAAAAGTTCTTAGTCCTATGAACATAGCGGTTCGAAGACACACGCTCATATTCATAAGTCCGAGTATGATTTCCCTGCAAAACATTGGCGTTAGGGTGACTCAAGTGAGTCATGTATCTGTATGAAGCCTTTGGGCCATATGAAGCTATAGGTTTGGGGTTTGTCTTCTTCCTTGGTGGTGTCATGATGACATTCACGGGAAGATTCTCGATGTATTGCTTAGGTACCCAGATCTTCTTCATAGGTGGTCCATTCCTGCAGTTAGTTCCAATGTACCTGGCAAACACTTCACCATTCTGATTCTTGAATAGCTTATAGTTTGCATCAAAGGATTCATCAATGATAATAGGATTAGCACAGGTAAAGCCAGGTAAAGTGGATGGATCTACTGAAGGTTCCTTTGCAGCAACCCATGTGGTTTTGGGGTACTGCTCAGGCTTCCAGTACGAGCCATCAACATTCATTTTCCTCTCGAACCCAACACCCTCTTTCCTAGGGTTTCGGTTCAGAATCTGCTTTTTGAGGACATCGCAGAGTGTCTGATGCCCTTTCAAACTCTTATACATCCCTGTTTCAAGCAATGTCTTCAACATAGCATTTTCATCAGCAATAGCAGTGGTATCCTCCGCAGAGGGGTTAGTAACCACATCAGTAGGTGAAGACAATGAAACAGTAGCAGCAGTGGAACATTCAGCAACAGATGTAGCGTTATCACGCTCAATGCATTTTAGACATGGTGGTTCAAATCCATCCTGAGCGGGACTGATCTGTTGAGCGCGAAGTGACTCATTCACTTTTTGAAGATCTTCATGAGCCGCTCTCAATTTCTCAAGCTCTTGCTTCCTTTGAAGATAATCATAGGAGAGCCTTTCATAAGTAGTTGAGAGCGTTTCATGACGACTTTCAAGTTCTTGGTACTTAGCATGAAGATTTTTTATATCATCAACTAAGGACTGTGAATGGGTCATTTCAGCGTCCAACAGGTCATCGCTTTTGTCTAACAGTTTTTGAGTATGTTCCATAGCCTTTTGTTGTTCAGTTGCAATTTTAGCAAGTGTTTTGTAGCTGGGTTTGGATTCACAATCAGAGTCATCTTCACTTGATGTTTGAAAGTAAGCATCACATGATTTTACCTTGGCACCACGTGCCATGAAGCAGTAGGTGGGAGTAGGATCGTCTTCGTCATTAGCTTCAGCGTTGGTGTGGAGGTCATTGTCTTCAGTGTTGAAGATGGACTTGGCAACATAGGTTGTGGCTAGAGCCAGACTTGCAACGCCAGGGTCGGACTCCTCTCCAGACTCCACCTCCGCCTCCTCAGAAGCAGACTCCTCCTCTGAATCCATTTCCTTGCCAACAAAAGCACGAGCCTTGCCAGATGAGCTCTTCTTGTATGATGAAGACTTGGAAGAAGACTTAGAAGAAGACTTTGAGGATTTCTTCTTCTTCTTGTCATCAAAATCATATTCCTTGCTCTTCTTCTTCTTCTTCACATTGTCCCACTGTGGACACTCAGATATGTAGTGACCAGGTTTCTTGCACTTGTGGCAGGTTCTCTTCTTGTGATCATGAGTGGAAGCTTCATCATTCCTTGAGCTAGATCGTGAAGACTTTCTGAAGCCTTTCTTCTTAGTGAATTTCTGGAACTTCTTCACAAGCATAGCAAGTTCCTTCCCAATGTCTTCAGGATCTTCAGAACTGCAATCAGATTCTTCTTTAGATGAGGAAACAACTTTTGCCTTCAAAGCGCGAGTTCGGCCATAGTTTGGGCCATAGATATCTCTTTTCTCAGATAGTTGGAACTCATGTGTGTTGAGCCTCTCAAGTATATCAGACGGATCGAGTGTCTTGAAATCAGGACGTTCTTGTATCATGGGGGCAAGGGTGTCAAAGGAGCTGTCAAGTGATCTCAGCAGTGTCTTGACGATTTCATGCTTGGTAATCTTAGTTGCGCCAAGAGCTTGAAGCTCATTTGTGATGTCAGTGAGGCGATCGAATATGAGCTGGACATTCTCATTGTCGTTTTTCTTGAAGCGGTTGAAGAGGTTGCGAAGAACACTGATCCTTTGATCTCTCTGGGTTGAGACGCCTTCGTTGACCTTGGATAGCCAGTCCCAGAATAGCTTCGACGTTTCCAGAGCACTCACACGGCCATAATGTCCTTTGGTTAGATGACCACAGATGATGTTCTTTGCAGTGGAGTCCAGTTGAATGAACTTCTTGACATCAGTAGGGGTGACACCTTCACCAGTTTTGGGAACGCCGTTCTTGACGACATACCAGAGATCGACATCAATGGCTTCAAGATGCATACGCATCTTATTCTTCCAGTAGGGATATTCAGTTCCATCGAACACGGGGCAAGCAGCGGAGACTTTGATTATCCCTGCAGTCGACATAGCTAAAACTCCAGGTGGTTAAACCGAATCACACAGAACAAGGGAGTACCTTGCTCTGATGCCAATTGAAAGTGCTAGTATAGACTAGAGGGGGGGTGAATAGGCGATTTTTATGAAAGTCTTCAAAACTTGAAAGTTTCAAAGACAAACAATTGAAATGCCCTAATTGATATGCAGCGGAAGATAAATACAGTAAGCAAACCATAGTCAAGTATGCAATGATGTGAAAGCACAGGACTAATAGCAGCAAGTAGTAAGGATCAGGATGGAAGATAGTATGAAGCCAATCAATGATAGTTGTCAAGCAATGAAGTCAAACAGGTACAACAGATAGGCAATGACTTCACGAAGACAAACTTAAGTAAAGGATGGAAAGGGATAGAACCAGTTGCTCGTTGAAGACACATAATTTGTTGGACCAGTTCCAGTTGCTGTGACAACTGTACGTCTGGTTAGGGAGGCTGATATTTAACTCAGAAGACCGTGTCTTCACCTTATTCCTCTTGAGCTAAGGACACCCAGTCCTCGCCCAATCACTCTGGTAAGTCTTCAAGGGAGACTTCCAAACCTTCACAGACTTCGTTCACCGGCAATCCACAATGACTCTTGGATGCTCAGAATGCGACGCCTAACCGGCTGGAGGATTCACAGTCCTCAAGTGTAATAAGTCTTCAGGTCACACAGACAGAAAGACTTTAGTGATGCCTAACACTCTTTGGCTCTGGGTGTTTGGGCTTTGTCCTCGCAAGGATTTCTCTCTCTCAAATGCTTCGAGGTGGGTTGCTCTCAAACGACAAAAGCCGTGCACTAACTCTGAGCAGCCACCAATTTATGGTGTAGGGGGTGGGATATTTATAGCCACTGGGCAACCCGACCTGATTTGTCCAAAATGACCCTGGGTCACTAAGGAATTGACACGTGTTCCAACGGTCAGATTTCAAACACACACGGCAACTTTACTTGGGCTACAAGCAAAGCTGACTCATCCAGCTCTGGATAAGATTTGCTCTCATTGTCTTCGCTCGAAGACATAGGATTTGGGTTGAGCATCACTTCAGTCACTCTGACTTAGTTCACTTGGACCCCACTTAACAGTACGGTGGTTCCTATGACTCAACAAAGAAGAAAAGGAAACAACGAAATCACACAGTCTTCGCACTCCATAGTCTTCACGCAATGTCTTCTCATGTCATAGTCTTCAATATGAATATCTTCTTGTACCACCATTGTCTTCAATGTCTTCATACATTTTTAGGGGTCATCTCCGGTAGGTAAACCGAATCAATGAGGGACACTACCTGTGTTATCCTGCAATTCTCAGAAACGCATTAGTCCCTCAACCAACTTTGTCGTCAATACTCCAAAACCAACTAGGGGTGGCACTAGATGCACTTACACCCTTGCAAGACCATGCCTTGTCTCTAAAAAATATAGGGGGAGTGTTGATCCTAGTTTGTGTGCTGTGCAGTCCAAAGCATCCATCTAGATTGCACACATCTAAGGGGAGCCCGTCTATGTTTTAGAGAGGAGGGGTTTGCCTCTGCTCAATATTATTTCCCCTTGTGCAAATCCCGTATTGTCATCAATCCACCAAAAAGGGGGAGATTGTAAGGGCATATTTATCCCTAAGGTGTTTTGGTGATTGATGACAATGCTTTTGCGGACTAATCGTGTGCCTTGAGTTTCTCAGATGCTTCATCGCTAGGCACAAGACGGTTCGGTGCCCCTCGAAGACTATTGAAGACGGCGTTTTTGTACGTTTCTTTTTGGTGGATTTGAGTCGTAGGAGAGCCGTACTATTAAGAGGGGGTCCGCGTCCGAAAGGTTCAGGTGGAATCATCACGTACACGTTTCCTTCCTTGTCTCCACCTTTCCCTTGCACTTTGGAGCATCCCCCGTTTATCCTCTATGCGATTGTCCTGGCTGCTGTTGCTGAGCTTGCGGTAGTACTGCTCCCTGGAGCGGTAGTACCACAGGCACCTGCGGTAGTACCGTGCCACGGCGCGGTAGTACCGCGGGAGCCCACGATAGTACCGCTCCTCTGGAGTCGCAGTACCGTGGCTCCCAGGCCAAGTGTCGTTGCTTCGCGGTAGTAGGGGCGGATGTAATTTTTTACATCCGCGCCTCCGCGGTAGTACCGCGCGCGGCCTGGTTCAGCTGCCATGTGGTAGTACCGCTCCCTAGCGGTAGTACCGTGTCGGATTTTTGCATCCTTTGTTTTCCAATGGAAGTAGGCACGGATGTATTTTTATTCATCCGCGCCCTTCCCAGGCTAGGACTTTCCTGCCTTGCGGTAGTACCGCAAGAGAGAGCGGTAGTACCACGCTCGCGGAAGTACTGCTCTCAGTCACGCATGTTCTAGTCTCTGCAGCTGCCGCGGTGGTACCGTGGTCCCTCACGGTAGTACCGCGTGGCCTTGCGGTAGTACCGCGTTTCTGGAGCGGTAGTATCGCATGTCGCGGGCTGGATAAGTGGATAACGGTTGGATTTTGTCCACATCTATAAAAGGGGTGTCTCCTACCTCTAGTTGACTACCTCTTCCAACCCTAAGCTCCATTGTTGCTCCAAGCTCCATTTTCGCCCAATCTCTCTCCCTAGACAATCAAACTTGTTGATTTGCTCGGGATTGGTTGAGAAGGCCCCGATCTACACTTCCACCAAGAGAAATTTGATTCCCCCCACTAATCCCTAGCGGATCTTGTTACTCTTGGGTGTTTGAGCACCCTAGACGGTTGAGGTCACCTCGGAGCCATAGTCCATTGTGGTGAAGCTTCATGGTGTCGTTGGGAGCCTCCAATTAAGTTGTGGAGATTGCCCCAACCTTGTTTGTAAAGGTTCGGTCGCCGCCTTCAAGGGCACCAATAGTGGAATCACGGCATCTCGCATTGTGTGAGGGCGTGAGGAGAATACGGTGGCCCTAGTGGCTTCTTGGGGAGCATTGTGCCTCCACACCGCTCTAACGGAGACGTACTTCCCCTCAAAAGGAAGGAACTTCGGTAACACATCCTCGTCTCCACCGGCTCCACTCTTGGTTATCTCGCCCCTTTACTTTTGCTAGCTTACTTGTGTTATATCCCTTGCTTGCCTGTGTGCTTGTTGTTGTTGCTGCATCATATAGGTTGTTCACCTAGTTGCATATCTAGACAACCTACTTCGATGCAAAGTTGAATTTGGTAAAGAAAAGCTAAAAATTGTTAGTTGCCTATTCACCCCCCCCCCTCTAGTCAACTATATCGATCCTTTCAATGAACTTAAATGGTTCTTTGAAACCACCCATATACTTACATTGTTGTCCTCTATGATTCTTCTTCATACATAAATTCTACAATAATTTCCCGACCACATCATTAATGCCAGAGTTGGTGCTTCTTCCAACACAGATCGATCGTGTCATCTTGCCTTCAGCTTGACTGAATACGATCCACAACCACCTTCCCTGCCACAGCCACGACCTCAACATTCAAATAGTGCATTCAACTAGTATTTGTATTTTATGTCACTAGCAAAAGAGTCCATGTCGTTGCAACGGGAGAAAAATAATACCACATGCCCCTAACTCAATAATCATGGTTTAAGACCACAATAGGTCCACATCCTTTATTCAACATGAAATCTCATCTGTGTTGCCGCCTATCCTCCGTCCCACCCTCGTCGATGGTGTCTTTCATGCTCACACAATCACAACGCGTTTAAATATGGTCAATCTTAAGGCTTCCTTTTTCCCGTGCGATATTTTGCTGAGGCATGCATGCGTGGTTATAGATGGTGTCTTCCGTCTCCAATCTATTTTGCTGAGGTGTTTATTTCCAATCCAAATCGACACCGGTATGAAAGAAAGACAGATTGTGCGCTATTCTTTACTAAGTTGCATCACAAATAGAATTTAAAAAATGACTAGCAGGTAAAAATAACTTCATATTCACATTCTACACATTTGTCTAATCAAAATTCATATATCTCTACTCTTATAAAAAGCAGAGTTGGTGATGATGGTGTGCCTGCCATCCTGCAATATAGGCCGTCCGATCTATATCTGATGGGTAGGAAGAAAACTATGACAATTTACCCGCACTCCTCTCCACATTTGCATATAAGGCCTTCCCTCGTTCATCCTTTTCTCCCACGAGATAAACTACTCATACAAATGCATCTTGATATTTCGTGCAACACACAGGCATCTTGCTAGTAACATGTTAAATTTGGACTCGAGATTTAAAAGATATGATTTTTTTTGAAAAACATTTATATGGATTATGGGTTGATTAACTCGGCTGTTAGGGGTGGTTTTGCAAAAAAAGGAAAGTTTTTTCTAGATGACTTAAACCCGCACCACGGGTTGATTTCTAGTAACTGTATGGGGATTTCTACAAAAACCAAAACATTTTTTACTTAAACATGGACTATGTGTTAATTTTAGGAAACAACATGGGCTTTTCTAAAAAAGAGTGCGATGGACGGGCGGAAGCACTATTTTCTTTATTAGTCTATATACCTACTATTAAAGGGAATAGGTATTCTTGGTTTGGTTTAGTCATTTTTGTTGATTTTCGTCTTAGGTACTTGTACGTTGATGGGCCTTCTATGAGCTTCCATATAGACTAGGGAGTCCAGCTCTTCGATGTAACAATCAATGAGATATGCATCTTTCACATTTACTAATCCCACTTTATTCTTTTACAATGATTCCCACCAGTAAAAATATGTGTAGCCTCAGAAATCAACCAACAGATGGTTAAATAAAGGAAAGCAACCCTCATGTTTAGGGCAAATAGTTAACCGAATGAGCTAATTATAGGAAGGATTGTGGTCTTAAATAGAATATATAAACATATGTGGCTAATTAAAGACAAGGTTATGGGTAAATCGGTGGAATAATTAAAAGAAAGATTGTGGTCTTAATAAATATCCAATTAAAGGAGGATTTGAGGTTAAAAGGTAGGATAATTAAAATGAAGGATCTGTAGGCTTCAATGGTGGAGCTACTAAATTACAAAAATGAAGGATTTGATTCCCGGCTGAAACGGGTGAAGACGTCATGGTAATTAATGAAAGGATTATATTTAAATGAAATTAGTGAGAGATTATGCCCGGAAAAGAAAATATGAACGCGGCTAAATTGCATCCTATTTTTTATGTTCATTTTATAGAAAGATGTTGCGTTGCAGCATGTTCTTTGTAGTGAATCCGGTGATGTGCCACATTATGGTTACACAAACATCAACCCGTTGCAATGCACGGGCACATATGCTAGTAAGGTATAAGGTATATACAGATATAGATATGAATTAGCAGGTATAGATATAGATTTATGCTATACGAAAGATTGAACATTTATTATAATAGCAAATAGATGAGCAGATCATTGGTCATATACGAAAGATCGAGCATTTATAACAGCAAATATACGAAATAACTGAGAAATACAGCCCAAAGCATTTTCCGCCACGACCAGGTGCTATTTATACACCACGGTTACCATCCCATTGCGTTGCTTCCAACAGATCGTGGCATGCATCTTGCCGGACGGTCGTGTTGCTTCCTCCCAGCTTGACTGACTCCACCAACTTCGCTGACAAAGCCAAATCAGCCATGTCCGGTGATGGCCAGAGTGGCTCCGCAAGGGTGCACTTCGTGCTGGCCCCGATGATGGCGCAGGGTCACACCATTCCCATGACCGACATGGCGCGCCTGCTGGCCGAGCACGGCGCGCAGGTCACCTTCATCACCACGCCAGTGAACGCGTCCAGGTTGGCGAGCTTCGCCGCCCATGTGGAGGAGACAGGCCTGGCGGTCCGGCTCGTGGAGCTCCATTTCCCGGCAGCCGAGTTTGGCCTACCGGACGGGTGCGAGAACGTCGACATGATCCAATCCAAGGATCTGCTGTCGAACTTCTTGGAGGCATGCGCCGCGCTTCAGGAGCCGCTCAAGGCGCACCTCCGTGAGCAGCAACAGTCGCCTCCGAGCTGCATCATATCTGACACGATGCATTGGTGGACCGGTGACGTCGCAAGAGAGCTTGGTATCCCGAGGCTCGCCTTTAGTGGCTTCTGTGGCTTCTCGTCCCTTGTCAGGTACAGTCATAAAAGGGAAATCCCGTGAGTAGTTAATTTTGTACTGGGCAAATTAACTGCTATTACTATATTTTGTTTTGCAGATCAATTGCAGTTTGTTGACCTTTAAGCCTGCAGTTTTATGCGATTTTAACAACTATTACCATCTTGCAGTTACATCATTTTCCGCGACAACTTATTGAAACACGTCACAGATGAGAATGAGCTCATTACGATCCCAGGGTTCCCTACACCACTGGAGTTGGCAAAGGCTAAATGCCCTGGACGCATTCCCATTCCAGGTATGGAGCAAATTCGTGAGAAGATCTATCAAGAGGAGCTGAGATGTGATGGCGTGGTCCTTAACAGCTTCAAAGAGCTGGAGACATTGCATATCGAATCCTTTGAGCAGGTGACAAGGAAGAAAGTATGGACGGTCGGGCCAATGTGCCTCTGCCACCAAAACAGCAACACAATCGCCGCAAGAGGAAACAAGGCGCCAATAGATGAGGCAGAGTGCTTGCAGTGGCTTGATTCAATGAAGCCAGGCTCAGTGATCTTTGTCAGCTTTGGCAGCCTCACCTGCACTGCACCTCAGCAACTTATTGAGCTCGGCCTGGGACTTGAAGCCACCAAGAAACCATTCATTTGGGTGATCAAAGCGGGAGATAAGTTTCCACAAGTTGAGGAATGGCTCTCAGATGGCTTCGAGGAATGCGTCAAAGAGAGAGGCATGATCATAAGGGGCTGGGCACCACAGGTGATGATCCTGTGGCACCAAGCCATTGGAGGATTCATGACACACTGTGGGTGGAACTCAACAATAGAGAGCATCTGTGCAGGCGTGCCCATGATCACATGGCCACACTTCGCGGAGCAGTTTTCAAACGAGAAGTTGGTGGTGGATGTGCTGAACATTGGGGTGCAGGTTGGAGTGGAAGGAGTTACACGGTGGGGACATGAACACAAAGAGGCTATGGTTACAAGAAATGATGTGGAGAGAGCAGTGTACGCCCTGATGGATGAGGGGAAAGCTCAAGAGCAGTTCCGGGTGAGAGCAAAAGACTGTGTCATCAAGGCAAGGAGGGCTTTCGATGAGGAAGGTTCTTCATATAACAACATAAAGCTACTGATTCAAGAAATGGGAAACAAGACGAAGGCATGTGGTTGATGCACATGGTGTAAACTTAATAAAGAACTTTATTTTCCAAATAACCAGTAGCTTGTATCAGGGTCACTGGTGGTGGCCTAATTGTTTAGAGATTAGGCATGGTCCAAATGAGTTGACAGCAATATCGATTATCCATACTGTTACACAGGTTCCATGGCAGTCAGCATAATGTTACGCACAGTCTGATTTATACAGGTTCCATGGCAGTCAACACAATGTTTTCCCTTCCCTTTGTTTCCCACTAGCTCATCAGAGTTAATAAGAGTTAGAGAAGGGCAAAAAGTAAATAAAATGTATGCACACAATCAAAACTGACACTGAAAGCAAGAGGTAATTCGAGGTGAATAATCGAAAGAAAAGAAGGAATCAGAACCAGCATAAAGCGCACAAGAAATTAGAAGCTTATGTTTGACTGAGTAGTGTGACGCACATTAAGTTTCAAGGATCTCTCCCATCCTAATCCTAAAAAAAGGTTTGAGGAGAGCCAAACTCAAGATTAATGAGGAAAGCAATTACTTCAGGTGCCACATTCCTGCTAAATATGCACTTTAACCTTCTAAATATTTTTTTCGGATAGAAGTATGTATTTACTCCGTCCATACCAAAATATAAGACGTTTTTGCACTTCAATTTGGACTGCAAAAACGTCTTATATTTTGATACGGAGGTATCCAACAACTGTGGGCACAAGGATGTGTGAATAACTTATGCCATGATATAAATAAATGCGTCTAAATAGAGTGGCTGTTCCACAAAACGTTTCAAGATTTACTGAGCAACTATGAACAAGCATGGTGAAATATTCTACAATCAAAGCAGGTCAATGTTTTGAGTTCATTACAAATTCAACTACCAACTAGGCAACGGGATTGAACATATGAAAGCTGCAGAATGGTGGAAATAGAACGAACCTGGTTTCACTAAGCACCAAACAGTAAAGCTTCAGCAGACACCCAGATTTGCTACCAAGTGAATGGCAGAACGCTGTTGCAACATGATCATCAGCTTCAGGCCAGAAGTAAAATAATGTTACTGAAAGAATTTCCCCACTGAAACTTCTGCAGAGCCAGTGAATCATGTATCACATGTTGGTGAAAGAAAATTAAGAAGACAAGACAAATTCCTTTGGACTAATAAAATATAAGAATTAAATCGGAACCTCTCTCAAATAACAGGCTAAGAACAACAAATCACTCAGAGGAGCAGAGCAAAACTTACTAGTATCTAACCAGCAAAAAGAATACAGATTGCATGGCATGCAATAACTCACCTTTCTTTGAATAGAAGTTGCGCCAAACTGTCAATTTAACAATCATCATTCGGCAACAGAGAAAATTAGACCAAGATGTTTGGGGATGATCCCAAATGAGAACTTAACATGTATGGCTTCCATTGGTGTGAGAACATTGTTTTAATTATCACTTCGTCCTCTGAAGTACAGATTTGCAGCCAGTGCATCATTTGAAATGAAAAATGCATGTTAATCATTGGGTGATCACTCAGACTTTAGGACAACTGATATTACCTTGTTTTACATCATCGATGCATGATGAGTTACCAATAGTCCTTACAAGAGCAGAGTCCATGTCTAAAATGATGGAAGCGTGTCCTGTCCCTCACAACAATCTCTCTCATATACAACTTGGTGATCAATTTAATTGCATTGTGGCAGTCCAAACACATCCTCAAGTTTTTCACGATCCTTATTGTCACGCTGGATTCTGATACGAGTAATGCAAAAGCGACAGCCAACTTTTCGCTGTGCCAATAAAGAACTTTTTGTTTTTCTTCTTCTGTGACTTGAACAAAGACCTCGGTTACATCAGGTACATACCCATCATTCTTCAAATCCGTGAGTACCTTGTCCAATTTAGAATAGATTTCTTCGCTCATAGGATGAGATCTATCGCCAGCTACAAATTCATGAATTGTGCCGTTCATTTCAATAAGACTGCAACCAGGCTCTTTCTTGATTCCTTTCTCCATCATTACCTGCCTAAGCCACCGGACATCCCCCCATCTATTAGATTTTGCATACAGATTGGACAAAAGGACGTAAGCCATGCTGTTCTCTGGATCCAACTCAAGGAGATGTTCTGCTGCCAATTCACCTATCTCTGAGTTACCATGGACCCTACAAGCTGCCAGCAGGGTCCCCCAGATTGCAGAGCTGGGTTTCATGGGCATTTTACCTATTGTCTCCAATGCTTCTCTTAGTTTCCCAGCTCGGCCAAGGAGGTCGATTATGCATCCATAATGCATAACATTAGGAGCAATCCTGTAGGTCCCAGTCATGCTGAGAAAGAAGTCTCGTCCTTTGTCAACCAAGCCAGCATGAGTACAGGCAGTGAGAATGCCAATGAAGGTCACCTCGTCTGGAGCTCCAAACGCCCTAAGCATCCTGTCAAACATATCGATAGCCTCCTCACCATGGCCATTCACTGCAAGACCAAGTATAACAGCGGTCCAAGTAAACTTATCTCTACTGTGCATCTCATTGAACACGTCCATTGCCCTCTCGATGCTCCCACACTTTGAATACATGTCTATGAGCGCATTCCCGACAAAAGTATCCATCTTGATCCCATGTCTGTTCATGTAAATTCTAGCCCACTCCCCTGTCTCTAAAGCACCAAGCTGCGCGCATGCCGTGACTATGCTGACCATGGTGAACTCATCTGCCCTCACCTTGCTAAGTTGCATCTCACGAAACATCTCCAATGCCTCTCGGAACTGGCCAGCTTGTACATAACCATCAATCATTGCAGTCCATGAGACGGTGTCCCTCTCAGGCATACGATCAAACAGTACTCTGGCTCGATCAACCCGGCCTAGTCTTACAAACCCAGAGATTACCGACGTCCAGGACACAATGTTCCTCACCTGCATGCCCTCAAACAAATCCCAAGCTGCTTCCATCTCGCCACACTCGGCATACATATCAACGAGCGCATTCTCCACCTTGAGGTCAGGCAACACCCCACTCTCAATGACACGCTTGTGCAGCTGCATTCCGAGCAGGACGTCGTTGCCTTTGCCACATGCTGACAGCACCGTGATGTAGGTGACTGGCGTGGGCACGACGCCAGCCCTCACCATATCCAGGAAAGAGCAGCATGACAGCCTGAACTGCCTGCTTCTCTTGTGACCGGACATAAGCGCATTCCACACAACGGGCGCGCCGCCACCTCTGGCGGGCTGCACATCCAGCAGCGCACGCGCAGTCACGCCGTCGCCCCTGGCCGCGTACATGAGCACCAGCGAGCTCGCCACGTGGGCGTTGAGCTCCAGCCCAAACTTAACCACATGCGCGTGGACAGAGTCTCCGGCGGCCGACGCCACGGCGCCCCGCTCCGCCGCCACCGCCTTGAGCAACGGCGGGAACGTGTACGCGTCAGGCCTGGCTCCGCGTGCCAGCATGCCCACGTACGCCCGCAAGGGCATCCTCGGCCCTGGCAGCCGAACCACCACCGCGAGGCGCCCCGGCTGGGAATTCCGTCGAACAGGCCGCGGGCGCAGAGCAATGCGCGTGGCAGCCTTCCGCGCGCACTCCTCACCGCGCCGTCGTCTCGTTAACCGCTGGTAGATTGATTTGCCGCGGCAGGGAAAGAAAGGATCAGCCGACGAGATGGACTGCACTGGGGGTGGCGCTGCGCACGCATGGTCTACGAACGACGACACGGGCGAGCGAGGAGGTCCCGCCGCATCGCGACGGCGGGAGCGGTGGAGCAGGAGTGGAGTCGGTCGCTGGACGTGGTCGCGTACTCGCGTGGAGCTGCGCTCCGGCGAGCAGGGTCTGCAACCGACGGCAGCGGTGGGCCTTCCGGCCGCGGGACAGCGGGGATTGAAGGCTTCGCTAGCCCTTTTCGCGTACACGCGTTGCCCGCCAAGCCCTCGCCTGCCTCGCCACCTGCGTTCCGATCGATGTATCTAGATCTATCTATTCATCTCTCCGACAAGTATTTCCAGATAGAGGGAGCACTTCTTTCTAAATATATGCATTTTGGACGTTTCAATATACACTACATACAGATATGAATGTATATAGACGTAGTTTAGATGTATATTCACTCATTTTGTTCCATATGTAGTTCATATTAAAATCTCTAAAAAGACTTATACTCCCTCCGTTTCTAAATATTTTCTCTGTTCCTAAATATTTGTCTTTCTAGACATTTCAAATGGTTACAACATACAGATGTATGTAGACATATTCTAGAATGTACATTCACTCATTTTACTTCGTACGTAGTCACTTGTTGAAGTCTCTAGAAAGTGACTACATATGAAGCAAAATGAGTGAATCTACACTCTAGAATATGTCTATATACATTCGTATGTGGTAGTCCATTTAAAATCTCAAAAAGACAAATATTTAGGAACGGAGGGAGTATTTAAGAACGGAGGGAGCATATTGACATGCAACTTTCACCGTTTTATTTTTATGACATATATGTTCATTGTTACTCCCTTCATTCCCAAATGCTCGTATAAGTCTTTCTAGAGATTCCAACAAGGACTACATACGGAGCAAAATGAGTGAATCTACACTCTAAATACATCCGTATGTTATTGTCCATTTGAAATGTTTAAAAAAACTTATATTTAGGAACGGAGGAAGTATATTATTTTGCATGATGGCATAGCTGACATATTATTTGTGGCTCATGCATACTTCACACAATTTTTGTACATGTTACGCTAGATCCTTACACATCTTTCTATTCATGTGTTGTTGTTGTACTGAATATTGCTTGAAAACTAAACCTCTATTTTGTTTTTCAGTTTTGTAATTGGTGTAAGTGTTTTTTTTTTCGAAATTGGTGCAAGTGTTATTATAGGATGTTGTTGTTGTATTCATAACAAATGTACATTGACAGAACCACGATTTATGAATTGGGGTAATCTTAGGTGTCCCAACTTGGAAGAATCATAAGGATAGTTTTTAAGTGCCAAACAAACTACTCCCTCCGTCCAAAAAAGTTCATCCCAAGCTTGTTTATCAAATGGATGTATTTATCATTAACTTGGTACTAGGTACATTCATTTGAATGACAAGTTTTTTCGGACGGAGGAAGTATTAACTACTCCCTCCGTTCCTAAATATAAGTCGTTGGGAGAGTGTAAACTGAACTCCCCCAACGACTTATATTTCGGAATAGAGGTAATATAATTTAGAAGGGTAATATGATTGATGTTGAGATAACGTCTGTCCCTGGCCAAACAACAGGTATGCCTAATTAACAATAGACATCATGAATTCATGTGCGGTATGCACTATCAATTTGGTAAAATGACATAATACAAATAAACCCTGATCTGTAACTATTCTGAATTTACTTCTCTACTTCAATGAAAACGACTCAAACCTGCTTTTCCGTCAAAATACAATCCAGGGTTGAATAAGAGAAAAGGGTGCAGAAAAGAGATGCCCGAGGGCTACAGCGTTGGTATTGCTTCAGGGAGGCTGGAATAATTTATCTAGCTGGCAATTGCCTGCCTCCTGCCTCCTGCCAGCATCATGCCCCTACTCTGGTAGGATTTGGTGAAGAGAAAAATTCACTGTACGTCATTAAACTTGAGCCGGGTGACAGTTTGGTACCACTATTTCAAAATACCCTAACTACGGTCCAAGTACTTGCGCACAGGGTTTATTTTGGTCCATTTGTATGATTCCGTGTACGTATTTGCTGACTTGGCTGAGTCAACGGCCGCCAGCTCGCTTTGACCGCCATCTGGTCGATCCTAGGGTGAATACTAGTCGATCCGGGTTTTTTTGCAAAAATGCCATGACCATTCGCTGTCTCCCTCTCCTCACGCACCCGCTCGCTGTCTCCTCTCCTCCCGCACCCTCTCTGCTCGTCGTCGCTGCCGGTTTCTTACCCGCTCGCCGTTGGAGTTGCCATGCCTTGGTTTGTCACCACGCAGAAGCAAGAACGTATTTAGCCTGACTGGCCGAGGGGCAAGCAGCAGTGGCTCGCGCTGCGCCTGCGCAACCTCGGCTGCGCGTCCGCCGCCGCGTCACGGGCCCACGCGCCCGTTGCCGGAAGAGGAGGGAGAGGAGGGACGTGGGCGGCGGAGGCAGCGGCGTCGCGCCTGCTGGGGACGTGTGGTGCACGTGCACCCCGGGGATTCCCTTCACTGCCGAGGCGTCGTCCATGGACTGCGTCGTGGCGCGCCACCACACGGCGGCTCCGGGCCGCCGCGGGGACGGGGAGAGGTGACACCGGGAGGTTTGTACTGGCTTCTCCTTGCTTCTGCTTGATTTTTCGATGTGGAGATGGCCACTTTGTGTCTCCCCGTGCTAAAACTTTGAACGAATTTCCAACTGAATCTCCATCCTGTTCTGAACCGACTTCTGATTTTCGTTTGACAGAGGACCGCCGAGCAGCGGGCGCGCAGGGTCACCATGCGGGAGCACATCGTAGGTGGTTTCAGACTATCAGGGGGTCCATGCTCAACCTTATGCTACTAGTAGCCATCATATGTAGCCCATGGTCGATAACATGAACTACGAGGTAACCCCTACCACCCTCCACAATGTGTAGCAGATTTTAGTTTGCACACCATCAACATGCTCAAGTCTACATTGTCTCTCAACCACATCGTTTACAGGAGCTACTCGCGTTGGAGGACAGGATCGGCTACGTAAGCACTGGGCTGCGCGAAGACGAGATCGTCCGCGGCCTTAGGGTTGGCAAACACCTGTCGTTCGACCGCAAGCATTTCTCAACAGAGACGAAGCGGAGCTGCAGCATTTGCCAAGTTTGACGATGAACCTGCTCTTTTCGATTCAGTCCCCATGTCACATCGGCATCGGCTCTTCACAAGTTAACATTGAAGGAAATATGCCCTAGAGGCAATAATAAAGATATTATTTATTTCCTTATTTCATGATAAATGTTTATTATTCATGCTAGAATTGTATTAACCGGAAACATGATACATGTGTGAATACATAGACAAACTTAATGTCACTAGTATGCCTCTACTTGACTAGCTCATTAATCAAAGATGGTTATGTTTCCTAACCATAGACATGTGTTGTCATTTGATTAACGGGATCACATCATTAGAAGAATGATGTGATTGACTTGACCCATTCCGTTAGCCTAGCACTTGATCGTTTAGTATGTTGCTATTGCTTTCTTCATGACTTATACAATGTTCCTACAACTATGAGATTATGCAACTCCCGTTTACCGGAGGAACACTTTTGTGCTACCAAACGTCACAACGTAACTGAGTGATTATAAAGGTGCTCTACAGGTGTCTCCGAAGGTACATGTTGGGTTGGCGTATTTCGAGATTAGGTTTTGTCACTCCGATTGTCGGAGAGGTATCTCTGGGCCCTCTCGGTAATACACATCACTTAAGCCTTGCAAGCATTGTAACTAATGAGTTAGTTACGGGATGATGTATTACGGTACGAGTAAAGAGACTTGCCGGTAACGAGATTGAACTAGGTATTGGATACCAACGATCGAATCTCGGGCGAGTAACATACCGATGACAAAGGGAACAACGTATGTTGTTATGCGGTTTGACCGATAAAGATCCTCGTAGAATATGTAGGAACCAATATGAACATCCAGGTTCCACTACTGGTTATTGACCGAGAATAGTTCTAGGTCATGTCTACATAGTTCTCGAACCCGTAGGGTCCGCACGCTTAACGTTACGATGACAGTTTTATTATGAGTTTATAAGTTTTGATGTACCGAAGGTTGTTCGGAGTCCCGGATGTGATCACGGACTTGACGAGGAGTCTCGAAATGGTCGAGACATAAAGATTGATATATTGGACGACTATATTCGGACACCGGAATTGTTCCGGGTGATTTCGGAGAAAACCGGAGTGCCGGGGGGGTTACCGGAACCCCCCGGGAGAGTTAATGGGCCACATGGGCCTTGGTGGGAAGAGAGAGGGGCGGCCAGGGTGGGCCGCGCGCCCCCTCTCCCTCTGGTCCGAATTGGACAAGGAGGGGGGCGGCGCCCCCCTCCCCTTCCCCCCTCTCCCCCTTCCTTCCCCTTTCCATCCGGTTTAGCCCTGCGCAGGTAGAACATCATCATCGTCACCACTCCGTCGTGCTGACAGAACTCATCCCCGACGCTTCGCTAGATTGGAGTCCGGGGAACGTCATCGAGCTGAACGTGTGCTGAACACGGAGGTGCCGTACGTTCGGTGCTTGGATCGGTCGGATCGTGAAGACGTACAACTACATCAATCGCGTTATCATAACGCTTCCGCTTGACGGTCTACGAGGGTACGTAGACAACACTCTCCCGTCTCGTTGCTATGCCATCACCATGATCTTGCGTGTGCGTAGGAATTTTTTTGAAATTACTACGTTCCCCAACAGTGGTATCAGAGCCAGGTTTTATGCGTTGATGTTATATGCACGAGTAGAACACAAGTGAGTTGTGGGCGATACAAGTCATACTACTTAGCAGCATGTCATACTTTGGTTCGGCGGTATTGTTGGATGAAGCGGCCCGGACCAACATTACGCGTACGCTTACGCGAGACTGGTTTTACCGCCGTGCTTTGCACACAAGTGACTAGCGGGTGTCAGTTTCTCCAACTTTAGTTGAACCAAGTGTGGCTACGCCCGGTCCTTGCGAAGGTTAAAACAGCACCAACTTGACAAACTATCGTTGTGGTTTTTGATGCGTTGGTAAGAACGGTTCTTGCTCAGCCCGTAGCAGCCACGTAAAACTTGCAACAACAAAGTAGAGGACGTCTAACTTGTTTTTGCAGGGCATGTTGTGATGTGATATGGCCAAGACGTGATGCTATATTTTATTGTATGAGATGATCATGTTTTGTAACCGAAGTTATCGGCAACTGGCAGGAGCCATATGGTTGTCGCTTTATTGTATGAAATGCAAACGCCCTGTAATTGCTTTACTTTATCACTAAGTGGTAGCGATAGTTGTAGAAGCAACAGATGGCGTAAACGACAACGATGCTACGATGGAGATCAAGGTGTCGCGCCGGTGATGATGGTGATCACGACGGTGCTTCGGAGATGGAGATCACAAGCACAAGATGATGATGGCCATATCATATCACTTATATTGATTGCATGTGATTATGCATCTTATCTTGCTTTGATTGACGGTAGCATTTTAAGATGATCTCTCACTAAAAATTAGCAAGAAGTGTTCTCCCTGAGTATGCACCGTTGCCAAAGTTCGTCGTGCCCAGACACCACGTGATGATCGGGTGTGATAAGCTCTACGTCCAGCTACAACGGGTGCAAGCCAGTTTTGCACATGTAGAATACTCAGGTTAAACTTGACGAGCCTAGCATATGCAGATATGGCCTCAGAACACGGAGACCGAAAGGTCGAGCGTGAATCATATAGTAGATATGATCAACATAGTGATGTTCACCATTGAAAACTACTCCATCTCACGTGATGATCGGTTATGGTTTAGTTGATTTGGATCACGTGATCACTTAGATGACTAGACAGATGTCTGTCTAAGTGGGAGTTCTTAAGTAATATGATTAATTGAACTTAAATTTATCATGAACTTAGTCCTGGTAGTATTTTGCAAATTATGTTGTAGATCAATAGCTTGCGTTGTTGCTTTCATATGTTTATTTTGATATGTTCCTAGAGAAAATTGTGTTGAAAGATGTTAGTAGCAATGATGCGGATTGGATCCATGATCTGAGGTTTATCCTCATTGCTGCGCAGAAGAATTATGTCCTTGATGCACCGCTAGGTGACAAACCTATTGCAGGAGCAGATGCAGACGTTATGAACGTTTGGCTAGCTCAATATGATGACTACTTGATAGTTTAGTGCACCATGCTTAAAGGCTTAGAATCGTGACTTCAAAGACGTTTTGAACGTCATGGACCATATGAGATGTTCCAGGAGTTGAAGTTAATAATTTTCAGCAAATACCCGAGTTGAGAGATATGAAGTCTCTAACAAGTTCTATAGCTAAAAGATGGAGGAGAATCGCTCAACTAGTGAGCATGTGTTCAGATTGTCTGGGTACTTCAACCACTTGAATCAAGTGGGAGTTAATCTTCCAGATAAGATAGTGATTGACAGAATTCTCTAGTCACCATCACTAAGTTACTAGAACTTCGTGATGAACTACAGTATGCAAGGGATGATGTAAACAATTCCCGAGCTCTTCGTGATGTTGAAATCAACGAAGGTAGAAATCAAGAAAGAGCATCAAGTGTTGATGATTGACAAGACCACTAGTTTCAAGAAAAGGGCAAAGGGAAAGAAAGGGAAACTTCAAGTAGAATGGCAAACAAGTTGTCACTCCCATGAAGAAGACCAAAGCTGGACCAAAGCCTAAAACTGAGTGATTACACTGCAAAGGAAATGGTCACTGGAAGCGGAAATGCCTTGAATATTTGGTGGATAAGAAGGATGGCAAAGTGAACAAGGGTATATTTGATATACAGATTATTGACGTGTGCCTTACTAGTGTTTATAGTAGCCCCTGAGTATTTGATACTTGTTCGGTTGCTAAGATTAGTAACTCGAAACAGGAGTTACAAAATAAACAGAGACTAGTTGAAGGGGAAGTGACGATGAGTGTTGGAAGTAGTTCCAAGATTGATATGATCATCATCGCACACTCCCTATACTTTTGGGATTAGTGTTAAACCTAAATAAATGTTATTTGGCGTTTGCGTTGAGCATGAATATGATTTGATCATGTTTATTGCAAAACGGTTATTCATTTAAAGTCAGAGAATAATTGTTGTTCTGTTTAGATGAATAAAACCTTCAATGGTCATACACCCAATGAAAATAGTTTGTTGGATCTCGATCGTAGTGATACACATATTCATAATATTGATGCCAAAAGATGCAAACTTAATAATGATAGTGCAACTTATTTGTGGCACTGCCGTTTGGGTCATATCGGTGTAAAGCGCATGAAGAAACTCCAAAAAGATGGATTTTCGGAATCACTTGGTTATGTTGCGAACCGTGCCTTTTGGGCAAGATGACTAAAACTCCGTTCTTCGGAACAATGGAACGAGCTACTGACTTGTTGGAAATAATACATACTGATGTATGCAGACCAATGAGTATAAAGGATCGTGGCAAGTATCGTTATTTTCTGACCTTCACAAGATGATTTGAGCAGATATGGGTATATCTACTTGATGAAACATAAGTCTGAAATAGTTGAAAGGTTCAAAGAATTTCAGAGTGAAGTGGAAAAATCATCGTAACAAGAAAATAAAGTTTCTGCGATCTGATCGCGGAGACGAATATTTGAGTTACGAGTTTGGTCTTCAATTAAAACAATGTGGAATAGTTTCACACCTCACGCCACCTGGAACACCACAACGTTATGGTGTGTCCGGACGTCGTAACCGCACTTTATTGGATATGGTGCGATCTATGATGTCTCTTACTGATTTACCAATATTGTTTTGGGGTTATGCATTTGAGACAGCTGCATTCACGTTAAAAGGGCACCATCTAAATCCGTTGAGACGACACCATATGAACTGTGGTTTAGTAAGAAACCCAAGTTGTCGTTTCTTAAAGTTTGGGGCTGCGATGCTTATGTAAAAAAGTTTCATCCTGATAAGCTCAAACCCAAATCGGAGAAGTGCGTCTTCATAGAATACCCAAAGGAAATTGTTGGGTACACCTTCTATCACAGATCCGAAGGCAAGATATTCGTTGCTAAAAATGGATCCTTTCTAGAGAAGGAGTTTCTCTCGAAAGAAGTGAGTGGGAGGAAAGTAGAACTTGATGAGGTAACTGTACCTTCTCCCGAATTGGAAAATAGTTCATCACTGAAATCAGTTCCAGTGATTCCTACACCAATTAGTGAGGAAGCTAATGACGATGATCATGAAAGTTCAGATCAAGTTACTACAGGAACCTCGTAGGTCTTCCAAAGTACAGTCCGCACCAGAGTGGTACGGTAATCCTATTCTGGAAGTCATGTTACTAGACCATGATGAACCTACGAATTATGAGGAAGCGATGATGAGCCCAGATTCCGCGAAATGGCTTGAGGCCATGAAATCTGAGATATGATCCATGTATGAGAACAAAGTGTAGACTTTGATTGACTTGCCCGATGATCGGTGAGTCATTAAGAATAAATGGATCTTCAAGAGGAAGACAGACGCTGATAGTAGTGTTACTATCTACAAAGCTAGAATTGTCGCAAAAGGTTTTCGACAAGGTCAAAGTGTTGACTATGATGAGAGTTTCACACTCGTATCTATGCTTAAGTCTGTCTGAATCATGTTAGCAATTGCTGCATTTTATGAAATCTGGCAAATGGATAGACAAAACTGCATTCCTTAATGGATTTATTTAAGAAGAGTTGTATATGATGCAACCAGAAGGTTTTGTCAATCCTAAAGGTGCTAACAAAATGTGTAAGCTCCAGCGATCCATCTATGGACTGGTGCAAACATCTCAGAGTTGGAATATACGATTTGATAAGTTGATCAAAGCATATAGTTTTATACAGACTTACGGTGAAGCTTGTATTTACAATAAAGTGAGTGGGAGCACTACCGCCTTTCTGATAAATATATGTGAGTAACATATTATTGATCAGAAATGATGTAGAATTTTTTTGGAAAGCATAAAGGAGTATTTGAAAGGAGTTCTTTGAAAGAAAGACCTCATTAAAGCTACTTACATATTGAGCATCAAGATCTATTGAGATAGATAAAGACGTTTGATAAGTTTTTTCAATAAGTACATACCTTGTCAAGATTTTGAAATAGTTCAAAATGGAACAGTCAAAGAAAGAGTTCTTGCTGTTGGAAATATGCCCTAAAGGCAATAATAAAAGCATTGTTATTATATTTCCTTGTTCATGATAATTGTCTTTATTCATGCTATAATTGTGTTATCCGGAAATCGTAATACATGTGTGAATAACAGACACCAACATGTCCCTAGTAAGCCTCTAGTTGACTAGCTCGTTGATCAATAGATAGTCATGGTTTCCTGACTATGGACATTGGATGTCATTGATAACGAGATCACATCCTTAGGAGAATGATGTGATGGACAAGACCCAATCCTAAACATAGCACAAGATCGTATAGTTCGTTTGCTAGAGTTTTCCAATGTCAAAGTATCTTTTCCTTAGACCATGAGATCGTGTAACTCCCGGATACCGTAGGAGTGCTTTGGGTATACCAAACGTCACAACGTAACTGGGTGACTATAAAGGTAGACTACGGGTATCTCCGAAAGTGTCTGTTGGGTTGACATGGATCAAGATTGGGATTTGTCACTCCGTATGACGGAGAGGTATCACTGGGCCCACTCGGTAATGCATCATCATAATGAGCTCAGAGTGACCAAGTGTCTGGACACAGGATCATGCATTACGGTACGAGTAAAGTGACTTGCCGGTAACGAGATTGAACGAGGTATTGGGATACCGACGATCGAATCTCGGGCAAGTAACATATCGATTGACAAAGGGAATTGAGTACGGGGTTGATTGAATCCTCGACATCGTGGTTCATCCGGTGAGATAATCGTGGAGCATGTGGGAGCCAACATGGGTATCCAGATCCCGCTGTTGGTTATTGACCGGAGAGTCGTCTCGGTCATGTCTGCTTGTCTCCCGAACCCGTAGGGTCTACACACTTAAGGTTCGGTGACGCTAGGGTTATGAAGATATGTATATGCAGAAACCCGAATGTTGTTCGGAGTCCCGGATGAGATCCCGGACATCACGAGGAGTTCCGGAATGGTTCGGAGGTAAAGAATTATATATAGGAAGTGCTGTTTCGGCCATCGGGATAAGTTTCGGGGTTATCGGTATTGTACCGGGACCACCGGAGGGGTCCCGGGGGCCCACCGGGTGGGGCCACCTGTCCCGGCGCCCCCCCCCCATGGCACCCCTATATATAGTGGGGGGAGAGGAGGGAAACACACCAGCCCCTGGCGCCTCCCTCTCTCCCCGTTACGTCTCTCCCTCGTAGTATTGGCGAAGCCCTGCTTCTGTGACGCCCTGCATCCACCACCACGCCGTCGTGCTGCTGGATCTTCATCAACCTCTCCTCCCCCCTTGCTGGATCAAGAAGGAGGAGACGTCTCCCGTCCCGTACGTGTGTTGAACACGGAGGTGCCGTCCGTTCGGCACTTGGTCATCGGTGATTTGGATCACGTCGAGTACGACTACATCATCACCGTTCTTTTGAACGCTTCCGTGTGCGATCTACAAAGGTATGTAGATGCATCCGATAGCTCGTTGCTAGATGAACTCCTAGATGATCTTGGTGAAACGAGTAGGAAAATTTTTGTTTTCTGCAACGTTCCCCAACACTTGCCTGTGTTGCAAAGGTGTGAAATTGAGTAAGACTCAAATCCCGACCACAACAGAAAATAGAAAGAGAATGAAAGTCATTCCCTATGCTTCAGTCATAGGTTCTTTAAAAGTATGCCATGCTATGGACCAGACCTATTGTATACTCTGCCCTGGTTTGGCAAGGGAGTACAATAGTGATCTAGGAGTAGATCACTGGACATTGGTCAAAATTATCCTTAGTGGAATAAGGATATGTTTCTCGATTATGGAGGTGACAAAAGGTTCGTCGTAAAGGGTTACGTCGATACAAGTTTTGGCACTGATCCAGATGACTCTAAGTCTTAATCTGGATACATATTGAAAGTGGGAGCAATTAGCTAGAGTAGCTCCGTGCAGAGCATTGTAGACATAGAATATTTGCAAAATACATACGGCTCTGAATGTGACAGACCCGTTGAATAAACTTCTCTCACAAGCAAAATATGATCATACCTTAGTACTCTTTGGGTGTTAATCACATAGCGATGTGAAGTAGATTATTGACTCTAGTAAACCCTTTGGGTGTTGATCACATGACGATGTGAACTATGAGTGTTAATCACGTGGTGATGTGAACTATGGGTGTTAATCACATGGTGATGTGAACTGGATTATTGACTCTAGTGCAAGTGGGAGACTGAAGGAAATATGCCCTAGAGGCAATAATAAAGATATTATTTATTTCCTTATTTCATGATAAATGTTTATTATTCATGCTAGAATTGTATTAACCGGAAACATGATACATGTGTGAATACATAGACAAACTTAATGTCACTAGTATGCCTCTACTTGACTAGCTCATTAATCAAAGATGGTTATGTTTCCTAACCATAGACATGTGTTGTCATTTGATTAATGGGATCACATCATTAGAAGAATGATGTGATTGACTTGACCCATTCCGTTAGCCTAGCACTTGATCGTTTAGTATGTTGCTATTGCTTTCTTCATGACTTATACAATGTTCCTACAACTATGAGATTATGCAACTCCCGTTTACCGGATGAACACTTTGTGTGGTACCAAACGTCACAACGTAACTGGGTGATTATAAAGGTGCTCTACAGGTGTCTCCGAAGGTACATGTTGGGTTGGCGTATTTCGAGATTAGGTTTTGTCACTCCGATTGTCGGAGAGGTATCTTTGGGCCCTCTCAGTAATACACATCACTTAAGCCTTGCAAGCATTGTAACTAATGAGTTAGTTACGGGATGATGTATTACGGTACGAGTAAAGAGACTTGCCGGTAACGAGATTGAACTAGGTATTGGATACCGACGATCGAATCTCGGGCGAGTAACATACCGATGACAAAGGGAACAACATATGTTGTTATGCGGTTTGACCGATAAAGATCTTCGTAGAATATGTAGGAACCAATATGAACATCCAGGTTCCACTATTGGTTATTGACCGAGAATAGTTCTAGGTCATGTCTACATAGTTCTCGAACCTGTAGGGTCCGCACGCTTAACGTTACGATGACAGTTTTATTATGAGTTTATAAGTTTTGATGTACCGAAGGTTGTTCGGAGTCCCAGATGTGATCATGGACATGACGAGGAGTCTCGAAATGGTCGAGACATAAAGATTGATATATTGGACGACTATATTCGGACTCCGGAATTGTTTCGGGTGATTTCGGAGAAAACCGGAGTGCCGGGGGGGTTACCGGAAACCCCCGGGAGAGTTAATGGGCCACATGGGCCTTGGTGGGAAGAGAGAGGGGCGGCCAGGGTGGGCCGTGCGCCCCCTCTCCCTCTGGTCCGAATTGGACTAGGAGGGGGGCGGCGCCCCCCTTTCCTTCCCCCCTCGCCCCCTTCCTTCCCCTTCCTAGTAGGAGTAGGAAAGGAGGAATCCTACTCCTACTAGGAGGAGGATTCCTCCTCCTTGGCGCGCCCCAAGGGGCCGGCCGACCTTCCCCCTTGCTCCTTTATATACGGGGGCGGGGGGGGGGGGGCACCCCATAGACACAAAAGTTGACCTACGGGTCGTTCCTTAGCCGTGTGCGGTGCCCCCTCCACCATAATCCACCTCGGTCATATCATCGCGGAGTTTAGGCGAAGCCCTGCGCCGGTAGAACATCATCATCGTCACCACGCCGTCGTGCTGACGGAACTCATCCCCGACGCTTTGCTTGATTGGACTCCGGGGAACGTCATCGAGCTGAACGTGTGCTGAACACGGAGGTGCCATACGTTCGGTGCTTGGATCGGTCGGATCGTGAAGACGTATGACTACATCAACCGCGTTATCATAACGATTCCGCTTGACGGTCTACGAGGGTACGTAGACAACACTCTCCCCTCTCGATGCTATGCCATCACCATGATCTTGCATGTGCGTAGGAAATTTTTTGAAATTACTATGTTCCCCAACAAACATGAACTTACAAATCATTGCAATTTTTCAGGAAGAGTTTGAAGCGAGTGAGGAGGTAGGGAGGCTGAGCTGCGCCACGGCTACCATGTGCACTGCATCAAGCAGTGGCTCTCCCGGAAGAACGCCTGCCCACTTTGCAAGACCGCCATCTCAAAACCATGAGATAGATCATAGTCCTAGATCCCTACGCCACACAGTTTCTTTTTCTCTGGTATAATACATGTATTCATGTCGCATCTGAAAGGGTGCTTGTTCTTGTATACATAGTTGTGCTTCTACAGCCCCCTCTGATGCTCTGCATATACACATTGTTGTTGTAAAAAAATACACAGGCACACATGCATATAGAAATGATATTGGCCTCATCGTCTTGAATTGCATCTCAGTTACGGCCTCGTGCATTTCCCGCCGACGAGCTTCAGGTAGCTTCTTATGGCGAGCGACTGCGCCCGTGGGTGCCGCGCCAACGGTGACGGCGGCGGCGATGGCGACGGTGGCATCGTCTTCCTTCTTGACGTGTGCGCGCGCTGTAAGCCATCGTGCGGCCTCTGCTGCCCTGCTGCGCTCTCGTCGTCCACGGCCTGTAATTCAAGCCTGAGCTCCCTCTCGATCGCCTCGGCGCGCATGATCATCTCCTTCTCGCCGGTCCGCCGCGCCTCCACCCATGCCTCGGCTGCCGCCACCTTCTTGTCGGCGATCGCGCGGACCACCTCGGCGCGGCCGGTCAGGTACTCGTACTAGAACCTCGGGAGCGTCACGTTCCCGGACCTCCGCGGCGCCATGGACACCCTCTCCACCGCCGCGCCCTCGACGGCGGCCCTCGGCCTCCCCGTCGTCGTGGCCTCCGACGCCCTCGCCTCCTCCAGCTCCCTGATCGAGCCCCTGATCCTCTGCTCGGCGGCGGCGATCTCGGCGTCCACGCTGTCCGCGTCGTCCAGGACGCACTGGCCCTCCTGCTCCATCAGCGCCTTCTCCTTCTCCGCCGCCTCGGTCTCCTCCTCCATCTGACGCAGTGTTGCCTCTAGGTCGGCCAAGTCACCACTTGGCGTCGCGCAGCGCGGCCTCCAACTGCCGCACCTGCGCTCCGGCCTTCTTCTCCTGCTCCTCCAGCTGGCTGATCTCCTCGGCGAGGCGCACCGCCTCTGTGCGCGTGCACTCCATGGACACCGTGAACCGGAGGCTCTCTCCTTTGGCGAACTCGAGCTCCGCCCGCGCCATGTCCAGCTTGGCCTCCGCCGCCTGCAGAGACAGCATGCTGTCCAAGGAGTGATCTCCGAGTCCGAGGAGTGACCGAAGCCGTGGCGGAGCCATCTGTCGTCGGAGCTCACCGTCGTGAGCCACGCTTCGAGCTCACTCGACACGCTCTGGCTCTTGGACCAAGCCTACTGAGGGAGTCTTGGACTAGGGGGTGTCCGGATAGCCGAACTATCATTATCGGCCGGACTCCAAGACTATGAAGATACAAGATTGCAGACTTCGTCCCATGTCCGGATGGGACTTTCCTTGACGTGGAAGGCAAGCTTGGCGATACGGATATGTAGATCTCCTACCATTGTAACCGACTCGGTGTAACCCTAGCCCTCTCCGGTGTCTATATAAACCGGAGGGTTTTAGTCCGTAGGACACAACAACAACAACAATCATACCATAGGCTAGCTTCTAGGGTTTAGCCTCATTGATCTCGTGGTAGATCCACTCTTGTACTACCCATATCATCAATATCAATCAAGCAGGAGTAGGGTTTTACCTCCATCGAGAGGGCCCGAACCTGGGTAAAAACATCGTGTCCCTTGTCTCCTGTTACCATCCGCCTAGACGCACAGTTCGGGACCCCCTACCCGAGATCCGCCGGTTTTGACACCGATATTGGTGCTTTCGTTGAGAGTTCCTCTGTGCCGTCGCATATAGGCCCGATGGCTCCTTCGATCATCACCAACGACGCAGTCCAGGATGAGACTTTTCTCCCCGGACAGATCTTCGTGTTCGGCGGCTTCGCACTGCGGGCCAATTCGCTTGGCCATCTGGAGCAGATTGAAAGCTATGCCCCTGGCCGTCAGGCCAGATTTGGAAGTCTAAACTTCATGGCTGACATCCGCGAAGACTTGATCTTCGATGGATTCGAGACGCAGCCGAGCGCGCCACACTGTCACGATGGGCATGATTTAGCTCTGCTGCCGGATAGTGTCCTGGAGGCCGCACATGAGTCCGCTCCGATCCCTAATTCGGAGCCGACTGCGCAGATCGAGGATGGTTGGCTAGACACCGCCTCGGGGGCTGCAACCTTCACGGCGATGGAGCCGAATACTGACCTTGTCCCTTGTAAAGCTCGTGACTTCGAGGTGTCGGACTCCTCGCCGGACTCTGAACCTCCCGCGCCCCCTCCAATCGAATCCGATTGAGCGCCGATCATGGAGTTCACCGCTGCGGACATCTTTCAACACTCACCTTTCGGCGACATCCTGAACTCGCTAAAATATCTCTCGTTATCAGGAGAGCCCTGGCCGGACTGCGGTCAGGATGGTTGGGATGCGGACGGCGAAGAAATCCAAACCCCACCCACCACCCACTTAGTAGCCACTGTCGACGATCTAACCGACATGCTAGACTTCGACTCCGAAGACATCGACGGTATGGACGACGATGCCGGAGACTACCAAGAACCAGCGCCTACTGGGCATTGGAAAGCCACCTCAACTCACGACGTATACATGGTGGATACACCAAAAGGAAGCGATAACGAGGAACAACGGGACGCGGCGAAGGATAATTCCCCTGGAAAACAACGAAAACGGCGACGCAAGCGCCGCCCGAAGTCCCGCCTCGATAACAACAACACACATACGGACCCAGCCGTAGAGCAGGGCGAACCAGTGGACGACGAACATACCACCAAGCAACCATCCGAACAGGATGAATCGAACAAGCAACCCATCCCCGGCGAAAACAACAATCCAGACGGTCTCACACCGGACACGCCACCGGAGCATAAGAACCTTCACAAAAGGCTAGTCGCCACTGCAAGAAGTTTGAAGAAGCAGAAGCGGAAGCTCAAAACAGCGGAAGACGTACTCAGAATGAGATGGAGCAAAGTACTCAAGACCGCAGATAAATACGGCAATAGTCACCAAGCAAAGAGCTACCCGAAGCGCAAGCTGTTGCCTGAGTTCGACGAGGAGGCCGTAGAGCTCCCACAGTCAAAAAGCAAAGAGGCCGCCTGGCCGGATAGACGACCAGATGACAGGCTAAGAGAGGCAAGCGGCGCCGCACACAAACCGGCACACGATCCACATAAGGATCCTCGCAAAAAGGATGGCCCGGTCAGGTCCATCTATGGGCCAAGAAAGAAGGCTCCAGGAAGCAACACAGCACGCAGAGCGTTCGAAGATAACAGCACACCTAAATACAGGGGTGCTGCACACCCACTATGTTTCACCGATAAGGTACTGGATCATGAATTTCCAGCGGGATTCAAGCCCGTAAACATAGAGGCATACGAAGGAACAACAGACCCCGGAGTCTGGATTGAGGATTACATCCTACACATACATATGGCTAGAGGAGACGATCTCCATGCCATAAAATACCTACCCCTCAAGCTCAAAGGGTCAGCTCGGCATTGGCTCAAAAGCCTCCCAGAAAATACCATTGGAAGTTGGGAAGAGCTCGAGGATGCGTTTCGAGCAAATTTTCAGGGGACTTATGTCCGCCCTCGGATGCAGACGATTTAAGTCACATAACTCAACAGCCCGGAGAGTCAGCATGCAAATTCTGGAACAGGTTCCTCACCAAAAAGAACCAAATAGTCGACTGTCCGGACGCCGAAGCCTTAGCAGCCTTCAAACATAACGTCCGAGACGAATGGCTCGCCAGACACCACGGCCAGGAAAAACCAAGAACAATGGCCGCGCTAATAAGCCTCATGACCCGCTTCTGCGCGGGGGAAGATAGCTGGCTGGCAAGATGCAGCACCAGCGACCCGAGTACATCCGAGGTTAGGGATGGAAATGGGAAATCACGACGTAGAAAAGATCAGCGCTGGAATAAGGAAAATGGCCCAAAGAACACAGCGGTCAACGCCGGATTCAAAAGCTCTCGGCCGAACAACAAAACACTTCCTCTTAAGGACAACAGTGACAAGCTATCCAACCTAAACAAAATCTTGGATAGGATGTGCCAAATTCACAGTACCCTCGGGAAGCCTGCAAACCATACCCACAGAGATTGTTGGGTCTTCAAGCAGTCCGGCCGACTTAACACCGAACACAAGGGGCTCGACACACCAAGCGAGGACAATGACGGACCCCACAACCGGAGCACCGGAAAACAAAAAAGTTCCCACAAGAAGTCAAAACAGTGAATTCACTTCAAGTGATAACAAGGAAAAATAGGGCGGCATCTATCAAAGCACATGCCGCACGGTCCACCCCAGTGGAATCCCGAGATTGGATGTCAAAACCAATTACTTTTGACCATCTGGATTACTCCAGAAGTATTCGAAACGCAGGATGGACTGCTTTGATATTGGATCCTATAATTGACGGACTACAATTTACACAAGTCCTAATGGATGGCGGCAGCGATTTAAACCTGCTATATCCGGACACAATCCGCAGAATGGGGATAGACCCTACCAAAATTCGCCATAGCAGCACTTCCTTCAAAGGAGTGACGCCAGGCCCTTACGCCAATTGCACGGGCTCCTTACTACTAAAAGTTGTGTTCGGTTCATCCGACAACTTCCGTCACGAAAAGCTAATCTTCCATATCGCCCCATTTAAAAGTAGCCACCAGGCACTATTGTGACGCGAAGCTTTCGCCCGCTTTAACGCAATACCGCATTACGTGTCTCTTACACTTAAAATGCCCAGTCCACGCGGCATCATCTCATTAAAAGGTAACTTCGAGTGTTCCTCGACCACGGAAGAACGTGAGACTGCCTTGACAGCCACACACTAATCCGGCCTTGCTAATCAAAACCCCTATAAAACAGGTCGTTCAGACCTCGGACACGGTTAGGCGAGTCCGGCATAAATAAACTAGGGGCTTACTAGCCGCATACCCCTTTACAAGGGGCTGCAAGCACGGACAATGAGAGCCAATAAAGCTCAACCTTATTCATTTTTTAAATCATACTGTGTTTTAAATACATTTTTTGCATGATATCTTTCCAAATTAAGTTCTTCTCTTTTACAGATGAACAGCATGCTACACCCGTCCAGGATACAGCACAACGGAGACACAGGCGCAGACGTGCAGCAAGGACCCGTTGCAAGGATTTTTTTTCAGATTAAGACCCTGCGTAAACCTTTCTTACTGTCTCTTGTTGATACACATCCCCTGGTTTCTTACCATAACCGAGGAGGAGGCTGGCGTTTTGGCATCGGCCGCGTCAGAAGTTCTCGCCCGTACCTGGACACTAGGGGCTTAGGGCATTGTTCTGCCCGTTATCATAAAGACCGAATACCTCAGGGAGTGTTCGGCGTCTCGAGTTAGGCCTTATATGCATCAGCTCTGAATCATGTCTTTGGTCAAATGTTGGGTTTGCCCGGCTCCTGTGTTTTGCTGCCTTACGTTCCGTATCGTCGGCTAACGCGGCACCAGGAGAACTACTGCGATTGTGCCCTGGTTCAGTCAGGCAAGCACCTCAGTAGAGAAAGCCGAAAACTGACTGTCATGATATAGCGAGAGACTGGTCAACCACTCGATCGACTACCGGAATGTCTATAATTCCTCCGCTTTGACGAAGGACCGTTTCCCGGTCAGGCACATACGCGCCCCGAATTCGGAGAGCGCGGTGCCCCTAGGGGCTATATCGTAGCCCCACCTTCGAACTCCTATGGCTAAGTGAAAGTGATAAAGCATTATAGTCCGGTTGCCTAGTTTGCTACGCTACCACCTCCTTCACAGGACCAAGACGTTGGATTAAGTGTGAAAATGCGACCTTTTGCAAACACCCCCGCACCATGTGCGTGGGGCTGAAGCCGAAGACTGCCATCTTTCAGGTTATATACACATATACATTAACGACCGCACAGGAGATATTTCAATACTTGAATGCACAAGTATAAAAAGCCATTACATTATAAATGTGGTTTCACAAATCATACATATCATTTGAACGTAACATTTTTCGAGCACTGCGACTCTATTAAACGAGCGCCCTGTAGGACTTCCCCAAAATAGTGTTCGGCGGGTAACCGGCTCTCGTCCGAACCCCGGGATGCAACATCGGTGGCATCCATCTCCGCCCAGTATGTCTTAACACGGGCGAGAGCCATCCGTGCACCCTCTATGCATGCCGACCGCTTCATCGCCTTGATATGCGGCACCGCCCCAAGGAATTGCTGCAATAAGCCAAAATAACTCTTCGGCTTGGGCCTATCCGGCCACAGATGAGCCACCACATCCGTCATTGCAAATCCGGACAATCTATTCAGCTCAGCCCACTCAGCCAACCGATCGGTCAACGGAAGTGGACGCTCCGGGCTGTGGAATTGAGACCAAAAAAGCTCTTCCATCTCGTGATCCTTTTGGCTTCGGAAGTGCATGACCGCGTCCGCCGCACTCGCCGCCAAATCCAGATAAGGATCCTCCGCACCCCACAGCTGGCCCAACTGAGCATACTTCTAATCCGTGAACTTCCTGCGCAGCAAAAAGGGCTTTCCAGCCGCAATGTCTCCGGCCTGACGCGGCTCCTCCTTTGTAGCCCTCATTGCAGAACGGGCATCCTTGGCTTCGGCGGTGGCCTTCTTCAGGTTCTTTTGCTCCGCTCGGCGTTCTTTTTCAAGAACCTCATAGCGGTCGGTAACATCCTTCAGCTTCACGGCCATTCCGGCCATCTCCTCCCTGCTTCGGCAGTGAGCAGCCTTTTCGGATTTTAGCTCTTCGGCCGCCTTCGAGGCAGCCGCATTACTCCTTCTGGCCTGCTCCTTGACTCGAGCAAGCTCTGCCCGAAGGCCCTCCATAGCAGCGGCGCCATCTGCATCAAGCATACATGTTGTAAGGTGTGGGCATCAGCTCCCTTACCAGGTGACCACGGAGAAACCACTCACCTTATGACTCGTCAAGTCGCCTATTGACCAGCGTGATGTCCGCATCCGCAACGTCCAGCTGTCGCTTCAGTTCGGCAAGTCTATCAGTCCGGCTGGCCACCGAACGCTCCGCCCCCTAAATAGGAATGGCGACATATTAAAATTGAGATTATGATCCTCGGCACGCTATCACTTATGACAACGTACTGAGTCTCAGGGGCTACTATCTATACAGGGCGCATTCTATGTGCAAAACTGTCAAAAGACGCCCTCTCGAGAAGATCCTTCAGCCGTACACCAGTTGGTGCCGAACTCTCCGGCCCTGCCGGACTCGGGGAGACCCTCCGCGACGACACCTCAGGGTCGTCCGCCCCGCCTGACGGTGCGGCAGATGGAGGCGTCTCGCTCTCCATCATCTCCGGACGAAGGTCCCCCGAAGATGAGCTCAGCTGAGAAGGGCGGAGATCCGAACTACAAGGTAAAAACTTCGGTTATCCTCAGAAGCAAAAATAGGGATGTCCCTTATTACAAAACTCCCCTTTTTCTACTTACGGCTCGCTGGAGGGCTGATTCCTTTGGGGAGATAGTGCGGCCAGAGCTTCTCCTAGCGCAGGACCCTCTGGTGAAGATTTCTTCCCCCGCTTTGAGGCCTTAGCCTCCGGATCTTCGGAAGCGGTCCTCTTCTCCCCCTGGAAGGAGGGATTCTCGATCCCTCCTTTCTTGAAAGCCTCCTTAGTGGAGGCGGTAGTTTCTTTGTTTTCCCCTTCGCCCTCTTATGAAGGCGCAACCTCCAGCATCTTGACTAACACGGGATCCGGCGTGGTCTCAGGGAGGGGGGCCGGAAATCGTATCAGTTTTGCTTGCGCTATCCACTCCTGTCCAAAGGATAGCTGGTTAAAAGGCAAATCCATAATAAATAAATGGACGATATGTCCGGACACAGGGCTACTTACTTGAGTATCCGGGCGATTGCAGCTTAGGCCAGCGTCCTCGGTCAAGTCCGGACACATCTCTTGTGAACCGAAGAACAGTTTGTACATCTCCACGGGTGTCGTACCCATGAAGTGTTGGAGAGCTCGTGGTCCCTCCGGATTGAATTCCCACAGGCGGAGGGGGCGACGTTTGCAGGGCAGAAGACGCTGAATCAGCATAACCTGCGTCACCACGACCAGATCGATCTCCCTCTCTTGGAGGTCTCGAATCCGGCCCTGCAATAGGGGTACGTCCTTGGACGGCCCCCAGTCAAGCCCTTTGCTGACCCATGACGTCAGCCGTTGTGGAGGACCCGAGCAAAAGACGGGCGGCGGCCTCTGCCTGCTGCCCCTGGGAGCGATAATATAGAACCACTACTATTGCCACAAGCCGAGCTCTTCCTGAAAAGAACCCTCGGGCCATGGATCATCGACCCTCTTGCTTACAACCGCCCCGCCGCACTCTGTCTGACGCCCTTCAATCATCTTCGGCTCCACGTTGAAGGTTTTGAGCCACAAACCGAAGTGAGGGGTAGTGCGGAGGAAGGCTTCGCAGACGACAATGAATGACGGGATATGGAGGATGGACTCCGGAGCCAAGTCGTGGAATTCCAACCCATAGTAAAACATGAGCCCCCTCACGAAGGGATCCATCGGGAAGCCTAAACCCCGACGGAGGTGAGACACGAACACGACGCTCTCGCCTGGCTCGGGAGTAGGAATGACTTGCCCTTGGGCAGACAACCTATGCGAAATCTCGTAGGTTAAGTACCTGGCTTCTCTCAGCTTTAGCACGTCCTCTTCCGTGACGGAGGAGGGCATCCACCGGCCCTGTAGGTCGGAGCCGGACATTGTCGAAGGTCCGAGGTGCTCGAATCTGGAGCCCCGAGTGTTGGAACTCGGGGCGAGAGGCGGATTCGATTGAGGATTGAAGAAAAAGAACGAGCCTTGGTCTCATTATAAAGAGGGAGAATACCAAGAGCCGTCCTCGTGACCGTTTGGAACTCGCCTTCGATGGAGGGGGCGTGGCAACGGGCGCGGTTGGGTTACCCATGTTCATATTGATGAGGATCCCGGAATAAGGGGAACACGATCTCTGCTTCGACAAGACGTGCCAAGGAAACCGCTTCGCTAAACGCGCTGAGGTGGTATAATAAAAACGATTCGAGTAAAGGCTTGGTAATGGTGTGACGTCACGCCACAAAATACGTCAGCAGATCGAACTTGTGTAAATATTATTCTCTCTATGGTGGTACGTGGAATTTATTTTACAGAGCCGGACACTATCCTGGTGTTCACAATCTTCTATGAATTATTCGGAGGAGGAACCCGCCTTGCAATGCCGAAGACAATATGCGCGCCGGACTCGTCGTCATTGAAGCCTGGTTCAGGGGCTACTGAGGGAGTCCTGGACTAGGGGGTGTCCGGATAGCCGAACTATCATTATCGACCGGACTCCAAGACTATGAAGATACAAAATTGAAGACTTCGTCCCGTGTCCGGATGGGACTTTCCTTGGCGTGGAAGGCAAGCTTGGCGATACGGATATGTAGATCTCCTACTATTATAACCGACTCGGTGTAACCCTAGCCCTCTCCGGTGTCTATATAAACCGGAGGGTTTTAGTCCGTATGACACAACAACAACAACAATCATACCATAGGATAGCTTCTAGGGTTTAGCCTCCTTGTTCTCGTGGTAGATCCACTCTTGTACTACCCATATCATCAATATCAATCAAGCAGGAGTAGGGTTTTACCTCCATCGAGAGGGCCCGAACCTGGGTAAAAACATCGTGTCCCTTGTCTCCTGTTACCATCCGCCTAGACGCACAGTTCGGGACCCCCTACCCGAGATCCGCCGGTTTTGACACCGACACCTATCTTGATGACCTTGGGTAGCGTGGCTCGTCGCCGGGGCTTCCCGCGGCGCCGCACGTCGATGCTCTGGCTCTGGCTCTGGCCGAAGATGCTCATGCCGTCGCCCACCGACACCGACTCGTTGCCGCCGCCGTAGCCCCGCGCCGTCCAGATCCTCGCGCCCTCCATTGCCGCCATAGTTTGCTCGGAGCAATGGAGGCCAGTCAGGCTAAATACGTTCTTGCTTCTGCGTGGTGACAAACCAAGGCATGGCAACTCCAACGGCGAGCGGGTAAGAAACCGGCAGCGACGACGAGCAGAGAGGGTGCGGGAGGAGAGGAGACAGCGAGCGGGTGCGTGAGGAGAGGGAGACAGCGAATGGTCATGGCGTTTTTGCAAAAAAAAAAACGGATCGACTAGTATTCACCCTAGGATCGACCAGATGGCGGTCAAAGCGAGCTGGCGGCCGTTGACTCAGCCAAGTCAGCAAATACGTACACGGAATCGTATAAATGGACCAAAATGAACCCTGTGCGCAAGTACTTGGACCGTAGTTAAGGTATTTTGAAGTAGTGGTACCAAACTGTCACCCAACTCAAGTTTAATGATGTATAGTGAATTTTTCTCTTTGGCGAAGTATCGACATCACACCCGACCTCCTCCATCCACGAGCTGTGGGACTGATGCCTCTCGCATGGCTTGGATGCACGAAAATATGGGATGCACGAAATGCTAAGGCCTTTCGTTGTGAAGACCTTCACAGCTCCGCCACGCTAAAGAAGATCATTGATGACCTAGACCTATGGTCACATCGCATCTCCAAGCAGCAACAAGGTGTCTGCTTTCTCATGGCGGCTACACCTCCCCTCTGTTTATAGAAATATAGTCGAAGAAATTACATGCATGTCATTGGCATTTTACCCTGCTACCCTACCTTGCACATGATATGGCCTTCTGCGGAAACACAAGCGCAATACAACACCACCAATAACAAAAGAAGAGATACGGGAATGAGAGCATACTAGCAATCAAGAATATAAAACTGTCCTAAGATAATACTGACCTGAACTGGAACTGAATCTCAGGATCAAACAAACAGACTGGAAATGGCAGAGCAACATCTGAAGCGCATCGACCACAAAAAAGGTTGGCTCTTCATGGATTTGACACAAGATTGGCTAGAGATAAACTGAAAACAAGCGCTAATGCTAGCAACATTGTGAAATCAGAACACATTTCACACATTCGCCTACTCGGTAAAACTCCAAACTCAAACTGTCTGATCCAAACTACAAGATGAGCACCATTATTTGATGAAGGTTCTCATGATTTTGTGACTCTGTCGATTGCCATCCTTTAAACAGGGCAAAACAACCAGTGTTCAGAACAAGTTCAGACAAACGCTCTAAATTTGCAATGCTCTGCCTCCTATCCGTGTCAGTTTGGTGTATAGGTTGGAGATGAGAGTGGGAAAAGAAGTAACATCCTGGTACCTATGGTTTTCTTCTGCAAAGACACAAGAAACAACAACACCAATAGCAGAAGAAGAGATGCATCGAGAGCAGGCCATCTCTACTTAGCAGTTACCCAGTTACCAGCAATCAAGACTATAAAATAGGAAACAGCTAAGAAAATATCGAAGATGAGTGCGTGGAGAAGAAAAAGGCGTCGATGAAGCAGAAATTGAGTGACAAGACTCTTCATTACATGGTTTCATGATATACCACATGATGCAACCACCCGAGTTAAAACTGTCCTGAATTGGAACTGAGTCTCAGGATCAAATGGACAAGCTGGAAAGGGCAGAGCCAAATCTGAAGCAAATCCACCCCAAAAAGTTCCATTCTAAATTGGATTTTACACAAGATGGCTACAGATAAACTGAAAACAAGCGCTGATACTAGTAACATTGTGAAATCAAAATATGTTCCACAAATTCACCTACTCGATAAAACTCCAAACACAAACTCTCTGATCCAATAACAGGTAAGTAGATCCTGAGTTTGCTACATGTTATAATGTAAGCAGCAGATAAATGCCAAACTGTTGTTATGTCATATATTGTAATGCATATACTGAAGTAACTGTAAACAGCAGAAGGAACAGGCCATGAATTTAAGTACAACTGTAAAAGGTTCAGTGGCTTCCTTCCATGTTATTTTGAATTGTTTCTCAGGGGCAACAAAGTTGATTCACCACTGAATATTACATACATCGTTAAGGGCAAGAAAGCTGCTTCTTTTGAGTGTAAATAAGAAAACAAGCAACTGTTCAACTTTTCTGAATTTACATAGAACTGAACAATCTGACACTATTATCTATCCTCCACAAACTGACACTGTAATGATCACCAACCTTAATGATGGCGTGTATGTCCCCAACATGAGCTTTCTGCACCATTGACAGTATACAGGGGTAACCGAGGATCTATGCTGTGACAAGACACTGTGCACCAAAGAAGTTTGGCTCCTGCTTCATGTGTTACATTTCTGATTCAAATCCAATGTTCCAAAACCCTTCGGGTGTCAATGGAGGGGCATACCTGTATCTATGTCTAGACACACCATCATGATGCTCGCACCTCATACTTGTAGCACCATCACCATTTACACGGCCATCAGGAAGCACAGCATCATAAAACTTCTTGCACTGCTTGCATTCAACACCTTTCAGATTCGCCCGATCAGCTTTCTTTCTTACAGGTTCTGTATATTTGAAATCTTTATTCGGTGGATGGATTGAAATCGAGCTACGCTGCTTGGGAACTGGTATGTTGTTGAGGCCCTGAGCGACAATATTGATGTCTTGAGTCTCATCATCTGAGTTACTGAAGTCCATATCTTGGGGAGGAGGGGCAGCAAGAGCGAGTGCTTCTTCTCTAGTTGTGGGGTTCCTGATTGTATTTTTTACAGCTTCCAGAGGAGTATCAAGAAAATCATCATGTGGATCAACAACACCTGGTTCCTTACGCACACGAGTTTCTCTCCAGTGTAGACTTGGGCGGGTTGCCTCTGTCTTTGAAGTGCTAGCAGCATTTTTGTGCGGAGGGTTAGTTGCATGAGGTGGTAGACAAAGGCGCGAGTTACTGAACATGCTCCTGGCAGAGGTAGCACTTTGGGCCTTCGCACATGAACTAGGAGAATTCTTTTGGTCTTCAGTCTTAGAAACTACCTGAATGCTCTCATTTTTCGTGTCCTGCAAATCTGGATATCAAACAACTGAGATGTTAATAACAATATCGAATCAGCAACTCCTACATATTTAAGACATGTGCATGTTAGGTGATAGGATTGACAGAAAAGAGATACTAGCAAACTGACATTTATCAGGACATCATATGCACCATTGATCATATTCGCACAAAAAAGTACAGATCCTTATATAAGATTCTAAATTATAGCGGCAATTCTGAAACAAAAGTGTGATACTGGATAAGAAAACTCAAGTAGCTCTAAGAATCTGGAAATCAAACAAGTGAGATGTGAACAGGATATCCAATCAGTAACTCCTACATATTTAAGACACGTCCATGTTATGTGCCAGGATTGACAGAAAAGGGATACTAGCGAATTGGCATTCATCAGAATATAATGCATCATTGATCATATTTGCACAAAAGATAGAGATCCTTATATTGTTCTTAAAGTCTAGCAGTAATACAGGAACAATACTGTGATTAGGAAAACTTAAGTAGCTCTAAGAATTTGAGAAGTTGTGGGGCGGTACCTTTTAGCTTTCTCTTACTTGGAGGACTTCCAGAGGCCTTCCGGTTCACAGGGGACTTGGAGCCTTCATTCAGGTCAGTCCTGGAGCCTTCATTCTGGTCAATCTTGGAGCCTTCCATCTCCGCAATCTTTCCAAGAAGATAGTTGTGCTCAGACTTGAGATGCTTGTATTGTGTCGTCGCATGATTAAATTTATTCTGCTCAAGAAGAATATCCTTATCCTTCAACTCCAACTGCTGTAGCAGCCGCTGATGGGCCTCCCTCTCCCTTGAAATCTCAGCAGCCTTCTCCCCAATCTCCCTTTCAAGCCGACGAATCACCTCATCTTTCTCCATTTCCTCCTCCAATCTCCCCCTCTCCCTAGATATCTCAGCAGCCTTCTCCTCAATCTCCCTTTCGAGCCGGCGGATCACGTCATCTTTCTTCATTTCCTCCTCCAAGCTCCCCCTCAGCCTTGATATCTCAGAATCCTTCTCCCCAATCTCCCTTTGGAGCCGACGAATCACCTCGTCTTTCTTCATTTCCTCCTCCAATCTCCCCCTCACCCCTGACATCTCAGCATCCTTCTCCCCGATCTCCCTTTCGAGCCGGCGGACCACCTCATCTTTCTTCATTTCCTCCTCCAATCTCCCCAGAAGCTGCTGCTTCTCAGCATCGTGCTCCGCAGCCAACCGGTCGGCGTTCACGAGCATCCCTCGCATCTCCTCGAGAGAGCTCTCCAGCTGCAGCAGCCTATCCTCCGCGCGCCGCTTCCCGCGGTTGAGCTCCTCCAGCTGGCTCACCAGGCCGGCCTCCTTCTGCCGCCACTCATCCTCGGCCTCCCTCGTGGCGGTGGAATCGGCCAGCCGCGCGTGGAGGAGCTTGGACTTGGCCTGGAAGTGCGGGAAGATCTGGCTGCAGAAGATGAACTCCATCTGGGAGACCCGGTCCTTCACCTCCTGGATGGTGGCCACCAGGATGGTGCTCATCCCGGTGATGTACTTGAAATCGTCCGCCGCCGTGTCGGCGCCGCAGTCGGCGGCCGAGAAGCCCACCGCCTTGCCCTCCATTTCGGCGACCAGGGGCGGATCTAGATGGTGCGCCGGGTGGGCGCCCGAATTCGTGGAAGCTAGGAGTGCGGCGGAGGGCCAAGGCGACGGAGGGGGGCGCCGCCGTAAGGAGGGGCGGCGGGGAGAGCGAACTGGGGTTAGGGTTGGTGGCGTGGTGGGGAGCGGAGGGGAGGGGATTTGGGGGATCTCGAAATTTAGAGCGCGCTTTTTCAAAGCTATTGTGTCCAGCGCGCTGTGCCTCAAATTTTGGAAAGTCGCCGGAGAGGTGGCAGTTATACCTGGCCATCCCTCCGCCCGGGCCGGGCTTCGGGCCGGGCCTATCAAAGCCCCAAACAAAAAACCTAGGCCTGAGCCCGGCCGCCGGGCCTAAAAATCAGGCCCAATCCCATCCCATCACGCAAAAAGCCCGTCGGGCCTCCGGCTGGGCCTCTTCATTAAACTGCAAATGACGGGTCTGGCCTGGCCCGGTCATCAGGCTCAAAATCTAGGTCCGACCCGTGGGCAAGGTCCGGTCAGGCTTTTTTGGGTCGGGTCGGACCGCTCATGACTAGGTATGGCAGTGGCACTTTTTTTTAGGGAGGTGGCAGTGGCACTTGGGTGCTCTTTTTTCTTGGGTTTTTTTTTACGCGTCTAGTAGGTGGCCAGCTTCCCACTAGTGCAACCGAGCGGCCGGCCGAAAAGGGTAAGCCCCTGTCCCCCGTGGTACAGAAAAGGAAGCGGTCATCAAACCGAGCCGATCGGGCGGCCACCAACAGAATCACCCCCCCTCCCCCCACACACACACACACACACGTGGCCAGCTGTTCCCAGCTTGCCCCATGCCCGCTCGCCCCCACGCCCCAGCCCCTCCCACGTTGCCTTCTTCTTCTTCTGCACGCCAGAAGGAGATCCAACAGAATCGCCCCCAGGCCCTTCTTCCTCCTCCTGCTACACAACCGCCATGGGAGCCCCAAAGTTGAAGAAGGAACTGCTTCCAAAAAGAAGATCTAAGGGCAGGGTGGTCAGTGCCATACCAGGCAGCAACATCAAGTAGGTAAGCCCCCTCTGCCCCTCTTCACTTCCCCCCTTCTTCTACTATATATGTATGTTGGGGAACGTAGTAATTTCAAAAAAATTCCTACGCACACGCAAGATCATGGTGATGCATAGCAACGAGAGGGGAGAGTGTTGTCCACGTACCCTCGTAGACCGAAAGCGAAAGCGTTAGAACAACGCGGTTGATGTAGTCGTACGTCTTCACGGCCCGACCGATCAAGCAACGAAACTACGGCACCTCCGAGTTCTAGCACACGTTCAGCTCGATGACGTCCCTCGAACTCCGATCCAGCCGAGTGTCGAGGGAGAGTTCCGTCAGCACGACGGCGTGGTACGATCTTGATGTTCTACCGTCGCAGGGCTTCGCCTAAGCATTGCTACAATATTATCGAGGAGGACTATGGTGGAGGGGGGCACCGCACACGGCTAAGCGATCAAGAGATCAATTGTTGTGTCTATGGGGTGCCCCCCTCCCCCGTATATAAAGGAGTGGAAGAGCGGGCCGACCAAGGGGGTGGCGCGCCCTAGGGGGAGTCCAACCCCCACCGGGAGTAGGACTCCCCCCTTTCCTATTAGGAGAGGCAGAGGGAAGGAAGAGGAAGGAGGGAGGAAGGAAAGGGGGGCCGGCCCCCCTCCCAATTCGGATTGGGCTTGGGGGGCGCCCCTCCTTTGCTCCTTTCCCATCCTTTCCACTAAGGCCCAATAAGGCCCATATACCTCCCCGGGGGTTCCGATAACCTCCCGGAGCTCCGGTATTGTCTCAATCTCACCCGGAACCTTTCCGGTGTCCAAATATAGTCGTCCAATATATCGATCTTTATGTCTCGACCATTTTGAGACTCCTCGTCATGTCCGTGATCACATCCGGGACTCCGAACAACCTTCGGTACATCAAAACTCATAAACTCATAATAAAACTATCAACGAAACCTTAAGCGTGCGAACCCTGCGGGTTCGAGAACTATGTAGACATGACCGAGACACGTTTCCGGTCAATAACCAATAGCGGAACCTGGATGCTCATATTGGCTCCTACATATTCTACGAAGATCCTTATCGGTCAAACCGCATAACAACATACGTTGTTCCCTTTGTCATCGGTATGTTACTTGCCCGAGATTCGATCATCGGTATCCCAATACCTAGTTCAATCTCGTTACCGGCAAGTCTCTTTACTCATTACGTAATGCATCATTCCATAACTAACTCATTAGCTACATTGCTTGCAAGGCTTATAGTGATGTGCATTACCGAGAGGGCCCAGAGATACCTCTCCAACAATCGGAGTGACAAAACCTAATCTCGAAATACGCCAACTCAACATGTACCTTTGGAGACACCTCTAGAGCTCCTTTATAATCACCCAGTTACGTTGTGACGTTTGGTAGCACACAAAGTGTTCCTCCGGTAAACGGGAGTTGCATAATCTCATAGTTGTAGGGACATGTATAAGTCATGAAGAAAGCAATAGCAACATACTAAACGATCAAGTGCTAAGCTAACGGAATGGGTCATGTCAATCACATCATTTTACTAATGATATGATCTCGTTAATCAAATGACAACTCATGTCTATGGTTAGGAAACATAACCATCTTTGATTAATGAGCTAGTCAAGTAGAGGCATACTAGTGACATTAAGTTTGTCTATGTATTCACACATGTATCATGTTTCCGGTTAATACAATTCTAGCATGAATAATAAACATTTATCATGATATAAGGAAATAAATAATAACTTTATTATTGCCTCTAGGGCATATTTCCTTCAGTCTCCCACTTGCACTAGAGTCAATAATCTAGATTACACATAATGATTCTAACACCCATGGAGTCTTGGTGCTGATCATGTTTTGCTCGTGGAAGAGGCTTAGTCAACGGGTCTGCAACATTCAGATCCGTATGTATCCTGCAAATCTCTATGTCTCCCACCTGGACTTGGTCCCGGATGGAATTGAAGCGTCTCTTGATGTGCTTGGTCCTCTTGTGAAATCTGGATTCCTTTGCCAAGGCAATTGCACCAGTATTGTCACAGAAGATCTTCATTGGTCCCGATGCACTAGGTATGACACCTAGATCGGAAATGAACTCCTTCATCCAAACTCCTTCATTTGCTGCTTCCGAAGCAGCTATGTACTCCGCTTCACATGTAGATCCTGCCACGACGCTTTGTTTAGAACTGCACCAACTGACAGCTCCACCGTTTAATATAAACACGTATCCAGTTTGCGATTTAGAATCGTCCGGATCAGTGTCAAAGCTTGCATCGACGTAACCATTTACGACTAGCTCTTTGTCACCTCCATAAACGAGAAACATATCTTAGTCCTTTTCAGGTATTTCAGGATATTCTTGACCGCTGTCCAGTGATCCACTCCTGGATTACTTTGGTACCTCCCTGCTAAACTTATTGCTAAGCATACGTCACGTCTGGTACACAGCATTGCATACATGATAGAGCCTATGGCAGAAGCATAGGGAATGTATTTTATTTTCTCTCTATCTTCTGCTGTGGTCGGGCATTGAGTCTAACTCAACTTCACACCTTGTAATACAGGCAAGAACCCTTTCTTTGCGTGATCCATTTTGAACTTTTTCAAAACTTTATCAAGGTATGTGCTTTGTGAAAGTCCAATTAAGCGTCTTGATCTATCTCTATAAATCTTGATGCCCAATATGTAAGCAGCTTCACCGAGGTCTTTCATCGAAAAACTTTTATTCAAGTATCTCTTTATGCTATCCAGAAATTCTATATCATTTCCAATTAACAATATGTCGTCTACATATAATATCAGAAATGCTACAGAGCTCCCAGTCACTTTCTTGTAAATACAGGCTTCTCCAAAAGTCTGTATAAAACTATATGCTTTGATCACACTATCAAAGCATTTATTCCAACTCCGAGAGGCTTGCATCAGTCCATAAATGGATCGCTAGAGCTTGCACACTTTGTTAGCACCTTTTGTATCGAAAAAACCTTCTGGTTGCATCATATACAACTCTTCTTCCAGAAATCCATTCAGGAATGTAGAACATCCATTTGCCATATTTCATAATCATAAAATGCGGCAATTGCTAACATGATTCGGACAGACTTAAGCATCGCTATGGGTGAGAAAGTCTCATCATAGTCAACCACTTGAACTTGTCGAAAACCTTTCGCACCAAGTCGAGCTTTGTAGACAGTTACATTAGCATCAGCATCAGTCTTTTTTCTTGAAGATCCATTTATTCTCGATGGCTTGTCGATCATCGGACAAGTGAACCAGAGTCCATACTTTGTTCTCATACATGGATCCCATCTCAGATTTCATGGCTTCAAGCCATTTTGCGGAATCTGGGCTCATCATCGCTTCCTCATAGTTCATAGGTTCGCCATGGTCAAGTAACATGACTTCCAGAATAGGATTACCGTACCACTCTGGTGCGGATCTTACTCTGGTTGACCTACGAGGTTCGGTAGTAACTTGATCTGAAGTTTCATGATCAATATCATTAGCTTCCTCACTGATTGGTGTAGTTGTCATAGGAACCGGTTCTTGTGATGAACTACTTTCCAATAAGGGAACAGGTACAGTTACCTCATCAAGTTCTACTTTCCTTCCACTCACTTCTTTCGAGAGAAACTCTTTTTCTAGAAAGGATCCGAATTTAGCAACAAAAGTCTTGCCTTCAGATATGTGATAGAAGGTGTACCCAATACTCTCTTTTGGGTATCCTATGAAGACACATTTCTCCGATTTGGGTTCGAGCTTGTCTGGTTGAAGTTTCTTCACATAAGCATCGCAGCCCCAAACTTTAAGAAACGACAACTTTGGTTTCTTGCCAAACCACAGTTCATAAGGCGTCGTCTCAACGGATTTTGATGGTGCCCTATTTAACGTGAATGCGGCCGTGTCTAAAGCATAACCCCAAAATGATAGCGGTAAATCAGTAAGAGACATCATAGATCTCACCATATCTAGAAAAGTATGATTACGATGTTCGGACACACCATTTCGTTGTGGTGTTCCGGGTGGCGTGAGTTGCGAAACTATTCCGCTTTGTTTCAAATGTAAACCAAACTCGTAACTCAAATATTCTCCTCCATGATCAGATCGTAGAAACTTTATTTTCTTGTTACGATGATTTTCCACTTCACTCTGAAATTCTTTGAACTTTTCAAATGTTTCAGACTTGTGTTTCATTAAGTAGATATATAAATATCTGCTCAAATCATCTATGAAGGTGAGAAAATAACGATATCTGCCGCGAGCCTCAACATTCATTGGACCACACACATCAGTATGTATGATTTCCAGCAAGTCTATTGCCCGCTCCATAGTTACGGAGAACGGCATTTTAGTCATCTTGCCCATGAGGCACGGTTCGCAAGTACCAAGCGATTCATAATCAAGTGATTCCAGAAGTCCATCAGTATGGGGTTTCTTTGTAACATCCCAAAATTCTAAATTTTGAAATGTTATAAACAAATAGATAGTTTTGATTGATTGTTTGATTGATTGACTGAAAGTGAGTGAATTTGAAACTTTTTGAAAGTTAAATGAGAGGGAATAAAAGGACTTTCCCAAACTTTCATTTTTGCTTTTATGATCTTCATGAATTCAAATTCTTTTCAAATACAAAACCCTTGAGCGAAGATGATATGACTTCTTCCATTTAATTAAATGAAAGGGTATTTGAAAATATTTGAATTTCATTTGGAAATATTTCGATTCATAAACTTCATGCAACTCAATGATTTTCATGAGAGAAGATAAAATGACTTCTTCAAATTATACGAAATATAAGTTGGGAGTTTTAAAAGAATTAAATTCAAAGTTTTTTTGAATTTATTTTCAATTTGGAGTTATTGGAGTTTTATTCAAATTATTTTTCTCCAAAAATAAAATATACAGAAATTAGGGTAACATGATTCCCTACAATAGAAAATTGGAGAGAAATAAATTTGAATTCATTTTGGTTTTATTTAAAAATGATTTCTATTGGATTTTATTAGAGTAGTAGCACTGTTTGAATTATTTGAATTTTTGTAGATTTTATTTAAAGCTAGAATAATGTTAATGTTGTAGAAAATCTTTTTATGAAAATTTTGATATATAATATGCCTATAGTATATTTTTATTTTAGTGGTTTATTTCTATTCTTTGTTTTCTGGAAAATGTTTTAAAAAAAAACTCCCCTCCGACGAACTGGGCCGGCCCAGCTCCTGCCAGGCCAAGGCCCAACCCAGCGCCTCGCTCGTCCCCGAGCTGTACGCGCCGCCGCCGTCCCATGGCCGGACTCCGCGCCGCCCTTGCCCTTCCCCACGCCTCTCCTCGCCTTTATAAGGTCGACCTCGACGCCCCGGACCCCGTCTCCCTCCTCTCTTCTCGCCGCCGCCGCCTCCCGATCCGCATCTCGCCGCCGCCACTGCCGCACTTCACCAACAGGGCCACCGCCGCCGCTAGATACCGCCCGTGCCACCTCGCCCTGCCTCGCCGGAGAGCCACCGCCGCCGGAATCCCGCCGCCGCGAACGCCGGAGCTCGCCGGACTCGCCGGAGTCCGCAGCCTCGCTGGAGAGCTGCCGGTTTTCTACCGAAGACCACCGAACCGCCAAGGACTAGTACAAAAACCGAACCCTAGATCGGTTTTCTACAGAAAACCTAGATCTGATTTTTTTATGTTTAGTTATGTAGTGAGCGTTCACTAGTTAGGCTTCTGGAGCGAACGGTTTTCGTCCGTTTTGTCTCTGTAGCGAACGATTCGTTCGATAGGATTTTTCTTTTTCTTTTATTTCTGCCAGGGACCCGTCTGTGATTAAAGTTTTTACAAATTAGTCCCTCTGTTTCAATCGACCACAACTTTTTACTCATTAGTCCAAATCCAACGAAACCAACGCCTATTTCTTCGTTATGATCCCCTCTATCCAGTAAAACAACTTAAACATGTTTTTGAAAGTTTTAAAATTTGAATTCAAACAGATTTGTATTTGAACTTCGTTTGATCATAACTTGAGTTTCGTAACTCCGATTTAGTTGATTCTTTTTGCAAATCGAAGCTCTTGACCTAAACTTTCTGATAAGGCCAAATTCACATAGTTTTGGTACTATTAGAAATTGTTTTATGTTGCAAGATTTATTTGCTTGGTTTTGATGTTTTTCGAAATCGTACTCTTCATTCTTTCCGATCTCTTGAGTGATTGCTTATGTGTGGTTACCATTGCTTGCTCACGATAGATTGAACGGAGTGTGATGAGTAGAGCTATCAAGAGTTTTGAGTGCGAAGCATCTTCATCAACATTGCAGGCAAGTTCACACTTTGATCATATCCCTTTTCATACCCAATTTTTATGCATTAGATCAATCCTCAAACATTGCATGACTAGGGTCTAATTAAATTGTGGGATGGGAAGTAGATGAGGTAGTACCTATTACCTGTTTTATTTTCAAACCTTTGGGAGTTACTTCTACGTTTGCTTTATGCCATGCTATGCTAGTAGACGTGGATTGGGTGAGTGTATCCATGACAGATGTGAGATTGTTATTTAATGGTTTATTTAAGGTGGCAACTTTAACACACATCTGGGTGGATTGAGGCACCTGGTTACTCCAGGACTTGCCTGTCTAGGCACCTGGGTTTCCAGGACTTGCATGTTTTTCTTCGGACCGCCACCCAGTCTCAAAGGGATCATAAGATTATTCATGCTAGAAACTTCCGTGTGCAACCACATGCTATTATGGGCTCTAGCATAGTTGACTAAGTCGTGCGAACTCTTACAGGGTAGACTAGCAGATGTAGGGGATGTAGGTTGGTACGGTCTGCCCTCTACGTAAGGTGCGAGCGCTTCTGAAAGACTATGTCTCGGTCATCCGTTTCTCAAACACCATGTAGTGCGAGAAACCAAACGGAGGAGATCGGGTCATGTGGGGAAAAGTGCGCAAACCTCTGCAGAGTGTATAAACTAATCATGGTTAGCCGTGTCCCCGGTTATGGACATCTTGAGTATCTAGTACTTGGATATCATGTGAATCTCATCATGTTACTTTAATTAATATTGTTGGGTTGTTAATGAGTACTTTTAATTGGGATTGAGAATGCTGTCAACCATTCTCAATGTTTAACAACCACCATGATAGTTAAATAAATTTATTCCTTTGCAGTAGGGAAAAATTGGCTTTACGCAAAACTGTAACCATAGAGCTTTTCCACCAGCCAAATATGCATGTAGTGATAGCCTTTATTCATCATTGCTCTATGGTGTGAATTTGCCAGTACATTCAATGTACTGACCCTTTGTGGCTGCAATGTCTCATGTTGCAGGATCTTACAATGGGTAAGTGATAGGTTAGGGTTATGATTTCCTATACTCAACTTTGCCGTTGGTGTTAATGGGAATCCACAACCTTGTTGCTTTTGCTATTTTGGATTGAGGTAATAGTATTTACGTTATTTTATACATGTGATTTACCTCTGTTATAAATCCTCGAGTATTGTGTGTGTCAGCATACCGATCCAGGGATGACACTTAAGCACAGAGACTTGATCCATTCGGATTGGGTCGCTACAAGATGGTATCAGAGCACGTGTTGACTGTAGGATGTGACCCTAGAGACTGGAAAGCCCATAGGAAAGATTTTCTCTACTACTTCTTTTTCAAAAGATCTTTTACCTCTCTTCTCTTCAGAGCTTATTCAAATATTCTCTTTAGTGAGACCATACCCTTTCCCCTTTTGACCACATGAAGATTCGGCTGATGAGACCACTCCAAGGAGTACAAGATATCGAACAACTAAGACTACTTTGGAATGAAGAGGATTTTACCGAGCATTATAATGATGGAAACTACGACGGATAAAGACTTCCAAGACTAGGGGAATATGAAGAATTTCCAGTTTTGGTATGACCAAGGAAGGCTACTGTCGGTGTCAAAACCGGCGGATCTCGGGTAGGGGGTCCCGAACTGTGCGTCTAGGCAGATGGTAACAAGAGACGAGGGACACAATGTTTTTACCCAGGTTCGGGCCCTCTCGATGGAGGTAAAACCCTATGTCCTGCTTGATTAATATTGATGATATGGGTAGTACAAGAGTAGATCTACCACGAGATCAAGGAGGCTAAACCCTAGAAGCTAGCCTATGGTATGATTGTTGAGATGTATGTTGTCCTACGGACTAAAGCCCTCCGGTTTATATAGACACCGGAGAGGGCTTAGGGTTACACAGAGTCGGTTACAATGGTAGGAGATCTACATATCCGTATCGCCAAGCTTGCCTTCCACGCCAAGGAAAGTACCATCCGGACACGAGCCGGAGTCTTCAATCTTGCATCTTCGTAGTCTTGGAGTCCAGCGGATATTGATAGTCCGGCTGTCCGGACACCCCCTAGTCCAGGACTCCCTCAGTAGCCCCTGAACCAGTCTTCAATGACGATAAGTCCGGCGTGCACAATGTTCGGCATTGCAAGGCGGGTTCCTCCCTTGAATAATCCAGAGAAGATCATGAACACCAGGATAGTGTCCGGCTCTGCAAAATAAATTCCACATTCCACCGTAGAGAGAATAAAATACACACTTAACTCAATCTGCTGACGCATTATGCGGCGTGACATCACACCGCAGCCAAGTCTTTGTTTGAATCATTTTTTACTATACCACCTCAGCACGTTTAGCGAAGCGGTTTCCTTGGCACGTCTTGTCGAAGCAGAGATCGTGTTCCCCTTATTCCGGGATCCTCATCAATACGTGCGTGGGTAACCCAACCGTTCCCGTCGCCACGCCTCCTCTATCGAAGGGGAATCTCAAACGGTCACGGAGACGGCCCTTGGTATTTCTTCCCCTTTATAAGAGGACCAAGGCTCGCCCTTGTTCTTCAATCTCGCATCGAATCCTTTCCCTGCTCCCAGTTCCAACGCCCAGAGCCTCAGATTCGAGCGCTTCGGATCCTCAATCATGTCCGGCTCCGGCCTCCAGGGCCGGTGGATTCCTTCCTCCATCACGGAGGAGGACATATTGAAGTTGCGTGAGGCCAAGTACCTGGCCTATGATGTTTCGCACAGGTTGCCTGCCCAAGGGCAGGCTGTGCCAGCCCCCGAGCCCGGTGAATACGTCGTTTTCGTATCCCACCTCCGCCGGGGTTTAGGCTTCCCGACGGATCCCTTCGTGAGAGGGCTCCTGTTTTACTATGGGCTGGACTTTCACGACTTGGCTCCGGAGTCTATCCTCCAAATCTCCGCATTCATTATCGTCTGTGAAGCCTTTCTCCGCGTCATCCCCCACTTCGGCCCATGGCTGAAGACCTTCAAGGTGGAGCCGAAGATGATCGGGGGGCGTCAAGCGGAGTGCGGCAGGGCGACCATAAGCAAGAAGGTCGATGCCCCGTGGCTTGAGGGTTCCTTCCAAGAGGAACTTGGATTGTGGCAGCAGGAGTGGTTCTATATCACCGCTCCAAGGGGCAGCAGGCAAAAGCCGCCGCCCTCATTCCGCCCGGGACCTCCACGCCAGCTGATGTCGTGGGTCAACCAAGGGCTCAACTGGGGGCCGTCCGAAGACGTGCCCTCACTGCAGGGCCGGATTCGAGATCTCCAAGCGAGGGAAATCGACCTGATCAAGGTGATGCAAGTTATGCTAATCCGGCATCTCCTGCCCTGTAAACGCCGTCCTCTCCGTCTATGGGAGTTCAACCCGGAGGGACCTCGATTCTCCAACACTTCACGGGTGCGACACCCGTGGAGATGTACAAGTTGTTCTTCGGACCGCAGGTGGCGTGTCCGGATTTAGCCGAGGATGCAGGCCTAAGCCGCGATCGCCCGGATACTCAGGTAAGTATCTCAGAGTCCGGACATTATGTTTATGTGCCTTTCTAGAGTTCGCCTCCTGACCCTTTGTTCTTTACAGGAATGGGTGGCGCGATCAAGGCTGATAAGGTGCCCGGCCCCCCTCCCAGAGACCGCACTGGAGCCCGTGCTGGTCAGAATGTTGGAGGTTGCGCCCACAAAAGGGGGCGACGGGGAAGATAGAGGAGATAATATTTCGCCCAAAGGGGCAACTGAAGAGGGGGGAACCAAGAGCCCCTCCTTTCAGGGGGAGAAGAGGACCGCCTCCAAAGATCCGGAGGCCAAAGCCCCTAAGCGTGGGAAGAGATCTTCCCCGGGGGGTCCGGCGCCCGGAAAGAATCCGGACGCACAATCATCACCAAAGGATCAGCCCTCCAGCGAGCCGTGAGTATAAAAGAGGGAGTTGATTAATAAGGAAGTACCTTCATTTGTGCTTCTGTAGGTAACCGAAATATTTATATTGCAGTTCGGATCCGCAGCCTTCTTAGACGAGTTCATCTTCGGGGGACCTTCTTCCGGAGATGATGGAGAGCGATACGCCTCCATCCGCAGCGCCGCCAAATGAGGCAGGCGAACCCGAAGTGTCATCACGGAGGGTATCCCCGAGTCCGGAGGGGCCGGAGAGTTCGGCACCTACTGGTGTCCGGCCGGGAGAACTGAAGAATCTGCTTGAGAGGGCGTCCATTTCAGAAGATCACCGTGCGTTAATGCGTATGGTGATTGGAAGGATTTCGTCCGCCGAGAGCGGATTGCATAATGCCGCCATGAGTTTGCTGGCGCGATTTGAGGTATGCAACAATGACGCATCCTTTTGTCTTTTAACAGTTTTGCACATAAAAATGCGCCCTGTATAGATAGTAGCCCCTGAGACTCGGTAGGTTGTCGGAAACGACAGTGTACCGAGGATCGAAATCTAATGTAATGAATTCCGTCGTTCCTATGCAGGTGGCGGATAGTCCGGGGGCTAGCCGGACTAGTGAGTTTGCCGAATTAAGTAGGCAACTTGACGTGGCAGATGCTAACATCGCACTTGTCAACCGGCGACTTGACGAGTCGCAAGGTAAATAAATTCTCCACAGTCGCTTTATTTGAGGGGGTCGAAGCCCTCCTCTGATAAATTGTATGATGTTGCATAGACGGTGCTGCTGCTGTGGAGAGCCTTCGGGCCGAACTTGCTCGAGCTAAGGAGCAAGCCCGAAGGAGTGACGCGGCTGCCTCAAAGGCGGCCGAAGAGTTGAAAGCCGAAAAGGCTGCGCACTGCCTAAGCAGGGCGGAGGTGGCCGAATTGGCCATGAAGGTAAAAGATGCTGCCGACCGCTATGAGGCTCTTGAAAAGGAGCGCTTATCGGAGCGGGAAGACCTGAAGAAGGCCACCGCCGAAGCCAAGGATGCCCGCCCTGCAATGCGGGTTATGAAGGAGGAACTGCACCAGGCCGGAGAGATCGTGGCTGGAAAGCCTATTCTGCTGCGTCGCCGGTTTATGGATGCAAAGTATGCTCAATTTGAGCGGTTGTGGAGTCCGGAGGATCCGTATATGGACTTAGCTGCAAGTGCGGCTGATGCCGTTAAGCACTTCCGAGCCAGGGGGACCACGAGACGGAAGAGCTGTATTGGTCTCAATTCCACAGTCCGGATCGCTCCCTTCCGTTGACAGACCGGTTGGCCGAATGGGCCGAGCTAAATAGATTGTCCGGACTTGCCATGACTGACATCGTGGCCCATGTCTGGCCAGAGAGGTCCAAGGCGACGAGCTACTTTGGCTTACTGCAGCAATTCCTTGGAGCGGTGCCGCATATAAAGGACATGAAGCGGTCGGCCTGCATCGAGGGCGCGCGGATGGCTCTTGCCCGTGTGAAGGCGCATTGTCCAGAGATGGATGCCACCGCTGTTGCCGCCCAGGGTCCGGATGAAAGCCCGCTCCCTGCCGAGCACTACTTCGGAGAAGTCATGCGCGACGCTCGTATAATAGAGTCGCAGTGCTCGAAGAATGTAACTTTCAAATGAACGCATTAGCTTGTAAATCGATGATTATGTTATAACTGCGTTTTATACTTGTGCGTCCCAAGTAGTAAAACTTCTCCTGTGCGGCCGTTTACATATACTTTTGTATAACCTGAAAGATTGCAGTCTTCGGCTTCAGCCCCCACGCACAGGGTGCGGGGGTGTTCGCAAAAATAGCGCGTTTTCACACTTAATCCGACGTCTCGGTCCTGTTTAAGGAGGTGGTAGCGTAGCGAACTAGGCAATCCAGACTATAATGCTTTATCACTTTCACTTTGCCAGTGGAGCTCGAGGGTGGGGCTACGATATAGCCCCTGGTGGCACCGCACATCTCCGGATTCGGGGTGCGTATGTGCCTGACCGGGAAACGGTCCTTCGTCAAAGCGGGGAATTCTAAACATTCCGATAGTCGATCGAGTGGTTGACCAGACTCTCGCTATATCATGACAGTCAGTTTTCGGCTTTCTCTACTGAGGTGCTCGCCTAGCCGAACTGGGGCACAATCGCAGTAGTTCTCCTGGTGCCGCGTTAGCCGATGATACGGAACGTAAGGCAGCAAAACACAGGAGCCGGGCAAACCCAACATTTGACCAAAGACATGATTCGGAGCTGATGCATATAATGCCAAACTCGAGACGCCGAACACTCCCTAAGGTGTTCGGTCTTTATAATAATGGGCAGAACGATGCCCTAAGCCCCTAGTGTCCAGGTACGGGCATGGTCTTCTGACGCGGCCAATGCCAAAGCGTCAGGCTCCGCTTTGGCTATGGGAAGAAACCAAGGGAGAGTAACAACAAGAGATAGTAAAAAAGGTCTACGCAGGGTCTTAATCTGAAAAGAATCCTTGCAACGGGTCCCTACTGCACGTCTGCGCCTGTGTCTCCGTTGCGCCGTTATCCTGGACGGGTACGCACGTTGTTCATCTGTAGAAAGAGAGGAACGTTTAGTTTTAGAAACAATTCGTGCGAAAAATATGTAAAATAAGAAATATAAATTATTAAAGCGAGGTTTATATGAAACCGCGGTTGTTTGTGTGCGCAGCCCCCCTGTGAAGGGGTATGCGGCTAGGGAGCCCCTAGCCTGCTGAGGCCGGATTCGTCTATCCGAGTCCGGGGTCCTTAAGTGACCCTCGCACTGAAATGGCGCCATGCGGACCGGGCATCTTGAGTGTAAGAGACGCGTAATGCGGTATGGCGTTGAAGCGGACAAAAGCCTTTCGCCCCAAGAGTGCTTGATATTCACTTTCAAATGGGACGATATGAAAAATTAATTTTTTGCGTCGAAAATTGTTCGGTGATCCGAACACGACTTCTAGTAATATAGAGCCTGTGCACTTGGCGTAAGGGCCTGGCGTCACTCCTTTGAGGGAAGTGCGGCTGTGTCGAATTTTGGTGGGGTCTATCCCCATCCTACGGATTGTGTTTGAATATAGCAGGTTTAAGTCACTGCCTCCGTCCATTAGGACGTTAGTAAATTGTAATCCATCTATTATGGGATTCAATATCAGGGGAGTCCGTCCCACATTTCGAATGCTTCTGGAATAGTCCAGGTGGTCGAAAGTGATTGGTTTTGATATCCAATCTCTACGATCTGCTGGGTTGGACCGTGCGAAGCTCCTTTTAGAAAGTGCCGCACTATTTTTCCGTGTTATCACATGAAGTGAGTTTACTGCTTTGACCCCTTGTGGGAAAGTCTTTTGTTTTCTGGTGCCCTGCTGGCGGGGTTTATCTTCTTCGCTTGACGCGTCGAGCCCCTTGTGTTTGGCATTTAATTGGTCGGACTGTTTGAAAACCCAACAATCCCTGTGGGTGTGATTTGCAGGCCTTCCGGGGGTACTGTGGATTTGACATATCCGACCCAGAATTTTGTGTAAGTTGGATAGTTCGTCACTGTCATCCTTGAGGGGCTGTGTTTTGTTATTTGGCCGCGAGCTTTTGAATCCGGCGTTGACTGCCGTGCTCTTTGGGCTTTTCTCTTTATTCCGGCGCTGCTCTTTTCTGCGCCGTGATTTTCCATTTCCATCTCTTATCTCGGATGTACTCGGGTCGCTGGTGCTGCTTCTTACTAGCCAGCTGTCCTCTCCCGCACAGAAGCGGGTCATGAGGCTTGTTAGTGCGGACATTGTCCTCGGTTTCTCTTGACCGAGGTGCCTGGCGAGCCATTTGTCTCAGACATTGTGCTTGAAAGCTGCTAAGGCTTCGGCGTCCGGACAGTCGACTATTTGGTTCTTTTTGGTAAGAAACCTGTTCCAGAATTTCCGCACTGACTCTCCGGGCTGTTGAGTTATATGACTTAAATCGTCTGCATCCGGAGGACGGACATAAGTCCCTTGAAAATTCGCTCTAAACGCGTCCTCGAGCTCTTCCCAACTTCCAACAGTGTTTTCTGGGAGGCTTTTGAGCCAATGACGGGCTGGCCCTTTGAGCTTGAGGGGTAGATATTTTATGGCGTGGAGATCGTCTCCTCTAGCCATGTGTATATGTAGTATATAATCTTCTATCCAGACTCCAGGGTCTGTTGTTCCATCATAGGCCTCTATGTTTATGGGTTTAAACCCTGCTGGGAATTCATGATCCAGCACCTCATCGGTGAAACATAGTGGGTGTGCGGCGCCCCTGTACTTGTATGTGCCGCCATCATCGGACGCTTGACGTGTTACTTTTCTTCCTGGGGCCTTCTTTTTGGGTCTGTAGATGGACCTGGCTGGGCCATTCAACGGTGGAGGCTTTATGGCCTCCTCGTCGAATTCTGGTAGCAGCTTACGCTTCGGGTAGCTCTTCGATTGGTGGCCATTGCCGTATTTATCTGCAGTTTTGAGTACTTTGCTCCATCTTATTCTGAGCGTGTCTTCCGCTGTTTTGAGCTTCCGCTTTTCCTTCTTCAGGCTTCTTGCTGTAGCGATGAGCCTGCGCTTAAAAAGCTCTTGTTCGACGGGGTCCTCGGGCACGACGAGTTCGTCGTCATTGAGGCTTGCTTCGTCTTCGGAGGGAGGCATATAGTTATGATCCTCAACCTCTTCGTCTGCCGCCCTCTCGTGAGGGCTTGCTTCTGCATCCTCCTACGCTGAGTCTTGCTGGAGGGGATTGTCTTCGGCACTCTCTGGGGTGTTGTTATCTCCTGTCCCGGAATCTCTATTCTTGCTGTGGCGGGATTTAGAGCGGCGCCGCTGACGCCGGCGCTTGGGCTGTTTCTTTAAGGAGTCTGCCTCCGCTGTTTCTTCGCCATCCCCGTCTTTTGGGGTGTCCACCATGTATATGTCGTATGACGAGGTGGTCTTCCAGTGCCCTGTAGGCGCTGGCTCCTGTTCGTCTCCGGCATCGTCGTCCATAGCGTCGATGTCGTCGGAGTCGAAGTCTAGCATGTCGGTTAAATCCTCGACAGTGGCTACAAAGTGGGTGGTGGGTGGGCTCTGAATTTCTTCGTCGTCCATACTCCAACCATCCTGTCCATAGTCCGGCCCGGACTCTCCCGATAACGAGAGATGCTTTAATGAATTCAGGATATCGCCAAAAGGCGAGTGTTGGAAGATGTCCGCGGCGGTGAATTCCATAACCGGCGCCCAATCCGGATCGATTGGTAGGGGCACGGGAGGTTCGGAGTCCGGCAAGGAGTCCGGCGCCTCGGGATCACGAGTTTCGCAAGGGACAAGATTGGTGTTCGGCTCCATCGCCGTGGATGTTGAAGCCCCCAGGGCGGTGTCTACCCACCGGCCCTCGATCTGGGCGATCGGCTCCGGGCTAATGGCCGAAGCTGATTCGTGTGCGGCCACCAAGGCACTGTTCGGCGGCAGAGCTAGATCGTGCCCATCATCACAGTGCGGCACGCTCGGCTGTGGCTCGAGTCCGTCGAGGATCAAGTCTCCGCGGACATCGGCCATGAAGTTTAAGCTTCCAAATTTGACCTGACGGCCAGGGGCGTAGCTTTCGATCTGCTCCAGATGGCCAAGAGAATTGGCCCGCAGTGCAAAGCCGCCGAATACGAAGATCTGTCCAGGGAGAAAAGTCTCACCCTGGACAGCGTTGTTGGTTGAAGATGCCATCAAGCCTATCGGTGACGACACAGAGGAACTCTCAATGAAAGCACCAATGTCGGTGTCAAAACCGGTGGATCTCGGGTAGGGGGTCCCGAACTGTGCGTCTAGGCGGATGGTAACAAGAGACGAGGGACACAATGTTTTTACCCAGGTTCGGGCCCTCTCGATGGAGGTAAAACCCTACGTCCTGCTTGATTAATATTGATGATATGGGTAGTACAAGAGTAGATCTACCACGAGATCAAGGAGGCTAAACCCTAGAAGCTAGCCTATGGTATGATTGTTGAGATGTATGTTGTCCTACGGACTAAAGCCCTCCGGTTTATATAGACACCGGAGAGGGCTTAGGGTCACACAGAGTCGGTTACAATGGTAAGAGATCTACATATCCGTATCGCCAAGCTTGCCTTCCACGCCAAGGAAAGTACCATCCGGACACGAGCCGGAGTCTTCAATCTTGCATCTTCGTAGTCTTGGAGTCCGGCGGATATTGATAGTCCGGCTGTCCGGACACCCCCTAGTCCAGGACTCCCTCAGCTACACTTATGGAACTTGGCAGACTATGGAAGTTGCCAATACCCGAGATCAAGGTGTATCGCAGAAAGACCGGAGCATGGAGGGTTAAAAACTCAAAGTTCGTTCAAGAAAGCCCCAAGACAGGAAATATCAACTATGGAATGATAGCTCATGACAGAGACATAGTCATAAACATGGACATTCATGATGTTATCGTTCGCCTATGCTATTGTCACCACGCGGAGTTAAGCATGCAGATGCATGGAAAGATTAGATGGTAGAAGGCTGATGGAGCATCCATCAGCAAAAGATGAAGTTTTAACCTTAGCCGGTGTATCACCAGGATCTGGAGTATTACATCAAGGATTTTAAGATGGACTTTAGGAAGTCATATTTGACAAGGAGTCAATTCGTGAAGAACCCAGGAAACTAGAAGCTGAAAGTAGCCAAGCTGGAAGAGTAAGACCTTGAGATACCGGAGATTAGTCAGGAGTTGAAGGAAATTAGGACCATGGTTCATGCCAAGGATGTTGAAACCCAGAAGTTTGGAATGCAACCCCAGAAATATTAAAGGATGTCATGAGAGACTTCGTGTCAACAGAGATGATTTGGCAAAAGAACTTGAGAAGGACAAGCATGATCAGAAGGAGCCATCGGAGACATGAACAAGACTTGAAGAGTTTGGTGACGCTGAAGATTTATTGACCATTAGAAGACCAAACCCCATTGTACCTACGTTAGATGCGACGTTTGTGAGCTGTCATTTGTTTGTTGTTTTTCTGACAGCCACAATAAAATCTGTCTTTCCAAAACTTTTGTTTGTACTGTGTGCATCCCTCTCGATCTCTCTTATCCCACCCCAAACCCATGGACCCAATAGAGGATGAATGGAGATGAGCTTATATTTTCTGGACCGATGAGTCAATTGGAATGGACCAATGGATAAAGAACATGGAGGATCACATGGAGGATAACCCTAAAGCCAGAAAGGATATAACCCAGCATGCTCTTCAGTGCTTTGTAAGAGTTGCTGCTACCTGATGGAGGATGTACCAAACCATCAATGGATGGCAAGGAGTAACCGTTTGGGAAGAATTTAAGTTGACTCTGCTAAAGTCTCGGCTTGTGTCCCAGAAATTGAAGCCTTATGGAAAGGATATGAAGAAACCTTGTGCATACATGCTTTGTGGAGAAATAGGACACAACCATAAAGAAAACAAGGACGAATACCCTCATAAGCGGAGGATTACCAAAGGAGTTAGCCGAGGATTTTCAGGGAACTTCGGTTGGAGTTTGTTCCCAAAGGTTTTGTTGCAGCAATGAAAGTTCAGTCTACATTGTTGGGAAAGATCCGTGAAGCTTAGAAGGATGACAAAGAGATTGCTGAGATAAAAGAGAGGATGAGCAAAGGAAAGGCCAAATGTTTTCGTAAGGATGAGCACGACACCTTATGGTTTGAGGATAGTGTACATGTACCCAGTAATGCAAAGATCAGGAAGTAAATACTTCAGGAGGCTCATGACTCACCATACTTGATTCGCCCTGGAAACACCAAGACGTATTTGGATTTGAAGGAGTGTTTCTGGTGGACTGGTATGAAGAAGGATATTGCGGAGTATGTAGTCATAGGTGATGTATGCCAGAGAGAGTAAAAGCAGAGCATCAGAAGCCAGCAGGATTACTACAGCCTATGCTGATACCCGAATGGAAGTGGGGATAAGCTTGGCATGGATTTCATTACCGGATTTCCCAGAACCCGATCGGGATATGATTCAATCTGGGTAGTAGTTGATTCGCTTGACCAAAGTGGCTCACTTTATCCTAGTAAAAACCACCTATACCAGTGCGAAGTTGGCCAAGATATATTTGACCAGGATCATATGTCTGCATGGAGTTCCGAGGACCATCGTATCAGATAGAGGAACACAGTATACCTCAAAGTTTTGGAATCAGTTGCACCAGACTTTGGGTACTAGGCTAGAGTTCAGTACAGCCTTTCATCCGCAGACAGATGGATAGGCCGAGAGAGTCAATCATATTCTGGAGGACATGCTGAGAGCGTGTGCGCTAGATTATGGATCTAGTAGGGATGATAATCTACCTTACGTGGAGTTCTCATACAACAACAGTTACCCAGCCAGTTTGAAGATGGCCCCTTTTTAAGCTTTGTATGGGAGAAGGAGCCAAACACCGTTGATGTGGGATGAAGTTGGAGACCGTCAGTTGTTTGGACCAAATGTGATCAAGGATTCAGAAGAGAATGTTAAGTTGATTCGATATAGACTGAAGGTAGCTCAGTCCAGGCAGAAGAGTTGTGCAGACTCAAAAACGCAAGGAGGAAGTCTATGAAATTGGAGACAGAGCATGTCTTCGTGTGCCCCCTCTGCGAGGAGATTAAACGATTTGGAGTTAAGGGAAAGTTAGCCCCGAGATTTGTAGGACCATACCGAGTTTTGGAGCGTATGGGAGAAGTGGCCAACAAGTTGGAATCACCCGAAGGACTGTCAGGAGTTCATGATGTGTTTCACGTTTCCCAGTTGAAGAAGTGCCATGCAGAGATGGCCAATATTTCCCTGTAAGGACGCTTGACCCTGGAAAGGATAATGATGTTCCATGAAGTGGAGTATGGACTTCATAAGTATAATTTTTATCTCGGTATGTGGGACATCCCACGAGGATGAAGAGATGTATTACTATAGGATATAAAGGAGGTATGATGTTGGTAATATGGAGCAATGGTGACTCTCTGATGAGTCTGAGTAATCATGTCCTAGTTTGGTGCCAATAGAAGGAAGGAAGACAATACAATTGGATGGATTTAAGAATACTAGGAAGTTGGAAGTTGGAATAATGATCAGTTGCCCCGATGATGAGTTCAAGGTTTACAAGTGATGAGATGGGCCATAACCCACAGGCCCCAGGACCTGCCAAGAAGCAAGCACACTCTTGCTGAAGGAAAAACCCTGGAAGAAGTTACGACTTTATCAACCGACAATTTTATAGGAGCAACGCAAAACCTGAGAGCTGTGAAGGAACGATAGATTTTTGTTTGGCTTGCAGAATTAATGGATTTATCCGAACTTGGTTCGTCGACAAGAGAAATTCTGCAATGCTTGTGAGGATGACCGAGTGTTAGAATGCGAGATTCGCTAAACCATATACAAGGTAATGATTTGGGTGCGGGATGGATTGATCACCATACCGACTTACTCTTATTATTCGCCTTGCTATATGGGAAGGAAAATCTGAGTGACTTACCTATAGTAGAGTGACGACGATCAAAACCTTGTTTAAACCTTAGAACGGTATAAGTATTTTTTCCTTGTACAGGGCAGTTGTTGCCAATCATAGGACATACGGTGAGGTTCAACCCAGACCCGTTTTCTGCAGGAGAAACCATAAATTGTTGACCACCATGAGATATCGATAGTTGTTTAATATTGGCGCCAGACCCGTCAGCTAAGAAGACCCAGTCTCGGAATAACCTTACCAAGATGAAATGGACACAGGAATTAACGAAAAGGTTATGCCACTACCGGAAGAGCCCAGAGAAGGAACTTTTTTCCCGAGATCTGGGAAGACCGACACAGCCAACAATAAGGATGGAGTATATGAGTTTTGATGGAACCGTAACAATGCTTCTAAGGGTGGTAGCACCAGTGGCGGAGCCAAGGGGGGGCGAGCAGGGGCCTGGCCCCCCCTAATGATCGAGGAAACTACCTACTTGCACGTACTAGGCCCCCCTAATCTCAAGCAATCAGGAGAAAAGAAAAGGTCCATGAGAAGCAACGTACTGGGCCCTCCCTGTCTCAAGTATAAAAGCAGGAAAAATAATAGGCCCATGAGATGCCTACCAGCCTCTACTAAGTCTCGTAGGCCCTAGCGTAGTTAGACTCTGCCTTGATTAACTCAAGCAGTTAGTGCCTTTGCTCAAAACAATTTTTTTTAGCGCTGCACCGCTTCTTCCTCCGCCCCAGCCGATGGAATACAGACTTTTCTTTGGCATTGCATGATAATCCTAATCCACATGAAAATAAGGTTTAACAGCTAAGTTCTCTTCCTATGAAACTACTTTTGTTTTTCATTTTATTGATTGGCATCATAGAGTTGGATTTAAACTAATACAAATAAACCATGTTCTACAACGCATAAGTGATAAATTTTTATAGTATTACGATAGTTATTTTTTTCATTTTATATAGCGTCGAAGTGGCAAATTATTATATAAAAGAAAAATTATTTTTATTTCCAAAAAAATTATGAACTTAGCTAGGCCCCTATGTTGGAACCGTAGCTTCGTCGTTGAACTTGGCCCCCCCTATACACAAATCCTGGCTCCGCCCTTGGGTAGCACCCTAGACCTCGGAGATGATCGATGGATTTTGAAGACCCCCTACCCTAACCTATTTCTTTCTAGCCTCTCCGAATCTCGAAGGCAAGATTCATTTTAAGGGTGGTAGGTTTGTAACATCCCAAAATTCTAAATTTTGGAATGTTATAAACAAATAGATAGTTTTGATTGATTGTTTGATTGATTGACTGAAAGTGAGTGAATTTGAAACTTTCTGAAAGTTAAATGAGAGGGAATAAAAGGACTTTCCCAAACTTTCATTTTTTGCTTTTATGATCTTCATGAATTCAAATTCTTTTCAAATACAAAACCCTTGAGCTAAGATGATATGACTTCTTCCATTTAATTAAATGAAAGGGTATTTGAAAATATTTGAATTTCATTTGGAGATATTTCGATTCATAAACTTCATGCAACTCAATGATTTTCATGAGAGAAGATAAAATGACTTCTTCAAATTATACGAAATATGAATTGGGAGTTTTAAAAGAATTAAATTCAAAGTTCTTTTGAATTTATTTTCAATTTGGAGTTATTGGAGTTTTATTCAAATTATTTTTCTCCAAAAATAAAATATACAGAAATTAGGGTAACATGATTCCCTACAATAGAAAATTGGAGAGAAATAAATTTGAATTCATTTTGTTTTTTTAAATGTTTTATATTGGATTTTATTAGAGCAGTAGCACTGTTTGAATTATTTGAATTTTTGTAGATTTTATTTAAAGCTAGAATAATGTTAATGTTGTAGAAAATCTTTTTATGAAAATTTTGATATATAATATGCCTATAGTATATTTTTATTTTAGTGGTTTATTTCTATTATTTGTTTTCTGGAAAATGTTTTAAAAAAACTCCCCTTCCCCGAACTGGGCCGGCCCAGCTCCTGCCAAGCCAAGTCCCAACCCAGCGCCCCGCTAGTCCGCGAGCTCGGGACGCCGCCGCCGTCCCATGGCCGGACTCCGCGCCGCCCTTGCCCCTTCCCCACGCCTCTCCTCGCCTTTATAAGGCCGACCTCGACGCCCCGGACCCCGTCTCCCTCCTCTCTTCTTGCCGCCGCCGCCTCCCGATCCGCATCTCGTCGCCGCCACTGCCGCACTTCACCAACAGCGCCACCGCCGCCGCTAGATGCCGCCCGTGCCACCTCGCCCTGCCTCGCCGGAGAGCCACCGCCGCCGGAATCCCGCCGCCGCGAACGCCGGAGCTCGCCGGACTCGGCGGAGTCCCCAGCCTCGCCGGAGAGCTGCCGGTTTTCCGCCGAAGACCGCCGAACCGCCAAGGACCGGTACAAAAACCAAACCCTAGATCAGTTTTCTAAAAAACCTAGATCTGATTTTTTTTATGTTTAGTTATGTAGTGAGCGTTCACTAGTTAGGCTTCTAGAGCGAACGGTTTTTGTCGGTTTTGTCTCTGTAGCGAACGATTCGTTCGATAGGATTTTTCTTTTTCTTTTATTTCTGCCAGGGACCCGTCTGTGATTAAAGTTTTTACAGATTAGTCCCTCTGTTTCAATCGACCACAACTTTTTACTCGTTAGTCCAAATCCAACGAAACCAACACCTATTTCTTCGTTATGATCCCCTCTATCCAGTAAAACAACTTAAACATGCTTTTGAAAGTTTTAAAATTTGAATTCAAATAGATTTGTATTTGAACTTCGTTTGATCATAACTTGAGTTTCGTAACTCCGATTTAGTTGATTCTTTTTGCAAATCGAAGCTCTTGACCTAAACTTTCTGATAAGGCCAAATTCACATAGTTTTGGTACTGTTAGAAATTGTTTTATGCTGCAAGAGTTATTTGCTTGGTTTTGATGTTTTCCGAAATCGTACTCTTCGTTCTTACCGATCTCTTGAGTGATTGCTTATGTGTGGTTACCATTGCTTGCTCACGATAGATTGACCGGAGTGTGACGAGTAGAACTATCAAGAGTTTTGAGTGCGAAGCATCTTCATCAACATTGCAGGCAAGTTCACACTTTGATCATATCCCTTTTCATACCCAGTTTTTATGCATTAGATCAATCCTCAAACATTGCATGACTAGGATCTAATTAAATTGTGGGATGGGAAGTAGATGAGGTAGTACCTATTACCTGTTTTATTTTCAAACCTTTGGTAGTTACTTCTACGTTTGCTTTATGCCATGCTATGCTAGTAGACGTGGATTGGGTGAGTGTATCCATGACAAATGTGAGATTGTTATTTAATGGTTTATTTAAGGTGGCAACTTTAACACACATCTGGGTGGATTGAGGCACCTGGTTACTCCAGGACTTGCCAGTCTAGGCACCTGGGTTTCCAGGACTTGCCTGTTTTTCTTCGGACCGCCACCCAGGCTCAAAGGGATCATAAGATTATTCATGCTAGAAACTTCCGTGTGCAGCCACATGCTATTATGGGCTCTAGCATAGTTGACTAAGTCGTGCGAACTCTTACAGGGTAGACTAGTAGATGTAGGGGATGTAGGTTGGTACGGTGTACCCTCTACGTAAGGTGCGAGCGCTTCTGAAAGACTATGTCTCGGTCATCCGTTTCTCAAACACCATGTAGTGCAAGAAACCAAACGGAGGAGATCGAGTCGTGTGGGGAAAAGTGCGCAAACCTCTGCAGAGTGTATAAACTAATCATGGTTAGCCGTGTCCCTGGTTATGGACATCTTGAGTATCTAGTACTTGGATATCATGTGAATCTCATCATGTTACTTTAATTAATATTGTTCGGTTGTTAATAAGTACTTTTAATTGGGATTGAGAATGCTGTCAACCATTCTCAATGTTTAATAACCACCATGATAGTTAAATAAATTTATTCCTTTGCAGTAGGGAAAAATTGGCTTTACGCAAAACTGTAACCATAGAGCTTTTCCACCAGCCAAATATGCATGTAGTGATAGCCTTTATTCATCATTGCTCTATGGTGTGAATTTGCTAGTACATTCAATGTACTGACCCTTTGTGGCTGCAACGTCTCATGTAGGATCTTACGACGAGTAAGTGATACGTTAGGGTTATGATTTCCTATACTCAACTTTGCCATTGGTGTTAATGGGAATCCACAACCTTGTTGCTTCCGCTATTTTGGATTGAGGTAATAGTATTTACGTTATTTTATTCATGTGATTTACCTCTGTTATAAATCCTCGAGTACTGTGTGTGTCAGCATACCGATCCAGGGATGACACTTAAGCACAAAGACTTGATCCATTCGGATCGGGTCGCTACATTCTTCATGCGCTTTACACCAATATGACCCAAACGGGAGTGCCACAAATAAGTTGCACTATCATTATCAACTCTGCATCTTTTGGCTTCAACATTATGAATATGTGTATCACTACTATCGAGATTTAATAAAAATAGGCCACTCTTCAAGGGTGCATGACCATAAAAGATATTACTCATATAAATAGAACAACCATTATTCTCTGATTTAAATGAATAACCGTCTCGCATCAAACAAGATCCAGATATAATGTTCATGCTCAACGCTGGTAGCAAATAACAATTATTCAGGTCTAAAACTAATCCCGAAGGTAGATGTAGAGGTAGCGTGCCGACCGCGATCACATCGACTTTGGAACCATTTCCCACGTGCATCGTCACCTCGTCCTTAGCCAATCTTCGCTTAATCCGTAGTCCATGTTTCGAGAAGCAAATATTAGCAACAGAACCAGTATCAAATACCCAGGTGCTACTGCGAGCATTAGTAAGGTACACATCAATAACATGTATATCACATATACCTTTGTTCACCTTGCCATCCTTCTTATCCGCCAAATACTTGGGGAAGTTCCGCTTCTAGTGTCCAGTCTGTTTGCAGTAGAAGCACTCAGTCTCAGGCTTAGGTCCAAATTTGGGTTTCTTCTCTTGAGCAGCAACTTGTTTGTTGTTCTTCTTGAAGTTCCCCTTCTTCTTCCCTTTACCCCTTTTCTTGAAATTGGTGGTCTTATTGACCATCAACACTTGATGCTCCTTCTTGATTTCTACCTCCGCAGCCTTTAGCGTTGCGAAGAGCTCGGGAATAGTCTTGTCCATCCCTTGCATATTATAGTTCATCACGAAGCTCTTGTAGCTTGGTGGCAGTGATTGTAGAATTCTGTCAATGACACTATCATCAGGAAGATTAACTCCCAGTTGAATCAAGTGATTATTATACCCAGACATTTTGAGTATATGTTCACTGACAGAACTATTCTCCTCCATCTTGCAGCTATAGAACTTATTGGAGACTTCATATCTCTCAATCCGGGCATTTTCTTGAAATATTAACATCAACTCCTGGAACATCTCATATGCTTCATGACGTTCAAAACATCGTTGAAGTCCTGGTTCTAAGCCATAAAGCATGGCACACTGAACTATTGAGTAGTCATTAGCTTTGCTCTGCCAGATGTTCTTAACATCGTCAGTTGCATCTGCAGCAGGCCTGGCACCCAGCGGTGCTTCCAGGACGTAATTCTTCTGTGCAGCAATGAGGATAATCCTCAAGTTACGGACCCAGTCCGTGTAATTGCTACCATCATCTTTCAACTTAGCTTTCTCAAGGAACGCATTAAAATTCAATGGAAAAACAGCACGAGCCATCTATCTACAACAAACATTGACAAGCAAAATACTATCAAGTACTAAGTTCATGATAAATTTAAGTTCAATTAATCATATTACTTAGGAACTCCCACTTAGACAGACATCTCTCTAGTCATCTAAGTGATCACGTGATCCAAATCAACTAAACCATGTCCGATCATCATGTGAGATGGAGTAGTTTTCAATGGTGAACATCACTATGTTGATTATATCTACTATATGATTCATGTTCAACCTTTCGGTCTCCGTGTTCCGAGGCCATATCTGTATATGCTAGGCTCGTCAAGTTTAACCTGAGTATTCCGCATGTGCAACTGTTTTGCACCCGTTGTATTTGAACGTAGAGCCTATCACACCCGATCATCACGTGGTGTCTCAGCACGAAGAACTTTCGCAACGGTGCATACTCAGGGAAAACACTTCTTGATAATTAGTGAGAGATCATCTTAAAATGCTACCGTCAATCAAAGCAAGATAAGATGCATAAAGGATAAACATCACATGCAATCAATATAAGTGATATGATATGGTCATCATCATCTTGTGCTTGTGATCTCCATCTCCGAAGCACCGTCATGATCACCATCGTCACCGGTGCGATACCTTGATCTCCATCGTAGCATCGTTGTCGTTTCGCCATCTATTGCTTCTACGACTATCACTACCGCTTAGTGATAAAGTAAAGCAATTACAGGGCACTTGCATTTCATACAATAAAGCGACAACCATATGGCTCCTGCCAGTTGCTGATAACTCGGTTACATAACATGATCATCTCATACAATAAAATATAGCATCACGTCTTGACCATATCACATCACAACATGCCCTGCAAAAACAAGTTAGACGTCCTCTACTTTGTTGTTGCAGATTTTACATGGCTGCTAAGAGCTGAGCAAGAACCGTTCTAACCTACGCATTAAAACCACAACGATAGTTCATCAAGTTAGTGTTGTTTTAAACTTCACAAGGACCGGGCGTAGCCACACTCGGTTCAAATAAAGTTGGAGAAACTGACACCCGCCAGCCACTTGTGTGCAAAGCACGTCGGTAGAACCAGTCTCGTGTAAGCATACATGTAATGTCAGTCTGTGCCGTTTCATCCAACAATACCGCCGAACCAAAGTATGACATGCTGGTAAGAAGTATGACTTGTATCGCCCACAACTCACTTGTGTTCTACTCGTGCATATAACATCTACGCATAAACCCTGCCTCGGATGCCACTGTTGGGGAACGTAGTAATTTCAAAAAAAATCCTACGCACACGCAAGATCATGGTGATGCATAGCAACGAGAGAGGAGAGTGTTGTCCACGTACCCATGTAGACCGAAAGCGGAGGCGTTAGAACAACGCGGTTGATGTAGTCGTACGTCTTCACGACCCGACCGATCAAGCACCGAAACTATAGCACCTCCGAGTTCTAGCACACATTCAGCTCGATGACGTCCCCCGAACTCCGATCCAGCCGAGTGTCGAGGGAGAGTTCCGTCAGCATGACAGCATGGTGACGATATTGATGTTCTACCGTCGCAGGGCTTCGCCTAAGCACTGCTACAATATTATCGAGGAGGACTATGGTGGAGGGGGACACCGCACACAGCTAAGAGATCAAGAGATCGATTGTTGTGTCTATGGGGTGCCCCCTCCCCCGTATATAAAGGAGTGGAGGAGGGGGCCGACCAAGGGGGGTGGCGCGCCCTAGGGGGGAGTCCAACCCCCACCGGGAGTAGGACTCCCCCCTTTCCTATTAGGAGAGGGAGAGGGAAGGAAGAGGAAGGAGGGAGGAAGGAAAGGGGGGCCGCCCCCCTCCCAATTCGGATTGGGCTTGGGGGGGGGGGGTGCCCCCTCCTTTCCTCCTTTCCCCTCCTTTCCACTAAGGCCCAATAAGGCCTATATACCTCCCGGGGGGTTCCGATAACCTCCCGGAGCTCAGGTATTGTCCCAATCTCACCTGGAACCTTTCCGGTGTCCAAATATAGTCATCCAATATATCGATCTTTATGTCTCGACCATTTCGAGACTCCTTGTCATGTCCTTGATCACATCCGGGACTCTGAACAACCTTCGGTACATCAAAACTCATAAACTCATAATAAAACTATCAACGAGACCTTAAGCGTGCAGACCCTACGGGTTCGAGAACTATGTAGACATGACCGAGACACGTTTCTGGTCAATAGCCAATAGCGGAACCTGGATGCTCATATTGGCTCCTACATATTCTACGAAGATCTTTATCGGTCAAACCGCATAACAACATACGTTGTTCCCTTTGTCATTGGTATGTTACTTGCCCCAGATTCGATCGTCGGTATCCCAATACCTAGTTCAATCTCGTTACCGTCAAGTCTCTTTACTCGTTACGTAATGCACCATTCTGTAACTAACTCATTAGCTACATTGCTTGCAAGGCTTATAGTGATGTGCATTACCGAGAGGGCCCAGAGATACCTCTGCGACAATCGGAGTGACAAAACCTAATCTCGAAATACGCCAACTCAACATGTACCTTTGGAGACACCTGTAGAGCTCCTTTATAATCTTTCACCTGGATTTTCCGTCTCAAATGTAGCATCAAATTATGTGCAAAAAAATTTGAAACAGCTCCTTGCCAAACAGAAAACCTGCAGACCATTGCAACAAACAGAGGAAAAAAGTCAGAAAACTCTATAGTAAAAAGAAGTCAATTTCTTGCCAGCTATTTAGTTCAAACTGTGCAACTAACATAGCAACTCTATGCAAACAAAAAAATGCATAACTGTTATAATAAAGATTCTGCTATAGTCATGTAACTTTTGTAACTAAGATTGTCATAATGGTGTGCAACTGCCTATTTACTAACTTTTTAGGTTGTTCGAAACACTCTTTCGTGGTTAACAACTGATGACATCACTTTCTTTTTTTATGTGCAGGGAGTGTGTGGCAGCATCCAAAAAAGGAAAAAATGCTTGATCTCAATGAGTTGCCTCCTGATCTCAATGAGCTTCCTCATGATATGGATCAGCAGCAACCCAACATACCACAAGGAAATTGGACAGAAAATGGGCGATCTGTTTACTACACGTAGGCAAGTCATGGTGGTAATCCTATGGGCCATGACAATGTGGCAGGACAGTCATCAACCCGTGGTGCCCCTGTAGTGGTGTCTTTGCAGTCAGAGAGCCATACTCTTGATGACACGGGAACCGCGACAAATGTTCCTGGTCCAACCAGGACTGGGCTAGGAGCTGGGGCTGTTGAGGGAGCTGTGCAAGGAGAAGAAGGAGAGGATGAGGCTGGTTCTCAACCTATGGAACCCTATGTTGGCATGAGGTTTGACAGCCTTCAAATTGCTAAGGATCACTACAACAGCTACGCCCTACGGATGGGTTTCTCTGTCAAGATGAACACCTCTAGGCGGACACCTCACACCAATTTGTTGGTAAAACAGATGTTTTGCTGCAACAAGTTCAAGAAGCCCAAAGCTGATGATGGAGGAGCTGAGGCTCCTTGTCGGTGTCAAAACCGGCGGATCTCGGGTAGGGGGTCCGGAACTATGCGTCTAGGCGGATGGTAACAGGAGACAAGGGACACAATGTTTTACCCAGGTTTGGGCCCTCTCGATGGAGGTAAAACCCTACGTCCTGCTTGATTAATATTGATGATATGGGTAGTACAAGAGTAGGTCTACCACGAGATCAAGGAGGCTAAACCCTGGAAGCTAGCCTATGGTATGATTGTTGAGATGTATGTTGTCCTACGGACTAAAGCCCTCCGGTTTATATAGACACCGGAGAGGGCTAGGGTTACACAGAGTCGGTTACAACGGTAGGAAATCCACATATCCGTATTGCCAAGCTTGCCTTCCGCGCCAAGGAAAGTACCATCCGGACACGAGCCGGAGTCTTCAATCTTGTATCTTCATAGTCTTGGAGTCCGGCGGATATTGATAGTCCAGCTGTCCGGACACCCCCTAGTCCAGGACTCCCTCAGTAGCCCCTGAACCAGTCTTCAATGACGATAAGTCCAGCGCGCATAATGTTCGGCAAGTCAAGGCGGGTTCCTCCCTTGAATAATCCAGAGAAGATCATGAACACCAGGATAGTGTTCGGCTCTGCAAAATAAATTCCACATTCCACCGTAGAGAGAATAAAAATGCACACTTAGCTCAATCTGCTGACGTATTATGCGGCGTGACATCACACCGCAACCAAGCCTTTGTTTGAATCGTTTTTTACTATACCACCTCAGCACGTTTAGCGAAGCGGTTTCCTTGGCACGTCTTGTCGAAGCAGAGATCGTGTTCCCCTTATTCCGGGATTCTCATCAATACGTGCGTGGGTAACCCAACCACGCCATTGATGGTGGCGCTTGGGAGATAAGCGAGTTTTACCAGGCTGGTGGGGGACGCATAGTTTTGTCCGCCTATATATATAAGGGATAAGGATTCACCTTCTCACCTACGCCTTCTTCCTCCTTTGCTTATCCATCCCGCGAACTCAAGCTCCAACGCCCGAGCTCGCGCATCTCGCCTCGACCTTCTCCGAATATGTCTGGAGCGGGAGGTAAATGGTTGGCCTCCACCGCGAAGGAGGAGGACATCACCAAGCTGCGCAGCGCCGGATACCTTTCCGGCGATATCGCGCATCGGCTGCCCGACGAGGGGCAGCTCATCCCTACCCCTGGGCCTCATGAGAGGGTCGTCTTCCTCCCCCACTTCCTCCGCAGACTGGGCTTTCCGCTCCATCCATTTGTCCGGGGGCTCATGTTTTACTACGGCCTGGATTTCCATGATCTGGCGCCGAACTTCATCCTCAACATCTCGGCGTTTATCGTCGTGTGCGAGGCCTTCCTCTGCATCCAGCCCCACTTCGGCCTGTGGCTCAAGACCTTCAACGTCAAGCCGAAGGTTGTGAAGGGCACGCAAGCGGAATGCGGGGGCGCCATGTTGGGCAAATTGCCCAACGTCCCTTGGCTCGAAGGGACCTTCGTGGATTCCGTCAAGGGGTGGCAATCGGGGTGGTTCTACATCACCGAGCCGCACAAACCCACATGGGCGGCGGCCCCCGAGTTCAGATCTGGTATCCCCACGCAGCTCACCTCCTGGAAAGAGAAGGGCTTGCAGTGGGGCAATCCGGTGGAGGTGACGGGACTCCGAGCTTGCATCAAGAAGATGGTGAGCAATAGGCTCAGGCTCGTCGACGTGGTCCAAGTCATGCTCATCCGGCGGATCCTCCCATGCCAAGAACGGGCATTCAATTTGTGGGAGTTCAATCCAGAACAGCACCAGGCGCTAAGCGGGCTCTTCGATACAACATACGAAGGCGCCTGGAGGGTGCTGTTCAAGGGCGCCGAAGCCCCCGCATCCGCGACGGAAGATCGCAGATTCAGCTCGCAGTGTCCAACTGACGAGGTAAGTGATTCAACCCCATTACGGGACACTTGTGATAATTAGATTGACTCTAGTGAGGTTTCATTCTGCCTCTTCCTTTGACAGGAATGGATGGAGAAGGCCAAGCTGCTCATCAGCCCGGCTCCCATGCCAGAAGACCCAGTGGACGCCCGCTTAACAGGGCTGCTGGTTCCGGCACCGCATGTGGTGCCGGAGAAGAAGGCCAAGAAGGTGGCCGCGGGTACTCAAAAGAGTTCCCGTAATCAGGCGTCTGACGACGACAAGGACTCCTCCCCTGAAGACGACGAGGAGGAGTATTCTCTCCCGGAGGAGGGAGAGAAGAAGAGGAAGGCTTCCCCAATCGGGGAGGCCGAAGGGTCCAAGAGGGGGAGAACTATCCCCCCGGACAGTTTCGCCAACATCAGCGTTGGCGAGGATGAGTGGCCTCCAAGGGCCAGGCGTCCGGCAGGATTGTAAGTATCCGGATCATTTATATGCCGTACCTTTCATGTCACGTAGTATCCTTCTAACGCCGCATTTTGTCCGTAGTCCGGCCGGTGACGATCTTCCCGACTCATCGAGCGGGTCGTTGGCCTCGTCGGATGTGAATTCCATCCCGACTGCCTCTACCCCACGCGTCGACGAGGACGCCGAGGTGGGATCCCAGAGAGGGACCCATCAGGAGGAGGCTCTGGAGGCGCCGTCAGGCGACCTCCCGGACTTTGCGCCGGACTCTACCTCGGAACCTGCAATGGTTCCAGAGTCCGACAAGCGGCCCCTTCGAAAGAAGGGCAAGACCGTGATGCCGGCGGCCTCCGTCCAACCGGAGGTGCCGGATAACTTGCTGGAGGCGCTTGAAGGCGCTTCCATTGAGGAAGAACACCGCACTATCATGAGTGTGGTGATTCAAAAGGTTCAGCTCGCCAAAAGTGGGCTTACCGACGCCTGCAGCAGCCTTTTAACAGGCTTTGAGGTAAGAAGTTTAAATTATGTAATGTAATACCGCATAGACAGTAGCCCCTGATGCTTAGTTCGGTGTTCGGAAAGACAAGCCGGACTAAGGATCTAACAAGATATACGTAGGGTTGCCTAAAATATGTCAATATGGGTTTGCAGGCTGCGCTGCTGACCTCTGCCGCACTGACGGCGGAGGTTGACGTGCTGAAGAAGGATCTTGAGCGGTCCGAGCAAGAGCTCGGCCGTGCAAAGAAGCAGCTCGAGGAAAAAGAAGGTGAGTAACACCTCTTTGAATAAGTACCTTACAGAAAAGGATTTTGGTTGCAAATAAAATTAACAAGGATAATATGTGTATTGCAGGGGCCACTAACGAGGTGGCAGCCCTGAAGGAGGCTGTGTCCATGGCCGAACGCAGTGCGGCCGCGGAACGGGCCGAGCGAGAAAAACAAGAGGCGCGGGTGGCGGAAGTTCGGCAAGAGCTCCAGGCTCTCATGGAAAAGCATGAGAGTTTGGAGCGTGACTCCAAGACTCGAGAGTCCGAGCTTGCCTCGGCTCTCGAAAGTGCCAAGTCCGCCAAGGCCGAAGCCCGTAAGGCCCTTCAGGAGGTTGAGGACATAAAGAAGATAGCGGCGGGTAAGGCATTTTTCATGCAAAGCAGGCATGTTAATGTGAACTACCTGACACTTACCCGCATTCGGAGCTCTCCAGGGGCGTTTGCAGATCTGCCGCGTAGTGCGTCTGATGCCGCCGCATTCTATCGTGGCGAGGAGGGGAGCTCGACGGAGAAGGTCTTCTAGTCTCAGTACGCTGAGGCCGGCCATCCGGTGCCCCCAAGAGACCAGCTGAAGCAGCTGGTCGAACTCCACAAGGTAGCTGAGGAGGCCATGAAGGGCCTCATAGTCCGGCTGTGGCCTGGACAGGCCATGCCTGGGAGCTACTTTGGCCTAGTGCGGCGGCTGGTGGATGCATGCCCCAGGCTGGATGTAGTCAAGCGCTTCGCCTGTATTGAAGGCGCTCGTCGGGCCCTTGCCCGCATAAAGGTGCAATGGGGCAAGTTGGATGTGGAGAAGCTTCTCACGGACCCACCGCCGCCGGGCAAGGAGTATCGCACGTCGGAGAAGTATTATAAAATTTTCCTGAAGGGAGCCTGCGATATTGCAGATGAGTGCTCCCGAAATGTAATTTTTGAGTGAACTCGCTGTATATTTATCCTGTGCGCTGAAAACTTCGTTCATATGCGCCATGAGCAACGCTTGTTTAATTTAAAATATTACCTTCTGTGCGGCCGCTTATAAAATCTGAGAGATGGAAAGTCGTTGGCTTCAGCCCCCAAGCCACAAGTGCTGGGGTGTTCGGGATAAACTTGAGCACTCTTGTTCCCATTTTTGGGTCCATCTAGGGAGGCGCTCAACACGACGAACAAGGCAACCGGACTTATAATGCTTGAACACTCTCACTTAGCCATAGAATTCTATAATTTTAAATTTCGGTGAAGCCCCTGGTATTCGGAAGACCGAATCCGGGGCGCTATCCACGCCTTCATCGGACATTATCCGGAACTTCGCTCGAAGCGGCGTGAGTCTTTAAGGACCCGAAAAAACCTCTCGAACAGCGACCAGTCTCTCGCCTTATCATGCCAGTCAGTTTTAGCTTTCTCCACTGAGGCGTTAACCCGGCTCAACCGAGGCGCAATCGCAGTGGTTCTCCCAGTGCCACCTTAGCCGACAGAACGGAATGTAAGGCACCAAAACATGGGAGCCGGGCAAACCCAACTATTGACCCAAGACATGATTCGGAGCCGATTCATATAATGCTATAAGTTCGGGGTGCCGCACTTGTGAAAGTGTTCGGACTTTATCACACCATAATTTGGGGAACAGAAGCCCCTGGCGTATTTGGCCGTACCAAAATATACGGGTGCAAGATGTCATGTAATGAACATATATGTAAAAGATAATGCAATTGCAATAAAGAGGTGCTGCATTATTTATGAAAGAAAGTCTGATAGTAGATCGAACTGATACAAATAGTGCGGTAAGCAAGGGATTTGGACTAAATAAACATGTTCCCCTCCAGGGATGAGCTGCAGACTTGGTGTATATAATCGAATTTAATGCTCGTAATTGAGACCACCTGAATGTTCGTCGCGGCCTTCTTTAGTCCCTGACTGTTGTATCATGAGTTCGGCAGGTTCGCCACCGGACAGGGCTTCTGGTTAACAGAGTCCTGTGTACATAAAAGAAGAAGAAAAAAAAAAGAAAAGGAGGCACACTTGTGAGCCCCTGGTGTGGTCGAGCCGCACTCTGGGTCCATTGTGATCGTGCCCCTTTCCCTGCACCCATGGTATCTCCAAACTGTAATGATGTACGCGGAGTGTTATTCTTGCGATTATGCGCGGGTGAGGGTTGGGGCCGCATTGCTACGCGCGCTCTGATCGCGCCAGGTGGTCTTGGTTGGTATTGCTCCGGGCGCGCTTTGCTGTATCCGGCTTTTTAACTGCCGGACTTGAGAATTGCCTGAGAAGGCTGCTCTGTACTTCTGCCGCGAGAGCCGCTGTATGTTCCTCCGTTCGGAGGGAGCTTTCCGTATTCCCATTGACCGTGATGACTCCACGAGGGCCTGGCATCTTGAGCTTTAGGTATGCATAATGCGGCACCGCGTTGAATTTTGCAAACGCGGTTCGTCCGAGCAGAGCGTGATAGCCGCTGCGAAACGGGACTATGTCAAAGGTTAACTCTTCGCTTCGGAAATTATCCAGGGATCCGAAGACCACTTCCAGTGTGACTGAGCCTGTACAGTTGGCTTCCACTCCTGGGATGACACCTTTAGAGGTTGTCTTTGTAGGTTTAATCCTTGATGGGTCTATGCCCATTTTGCGCACTGTATCTTGATAAAGCAGGTTCAGGCTGCTACCGCCGTCCATCAGGACCCTCGTGAGGTTTAACCCATCGACGATTGGGTCTAAAACCAATGCGGCAAATCCGCCATGGCGTATGCTGGTCGGATGGTCTCTTCGATCGAAAGTGATCAGGCAAGAGGACCATGGGTTGAACTTTGGGGCGACTGGCTCCATCGCATAGACGTCCCGTAGTGCGCGTTTCCTCTCCCTCTTGGGTATATGGGTCGCGTATATCATATTCACCGTCCGCACTTGTGGGGGAAAACCCTTCTATCCTCTATTGTTCGGCGGCCGGGTCTCTTCCTCGTCGTCGCTATTTAGCCCCTTGTCATTGTTTTCGGCAATTAACTTGCCAGCCTGCTTGAACACCCAACAATCTCTATTGGTGTGGTTAGCTGGCTTTTCAGAGGTGCCGTGTATCTGGCATAAGCGGTCGAGTATTCGGTCCAGATTGGACGGACCCGGAGTGGTTCTTTTAAATGTCTTCTTCCGCTGACCGGGTTTAGAGCCTCGGAATCCGGCATTGACTGCCGTATCCTCCTTATCGTCGCCGTTAATGCGGCGCTTGTTTTTGTTTCGACGTGACCTGCCGTTGTTGTCCTTAGTATCCGGACTGCCAGAATTTTTACGGAGATTGTTGCTGCGGGCTAGCCAGCTGTCCTCTCCCGCACAAAAGCGGGTCATTAACGATGTGAGGGCTGCCATGGATTTTGGCTTTTCCTGCCCCAGGTGCCTGGCTAGCCATTCGTCCCGGATGCTATGTTTGAAGGCTGCAAGGGCCTCTGCATCCGGACAATCGACGATTTGATTTTTCTTCGTCAAGAACCATGTCCAGAATTGTCTGGCCGATTCGTCTGGCTACTGAATGATGTGGCTTAGGTCATCGGCGTCTGGTGGTCGCACATATGTGCCTTGGAAGTTGTCAAGGAATGCGGCCTCTAGGTCTTCCCAACACCCAATCGACTCTGCGGGCAAGCTGTTAAGCCAATGCCGAGCTGGTCCTTTAAGCTTGAGCGGGAGGTACTTGATGGCGTGTAGATCGTCGCCGCGGGCCATATGGATGTGGAGAAGATAGTCTTCGATCCACACCATGGGGTCTGTTGTGCCATCGTAAGATTCGATGTTCACGGGTTTGAACCCTTCGGGGATCTGATGATCCATTACTTCGTCAGTGATGCATAACGGGTGTGCGGCGCCCCTGTTCGTCTCCGGCATCGTCGTCCATAGCGTCGATGTCTTCGGAGTCATAGTCAAGCATGTCGGTTAGATCGTCGACAGTGGCTACAAGGTGGGTGGTGGGTGGGCTCTGAATTTCTTCGTCATCCGTATCCCAGCCATCCTGGCCATAATCCGGCCAGGACTCTCCTGATAACGAGAGATGCTTTAGTGAATTCAAGATATCGCCGAAAGGCGAGCATTGGAAGATGTCCGCGGCGGTGAATTCCATAACCGGCGCCCAATCCGGATCGATTGGTAGGGGCGCGGGAGGTTTGGAGTCCGACGAGGAGTCCGGCGCCTCGGAATCACGAGTTTCGCAGGGGACAATATTAGTGTTCGGCTCCATCGCCGTGGATGTTGGAGCCCCCAGGGCGGCGTCTATCCACCGGCCCTCGATCTGGGCGATCGGCTCCGGGCTAATGGCCGAAGCAGATCCGTGTGCGGCCACCAAGGCACTGTTCGGTGGCAGAGCTAGATCATGCCCATCGTCACAGTGCGGTGCGCTTGGCTATGGCTCGAGTCCGTTGAAGATCAAGTCTCCGCGGACATCGGCCGTGAAGTTTAAGCTTCCAAATCTGACCTGACGGCCAGGGGCGTAGCTTTCGATCTGCTCCAGATGGCCAAGTGAATTGGCCCGCAGGGCGAAGCCGCCGAATACGAAGATCTGTCCGGGGAGAAAAGTCTCACCCTGGACAGCGTTGCTGGTTGAAGATGCCATCAAGCCTATCGGCGACGACATAGAGGAACTCTCAATGAAAGCACCAATGTCGGTGTCAAAACCGGCGGATCTCGGGTAGGGGGTCCCGAACTATGCGTCTAGGCGGATGGTAACAGGAGACAAGGGACACAATGTTTTACCCAGGTTCGGGCCCTCTCGATGGAGGTAAAACACTATGTCCTGCTTGATTAATATTGATGATATGGGTAGTACAAGAGTAGATCTACCACGAGATCAAGGAGGCTAAACCCTGGAAGCTAGCCTATGGTATGATTGTTGAGATGTATGTTGTCCTACGGACTAAAGCCCTCCGGTTTATATAGACACTAGAGAGGGCTAGGGTTACACAGAGTCGGTTACAATGGTAGGAAATCCACATATCCGTATTGCCAAGCTTGCCTTCCGCGCCAAGGAAAGTACCATCCGGACACGAGCCGGAGTCTTCAATCTTGTATCTTCGTAGTCTTGGAGTCTGGCGGATATTGATAGTCCGGCTGTCCGGACACCCCCTAGTCCAGGACTCCCTCACTCCTCCTGTCCTGGACCCTATTCTAGATCCAAAACCTATTGGCAGTGATGAGAAAATGGAAGATGAACCTCCAATATTTGCTGAAGAGGAGGCTGGTCCTAGTAAGAAGAAGAAGAAACGGAAACACGAGACAATAAAGCAGACTCAATGCACAAAAATGTTGGTGAAGCTGATAGATGGGCGATGGGAGGTGACGCAATTTGTTTGTGACCACAATCATCCGCTAGTGAACAAACCTTCGTTGTCCAAATACTTGAGATCCCACCAAGGCATCTCACCTGATGAAAAGGAGTTTTTGCGCATCTTGTATAACTGCAACTTGACTACAGGTGTGGTGTTTCTATATCCCTTACAGAATTAAGTCTCCGTCTAGGCAGACCAGTGGGTAACTGTTATGGTACTCCTGTGCAACTGAAATGTCTTAACTGTGCAACTGGTGTCCAACTTCCCATGCTGTTTCTATATCACTTTGGTGCTTGTTGTGTAACTAGATTACCTTCAGTGTGCAACTACACAAATTTCCTATATGCAAAGTGCAAAATGTTTTTAAAAAGGTGCAGCTAGGTGTCCATTTCCTGCAATTATCTTCCGTGCCAACACATGTCCTATTACTATGCGGCTGGATGTGCGCATTCGTGCGACTAAAAAAGGATATATTGTTTTCTTTTTGTATTATGCAGGACGTATGATTCATATAATGGCAGAGTTCTACGGATCTGAGATGATGGTGTCGTTCAGACCAAAGGCAATAATAAATCTGTGTACAAGTTTCCATAGAGATGACACAAAGGAGGGTGACATGATTGAGACAATTGCGCACTTCAAGGATATATAGAAAACCGATCCAGACTTCTTCTATAAGGTAAAATATGATGAAGAGGACAAAGTTGTCAACATATTTTGGGTGGATGGCTTAGCTCGAAAAGCTTATGCTGAGGCATACCACAGTTGCATATCGTTTGACACTACTTACATGACCAACATGTATAATATGCCATTCGCACCCTTCATTGGAATAAACCGACATGGCCAATCTTTCATGCTCGGTTGCGCGTTTGTGAGGCAGGAGTTGGCATCGAGCTTTGACTGGGTCTTCCAAGCATTCCTAGAGGCTATGGGTGGAAAACCTCCTGACAACTTCATAACCGATCAGGATGGTGCAATGAGGTAGTCAATACAGAGCATCTTTCCAACCACCATGCATCGATGTTGTCGATGGCACATCATGAAGAAGGCACATGAAAAAGTTGGTTGGCTGTTGTGCCGGAATCCAGGGCTCTCTGATGATTTCAACTACTGTGTTTACTTCAGCTTCACTCCAGATGAGTTTGAACAGAATTGGGATGGGTTAATGATGAAGTACGAGGCTATGACACACACTCACTTTGAGAAGTTGTACGAATACAGGCCAACTTGGGTGTCATGCTACTTCAAACACAGGTTCTTCCCCTTCCTGCAGTCTACACAGCGTAGTGAGGGGTTCAACGCCGTCCTAAAAAGATATGTGTGTTGGGAAACGTAGTAATTTCAAAAAAATCCTACGCACACGCAAGATCATGGTGATGCATATTGATACGTCTCCAACGTATCTACTTTTCCAAACACTTTTGCACTTGTTTTGGACTCTAACTTGCATGATTTGAATGAAACTAACCCGGACCGACGCTGTTTTCAGCAGAATTGCCATGATGTTGTTTTATGTGTAGAAAAGAAAAGTTCTCGGAATGTCCTGAAAATCCACGGAGTGACTTTTTGGAAAATATAAAAAAATTTGGCGAAAGAATCAAGACTAGGGGGCCCACACCCTGTCCACGAGACAGGGGGCGCGACCCCTCCTCCTGGGCGTGCCCCCTATCTCGTGGGCCCCCTGGACCTCCACCGACCTCAACTCCAACTCCATATATTCACGTTCGGGGAGAAAAAATCAAGGAGAAAGTTTCATCGCGTTTTACGACACGGAGTCACCGCCAAGCCCTGATCTCTCTCGGGAGGGCTGATCTGGAGTCCGTTCGGGGCTCCGGAGAGGGGGATTCATCGCCGTCGTCATCATCAACCATCCTCCATTACCAATTTCATGATGCTCACCATCGTGCGTGAGTAATTCCATCGTAGGCTTGCTGGACGGTGATGGGTTGGATGAGATTTACCATGTAATCAAGGTAGTTTAATTAGGGTTTGATCCCTAGTATCCACTATGTTCTGAGATTGATGTTGCTATAACTTTGCTATGCTTAATGCTTGTCACTAGGGCCCGAGTGCCATGATTTCAGATCTGAACCTATTATGTTTTCATGAATATATGTGTGTTCTTGATCCTATCTCGCAAGTCTATAGTCACCTATTATGTGTTATGATCCGATACCCCCGAAGTGACAATAATCGGGATACTTCGCGGTGATGACCGTAGTTTGAGGAGTTCATGTATTCACTATGTGCTAATGCTTTGTTCTGGTTCTCTATTAAAAGGAGGCCTTAATATCCCTTAGTTTCCACTAGGACCCTGCTGCCACGGGAGGGTAGGACAAAAGATTGTTGGGGAACGTAGTAATTTCAAAAAATTTCCTACGCACATGCAAGATCATGGTGATGATATAGAAACGAGAGGGGAGAGTGTTTGTCCACGTACCCTCGTAGACCGTAAGCGGAAGCGTTAGCACAATGCGGTTGATGTAGTCGTATGTCTTCACGATCCGACCGATCCAAGCACCGAACGTACGGAGCCTTCGAGTTCAGCACACGTTCAGCTCGATGACGATCTCCGGCCTCCGATCCAGCCGAGCTCCGGAGATGAGTTCCGTCAGCACGATGGCGTGGTGACGATGATGATGTTCTACCGACGCAGGGCTTCGCCTAAACTCTGCGACGATATGGCCGAGGTGGAATATGTTGGAGGGGGGCACCGCACATGCCTAAGGAACGATCCGTAGATGAACTTGTGTCTCTATGGGGTGCCCCCCCGCCCCCGTATATAAAGGAGCCAGGGGGGAGGAGGCGGCCGGCCAAGGAGGGCGCGCCAAGGGGGGAGTCCTACTCCCACCGGGAGTAGGACTCCCTTCTTTCCAAGTAGGAGTAGGAGAAGGGGGAAAGAGGAGGAAGAGGAGAAGGAAAGGGGGGGCGCCGCCACCCTTCCCTTGTCCTATTCGGACTAGGAAGGGGAGGGGCGCGCGGCCCCCTCCTGGTTCCTTCCCTCTTCTCCCTCGAGGCCCATGTAGGCCCAATAACCCCTGGGGGGGTTCCGGTAACCTCCCGGTACTTCGGTAAAATGCCGATTTCACCCGGAACCATTTCGATGTCCAAACATAGGCTTCCAATATATCAATCTTTATGCCTCGACCATTCCGAGACTCGTCGTCATTTCCGTGATCACATCTAGGACTCCAAACAAACTTCGGTACATCAAAACTTATAAACTCATAATAAAACTGTCATCGTAACGTTAAGTGTGCGGACCCTACGGGTTCGAGAACTATGTAGACATGACCTAGAACCATTCTCGGTCAATAACCAATAGCGGGACCTGGATGCCCATATTGGTTCCTACATATTCTACGAAGATCTTTATCGGTCAAACCGCATAACAACATACGTTGTTCCCTTTGTCATCGGTATGTTACTTGCCCGAGATTTGATCATCGGTATCCAATACCTAGTTCAATCTCGTTACCAGCAAGTCTCTTTACTCGTTCTGTAATACATCATCTTATAACTAACTCATTAGTTACAATGCTTGCAAGGCTTAGGTGATGAGTATTACCGAGAGGGCCCAGAGATACCTCTCCGACAATCGGAGTGACAAAACCTAATCTCAAATTATGCCAACCCAACATGTACCTTCGGAAACACCTGTAGAGCACCTTTATAATCACCCAGTTACGTTGTGACATTTGGTAGCACATTAAGTGTTCTTCCGGTAAACGGGAGTTGCACAATCTCATAGTTGCAGGAACTTTGTATAAGTCATGAAGAAAGCAATAGCAATATACTAAACGATCAAGTGCTAGGCTAACAGAATGGGTCATGTCAATCACATAATTCTCCTAATGATGTGATCCCATTAATCAAATGACAACACATGTCTATGGTTAGGAAACATAACCATCTTTGATTAATGAGCTAGTCAAGTAGAGGCATACTAGTGACTTTATGTTTGTCTATGTATTCACACATGTATCATGTTTCCGGTCAATACAATTCTAGCATGAATAATAAACGTTTATCATGATATGAGGAAATAAATAATAACTTTATTATTGCCTCTAGGGCATATTTCCTTCAGTCTCCCACTTGCACTAGAGTCAATAATCTAGATTACATGGTAATGATTCTAACACCCATGGAGTCTTGGTGCCGATCATGTTTTGCTCGTGAGAGAGGCTTAGTCAACGGGTCTGCAACATTCAGATCCGTATGTATCTTGCAAATCTCTATGTCTCCCACTTGGACTTGGTCCCGAATGGAATTGAAGCGTCTATTGACGTGCTTGGTCCTCTTGTGAAATCTGGATTCCTTTTGTCACAGAAGATCTTCATTGGTCCCGATGCACTAGGTATGACACCTAGATCGGAAATGAACTCCTTCATCCAGACTCCTTCATTTGCTGCTTTCGAAGCAGCTATGTACTCCGCTTCACATGTAGATCCCGCTACGACGCTTTGTTTAGAACTGCACCAACTTACAGCTCCACCGTTTAATAAAAACACGTATCCGGTTTGCGATTTAGAATCATCCGGATCAGTGTCAAAGCTTGCATCACCGTAACCATTTACGACTAGCTCTTTGTCACCTCCATATACGAGAAACATATCCTGAGTCCTTTTCAGGTATTTCAGGATGTTCTTGACCGCTTTCCAGTGATCCACTCCTGGATTACTTTGGTACCATCCTGCCAAGCTTATTGCTAAGCATACATCAGGTCTGGTACACAGCATTGCATACACGATAGAGCATATGGCTGAAGCATAGGGAACATTTTTCATTTTCTCTCTATCTTCTACTGTGGTCGGGCATTGAGTTTGACTCAACTTCACACCTTGTAGCACAGGCAAGAATCCTTTCTTTGCCTGATCCATTTTGAACTTTTTCAAAATTTTGTCAAGGTATGTGCTTTGTGAAAGTCCTATTAAGCGTCTTGATCTATCTCTATAGATCTTGATGCCCAATATGTAAGCAGCTTCACCGAGGTCTTTCATTGAAAAACTTTTATTCAAGTATCCCTTTATGCTATCCAGAAATTCTATATCATTTCCAATTAATAATATGTCATCTACATATAAAACTAGAAATGCTACAGAGATCCCACTCACTTTCTTGTAAATACAGGCTTCTCCAAAAGTCTGTATAAAACCATATGCTTTGATCACACTATCAAATCGTTTATTCCAACTCCGAGATGCTTGCACCAGTCCATAAATGGAACGCTGGAGCTTGCACACTTTGTTAGCACCTTTTGGATCAACAAAACCTTCCGGCTGCATCATATACAACTCTTCTTCTAGAAATCCATTCAAGAATGCAGTCTTGACATCCATTTGCCAAATTTCATAATCATGAAATGCAGCAATAGCTAACATGATTTGGACAGACTTAAGCATTGCTACGGGTGAGAAAGTCTCATCGTAGTCAACCCCTTGAACTTGTCGAAAACCTTTTGCAACAAGTCGAGCTTTATAGACAGTTATATTACCATCAGCGTCAGTCTTCTTCTTAAAGATCTATTTATTCTCAATGGCTTGCTGATCATCGGGCAAGTCAACCAAAGTCCATACTTTGTTTTCATACATGGATCCCATCTCAGATTTCATGGCCTCTAGCCATTTTGCGGAATCTGGGCTCATCATCGCTTCCTCATAGTTCGTAGGTTCATCATGGTCAAGTAACATGACTTCCAGGATAGGATTACCATACCATTCTGGTGCGGATCTTACTCTGGTAGACCTAGGAGGTTCAGTAGAAACTTGATCTGAAGTTTCATGATCAGTATCATTAGCTTCCTCACTAATTGGTGTAGTCGTCACAGGAACCGGTTCTCGTGATGAACTACTTTCCAATAAGGGAGTAGATACAATTATCTCATCAAGTTCTACTTTCCTCCCACTCACTTCTTTCGAGAGAAACTCCTTCTCTAGAAAGGATCCATTCTTAGCAACGAATGTCTTGCCTTCGGATCTGTGATAGAAGGTGTACCCAACAGTCTCTTTTGGGTATCCTATGAAGACACATTTCTCCGATTTGGGTTCGAGCTTATCTGGTTGAAGTTTCTTCACATAAGCATCGCAGCCTCAAACTTTAAGAAACGACAACTTTGGTTTCTTGCCAAACCACAGTTCATAAGGCGTCGTCTCAACGGATTTTGATGGTGCCCTATTTAACGTGAATGCGGCCGTCTCTAAAGCATAACCCCAAAACGATAGCGGTAAATCGGTAAGAGACATCATAGATCGCACCATATCAAGTAAAGTACGATTACGACGTTCGGACACACCATTTCGTTGTGGTGTTCCGGGTGGCGTGAGTTGCAAAACTATTCCGCATTGTTTCAAATGTAAACCAAACTCGTAACTCAAATATTCTCCTCCACGATCAGATCGTAGAAACTTTATTTTCTTGTTACGATGATTTTCCACTTCACTCTGAAATTCTTTGAACTTTTCAAATGTTTCAGACTTGTGCTTCATTAAGTAGATATACCCATATCTGCTCAAATCATCTGTGAAGCTGAGAAAATAACGATATCCGCCACGAGCCTCAATATTCATCGGACCACATACATCTGTATGTATGATTTCCAACAAATCTGTTGCTCTCTCCATAGTACTGGAGAACGGCGTTTTAGTCATCTTGCCCATGAGGCACGGTTCGCAAGTACCAAGTGATTCATAATCAAGTGATTCCAAAAGTCCATCAGTATGGAGTTTCTTCATGCGCTTTACTCCGATATGACCCAAACGGCAGTGCCACAAATAAGTTGCACTATCATTATCAACTCTGCATCTTTTTATTTCAACACTATGAATATGTGTATCACTACTATCGAGATTTAATAAAAATAGACCACTCTTCAAGGGTGCATGACCATAAAAGATATTACTCATATAAATAGAACAACCATCATTCTCTAATTTAAATGAATAACCGTCTCGCATCAAACAAGATCCAGATATAATGTTCATGCTCAACGCTGGCACCAAATAACAATTATTCAGGTCTAAAACTAATCCCGAAGGTAGATGTAGAGGTAGCGTGCCGACCGCGATCACATCAACTTTGGAACCGTTTCCCACGCGCATCGTCACCTCGTCCTTGGCCAGTGCTCGCTTATTCCGTAGTCCCTGTTTCGAGTTGCAAATATTAGCAACAGAACCAGTATCAAATACCCAGGTGATACTACGAGCTCTAGTTAGGTACACATCAATAACATGTATATCACATATACCTTTGTTTACTTTGCCATCCTTCTTATCCGCCAAATACTTGGGGCAGTTCCGCTTCCAGTGACCAGTCTGCTTGCAGTAAAAGCAGTCAATTTCAGGCTTAGGTCCAGACTTGGGTTTCTTCTCTTGAGCAGAAACTTGCTTGCTGTTCTTCTTGAAGTTCCCCTTCTTCTTCCCTTTGCCCTTTTTCTTGAAACTAGTGGTCTTGTTGACCATCAACACTTGATGCTACTTTTTGATTTCTACCTCCGCAGCTTTTAGCATTGCGAAGAGCTCGGGAATAGTCTTGTTCATCCCTTGCATATTATAGTTCATCACAAAGCTCTTGTAGCTTGGTGGCAGTGATTGGAGAATTCTGTCAATGACGCTATCATCAGGAAGATTAACTCCCAGTTGAATCAAGTGATTATTTTACCTAGACATTCTGAGTATATGCTCACTGACAGAACTATTCTCCTCCATCTTGCAGCTGTAGAACTTATTGGAGACTTCATATCTCTCAATCCGGGCATTTGCTTGAAATATTAACTTCAACTCCTGGAACATCTCGTATGCTCCATGACGTTCAAAACGTCGTTGAAGACTCGGTTCTAAGCCGTAAAGCATGGCACACTGAACTATAGAGTAGTCATCAGCTTTGCTTTGCCAGACGTTCTTAACGTCGTTAGTTGCATCAGCAGCAGGCCTGGCACCCAGCGGTGCTTCCAGGATGTAACTTTTTTGTGCAGCAATGAGGATAATCCTCAGGTTACGGACCCAGTCCGTGTAATTGCTACCATCATCTTTCAACTTTGCTTTCTCAAGGAACGCATTAAAATTCAACGGAACAACAGCACGAGCCATCTATCTACAAAAAAACATAGACAAGCAAAATACTATCAGGTACTAAGTTCATGATAAATTTAAGTTCAATTAATCATATTACTTAAGAACTCCCACTTAGATAGACATCTCTCTAGTCATCTAAGTGATCACGTGATCCAAATCAACTAAACCATAACCGATCATCACGTGAGATGGAGTAGTTTTCAATGGTGAACATCACTATGTTGATCATATCTACTATATGATTCACGCTCGACCTTTCGGTCTCCGTGTTCCGAGGCCATATCTGCATATGCTAGGCTCGTCAAGTTTAACCTGAGTATTCCGCGTGTGCAAAACTGGCTTGCACCCGCTGTAGATGGGCGTAGAGCTTATCACACCCGATCATCACGTGGTGTCTCGGCACGACGAACTTTGGCAACGGTGCATACTCAGGGAGAACACTTCTTGATAATTTTAGTGAGAGATCATCTTAAAATGCTACCGTCAATCAAAGCAAGATAAGATGCATAAAGGATAAACATCACATGCAATCAATATACAAGTGATATGATATGGCCATCATCATCTTGTGCTTGTGATCTCCATCTCCGAAGCACCGTCGTGATCACCATCGTCACCGGCGCGACACCTTGATCTCCATCGTAGCTTCATTGTCGTTACGCCATCTATTGCTTCTACGACTATCGCTACCGTTTAGTGATAAAGTAAAGCAATTACAGGGCGTTTGCATTTCATACAATAAAGCGACAACCATATGGCTCCTACCAGTTGCTGATAACTTCGGTTACAAAACATGATCATCTCATACAATAAAATATAGCATCACGTCTTGACCATATCACATCACAACATGCCCTGCAAAAACAAGTTAGACGTCCTCTACTATGTTGTTGCAAATTTTACGTGGCTGCTACGGGCTTAGCAAGAACCGTTCTTACCTACGCATCAAAAACCACCACGATAGCTCGTCAAGTTGATGCTGTTTTAACCTTCGCAAGGACCGGGCGTAGCCACACTCGATTCAGCTAAAGTGAGAGAGATAGACACCCGCCAACCACCTTTAAGCACGAGTGCTCGTAACGGTGAAACCAGTCTCGCGTAAGCGTACGCGTAATGTCGGTCCGGGCCGCTTCATCTCACAATACCGCCGAACCAAAGTATGACATGCTGGTAAGCAGTATGACTTGTATCGCCCACAACTCACTTGTGTTCTACTCATGCATATAACATCAATGCATAAAACCTGGCTCGGATGCCACTGTTGGGGAGCGTAGTAATTTCAAAAAATTTCCTACGCACATGCAAGATCATGGTGATGATATAGCAACGAGAGGGGAGAGTGTTCGTCCACGTAACCTCGTAGACCGTAAGCGGAAGCGTTAGCACAACGCGGTTGATGTAGTCGTACGTCTTCACGATCCGACCGATACAAGCACCGAACGTACGGAGCCTCCGAGTTCAGCACACGTTTGCTCGATGACGATCTCCGACCTCCGATCCAGCCGAGCTCCGGAGATGAGTTCCGTTAGCACGACGGTGTGGTGACGATGATGATGTTCTACCAGCGCAGGGCTTCGCCTAAACTCTGCGACGATATGACCGAGGTGGAATATGGTGGAGGGGGGCACCGCACACGGCTAAGGAACGATCCATAGATCAACTTGTGTCTCCATGGGGTGACCCCCGCCCCCGTATATAAAGGAGCCAGGGGGGAGGAGGCGGCCGGCGAAGGAGGGCGCGCCAAGGGGGGAGTCCTACTCCCACCAGGAGTAGGACTCCCTTCTTTCCAAGTAGGAGTAGGAGAAGGGGGAAAGAGGAGGAAGAGGAGAAGGAAAGGAGGGGCGCCCCCCTTCCCTTGTCCTATTCAGACTAGGAAGGGGAGGGGCGCGTGGCCCCCTCCTGGTTCCTTCCCTCTTCTCCCTCGAGGCCCATGTAGGCCCAATAACCCCCGGGGGGGGGGGGGGTTCCGGTAACCTCCCGGTACTCCGGTAAAATGCCGATTTCACCCGAAACCATTTCGATGTCCAAACATAGGCTTCCAATATATCAATCTTTATGTCTCGACCATTCAGAGATTCCTCGTCATAACCGTGATCACATCCAGGACTCCGAACAAACTTCGGTACATCAAAACTTATAAACTCATAATAAAACTGTCATCGTAACGTTAAGCGTGCGGACCCTACGGGTTCAAGAACTATGTAGACATGACCTAAACCATTCTCGGTCAATAACCAATATCAGGACCTGGATGCCCATATTGGTTCCTACATATTCTACGAAGATCTTTATCGGTCAAACCGCATAACAACATACGTTGTTCCCTTTGTCATCGGTATGTTACTTGCCCGAGATTCGATCGTCGGTATCCAATACCTAGTTCAATCTCGTTACCGGCAAGTCTCTTTACTCGTTCTGTAATACATCATCTTATAACTAACTCATTAGTTACAATGCTTGCAAGTCTTAGGTGATGAGTATTATCGATAGGGCCCAAAGATACCTCTCTGATAATCGGAGTGACAAAACCTAATCTCGAATTATGCCAACCCAACATGTACCTTCGGAAACACCTGTAGAGCACCTTTATAATCACCCAGTTATGTTGTGACGTTTGGTAGCACACAAAGTGTTCTTCCGGTAAACGGTAGTTGCACAATCTCATAGTTGCAGGAACTTTGTATAAGTCATGAAGAAAGCAATAGCAATATACTAAACGATCAAGTGCTAGGCTAACGGAATGGGTCATGTCAATCACATCATTCTCCTAATGATGTGATCCCATTAATCAAATGACAACACATGTCTATGGTTAGGAAACATAACCATCTTTGATTAATGAGCTAGTCAAGTAGAGGCATACTAGTGACTTTATGTTTGTCTATGTATTCACACATGTATCATTTTTCCGGTCAATACAATTCTAGCATGAATAATAAACGATTATCATGATATGAGGAAATAAATAATAACTTTATTATTGCCTCTAGGGCATATTTCCTTCAAAGATGTCATGCAAGTTCTTTTCCATAAGGACGTATGACTATTTACGGAATACATGCCTACATTACATTGATGAACTGGAGCTAGTTCTGTGTCACCCTATGTTATAGCTATTACATGAGGAATCACATCCGGCATAATTATCCATCACTGATCCATTGCCTACGAGCTTTTCACATGTTGTTCTTCGCTTATTTACTTTTCCGTTGCCACTGTTACAACTTCTACGAAAGCCAAAAACTATTCTCTTTACTTTTGCTACTGTTACCTTTATTATCATACTACTTTGCTACTAAATACTTTGCTGCAGATACCAGGTTATCCAGGTGTGGTTGAATTGACAACTCAACTGCTAATACTCAAGAATATTCTTTGGCTCTCCTTGTGTCGAATCAATAAATTTGGGTCGAATACTTTACCCTCGAAAGCTGTTGCGATCCCCTACACTTGTGGGTTATCGAGACTAATTTCTGGCGCTGTTGCCGGGGAGCATAGCTCTATTCTCTGAGTCACTTGGGATTTATATCTGTTGATTACTATGAAGAACTTGAAAGACGAAAGAACCAAGATTTTACCCTCAACTACGAGGGGAGGTAAGGAACGGCCATCTAGCTTTGCACTAGATTCTCCTTCTGTTATTAGTAAGCTTGCGACACCTAAACCTGCTACTGCTATGAATTTTGATATGTCGCATGTTATTGATGATGACACTTCTGCTTTGCATGATACTTATGATGAAACTACTTCTGTGCGTGATACTACTTTGCCATTAGGTTAATTTCTTGATGAATAACTTGCTAGAGTTAGGGGGAATGAAATTATTGAAGATGCTATTATTGATGATAGTGATGATGAAAATTCTCCCAATGATTATGAATTACCTATTGTTCCTGAGGGTTATGTTATGAATGAAGAAGCTGCTAGAGCTATCTTTGCTTGCAATGATAGATATGATCTTAAGAAGTTATTAGCTAAATGGAAGCAGCAGTCTCTTAATGCTAGAATGAAACCTGACCCTGCTTTTGCTACTTCACCTATCTGTGTTACTGATAAGGATTATGAATTCTCTATTGTTCCTGAAATTATTACTTTAGTTGAATCTGATCCTTTTTATGGCCTTGAATCTGAAACTGTTGTGGCACATCTTACCAAGTTAAATGATATAGCCACCCTGTTTACTAATGATGAGAAGTCTCGCTATTATTATATCCTTAAGATATTTCCGTTCTCGTTAAAGGGTGATGCTAAGACTTGGTATAATTCTCTTGCTCCTGGTTGTGTGCGTAGTCCCCAGGATATGATTTATTACTTCTCTGCTAAATATTTCCCTGCTCATAAGAAACAAGCTGCCTTGCGGGAAATATATAACTTTGTGCAAATCAAAGAAGAGAGTCCCCCACAAGCTTGGGGGAGGCTTCTTCGGTTACTTAATGCTTTGCATGATCATCCTCTCAAGAAAAATGAAATACTTGATTTCTTTTATAATGGACTAACCGATGCTTCCAAGGACTACTTGGATAGTTGTGGTGGTTGTGTTTTTAGGGAAAGAACTGTCGACGAAGATGAATTATTATTGAATAATATGTTGACTAATGAAAATAATTGGACTCTTCCCGAGCCAATTCCTGAGGCAATTCCTGAACCAATTGAGCCAACTCCTAAGCCTATTCCTAAACCCACTCCGAAGAAGAGAGGTGTTTTATTTCTCAGTCCTGAAGATATGCAAGAGGCAAAGAAATCAATGAAAGAAAAAGGTATTAAAGCTGAAGATGTTAAGAATTTACCACCTATTGAAGAAATACATGGTCTTAATATACAGCCTGTTGAAGAACCACATTGTCTTGATAACCCGACATAGGTAGTAAAGGTAAATTCTCTCTATAGATATGATAAAGTTGAAATCCCCTCTACTAAATTTCATAGCCCATGCTTAGATGAATTTGATGACTTTATGGCTAGACAAGAAAGTTTTAATGCTTATGTTGGTAGAGAGCTAAAGAATAATGCTTTCGAGATAGGACGTATGAGCGATAATATGGCTAGAGTTAAAGGTGAACTTAAACTCATTAGCAAATATACTCATATGGTTGCTACTCAAGCTGAGCAAGTAGTTAAAGCTCAAAATGATTTGCTTGATGAATTAAATAATAAAAATGACTTTGTTGTTAGAGTGGCTACTAGAACTGGTAGAATGACTCAGGAACCTTTGTATCCTGAAGGCCACCCTAAGAGAATCGAGCAGGATTCTCAAAGAAATAATTTAGAGGCACCTAGTTCTTCTAAAAAGAAGAAAAAGAAAAACGATAGAACTTTGCATGCTTCTAGTGAACCTACTGTAGACACACCTGAGAATCCCAATGATATTTCTATTTCTGATGCTAAAACTCAATCAGGTGATGAACATGAACCTAGAGATAATGTTAATGATAGGACGTCGATAACTGCCACACGTGTGGCAGGAAAGGAGACGCACCACACGTCTCTAATGCAAATAGATTGTCACGTCATCACATGCATGCATGCGAGAATCTTTTCAGATCTTCAGTTTTTAAAATGTTTTATCTCTTAAATGAAAAATCCGATTGAAGATCCGTTTACCATTAAATCCCTCGCGACGAGATCTTCAAAACTAGATCTCATATCGATATATTTCGGCCAAATTTTTTTCCGGTTAAAAGTTGCCATGTCTATTGCACATGAATTGCCATGATATTTACACTAAAGTTGCCATGATATGTTTCAACTATTTTTTTACATTTAAAAGTAAATTTTAACATATTATAAAATGGAGAATTAAGAAACTAGACTTGCCATGCACCATAAACTAAAATTGCCATGATACATGCACTTAAAATTGCCATGGTTCAATAAAAAAAATATTTTCATGGTTAAAGTACTGGAATTGCCATCGTCAAAAAACTAAAATTGCCATGATCTACAAACTAAAATTGCCACATGGCAACTTTAGTTTAAGCACTATGGCAACTATAGTGTAAACATCATGGCAACTTCTGGGCAAAAAATTTTTTTGTCGAAACATATCAACATGGGGTCTAGTTTTGAAGATCTCGTCAAGACGGATTTAATGGTGAAAACGGATTTTAGTTCGCTTTTTTATTTAGGAGATAAAACATTTTTAAGCCGAAAACCAAAAAGATTTCTGCTGATGTCATCTATTCATACGTGGCAAAATGAGTGGTGATGGAGGCGTGTGGGCGATCTGCAAACGCCCACACGTGTGGGGGTTAGTTTTTCCGTAATGATAATGTTCATGTTGATGCTCAACCTAGCAAAAACAATGATGTAGAGATTGAACCTGCTGTTGATCTTGATAACCCACAATCAAATAATCAACATTATGATAAGAGAGATTTTGTTGCTATGAAGCACGGTAGAGAAAGAGAACCATGGGTTCAGAAACCCATGCCCTTTCCTCCTAAACCATCCAAGACAAAGGATGATGAGGATTTTAAGCGCTTTGCTGAAATGATTAGACCTATTTTCTTACGTATGTGCTTAACTAATATGCTTAAAGTAAATCCTTATGCTAAGTATATGAAGGATATCATCACAAATAAAAGAAAGATACCGGAAGCTGAAATTTCCACCATGGTTGCTAATTACACTTTTAAGGGTGGAATACCAAAGAAACTTGGAGATCGGGGTGTACCAACTATACCATGCTCCATTAAAAGAAATTATGTTAGAACTGCCTTATGTGACCTTGGAGCTGGTGTTAGTGTTATGCCTCTCTCTTTATATCGTAGACTTGAATTGAATAAGTTGACACCTACTGAAATATCTTTGCAAATGGCCGATAAATCAACTACTATACCTGTTGGTATTTGTGAGGATGTGCTTGTTGTGGTTGCAAATGTCACTATCTTAACGGACTTTGTCATTCTTGATATTCCTGAGGACGATAGTATGTCGATTATCCTTGGTAGACCTTTTCTTAATACTGCAGGGGCTATTATTGATTGCAACAAAGGCAATGTCACTTTTCATGTTAATGGTAATGAGCATACGGTACACTTTCCGAGGAAACAGTCTCAAGTTCATAGCATCAATTCTATTGGAAAAGTTCCAACTATTATTATTGGAGGTTTTGAATTTCCTCTCCCTATTGTCAAGAAAAAGTATGATATTCTTATTGTTGGGGATTTTCATATCCCCGTTGAGGTAACTTAGTGTTATTCGAAATTTCTCCGGTTCCATGTTATTCGGAATGAGTTCGTTAACAAGACTTGATCAACCTTGTTAGTGGATTCATTTTGATGATCATGAGATGGATGAAACTAGAAGGCACAACCTTCTGTACCCTCTTTTTACTTTCTGTTATTAGAATAAATAAAGCAAAAATAGTATTACCTGTCTGTTTTTTGAATTATCTGTGCAATAAAAAATATCCCGAAAATAAAAGTGCTCCAAATGCCCTGCAAATTTAGTATGATTTTTATGGAATATTTGAGGATTTTAGGCACTGAAATCACTGCAGGAGGGGCAAGCACCAGGCCACGAGAGTGGAGGGTGCGCCCCCTGTCTTGTGGGCCCCTAGTGGCCCCCCTCCACTTATGCCAGCACCCACACACTTCATCTTCTACCAAAAAAAATCCCCATCCAGCTCAAGCACGAGTTCTAGCTCATTTTGCTGCGATTTTCGATCTCCTTGCTCAAAGCTCCATTCACAAAACTGCTTTGGGAGATTGTTGCTTGGTATGTGACTCCTCCATTGGTCCAATTAGTTTTTGTTCTAGTGCTTTATTCATTGCAAATTTTTTCTGCATAGGTGACCATGTTCTTGAGCTTGCATGTTGAATTTATGAGGTCCCAAGCAATTCCAACGCATGATATAGGCTCTAGGCACTTGTAGGAGTAGTTGCTATCAATCTTGTTTAGTTTTATTCACTTTTATTTTGAAGTTACTAAAATTTCAGAAATTTTCAGAAAATGTTAAGGAAATTTTTGAGGGGCTCTTCTAGCCAAGGCTCTCAGGAAAAACAAGCTAAAGAGAAGGAAAAAGCCAAGTATAGCCTTCCTCGCTTAGCGGAAGTACGGTCGTGTGAACGGCCATGCGATGATTTCTTGAAAGAAGCTGGAATTCATGAAGATTTTTATTCTTTGATCGAGAATGCAGGCCTCCCCGGTTTCATGAACGACCGGATCGATCAGTATCTCCTACTCACCAATACTTTCATGCAAAACTTTTATTATTATCCAAAGAAGTCACCGCCCTCAGTATCATTTCACTTATATGATGGATTCAGAGAAATGTCTTTACGTTATTTTTGCACGGTGTGTAGGATACCCTATGAGGGAGAATTAGAGGAACCCCATCGTAAAGATGTGGATGGCTTTGTTAACACTATAGCAGTAGAGGAACCAAAGAAGGGTTCCGAGGCAAAAATCTCTAGCATACACTTTCCTGTTTTACGCTACTTTGCCATATTTGCTAGTAGATGCTTGATTGGTCGTGAAAATAGAGGAAATTTCAGTGTTCCTGATATTATCATTCTTCAACATGCCTTGCTTGGGGACAATAGTTTCAGTATGGGTGCCGTCGTTGCTAAGCGGCTAGCCCTTAATCGTACAAAGGGCCCCATATTTGGAGGTATCTATGCTTCACGTCTTGCTAGACATTTTCAGATACCCATTAGGCACCATGAGAAAGAGGAGACAAAACTGCCTCCTCACATTTTAGATTACAAGAGCATGGTAGCACACAAGTTTATTGTTGATAACGAAGAGAAGATGCTCTTGTATAAACTTAGATTTAATAAGAAACACATTGAGATTATTATTTTGCCTGTGCCTCTGTTGTTTGATTTGCTTGCAGAAAATTTTCTTGTCACGCTAGAAGCGGTGTACAATCATCGAGCCCAAGCTTTTACTCCAGAACCTGAACCTGAGCCAGAACCTGAACTGGACCCTTATCATGCATCATCTGTCCAGTGGGATCCGAAGATGACCAGCCAGTGGTATCCTGATTACACCTCCCAGTACACCGGGGAGAGTAGCAGCAGTCCTTGGTATTAAACCAACTTAGGCCAAAAGCCTAAGCTTGGGGGAGTACGTATTTCTCACCGACTTTACATTCATGTTCACACACTAGTCATCGGTGCTCATACTCTTTCATTGTATTATCCATGCTAGTTTAAATTTCTTTTTCTAGCTTTCTTCTTGTGTGTTTGATAAACCTTAAGAAAAACCAAAAAAATTAGTTAGTTTAATTTATATGCTTGTAGTGGAATTAAAATGAAAACCATAAAAGATTTCTAGTTCTTCTTTTTTACTTGTTGGGAGCTTTCCCGTGTAAATAGTTTTCTTTTCTTTTCTTTTCTTTTCTTTGGGGGTCGAGAAGACCATATTGAAAATGCTTAGTGGCTCTCATATGCATGATTGTTTATTTAATTTAGAGCCCATATTACCCTATCTTCTCTCTTGAGTTGAATGCTTGCAGATTCCAGCTTAGTCCAATGCACATGCACTCTTATTATTATACACATCGTTCGGTCGTGCGAGTGAAAGGCAATAATGACGATATATGATGAACTTATTGAGATGAGAAAAGCTGGTATGAACTCGACCTCTCTTGTTTTTGTAAATATGATGAGTTCATCATTTCTGATTTAGTTATTATGAATTAAACATATTTGCAATGACATTTAGAGATTATAGTTGCTTGTGTCATGCTTGATTAGCTATGAGTTATAATGGTTTACCTTGCGTGCCAACATGCTATTAGAATGATTATGATGTGGTATGATGGGATGGTATCCTCCTTTGAATGAATTGAGTGACTCGACTTGGCACATGTTCACGCATGTAGTTGAAACAAATCAACATAGCCTTCATGATATTTATGTTCATGGTAGATTATATCCTACTCATGCTTGTACTCGGTGTGAATTAATTTTAATGCATGTTTATGACTATTGTCGCTCTCTCAGTTGGTCGCTCCTAGTCTTTTGCTAGCCTTCACCTATACTAAGCGGGAATACTACTTGTGCATCCAACTCCTTAAACCCCAAAGTTGTTCCATATGAGTCCACTATACCTTCCTATATGCGGTATTTACCTGTCGTTCCAAGTAAATTTGTATGTGCCAAACTCCAAACCTTCAAATGAAATTCTGTTTTGTATGCTCGAGCAGCTCATGTTACAACTAGGGCTGCCTATATCTTCCATGCTAGGTGGGTTATTCTCAAGAGGGGTGGACTCTGCTCCTCATTCACGAGAAAGGGCCGCTAACCGGGATGCCCAGTCCCATGATCCAAAAAGATCAAAGCAAATCAAAATAATTAAACAAAACTCCCCCAGGGTTGTTGTTAGTTGGAGGCACTCGTTGTTTCGAGCAAGCCATGGATTGATGCTTGTTGGTGGTTGGGGGAGTATATAAACCTTTACCATTCTGTTTGGGAACTGCCTATAATGCATGTAGTATGGAAGATACAGCCATCTCATAGTTGCTGAATTGATAGTGAAAGTATGCCGCTCAAAATATTATTCAATCTCTATTTTAAAATCGAGCTCTGGCACCTCTACAAATCCCTGCTTCCCTCTGCGAAGGGCCTATTTATTTACTTTTATGTTGAGTCATCACCCTTCTTATTAAAAAGCACCCGCTGGAGAGCACACTGTCATTTGCATTCATTACTATTGGTTTATATTGGGTATGACTTACAATGTTTAGTCAGTCCTTATCTTTAAAGGTGCTCTGCATTTATGTTTTGCGGTCTTAGAAAGGGCTAGCGAGATACCATTTTGTTATATCATGTTATGATTATTTTGAGGAAGTGTTGTCATCCGAGTTTTATTATTATGGCTCGCTAGCTGATTATGCTATTGATATGAGTAATTGTGAGACTTGCTTGAGGACAAGCAAAGGTTTAAGCTTGGGGGAGTTGATACGTCTCCAACGTATCTACTTTTCCAAACACTTTTGCCCTTGTTTTGGACTCTAACTTGCATGATTTGAATGAAACTAACCCGGACTGACGTTGTTTTCAGCAGAACTGCCATGATGTTGTTTTATGTGTAGAAAAAAAAGTACTCGGAATGTCCTGAAAATCCACGGAGCGACTTTTTGGAAAATATAAAAAATACTGGCGAAAGAATCAAGACAAGGGGGCCCACACCCTATCCACGAGACAGGGGGCGCGCCCCCTCCTCCTGGGCGCACCCCCTATCTCGTGGCCCCCCTGGACCTCCACCGACCTCAACTCCAACTCCATATATTCACGTTCGGGGAGAAAAAAATCAAGGAGAAAGTTTCATCGCGTTTTACGACACGGAGCCGCCGCCAAGCCCTAATCTCTCTCGGGAGGGCTGATCTGGAGTCCATTCGGGGCTCCGGAGAGAGGGATTCGTCGCCGTCGTCATCATCAACCATCCTCCATCACCAATTTCATGATGCTCACCACCGTGCGTGAGTAATTCCATCGTAGGCTTGCTGGACGGTGATGGGTTGGATGAGATTTACCATGTAATCAAATTAGTTTTGTTAGGGTTTGATCCCTAGTATCCACTATGTTCTGAGATTGATATTGCTATGACTTTGCTATGCTTAATGCTTTTCACTAGGGCCCGAGTGCCATGATTTCAGATCTGAACCTATTATGTTTTGATGAATATGTGTGTGTTCTTGATCCTATCTTGCAAGTCTATAGTCACCTATTATGTGTTATGATCCGACAACCCCGAAGTGACAATAATCGGGATACTTCTCGGTGATGATCGTAGTTTGAGGAGTTCACGTATTCACTATGTGCTAATGCTTTGTTCCGGTTCTCTATTAAAAGGAGGCCTTAATATCCCTTAGTTTCCGCTAGGACCCCACTGCCACGGGAGGGTAGGACAAAAGATGTCATGCAAGTTCTTTTCCATAAGCACGCATGACTATTTACGAAATACATGCCTACATTACATTGATGAACTGGAGCTAGTTCTGTGTCATGTTATAGCTATTACATGAGGAATCGCATCCGGCATAATTATCCATCACTGATCCATTGCCTACGAGCTTTTCACATGTTGTTCTTCGCTTATTTACTTTTCCGTTGCTACTGTTACAACTACTACGAAAGCCAAAAACTATTCTCTTTACTTTTGCTACTGTTACCTTTATTATCATACTACTTTGCTACTAAATACTTTGCTGCAGATACCAAGTTATCCAGGTGTGGTTGAATTGACAACTCAACTACTAATACTCAAGAATATTCTTTGGCTCTCCTTGTGTCGAATCAATAAATTTGGGTCGAATACTTTACCCTCGAAAGCTGTTGCGATCCCCTACACTTGTGGGTTATCGAGACTAATTTCTGGCGCTGTTGCCGGGGAGCATAGCTCTATTCTCTGAGTCACTTGGGATTTATATCTGTTGATTACTATGAAGAACTTGAAAGACGAAAGAACCAAGATTTTACCCTCAACTACGAGGGGAGGTAAGGAACGGCCATCTAGCTTTGCACTAGATTCTCCTTCTGTTATTAGTAAGCTTGCGACACCTAAACCTGCTACTGCTATGAATTTTGATATGTCGCATGTTATTGATGATGACACTTCTGCTTTGCATGATACTTATGATGAAACTACTTCTGTGCGTGATACTACTTTGCCATTAGGTTAATTTCTTGATGAATAACTTGCTAGAGTTAGGGGGAATGAAATTATTGAAGATGCTATTATTGATGATAGTGATGATGAAAATTCTCCCAATGATTATGAATTACCTATTGTTCCTGAGGGTTATGTTATGAATGAAGAAGCTGCTAGAGCTATCTTTGCTTGCAATGATAGATATGATCTTAAGAAGTTATTAGCTAAATGGAAGCAGCAGTCTCTTAATGCTAGAATGAAACCTGACCCTGCTTTTGCTACTTCACCTATCTGTGTTACTGATAAGGATTATGAATTCTCTATTGTTCCTGAAATTATTACTTTAGTTGAATCTGATCCTTTTTATGGCCTTGAATCTAAAACTGTTGTGGCACATCTTACCAAGTTAAATGATATAGCCACCCTGTTTACTAATGATGAGAAGTCTCGCTATTATTATATCCTTAAGATATTTCCGTTCTCGTTAAAGGGTGATGCTAAGACTTGGTATAATTCTCTTGCTCCTGGTTGTGTGCGTAGTCCCCAGGATATGATTTATTACTTCTCTGCTAAATATTTCCCTGCTCATAAGAAACAAGCTGCCTTGCGGGAAATATATAACTTTGTGCAAATCAAAGAAGAGAGTCCCCCACAAGCTTGGGGGAGGCTTCTTCGGTTACTTAATGCTTTGCATGATCATCCTCTCAAGAAAAATGAAATACTTGATTTCTTTTATAATGTACTAACCTATGCTTCCAAGGACTACTTGGATAGTTGTGGTGGTTGTGTTTTTAGGGAAAGAACTGTCGACGAAGATGAATTATTATTGAATAATATGTTGACTAATGAAAATAATTGGACTCTTCCCGAGCCAATTCCTGAGGCAATTCCTGAACCAATTGAGCCAACTCCTAAGCCTATTCCTAAACCCACTCCGAAGAAGAGAGGTGTTTTATTTCTCAGTCCTGAAGATATGCAAGAGGCAAAGAAATCAATGAAAGAAAAAGGTATTAAAGCTGAAGATGTTAAGAATTTACCACCTATTGAAGAAATACATGGTCTTAATATACAGCCTGTTGAAGAACCACATTGTCTTGATAACTCGACATAGGTAGTAAAGGTAAATTCTCTCTATAGATATGATAAAGTTGAAATCCCCTCTACTAAATTTCATAGCCCATGCTTAGATGAATTTGATGACTTTATGGCTAGACAAGAAAGTTTTAATGCTTATGTTGGTAGAGAGCTAAAGAATAATGCTTTCGAGATAGGACGTATGAGCGATAATATGGCTAGAGTTAAAGGTGAACTTAAACTCATTAGCAAATATACTTATATGGTTGCTACTCAAGCTGAGCAAGTACTTAAAGCTCAAAATGATTTGCTTGATGAATTAAATAATAAAAATGACTTTGTTGTTAGAGTGGCTACTAGAACTGGTAGAATGACTCAGGAACCTTTGTATCCTGAAGGCCACCCTAAGAGAATCGAGCAGGATTCTCAAAGAAATAATTTAGAGGCACCTAGTTCTTCTAAAAAGAAGAAAAAGAAAAACGATAGAACTTTGCATGCTTCTAGTGAACCTACTGTAGACACACCTGAGAATCCCAATGATATTTCTATTTCTGATGCTGAAACTCAATCAGGTGATGAACATGAACCTAGAGATAATGTTAATGATAGGACGTCGATAACTGCCACACATGTGGCAGGAAAGGAGACGCACCACACGTCTCTAATGCAAATAGATTGTCACGTCATCACATGCATGCATGCGAGAATCTTTTCAGATCTTCAGTTTTTAAAATGTTTTATCTCTTAAATGAAAAATCCGATTGAAGATCCGTTTACCATTAAATCCCTCGCGACGAGATCTTCAAAACTAGATCTCATATCGATATATTTCGGCCAAATTTTTTTCCGGTTAAAAGTTGCCATGTCTATTGCACATGAATTGCCATGATATTTACACTAAAGTTGCCATGATATGTTTCAACTATTTTTTTACATTTAAAAGTAAATTTTAACATATTATAAAATGGAGAATTAAGAAACTAGACTTGCCATGCACCATAAACTAAAATTGCCATGATACATGCACTTAAAATTGCCATGGTTCAATAAAAAAATATTTTCATGGTTAAAGTACTGGAATTGCCATCGTCAAAAAACTAAAATTGCCATGATCTACAAACTAAAATTTCCACATGGCAACTTTAGTTTAAGCACTATGGCAACTATAGTGTAAACATCATGGCAACTTCTGGGCAAAAATTTTTTTTGTCGAAACATATCAACATGGGGTCTAGTTTTGAAGATCTCGTCAAGACGGATTTAATGGTGAAAACGGATTTTAGTTCGCTTTTTTATTTAGGAGATAAAACATTTTTAAGCCGAAAACCAAAAAGATTTCTGCTGATGTCATCTATTCATACGTGGCAAAATGAGTGGTGATGGAGGCGTGTGGGCGATCTGCAAACGCCCACACGTGTGGGGGTTAGTTTTTCCGTAATGATAATGTTCATGTTGATGCTCAACCTAGCAAAAACAATGATGTAGAGATTGAACCTGCTGTTGATCTTGATAACCCACAATCAAATAATCAACATTATGATAAGAGAGATTTTGTTGCTATGAAGCACGGTAGAGAAAGAGAACCATGGGTTCAGAAACCCATGCCCTTTCCTCCTAAACCATCCAAGACAAAGGATGATGAGGATTTTAAGCGCTTTGCTGAAATGATTAGACCTATTTTCTTACGTATGTGCTTAACTAATATGCTTAAAGTAAATCCTTATGCTAAGTATATGAAGGATATCATCACAAATAAAAGAAAGATACCGGAAGCTGAAATTTCCACCATGGTTGCTAATTACACTTTTAAGGGTGGAATACCAAAGAAACTTGGAGATCGGGGTGTACCAACTATACCATGCTCCATTAAAAGAAATTATGTTAGAACTGCCTTATGTGACCTTGGAGCTGGTGTTAGTGTTATGCCTCTCTCTTTATATCGTAGACTTGAATTGAATAAGTTGACACCTATTGAAATATCTTTGCAAATGGCCGATAAATCAACTACTATACCTGTTGGTATTTGTGAGGATGTGCTTGTTGTGGTTGCAAATGTCACTATCTTAACGGACTTTGTCATTCTTGATATTCCTGAGGACGATAGTATGTCGATTATCCTTGGTAGACCTTTTCTTAATACTGCAGGGGCTATTATTGATTGCAACAAAGGCAATGTCACTTTTCATGTTAATGGTAATGAGCATACGGTACACTTTCCGAGGAAACAGTCTCAAGTTCATAGCATCAATTCTATTGGAAAAGTTCCAACTATTATTATTGGAGGTTTTGAATTTCCTCTCCCTATTGTCAAGAAAAAGTATGATATTCTTATTGTTGGGGATTTTCATATCCCCGTTGAGGTAACTTAGTGTTATTCGAAATTTCTCCGGTTCCATGTTATTCGGAATGAGTTCGTTAACAAGACTTGATCAACCTTGTTAGTGGATTCATTTTGATGATCATGAGATGGATGAAACTAGAAGGCACAACCTTCTGTACCCTCTTTTTACTTTCTGTTATTAGAATAAATAAAGCAAAAATAGTATTACCTGTCTGTTTTTTGAATTATCTGTGCAATAAAAAATATCCCGAAAATAAAAGTGCTCCAAATGCCCTGCAAATTTAGTATGATTTTTATGGAATATTTGAGGATTTTAGGCACTGAAATCACTGCAGGAGGGGCAAGCACCAGGCCACGAGAGTGGAGGGTGCGCCCCCTGTCTTGTGGGCCCCTAGTGGCCCCCCTCCACTTATGCCAGCACCCACACACTTCATCTTCTACCAAAAAAAATCCCCATCCAGCTCAAGCACGAGTTCTAGCTCATTTTGCTGCGATTTTCGATCTCCTTGCTCAAAGCTCCATTCACAAAACTGCTTTGGGAGATTGTTGCTTGGTATGTGACTCCTCCATTGGTCCAATTAGTTTTTGTTCTAGTGCTTTATTCATTGCAAATTTTTTCTGCATAGGTGACCATGTTCTTGAGCTTGCATGTTGAATTTATGAGGTCCCAAGCAATTCCAACGCATGATATAGGCTCTAGGCACTTGTAGGAGTAGTTGCTATCAATCTTGTTTAGTTTTATTCACTTTTATTTTGAAGTTACTAAAATTTCAGAAATTTTTAGAAAATGTTAAGGAAATTTTTGAGGGGCTCTTCTAGCCAAGGCTCTCAGGAAAAACAAGCTAAAGAGAAGGAAAAAGCCAAGTATAGCCTTCCTCGCTTAGCGGAAGTACGGTCGTGTGAACGGCCATGCGATGATTTCTTGAAAGAAGCTGGAATTCATGAAGATTTTTATTCTTTGATCGAGAATGCAGGCCTCCCCGGTTTCATGAACGACCGGATCGATCAGTATCTCCTACTCACCAATACTTTCATGCAAAACTTTTATTATTATCCAAAGAAGTCACCGCCCTCAGTATCATTTCACTTATATGATGGATTTAGAGAAATGTCTTTATGTTATTTTTGCACGGTGTGTAGGATACCCTATGAGGGAGAATTAGAGGAACCCCATCGTAAAGATGTGGATGGCTTTGTTAACACTATAGCAGTAGAGGAACCAAAGAAGGGTTCCGAGGCAAAAATCTCTAGCATACACTTTCCTGTTTTACGCTACTTTGCCATATTTGCTAGTAGATGCTTGATTGGTCGTGAAAATAGAGGAAATTTCAGTGTTCCTGATATTATCATTCTTCAACATGCCTTGCTTGGGGACAATAGTTTCAGTATGGGTGCCGTCGTTGCTAAGCGGCTAGCCCTTAATCGTACAAAGGGCCCCATATTTGGAGGTATCTATGCTTCACGTCTTGCTAGACATTTTCAGATACCCATTAGGCACCATGAGAAAGAGGAGACAAAACTGCCTCTTCACATTTTAGATTACAAGAGCATGGTAGCACACAAGTTTATTGTTGATAACGAAGAGAAGATGCTCTTGTATAAACTTAGATTTAATAAGAAACACATTGAGATTATTATTTTGCCTGTGCCTCTGTTGTTTGATTTGCTTGCAGAAAATTTTCTTGTCACGCTAGAAGCGGTGTACAATCATTGAGCCCAAGCTTTTACTCCAGAACCTGAACCTGAGCCAGAACCTGAACTGGACCCTTATCATGCATCATCTGTCCAGTGGGATCCGAAGATGACCAGCCAGTGGTATCCTGATTACACCTCCCAGTACACCGGGGAGAGTAGCAGCAGTCCTTGGTATTAAACCAACTTAGGCCAAAAGCCTAAGCTTGGGGGAGTACGTATTTCTCACCGACTTTACATTCATGTTCACACACTAGTCATCGGTGCTCATACTCTTTCATTGTATTATCCATGCTAGTTTAAATTTCTTTTTCTAGCTTTCTTCTTGTGTGTTTGATAAACCTTAAGAAAAACCAAAAAAATTAGTTAGTTTAATTTATATGCTTGTAGTGGAATTAAAATGAAAACCATAAAAGATTTCTAGTTCTTCTTTTTTACTTGTTGGGAGCTTTCCCGTGTAAATAGTTTTCTTTTCTTTTCTTTTCTTTTCTTTGGGGGTCGAGAAGACCATATTGAAAATGCTTAGTGGCTCTCATATGCATGATTGTTTATTTAATTTAGAGCCCATATTACCCTATCTTCTCTCTTGAGTTGAATGCTTGCAGATTCCAGCTTAGTCCAATGCACATGCACTCTTATTATTATACACATCGTTCGGTCGTGCGAGTGAAAGGCAATAATGACGATATATGATGAACTTATTGAGATGAGAAAAGCTGGTATGAACTCGACCTCTCTTGTTTTTGTAAATATGATGAGTTCATCATTTCTGATTTAGTTATTATGAATTAAACATATTTGCAATGACATTTAGAGATTATAGTTGCTTGTGTCATGCTTGATTAGCTATGAGTTATAATGGTTTACCTTGCGTGCCAACATGCTATTAGAATGATTATGATGTGGTATGATGGGATGGTATCCTCCTTTGAATGAATTGAGTGACTCGACTTGGCACATGTTCACGCATGTAGTTGAAACAAATCAACATAGCCTTCATGATATTTATGTTCATGGTAGATTATATCCTACTCATGCTTGTACTCGGTGTGAATTAATTTTAATGCATGTTTATGACTATTGTCGCTCTCTCAGTTGGTCGCTCCTAGTCTTTTGCTAGCCTTCACCTATACTAAGCGGGAATACTGCTTGTGCATCCAACTCCTTAAACCCCAAAGTTGTTCCATATGAGTCCACTATACCTTCCTATATGCGGTATTTACCTGTCGTTCCAAGTAAATTTGTATGTGCCAAACTCCAAACCTTCAAATGAAATTCTGTTTTGTATGCTCGAGCAGCTCATGTTACAACTAGGGCTGCCTATATCTTCCATGCTAGGTGGGTTATTCTCAAGAGGGGTGGACTCTGCTCCTCATTCACGAGAAAGGGCCGCTAACCGGGATGCCCAGTCCCATGATCCAAAAAGATCAAAGCAAATCAAAATAATTAAACAAAACTCCCCCAGGGTTGTTGTTAGTTGGAGGCACTCGTTGTTTCGAGCAAGCCATGGATTGATGCTTGTTGGTGGTTGGGGGAGTATATAAACCTTTACCATTCTGTTTGGGAACTGCCTATAATGCATGTAGTATGGAAGATACATCCATCTCATAGTTGCTGAATTGATAGTGAAAGTATGCCGCTCAAAATATTATTCAATCTCTATTTTAAAATCGAGCTCTGGCACCTCTACAAATCCCTGCTTCCCTCTGCGAAGGGCCTATTTATTTAATTTTACGTTGAGTCATCACCCTTCTTATTAAAAAGCACCCGCTGGAGAGCACACTGTCATTTGCATTCATTACTATTGGTTTATATTGGGTATGACTTACAATGTTTAGTCAGTCCTTATCTTTAAAGGTGCTCTGCATTTATGTTTTGCGGTCTTAGAAAGGGCTAGCGAGATACCATTTTGTTATATCATGTTATGATTATTTTGAGGAAGTGTTGTCATCCGAGTTTTATTATTATGGCTCGCTAGCTGATTATGCTATTGATATGAGTAATTGTGAGACTTGCTTGAGGACAAGCAAAGGTTTAAGCTTGGGGGAGTTGATACGTCTCCAACGTATCTACTTTTCCAAACACTTTTGCCCTTGTTTTGGACTCTAACTTGCATGATTTGAATGAAACTAACCCGGACTGACGTTGTTTTCAGCAGAACTGCCATGATGTTGTTTTATGTGTAGAAAAAAAAGTACTCGGAATGTCCTGAAAATCCACGGAGCGACTTTTTGGAAAATATAAAAAATACTGGCGAAAGAATCAAGACAAGGGGGCCCACACCCTATCCACGAGACAGGGGCGCGCCCCCTCCTCCTGGGCGCACCCCCTATCTCGTGGCCCCCCTGGACCTCCACTGACCTCAACTCCAACTCCATGTATTCACGTTTGGGGAGAAAAAAAATCAAGGAGAAAGTTTCATCGCGTTTTACGACACGGAGCCGCCGCCAAGCCCTAATCTCTCTCGGGAGGGCTGATCTGGAGTCCATTCGGGGCTCCGGAGAGAGGGATTCGTCACCGTCGTCATCATCAACCATCCTCCATCACCAATTTCATGACGCTCACCGCCGTGCGTGAGTAATTCCATCGTAGGCTTGCTGGACGGTGATGGGTTGGATGAGATTTACCATGTAATCAAGTTAGTTTTGTTAGGGTTTGATCCCTAGTATCCACTATGTTCTGAGATTGATGTTGCTATGACTTTGCTATGCTTAATGCTTGTCACTAGGGCCCGAGTGCCATGATTTCAGATCTGAACCTATTATGGTTTCATGAATATATGTGTGTTCTTGATCCTATCTCGCAAGTCTATAGTCACCTATTATGTGTTATGATCCGACAACCCCGAAGTGACAATAATCGGGATACTTCTCGGTGATGACCGTAGTTTGAGGAGTTCATGTATTCACTATGTGCTAATGCTTTGTTCTGGTTCTCTATTAAAAGGAGGCCTTAATATCGCTTAGTTTCCACTAGGACCCCGCTGCCACGGGAGGGTAGGACAAAAGATGTCATGCAAGTTCTTTTCCATAAGCACGTATGACTATTTACGGAATACATGCCTACATTACATTGATGAACTGGAGCTAGTTCTGTGTCACCCTATGTTATAGCTATTACATGAGGAATCACATCCAGCATAATTATCCATCACTGATCCATTGCCTACGAGCTTTTCACATATTGTTCTTCGCTTATTTACTTTTCCGTTGCTACTGTTACAACTACTACAAAACCCAAAAACTATTCTCTTTACTTTTGCTACCGTTACCTTTATTATCATACTACTTTGCTACTAAATACTTTGCTGCAAATACTAAGTTATCCAGGTGTGGTTGAATTGACAACTCAACTGCTAATACTCAAGAATATTCTTTGTCTCCCCTTGTGTCGAATCAATAAATTTGGGTTAAATACTTTACCCTCGAAAGCTGTTGCGATCCCCTACACTTGTGGGTTATCACATATCAACAAGAGGGGAGAGTGTCGTCCACGTACCCTCGTAGAGCATAAGCAGAAGTGTTATGACAACATGGTTGATGTAGTCGTACGTCTTCACGATCGACCGATCCTAGTACCGAATGTACGACACCTCCGCGATCTGCACACGTTCAGTTCAGTGATGTCCCACGAACTCACGATCCAGTAGAGCTTCGAGGGAGAGTTCCGTCAGCACGACGGCGTGATGACGGTGTTGATGAAGTTACTGACGCAGGGCTTCGCCTAAGCACCGCTACGATATGACCGAGGTGGATTATGGTGGAGGGGGCACCGCACACGGCTAAAAGATCAACGATCAACTTGTGTGTCTATGGGTGCCCCCTCCCCCGTATATAAAGGAGTGGAGGAGGGGAAGGAGGCCGACCTCCGAGGCGCGCCCCAAGGGGAGTCCTACTCCCACCGGGAATAGGACTCAACCCCTTCCAAGAGTAGGAGTAGGAGAGAGGGAAGGAGGAGAGAGGGGGAAGGAGGAGAGGGGGGGAAGGAAAGGAGGGCGCCGCCCCCTCCTTGTCCAATTCTGACTAGAGGGGGAGGCGGCATGCGGCCTGCCCTGGCCGCCCCTCCTCTTCTCCACTAAGGCCCAATAGGTCCATTACACTCCCCGGGGGGTTCCGATAACCCCCCGGTACTTCGTTATTTGTCCGAACTTGCCCGGAACCCTTCCGAAGTCCAAACATAGTCATCCAATATATCGATCTTTATGTCTTGACCATTTCGAGACTCCTCGTCATGTCCGTGATCATATCCGGGACTCCGGACTACCTTCGGTACATCAAAACACATAAACTCATATTACCGATCGTCACCGAACATTAAGCGTGCGGACCCTACGGGTTCGAGAACTATGTAGACATGATCGAGACACGTCTTCGGTCAACAACCAATAGCGGAACCTGGATGCTCATATTGGCTCCTACATATTCTACGAAGATCTTTATCGGTCAAACCGCATAACAACATACGTTGTTCCCTTTGTCATCGGTATGTTACTTGCCCGAGATTTGATCGTCGGTATCTCAATACCTAGTTCAATCTCATTATCGGAAAGTCTCTTTACTCGTTCCGTAATGTATCATCCCGCAACTAACTCATTTAGTCACATTGCTTGCAAGGCTTATAGTGATGCGCATTACCGAGACCCGGAGATACCTCTCCGACAATCGGAGTGACAAATCCTAATCTCAATCTATGCCAACTCAACAAGTACCATCGGAGACACTTTTAGAGCACCTTTATAATCACCTAGTTACGTTGTGACGTTTGGTAGCACACAAAGTGTTCCTCTGGTAATCGGGAGTTGCATAATCTCATAGTCATAGGAACATGTATAAGTCATGAAGAAAGCAGTAGCAGTAAACTAAATTGATCAAGTGCTAAGCTAACAGAACGGGTCAAGTCAATCACATCATTCTCCTAATGATGTGATCCCGTTTATCAAATGACAACTCATGTCTATGGCTAGGAAACTTAACCATCTTTGATTAACGAGCTAGTCAAGTAGAGGCATACTAGTGATACTCTGTTTGTCTATGTATTCACACATGTATTATGTTTCCGGTTAATACAATTCTAGCATGAATAATAAACATTTATCATGAAACAAGGAAATAAATAATAACTTTATTATTGCCTCTAGGGCATATTTCCTTCAATGTGAACCACACAACTCGATGCTGAACTTCGTCAAGCAATATGAAAAAAATTCAGAACCACATCCTTGCCAAGGAAGGCTGCAATGCTTACACGACACAACACCTTGAGATTGAGCTGTGGTCCAACTTCCCACTAGAGAAGCAAGCTTACGAAACCTACACTAGGGACCTTTACCGCAAGTTCAGAGAATAGTTTGAGCTGATTGGACGTTATAATGCATTCCAAGTTGGTGCTGATATTTTTGAGCTCAGACCGAACCAGGAATTTGTTGCCAAATATGGTTGTTGAAACTACTTGGTGCAGGAAATGGTGGAGGAGGGTTCCTATTTGTGTGAGTGCTGTAAAATGGACAAGGACGACATTCTCTATTGCCACATCCTTAAGGTGTTCACCCATATTGGAGTTGATGTCATACCGAAAAGGTACTTGCTAAGACGGTGGACACCTACTGCGCCAGGGACTGGGTATGAGCAACCGGATGAAATGCCTCCTCGATCAAAGAAGTAGATAAGGGAGAGGAACATGATATACGATTTTTGGAAACTAGCAAAGTTTGCGAGTGGTTCTGATGTAGCACAAGCTATTGTATACAAGCATATGCGTGCAGCATGTACCGAGATCGGCCACCTGAACAAGTCCAAGAAAAAGAAAAAATCGGTTGCTGCTACGGGACCATCAGATGATGGCAACCCCCGAGGACCTCCTCCACCTCCAGGCCCAGGCCCTACACGGCATGCTCCGCCACCTCCTCCCCCGCCTGGCCTAACAAGTAGTGGCCCGCGTGCTCCTCCCAATGGCCCTACAGGGAGTACTCACGGGCCTCATCATCCAGGTAATTACCTGCCCAACACCCCATCTAACTAGGTGTGTGATTTCAGTTGCACACATCATGGTTCCGAGTTGCACAAAACATGCTGCCCAATTGCACACGCTATGTTAGTTCGAGCATCAAGATAAACAACTAGCTGGTTTTTCCTGTTCTGGCTATAGTTGATGGCAACCCTCGAGGACCTCCTCCACCTCCAGGCCCTACACAGCATGGTCCTCCACCTCCTCCCCCGCCTGGATCAACAAGCAGTGCCCCGCGTGCTCTTCCCAATGGCCCTACAGGGAATACTCAAGGGCCTCATCATCCAGGTAATTACCTGCCCCAACTCCCCAAGCAAGTGTGTGTGTGATTTCAGTTGCGCACATCATGGTGCCCAGTTGCACAGAACAGGCTACCCAGTTGCACGCGCTCTGTTAGTTCGAGCATCAAGACAAACAAACAAACTTGCTTCTTCCTGTTCTAGCTACAGGTGATTACCACCCAAGTGCCATGACGGGCCGTGCTACTACATGTTTTCTTTTAAACATGACGGGCCACCCAAGTGCCATGATAAGTTGTATGGTTGCAGAGAACATCAGTCGTGATTGCGTGAAAAAACTAAACTTTTTATATGATTATTCCACAGGTGATCAAACACGAGCTCGTGATGGTCCTGCCCCGTTGGAGGCTGCATCCCGGGCACAAGCCTATGATGATTTTGTGCCTAGGGATCCTCCAAGGTCTACTACAAAGGGTAGGGCGAAGAGTCGTCGGTACAAATCAGCGCTGGAGCTACACCCAAAGAAGAAAAACAAATGCAGCCACTGCCAATCTACAGAGCACACTGCTGGTGTGTGTCCACTCAGGCTGCTGTGATTCTCTTGTATCGTTTGTATCAAAAAAGGGAAAAGGGAAAATAATGATGATTTTTGAGCAATTTAGAGACCAAAAGTGGACACATTCAGCAACTATGATTTCTCCTCTCTAAGTTGTTTTCCTTGAATTAGTTAATGCACTGTGTAAAAATGGTTGCTATTTATGCCTTTGTTGGCAAATCGTTTAATATTTAGTTGTCGAACAATTGTATGCCCAGTTCTCGTAATGTGTGAACAAAAGTGATGACATTGAGTTGCAACAGAAGAATTACTAATATGCAACTACAAAATGTTTCTAAAAATTGTGCAAACCAGCAAGGCATCGATAAAAAGGCCAAAGAATAAAAAAGAGTACTGACCTAGTCCTTTTCGTATCTCAGCAACTTCCTCCATGGGGCGGAGTTGTGCGTGCTAGTGACCAATCATATGCCAGCTTCTTCCTGATGTTGAGTACTTCCTTGGGCTCATAGTTGGGCAGTAGGCTCCCGTTCCACTCAGTGGCGTTAAGCAGTGCGAACAGACCACACTCATTGCTGCAGTGGGTAAAAAGAAAAAATGTTGGAGGCTTTTAAAACCAATAAGACAATGTACTCTGTGGCACTGTGCAACTAATTATGTGTCACTGTGCAACTACTTATGTGGCACTGTGCAACTAATTATGTGGCACTGTGCAACTACTGATGTTCACCTGTCATGGCTAGATGATCCATGAGAAAGTCATAAAAATGAAAAACAGATTGCAAACTAGTTGTGTGTCTTAAAGAACTAAAGATTGTACATGTAGGAAATTTTAAAAGACTACAGATTGATTGAAAAAAATAGAGAAGAATGTAATGCTTCTTGTCTTACTTGCCAAGCTGCTTTCATACGTCGATGTCAATAATCTGGAAGTGCTCGATGCTCTGCTTTGGGTAATGTTTCCTCCATAGCTGGCGTACTGCCCCCGCGATTGTAGAGGCGGTGTTCATCAACTCAATGTCTTCTAGCTTCCCGTTTGAATCAAGGACTTCGAAACGTCCGTCCCTCAAGTTGGTGTTGAAGACCCAATAATGTTTGCCTCCTTCGCGGTCGTTTACATTATCGCACTCAAGCACTGGCAGCATGACCTGCACGCGTTAATGATTCAGATACAGATACACGTTGTAGGTAAGAAAGAACACTACAAAAATGAGATGTGAAAGTTGAAATAGGTTGGCAGAAGGTATTTGCCAACTAATAGATGTGTCATGTGCAAATGAACATGCTGTGAGTGCCAAATATGAGATGGATCATGTGGGCACAGCACTCACAAAATCTTTCCTGTCAAGACGGTTCTTGTATTCAAACTTCTTGCTTATCTCATTCACATTGTAGATCCCCCGCTGTAAGTTGATCTGCAGAAATTATAAACATGCCTCAACCTCCTTTCTATATGAAAAGACTCCCTGGTTGGTCAACAAAAGTGGTACAAAAAAGGAAGACAGTATAAAGTTTTTGAAAAACTTACAGAAAACCTCAGTGGCATGACGACTTTCTTTGACCCTTCTGGTAAGTTATCCATGATGTGTATGATTCCAGTCTCAATACATTTTTTTTGAAAGCCACTGCTTTGGCTTCATCGAATCAACTAACTCCTTCAAAGAAATGAAGAAATTACCATACCTGATTATCTCAGGGCTGCATTTTTTAAAGAAATGAAAGACAAAGTTAGCTTGAAGGGTCACATAAAGAAAGAAAAAATGTGTATTAAAAAAACAAGAGTGTGCAATTTAAAGCACTGTTCTGTGCAACATGCTCTGCTTGCTGTGCAACTAAGTGGGTGGTACTGTGCAATTGAAAAAGATATGTATATAGGCTGTGGGGAGTTGGCTTGCCTGGTGTTCTCATTATCTAGTAGACTAATAGACAGCCAACCCCCAACTAAGCAGACTAATAGACAACCAACCTAGTACAAACAGGAAGCCAACTAAGCATGACACCTATTGCTTAGTACCACCCAGCCAAAAAAACTGTAAAACATGAGGACAACCAACTACTACAGTGATGCATCCAACTAGGCAGTCAACCTTGTGCAACTGCACAGCTTATAAGCCAACTAGTTTCACTAAGGCAAGAAATAACCAGGGAGAAAAATAGTTAACCAAAGCCAGCCAGCTGAGTATGATAATTTGTGCAACTGGGACAAACAAAAGGACTAGGACAAAAGACATGCAAAACAGGAAGCAGAGCAACTTTGTACAACTCAACAACATATAGATGATACGTCTCCAACGTATCTATAATTTTTGATTGTTCCATGCTATTATATTACCCGCTTGGATGTTTATGGGCTTTAATTTACACTTTTATATCATTTTTGGGACTAACCTACTAACCGGAGGCCCAGCCCAAATTGCTGTTTTTTTTGCCTATTTCAGTGTTTTGAAGAAAAGGAATATCAAACGGAGTCCAAACGGAATGAAACCTTCGGGAGCGACCTTTTTGGAACAAACATGATCCAGAGGACTTGGAGTGGAAGTCAAGAAACAAGCGAGGCAGTCACGAGGGTGCCTGGTGCGCCCCCTAGGGCTGGGCGCCCCCCACCCTCGTGGGCCCCTCGAGCGTCCAGCGACCTACTTCTTCCTCCTATATATACCCATGTACCCCGAAAACATCAGAAGAGACCACGAAAAACTATTTCCACCGCCATAACCTTCTGTATCCGTGAGATCCCACCTTGGAGCCTTTGCCGGCGCTCCGCTGGAGGGGAAATCGACCATAGAGGACTTGTACATCAACACCATAGCCTCTCCGATGAGTTGTGAGTAGTTTACCACAGACCTTCGGGTCCATAGTTATTAGCTAGATGGCTTCCTCTCTCTCTTTGAATCTCAATACAAAGTTCTCCTTGATCTTCTTGGAAATCTATTCGATGTAACTCTTTTTGCGGTGTGTTTGTCGAGATCCGATGAATTGTTGGTTTATGATCAAGTTTATCTATGAGAAATATTTGAATCTCCTCTAAATTCTTTTATGTGTGATTAAGTTATCTTTGCAAGTCTCTTCGAATTATCAGTTTGGTTTGGCCTACTAGATTGATCTTTCTTGCAATGGGAGAAGTGCTTAGTTTTGGGTTCAATCTTGCAGTGTCCTTTCCCAGTGACAGCAGGGGCAGCAAGGCACATATTGTATTGTTGCCATCGAGGATAAAAAGGTGGGGTTTATACCATATTGCATGAGTTTATCCCTCTACATCATGTCATCTTTCTTAATGCGTTACTATGTGCTTTATAAACTTAATACTCTAGATGCATGCTGGATAGCGGTCGATGTGTGGAGTAATAGTAGTAGATGCAGGCATGAGTCGGTCTACTTGTCACGGACGTGATGCCTATATACATGATCATGCCTAGATAATCTCATAATTATTCGCTTTTCTATCAATTGCTCGACAGTAATTTGTTCACCCACCGTAATACTTATGCTATCTTGAGAGAAGCCAGTAGTGAAACCTATGGCCCCCGGGTCTATCTCTTATCATATAAGCTTTCAATTTACTTTTATTTGCATCTTTATTTTTCCAATCTATATCATAAAAATATCAATTATCTTACCATATTATCTCAATCAGATCTCACTTTCGCAAGTGGCCGTGAAGGGATTGACAACCCCTTTATTGCATTGGTTGCGAGTTCTTGTTTGTTTGTGTTGGTGCGTGGGACTTTTGAGGAGCCTCCTACTGGATTGATACCTTGGTTCTCAAAAACTGAGGGAAATACTTACGCTACTATTGCTGCATCACCCTTTCCTCTTCAAGGAAAACCAATGCAAGATCAAGACGTAGCAATAGACAACCAACCTAATACAAAACAGGAAGTCACCTAAAGCATGACAACTAGTGCAAAAAAGCAAAACATGTGGACAGCCAACTAATCAGGCAACTTGTGCAACTGAACGACGCGTAGACAACCAACCTAGCACAAAACAACAAGAAAACTAAGCAGGGCAACTAGTGTCCAGTGTAGAACACATGGACAACCAACTAGTATAGTGATGCAGCCAACTCAGTAGGCAACTTGTGCAACTGAACAACGTGTAGACAACCAACTAGTACAAACAGTAAGCCAACTGACCAAGACAACTAGTGCAACTGCAGAGCATATGGACAAACAACTACTATATGGATGCAGCCAACTGGGGCGAATTTTGTGCAACTAATCAAAAATATCTACCTATACAACAAGTTCAATCAGCCATTGCATTGCACACATCATTGTGCACATCTAACAAACAACAACAAAGAACTCGACATAAAACTTGAAGACGGACTAGTAGAAATCATGAACAGATCTCAACCCCCCTGCCCTTGATAGCAACAGCCCCGGACAACGAACAACCGCTCTCCATCGCCCTAAAATTGCACAATGGGTGCCCTGGACGTGCATCCCCTGCTAGCTTTCGAACACCGTAGAAAAAGAAGTGCCCGTGCCCTACCCAACTACACCACTCTGCTGTGCAATTAAAAAAACAAGAGTGTGCAATTTAAAGCACTGTTCTGTGCAACATGCTCTGCTTGCTGTGCAACTAAGTGGGTGGTACTATGCAACTGAAAAAAATATGTATATAGGCTGTGGGGATTTGGCTTGCATGGTATTCTCATCATCTGCTCCTGGGATATGCCTGACCCAATACACAATGGCAGCATAAAGCTTGTTGACTACCTCATTGGAGTTGAAGGTCTTCTTTTTGTTGTAATCAATGAATGGAGACCTTTGAGATGCTCCAGGCCTTATTACCCTCCTCTGTCTTCGTGCAACAGGTGGTCCTGAAGAACTGCTCGTGCCAACTGCTGGTTCTCCGCATATCAGGGTGTGGCAGCTGTCTGGTGATCCAACATCTGGCTGGTGAGCTAATCCCTTGCCAGCATCAGTAGCAACGCATCCTTCGTTCGCTGTTGCTGGATCCAACTCATCATCATCTATGACAACCATGTTTGCTTCCCCTGTTTGTGCTGCTGGAGGAAGTGCTCCAGCATGTCCAGCATCATCATCTATGCCCAGGTCAAAGGTTGGTGCATCGTAGTACCAGTCACCATGATAGCTGTAAGAATTTGATCTGCGTATGGGTTGAAGTCCAGGGGCATCTTCTTGTGGCACATTCACAGGTGCATCGTTCACTAACCTGGTTCGTAGTAATGTTGTGGTTGGCGGCCTGGGAGGCTTGCACCTGCTTACAATGTTGAACACCTCCTCTTGTGTTAATGTGTTATGAAAATCAGCTCTTGGTGATGTAGACTTGCTTGGATGCTCTGTGATAGCTCTTGGAGACGGCAGTTTGACATATTGACAACCTCCTTCCGTGTTTGGCATTGAAGAATCTCTATGAATTGTCACCTTGGGGCTTGTGGTTGCAGTTGAGTCTTCCTGAGCAACTTTGCTTGTTTTGACTGTGGCCACTTCAGTTGGTACACTGGTATCTGCAGTTGGCACCTTTGCAGCCTGAGTTGGCACCAAACTAGCAGAACTTGGCAGTCCTGCATTGATGACTGTGGCACGTTGTTCTGTCTCATGTCTGGACCCCACACCTTTTCTGCCATGTTCCTCCTTTGTGCCCTTGGCAAACTCGACAATCTTTTGTTGCTTAGTTGGTTTAGGTAGGGCTGTTGACAGAGGAATCTTCCCCTTGATTTGCTGAACTCCTGTGATGGTTGTAGGCTCAATAGGAATTGCTGACAGATCTCTAGTGGTGGTTGGCTCTCTGATCATTACAGTTGGCACAACAGTTTGCGCCACAGCTTCCTTGTCCACATTTATTTCTGCATCTGCCCTCGGCATCTGTTGCTTGGTTTGAGGCAACTTCATATTCTTCTTCATTGTAACTCCTTTGCTCTTCTGTACCACATGAGGGTTTGCCACAGATGCTGCCTTGCTCTTGCTGGAGCTGATATCTGGAAGCTGCTTCAAATATTCCTTGTATTTCTCCTTCGAATGAACCCAATCAAGACCCTTCCCTGCTTCCTCCATGTCAACTAGATTCTTTTCAGCCTCACTCAAGAAGAACAGATTCTGGTCAATAGCAAAATCAATCTTGTCACACAACTCTCGCTCATGAAAGTCTGGCACGGGGAAAGTGGTTGGCAAAGCCGGCTTCATGTTGCACAGCTTGAACATGTCAATGCTCCCCTGAGACTCCGCTTCATCATTTTTCTTTGACTTTGGCAAATTCTTGTCTTTCCAGCAAGTTTTGTCGATCAACATCTGTAGTGTGCTCCTGCTGCTCATTGAGTTGCTGCTGCTGGCAGGGTTGGCAGAGCTGCTACTCACCTTGGTTGTGTTGCCGCCTGTACCACCAGAACCAGGGCCATTGTCATCATCATCATTGGAGCTGTCACTGTCTCCATTGGATCCCTCTTGATCATCAGGATCGGCATCCTCGTCTTCTTCCTCGTCATCTCCTTCCCCCTCACTGCCATCAATTGCTGCAGCTTTGCCTCCATCTCCTTCTTTGGCCTCAATTTCTTGTTCCTCCTCCTCTGCCTCACTATCTTCTTCCTTGCCCTCCTCCTCTCCTTTGTCCTCTTTTTCTTTGTCCTCCTCCTCCTCTTCCTCCTCCTCCTCCTCCTCCTCATCTTCTTCTTTGTCCTCCTCCTCATCCTCTTCCTCCTCCTCCTCCTCATCATCATCATCTTCTTCTTTTTCCTCCTCCTCTTTGTCCTCCTCCTATGATTCATCCTCATCTGTCTCCCCGTCATCTTCAACATCTTGTGGTACTTCCATTTCATCATCTTCTTCTAACTCCTCCTCATCAAACTCTTCTTCTTCTTGTATAGGTGAAACCCGCCTCTTCCTTTTTGGAGCACGGCGTGACGGAGCGGTTCCCGTTGACGTCTGCTGTACATATGGATCAATATCCGGTTCCTCATCATCAATCTTGGCAACTGCTTCAATGAAGGTGCCAACTTGTTCAATTACTGCCTTACACAAGTCATTGACCACTTTGGCAATCTTTGCCTTTTTCTGCATCAACACAACAAAAAATTGAGTACTGATACATCTCCAACATTTCTACTTTTCCAAACACTTTTGCCCTTGTTTTGGACTCTAACTTGATGATTTGAATGAAACTAACCCGGACTGACGCTGTTTTTAGTAGAACTGCCATGGTGCTATTTATTGTGCAGAAAACAAAAGTTCTCGGAATGACCTGAAAATCCATGGAGATAACTTTTGGAAAATATAAAAAATACTGGCAAAAAAATCAAGGTCAGGGGGCCCACACCCTGTCCACGAGGGTGGGGGGAGCGCCCCTGTCTCATGGGCCCCCTGGTGCTCCACCGACCTCAACTCCAACTCTATATATTCCGTTTCACGGAGAGAAAATCAGAGAGAAAGTTTCATCACGTTTTACGATACAGAGCTGCCGCCAAGCCCTAATCTCTCTCGGGAGGGCTGATCTGGAGTCCGTTCGGGGCTCCGAAGAGGGGGATTCATCGTCGTCGTCATCATCAACCATCCTCCATCACCAAATTCATGATGCTCACCGCTGTGCGTGAGTAATTCCATCGTAGGCTTGCTGGACAGTGATGGGTTGGATGAGATTTACCATGTAATCAAGTTAGTTTTGTTAGGGTTTGATCCCTAGTATCCACTATGTTCTGAGATTGATGTTGCTATGACTTTGCTATGCTTAATGCTTGTCACTAGGACCCGAGTGCCATGATTTCAGATCTGAACCTATTATGTTTTCATGAATATATGTGAGTTCTTGATCCTATCTTGCAAGTCTATAGTCACTTATTATGTGTTATGATCTGACAACCCCGAAGTGACAATAATCGGGATACTTCTTGGTGATGACCGTAGTTTGAGGAGTTCATGTATTCACTAAGTGCTAATGCTTTGGTCCGGTTCTCTATTAAAGGAGGCCTTAATATCCCTTAGTTTCCATTAGGACCCCGCTGCCACGGGAGGGTAGGACAAAAGATGTCATGCAAGTTCTTTTCCATAAGCACGTATGACTATATTCGGAATACATGCCTACATTACATTGATGAACTGGAGCTAGTTCTATGTCACCTATGTTATACCTATTACATGAGGAATCACATCCGACATAATTATCCATCACTGATCCAATGCCTACGAGCTTTTCACATATTGTGCTTTGCTTATTTACCTTTCCATTGCTACTATTACAATTACTACAAAACTGCTATCATTACTTTTGCCACTATTACCATTACTATCATACTACTTTGCTACTAAATACTTTGCTGCAGATACTAAGTTATCCAGGTGTGGTTGAATTGACAACTCAACTGCTAATACTTGAGAATATTCTTTGGCTCCCCTTGTGTCGAATCAATAAATTTGGGTTGAATACTCTACCCTCAAAAACTGTTGCGATCCCCTATACTTGTGGGTTATCATGTACTCATTCAATTATACAATTTTAAAAAAAGAAAATGTCGGTAAATGATCGAAACTCCTTTATGCAAAACACTTACCTGCGGATTGTATGTTAGTGGTAATTTGGATGCAACGAATGCTTGAGCTTGCAGAAGACCACCAAACAGTGGTGTCTGCTCCATGCCCCTATACTCCTCTTTAAGCTGATGTAAAAAGGAGAAAAAGAAAAGAACAAGGTTATCAAAACAGATATTGTGTTATACGAAAAACAGAATGTTATAACTTGTGCAACTACAACAAAATGCCGGGCAGACTGGATTCTACATGTATTCAACTGCACAAACCAAAAAAAGTGCACCTCATAGGCCACCTAAAAAAATGTTTCTCCCAACTGATGTCACACATCTGTCCAACAATATAAGTAAAACTGTGCAACTTGAAACATATGATGTCTCATACAATAATGAACATGTGACCACATGCCAAACTAGAGCTACAAGCTGTGCAACTACAGGCATTATTGTGCCAACTGATTATAGTTTTTGCGCAACTACCAAAAAGTGTTGAAAAGCTAATCTCAAAATCGTATATGCAGCTACCAAGGAATTAAAATTGGGCAGAAATGAATAGAACATAAAAATAGCCACTGTTGAAAAAAAAACAAAAGGGAACTCACTTGTAATTTGCCGAACACACCAGGAGAGATCGTGTCCTTCTTGATCACCTTGGCAATTAGGTTACTGTCCCATGCATTCGCTCGCATCGCACAATTGCTTACTAGGATGTCATGAACGAGCGCGTCTAGGTACAAGATCTGCCACAGAAACAAAAAAGAAAACCCAACTTCAGTTATTATGAGGGGTATTTTCAGAAACTATAACTGCGCAAAAAGAAAGAAAACACATGGAAGTGCTAGTTTTCACTCACCATCAAGTGATACAAGCAGCAGCAAACAGTTTGCTTCGCCTGGTCCATGTTCCGGAAAGCTTCATTAATGTGTTCTGCTACAAAAGGCAGATGTTTGTGTTCTTGAGGTTTGGATGATCTAGCACGAGTCCGTAGCACTTTGGGCTCAGCCTCAGGGCCGTGGTTGGTGCTAGGAAAGTGCTGAATGCAACTGCAAGCCAGGCCAGAAAGAATGTGTCATCCCTTCTTCCCCTAGTATCCTTAATCATTTTGCACCATGTAGTGATCTGGGGATGAGAATCTCCACGTATGTTGAAAGTCTCTCTGAATCTCCTAGTTGAATCCTTGTTAGCTTTATATCTGACTTTTTGACCCCTGTTAGGAAGATCAAATACCCTTTGAACACTGTCAGCATCGACACGGATACTTCCCCTGCCTGGGAACACCATTTCAGATGTCTCTGGCTGGTAGGACTGCACCAGGAATTTACTGAAGTCCCCTGGAAGTGTATCTGATAAGTTCAAGAGGCCCCCAAACAACCTTGAAACTAGCTCAGACTTCTGCAGCAGGGATAGCGAGTTGTTGAACTTTGCAAACCGCCCTGGTGATGCCTTTAACCTGCCAGCTTGTGACGGTCGCTCCACAACTTCCCGGGCAGCCACCTCAATTCCTTCACCGCTGGCCCGATGATGAAAAAAATTAAAAAATTAAACACATGATAGAAAACTGGACTATGAAAAAACTAGCAATGATCATGTGGATCAGTATTGCAAAAACTATATAAACATAAAATGGATCATGCCAACTAATATGATGTTTTTGTGCAACTAAGAAAGCTCATCATGACAACTGAAGACTACCAGTGTGCAACCTGCAAGAAAACTAGGAAAACATACTAGATCTGACAACTACAAAAAGTTCTAGGGGATGTGCAATGATAAAGCATGATATTGGAAAGAAGATAACAACAACTAAAAAAAAGGTTTGCAAGAAACAGTTCAATAGCTCATAAACACACACAAAAAACCACATGCCTCAGCATCTGCTGCGGAAGATGAGGTAGCTCCTCCACCAACTGCTGCCTGCACAAAAATGGTGACCAGTGATGTCAACTACAAAGATGCCAACTCATGTCAACTTCTGTGAAAACTATATGTACATCAAGATGACTAGTGATGTCAACAACAAGATGGTAATTGAGCAACTAGAACAAAAATAGTTGTGCCAACGGCTGCATAATTTCATCAGCCCGTAAAAAACCCGAGAAACATTGATATTCAAGGATTTACTTACTGTACTAGATGAGTCAGCTCACCTTGCTGCTGCTGCATGTTTAGTCCGCTTTACAACCCGAAACCGATCAACATCCTAAGAAAAAAAAACATGGGCATGGGATTTTTTTATATGTCCCAAAATAAGGTGAATGTGTAATCAGCATGCCCTTGCCTCAACTTCCTCTCCCTGCTCAACACTATGTTTTGGGCGTGGCTTGCGATTAGCAGCACGCCTTGAGTTCCGGCGAAGGGATTGACTTCCAGAACCCTAATTAAGCAACCAAAAAAACATGAAAAAAGGACATAAGCATACATGGATAAGTTGAAAACAGCTCAAATATGAAGAATAAATGAGAAAAATACATCTCCTTCATTGCCATCAACTTCTCCTCCTATTATAGCCATTTTTAGCCTGTGGGGGAAATACAAGAAAAGAAAACATAGTTAGAAGATGCGCAAATGAAGTAGAGAAAACATAAAAGCTTGCTTTGATCTGCAAACCTCTACACATAAGCAGGACACCTAGTGCAAAAAAACTGTAAAACATGAGGACAGCTAACTACTACAGTGATGCAGCCAACTGGGCAGTCAACCTTATGCAACTGCACAGCTTATAAGCCAACTAGTTTCACCAAGGCAAGAAATAACTAGGGAGGAAAATAGTTAACTAAAGCCAGCCAGCTGAGTATGATAATTTGTGCAACTGGGACAAACAAAAGGACTAGGACAAAAGAAATGTAAAACAAGAAGCAGAGCAACTTTGTGCAACTCAACAACATATAGACAACCAACCTAATACAAAACAGGAAGCAAACCTAAGCATGACAACTAGTGCAAAAAAGCAAAACATGCGGATAGCCAACTTGTATATGGATGCAGCCAACTAATCAGGCAACTTGTGCAACTGAACGACGCGTAGACAGCCAACCTAGCACAAAACAACAAGCAAACTAAGCAGGGCAACTAGTGTCCAATATAGAACACATGGACAGCCAACTAGTATAGTGATGCAGCCAACTCAGTAGGCAACTTGTGCAACTGAACAACGTGTAGACAACCAACTAGTACAAACAGTAAGCCAACTAACCAAGACAACTAGTGCAATTGCAGAGCATATGGACAATCAACTACTATATGGATGCAGCCAACTGGGAGAATTTTGTGCAACTAATCAAGAATATCTACATATACAACAAGTTCAATCAGCCATTGCATTGCATACAACATTGCGCACATCTAACAAACAACAACATAGAACTCGACATAGAACTTGAAGAAGGACTAGGAGACCATGAACAGATCTCAAACCCCCTGCCCTTGACAGCAACAGCCCTGGACAACAAACAACCGCTCTCCATCGCCCTAAAATGGCACAACAGGCGCCCTAGACGTGCATCCTCTGCTAGCTTTCGAACACCGTAGCAAAACGAGTACCCGTGCCCTACCCAACTACACTACTCTGCCATAGATCCGGCCCACAGTTGGGGGCGTGCTAGCAGAGAAAAGGCTCAACTGCATTAGAGGGAGAGGTGTGCTAAATTGACCAGAAGTTGGAGGGATTGGAGTAGTTCGCGTCGTTCGAACCCTAGGAAACACCCCCCCTCACATTTCGGCGAAATCCGCGACCCAGCGAGACCGAGAGAGGAAGGACAAGCAAGGAGAAGCAGAGCATACCTTCGACGCCGATGAGCACCAATGATTCCCTCTGCGGAGAGCCACCTGTGAGCCCCCCGCCGACTTGAGGACTCCGCCGCGCCTCCCCCGTATCGCGGCCCATTCGGCAGAAAGGCTGGCGAGGACAAAGACGAGGGCGAGGGGATGGAATGGGGAGAGAGCACCGCTGTGGGCGAGGGATTTCAGGCACAGATTTCGAAACCACCGCCCACGACCCCCTCTTCTCCCTTCTCTATGGCTTACATGTGGGCCTCCCCACGTCTGGATATGGACAAACCGCCCACGACCGCGGCGCGGGGCCAATCCATACCAGGTGGCACCTGGCGCACCCGGGCGCGATCGCTCGAGCGATCGTGCGGCCAGGAAGCGGCTGCTCGTTCCCTCCAGATAGTGGACGTGCACTTTGAAGGATTTAGGTTGTTTTTGAGACACTGGTCTTTTTTCTGGTAGTGCAGAGGTGGGCGTGGGCTATTTTGGAGAGGGCCAAAGCAAATTATTGGAGAAATTTATTTTGATTGACACAATGTTTACCAAATTTAATTATTCTAAGCATTCATGATTTAGCTTGAGTTTATTGATGTGAAGCATGCAATTACACATTTCCACAACTATGGTTTTGCAAAATTTATTTGTTGTGCAACTTCAATTTTGCTTTTATGTTGTACCACTTGATCGGCATATGAATAACTATTATGTCTATTATATCAAGCGACTAAAAGTGCCGGTAGAAAGTCAACAAAAATGACTAAAAATTGTCATCTTGTAATTGTTTGCCAAAGCTCACACAACCGGGTGACCAACGCACTGCAACTTGCAATCTCATATAAGACACCCCTCCACTATAATCCTTCTACAAAATCTTACGCACCTAGTCATCTACGCACCACATCAATGGTAAATATGCCCCCTCCAATACCAAAATCAAGTGACCAGGACCATGCCCCATGGAAGCGATGCTCGCGAGTAGCAGGCGTGGCAGATGGTCCGCGACGCTGGCCTATGGACCGGCACCGAGGAATGCCTCCAAATGGTCCTGGAGGCTGCCAATATAATAGGAATCATGGACGCCAATTTTGTCTTTTGCTTCAACAATGCCGTCTTTAGCTTCCTCAAGAGGTTCAACATCCTCGTGAAGCTCGTGGACAACGTCACCATATGGCTCAAGCCCGCACGCCTAGGTTCCGCATTGCTCGCCGACCTCCATAGTGATAACCCCTTCCACACATTGGTGCCTTGCGACTATCGCCACACACCATAGAATGTCCACCCGAGGTCACCCTTACCGCACAATGCCTCGCCCTGCAAGACAACATCGACTTAATCATCCACGTCTACGAGCAAGTCATCCACGCGGACCACTATGAGCCACAGAATGATGCCAGGACGTTGGCCTTCTTCGACTATAGGGCAATCTTGGACAACATCGTTGAGAAGCATGTTGCCCTCGCCGTCAATGCCGCTACTCAGCCACCAGTCAGTGAGCCGACACATTGAGTACAAGAAAGAGGTCATTGATGTTCGCATATGCATATTTAGTCCTACCCTTGTAAGCACCGCTGAACCAGATCATCGTGGCCATAATCCTTAATGCATCACATTCTCATTTTTGTTGATAAACACTAGTTAACATGCTCATTTCACTTGATAAACATTGGTTGTCGTGGCTATAATCCTATTGAAAGTTGAGTTGGAGATTTTGGAAAGTTGTGAATTGACTTAGTGGAATGGGACAATAATTCAAGTTGATGTGAAAACAAACAAATGGCAACATGAAAAAGAAAATCAAAACCATTTCACAAAACACCCATAACTTCTAAAAATATTACAAAGAGGTCCTTAAGGGAAGTTTTAGATTTGGGCTCTTACACAACCCCCCTGAATATGAAACACTCCACCCCCTCGATTTGCGATATCCCCTTTGAATTTGCCATCCATAAATCAAACAACCACCACCCCACTCCATGAATTTGCCATCCCAGATATGAAAACGTGGTAAAAATATCACACATGTAGCAAAATCCACCCATCCTAGGCCATGAGTGGAAAACATCTAGCATAGGCAAAAATCACATTGAAATCTCCACAAAAATCACATTGAACTTCACCATGATTGTGCATTGCCTCGCAGCCGCGACACAACCAAGATGCGCCAATAGAATTTGGTAACTTTGGCCCCCAATCAACATGCGGAACCGTCCATCTGGTTTTCAGCCTCATTTCACCGTGTTGCCGCCTCACCCGGACCATGCAACCAAAGCAACACAAAAAATGCAACCGCGGTCACTCCACCCCCACCGCGAGGCCACCGATTTGGACCATGACAAGCCTTGGAGGCCACTTCACTGCAACGATGCCGGCCAAAATCAAAATGCTTACCCTCGTTTCCATAAACCCCCAGTTGCAACGTCGCCTCACCGTGAAACTGATGAGAAATGACTGCTCGTTGTAGCACACTGGGCAATCACAGCCCCCCCATCCCTAGCCTCCCGAGCAATCATGAAACACATGGAGAATGGCGTGACCGAGAATGGTGACTCCGGCACCGTTAATCGACGATGCGTGAATCACCGGCAAGCTGGTGAACAATGCGCACGAGGTGCTAGAGCAGGCATAGGGTGAGACGGGAAGATGCAAGTGGGGTGATATGTCTCCAACGTATCTATAATTTTTGATTGTTCCATGCTATTATATTATCTGTTTTGGATGTTTAATGGGCTTTAGTATGCTCTTTTATATTATTTTTGGGACTAACCTATTAATCGAAGGCCCAGTGATAGTTTCTATTATTTGCCTATTTTAGAGTTTTGCAGAAAAGGAATACCAAATGGAGTCCAAACGGAATGAAACCTTCGCGGTGATCTTTCTTGGACCGAAAGCAAACCAGAAGACTTGGAGTTGAAGTCAGAGATGCCACGAGGCAGGAGGGCGCGCCCACGGGGGTAGGCGCGCCCCCACCCTCGTGGGCCCCTCGTAGCTCCACCGACGTACTTCTTTTGCCTATATAATACTCTTATACCCTTGAAACATCAGGGAGAGCCACGAAACCACTTTTCCACTGCCGCAACCTTCTGTACCCGTGAGATCCCATCTTGGGGCCTTTTCCGGTGATCTGCCGGAGGGGGAATCGATCACGGAGGGCTTCTACATCAACACCATTGCCTCTCCGATGAAGCATGAGTAGTTTACCACAGACCTTCGGGTCCATAGTTATTAGGTAGATGGATTCTTCTCTCTCTTTGATTCTCAATACAAAGTTCTCCTCGATGTTCTTGGAGATCTATTTGATGTAATACTATTTTGTGGTGTGTTTCCGAGATCCGATGTGGATTTATGAACAGGATTATCTATGAATATTATTTGGTTCTTCTCTGAATTCTTATATGCATGATTTCATATCTTTGCAAGTCTCTTAGAATTATCAGTTAGTTTGGCCTACTAGATTGATCTTTCTTGCAATGGAAGAAGTGCTTAGCTTTGGGTTCAATCTTGCGGTGTCTTTTCCCAGTGATAGTAGGGGCAGCAAGGCACGTATTGTATTGTTGCCATCGAGGATAAAAGATGGTGTTTATATCATATTGCTTGAGTTTATCCCTCTACATCATGTCATCTTGCTTAATGCGTTACTCCATTCTTATGAACTTAATACTCTAGATGCATGTTGGATAGCGGTCGATGTGTGGAGTAATAGTAGTAGATGCAGAATCGTTTCGGTCTACTTGACACGAACGTGATGCCTATATTCATGATCATTGCCTTAGATGTCTTCATAACTATGCACTTTTCTATCAATTGCTCGACAGTAATCTGTTCACCCACCGTAATACATGCTTTCTTGAGAGAAGCCACTAGTGAAATCTATGGCCCCTGGGTCTCTCCTATTATATTACATCTGTTTTCCATTATATCGCATCTCGTTTACTATTTTGCAAACTTTACTTTCCAATCTATACAACAAAAATACCAAAAATATTTACTTTACTATCTTTATTAGATCTCACTTTTGCGAGTGATCGTGAAGGGATTGATAACCCCTTTATCGCGTTGGTTGCAAGGTTCTTGATTGTTTGTGCAGTTACTAGGTGACTTGTGTGTCCTCTCCTACTGGATTGATACCTTGGTTCTCAAAACTGAGGGAAATACTTATGCTACTTTGTTGCATCACCCTTTCCTCTTCAAGGGAAAAACCAACGCAAGCTCAAGAGGTAGCAAGAAGGATTTCTGGAGCCGTTGCCGGGGAGATCTGCGCCAAGTCAAGCCATACCAAGTACCCATCATAAACTCTTCTCCCTTGCATTACATTATTTGCCATTCTCCTCTCGTTTTCCTCCCCCCACTTCTAAAATGATTTTCAAAAACCTTTGCCTTTTCTTCGCCCCTCTTCCGTTCATTTCTTTTTGCTTGCCTCTTGTGTGTTCGTTTGTTAGTGCGGTTTGTTGCCATCATGTCTGAAACTGGGGAGGTTATCATTGAAAAAGATACTAGTAACGATGGGGGGAACTTTGATGCTTTTGATAATCCTCATGAAGAACCTATTATTTTACATACTAAAAAAATCCGGATTGGAGTGGTAATATTATTGGAAAAAGAGTTATTCAAGATTTCTTTACTTGTGCCAGTGCTTTGTCCACTATGGGTGGGTCTATTCTTCATAGAACTAGTAGTCTTGCGGATGCTATATCTTTGCTCGTGGTTGAACTTGAAAGACAATTTATCCACATGCATCCTTGCATACAAAGGAATTTTCTAGAGTTTTCCAATATTGAGCATTCTTCTGTTAAGCAAGTGGCTACCATCTTTCTAGCACATGAGTTTAGATTTATAATGAAAGAAGCCAATGAAATTTTTGTGCATTATAGGGTGGATGTTGGTCGTCCTCCCATAGAAGCAATTCCTTTTAATCAAGAAGACATAATGCGTTTACGATCTTTCGATCATGTTGCTTATAATGAAAACCTTAGAAAAAAGGTTCCTACCAATGTTCTAGTTGATAGGATTTCTGAACTTAATGATAATTTTGCTATTCATAACAATGGATTATTCCCTCATGAACAAAGGCTCATGACTTTTTGCCAAAAGAATGCTTATAATGATGAATTGGTTGTGCAATATGAGGGGCCAAAGGAGGAACCAATTCCTCCCGAGCTTGATCTTGGGGACTTTTGTCCCATTAAATTTAGCCCTTTTGATTACTTTTGCTTACCACAAAGAAAACTTGCTGCTGAACGTAGGGAGTATGAGACGAGTTTTCGCGATTTGCCCTATCATTATTATAGCAATACCTAGATATATTCGTGTTTTTATGCCTAGCTAGGGGCGTTAAACGATAGCGCTTGTCGGGAGGCAACCCAATTTTAGTTTTGTTTTTGCTTTTTGCTCCTGTTTAGTAATAAATAATTCATCTAGCTTCTGTTTGTATGTGGTTTTATGTTTTAATTAGTGTTTGTTCCAAGTAGAACCTTTGGGAAGACTTGGGTGAAGTCTTTGCGATCTTGCTGTAAAAAACAGAAACTTTTGCGCTCACGAGAATAACTGCCATTTTTTACTGGAGAGTGCTTTTATGTCGATTCTTTTTGAAGATGATTAATAGACAAATTCCTCACGTCCACCAATTTATTTTATAATTTTTAGAGTTACAGAAATATTCGAAAGTTACAGATTGCTACAGACTGTTCTGTTTTTGACAGATTCTGTTTTTCGTGTGTTGTTTGCTTATTTGATGAATCTATGAGTGGTATCGGGGGGTATGAACCATACAGAAGATGGGATACAGTAGGTTTAACAAAAATATAAATAAAGAATGAGTTTATTACAGTACCTTAAAGTGGTGGTTTGTTTTCTTATACTAACGGAGCTCATGAGATTTTCTGTTGAAGTTTTGTGTTGTGAAGTTTTCAAGTTTTTGGGTAAAGATTTGATGGATTTTGGAATAAGGAGTGGCAAAATCCTAAGCTTGGGGATGCCCAAGGCACCCCAAGGTAAAATTCAAGGACAACCAAAATCCTAAGCTTGGGGATGCCCCGGAAGGCATCCCCTCTTTTGTCTTCGTCTATCGGTAACTTTACTTGAGGCTATATTTTTATTCACCACATGATATGTGTTTTGCTTGGAACGTCTTGTATGATTTGAGTCTTTGCTTTTTAGTTTACCACAATCATCCTTGCTGTACACACCTTTTTGGAGAGACACACATGAATCACAATTAGAATACTCTATGTGCTTCACTTATATCTTTTGAGCTAGACAATATTGCTCTAGTGCTTCACTTATATCTTTTTAGAGCACGGTGGTGGTTTTATTTTATAGAAATTATTGATCTCTCATGCTTCACTTATATCTTTTTAGAGCACGGTGGTGGTTTTATTTTATAGAAATTATTGATCTCTCATGCTTCACTTATATTATTTTGAGAGTCTTTATGACAGCATGGTAATTTGCTTTGGTTATAAAATTAGTCCTAATATGATGGGCATCCAAGATGGGTATAATAAAAACTTTCATATAAAGTGCATTGAATACTATGAGAAGTTTGATTCTTTATGATTATTCTGAGATATGAAGATGGTGATATTAGAGTCATGCTAGTTGAGTAGTTGTGAATTTGATAGATACTTGTGTTAGAAGTTTGTGATTTCTGTAGCATGCACGTATGGTGAACCGTTATGTGATGAAGTTGGAGCATGATTTATTTATTGATTGCCTTCCTTATGAGTGACGGTCGGGGATGAGCGATGGTATTTTCCTACCAATCTATCCCCCTAGGAGCATGTGCGTAGTACTTCCTTTCGATAACTAATAGATTTTTGCAATAAGTATGTGAGTTCTTTATGACTAATGTTGAGTCCATGGATTACATGCACTCTCACCCTTCCACCATTGCTAGCCTCTCTATCATATACCCACCATATACCTTCCTCAAAACAGCCACCATACTATAGGACCTTTAAGTATGTCTAGAGGGGGGGTGATTAGACTACTTGACCAATTAAAAACTTAACCTTTTCCCAATTTTAGTCTTTGGTAGATTTTAGCTATCTTTGGACAAGTAAAGCAATCTTCACACAATTCAAGCTAGCATGCAAAGAGTATATGAGCAGCGGAAATTAAAGCATGCAACTTGCAAGAATGTAAGGGGAAGGGTTTGGAGGATTCAAACGCAATTGGAGACATGGATGTTTTTGTCGTGGTTCCGATAGGTGGTGCTATCGTACATACACGTTGATGGAGACTTCAACCCACGAAGGGTAACGGTTGCGCGAGTCCACAAAAGGGCTCCACCCACGAAGGGTCCACGAAGAAGCAACCTTGTCTATCCCACCATGGCTATCGCCCACGAAGGACTTGCCTCACTAGCGGTAGATCTTCATGAAGTAGGCGATCTCCTTGCCCTTACAAACTCCTTGGTTCAACTCCACCATCTTGTCGGAGGCTCCCAAGTGACACCTAGCCAATCTAGGAGACACCACTCTCCAAGAAGTAACAAATGGTGCGTTGATGATGAACTCCTTGCTCTTGTGCTTCAAATGATAGTCTCCCCAACACTCAACTCTCTCTCATGGGATTTGGATTTGGTGGAAAGAAGGTTTGAGTGGAAAGCAACTTGGGGAAGGCTAGAGATCAAAATTCATATGGTAGGAATGGAATATCTTGGCCTCAACACATGAGTAGGTGGTTCTCTATCAAAAATAGTAAGTTGGAAGTGTAGGTTTGTTCTGATGGCTCTCTCCATGAATGAATAGGAGGTGGAGGGGTATATATAGCCTCCACACAAAATCTAACCGTTACACACAATCTACCAAACTCGGTGGGACCGATTCAACAGACTCAGTCGGACCGATTTAGTAAACCTAGTGACCGTTAGGATTTTCGATGGGACTGACATGCAACTCGGTAGAACCAATATGGTTAGGGTTAGGGCATAACGTAATCTCATTAACTGATTACACAAACTCGGTGAGACTGATTTTGGTAATAAGCTTTCCAGAGAGTTGGTCAGGTAAACTCGATGGGACCGATTCGCTCATTTCGGTGAGACTGAAATGTTATGAAAGGGAAATAGGGAGTTTACATTGCAATCTCGGTGGCACCGACCGCTCACTTAGGTTAGACCAAAATGTTACGAAGGGAAACAGAGAGATTACAATCCCATCTCGGTGAGACCGAGATCCCTATCGGTGAGACCGATTTGCCTAGGGTTTGTGGCAGTGGCTATGACATTTGAACTCGGTGGCGCCAGATAGAAAGAATCGGTGGGACCGATTTTAACTTTGGGTTTAGGTCATATGTGGATGTGAGAAAGTAGTTGAGGGTTTTTGGAGCATATCACTAAGCACTTGAAGCAAGAGGCTCATTAAGCAACACCTCATCCCTCCTTGATAGTATTGGCTTTTCCTATAGACTCAATGTGATCTTGGATCACTAAAATGTAAAATGAAGAGTCTTGAGCTTTTGAGCTTGAGCCAATCCTTTGTCCTTGATATTTTGAGGGATCCACTTTCATCATCCATGCCATGCCATTCATTGAGCTTTCCTGAAATATTTGTCTTGGAATAGCATTAGCTCAATGAGCTATATGTTGTTATGAATTACCAAAACCACCTAGGGATAGTTGCACTTTCAATCTCCCCCTTTTTGGTAATTGATGACAACATATAGATCAAAGCTTCGACAAATGATAATAAGATTGGAAAACATCGTCGCTTTGAGAAGTATGTGATAAGCAAGAGCTCCCCCTAAATTTGTGCATAGTTTAAGATTTTCTTTGGACTGCAAATGCACAAGGAATTAGGCTCATGGGTTACTCTTCCATGTCACATACATCTTGGTGGAGCGCTCAAAATAATAAAGATTAAATACATGCACTCATCACCAAGCAAAGTGAATGATCATATAGGGATAGGTAAGATAATATCATCTAACAAGCATAAGTGTAGCTTATGATCAAACACATGATCATCAATGTCTCACAGATAATAGCATAGTATCTCAAGCAATCAAAAGCAAACAAAGTTTAACCACCAAAGCAAGAGAGAACAAAAACAACACTCTCTCTCTCGAAGCCTATGATCTATACATTTTTCTCCCCCTTTGGCAACAAGTTACCAAAAAGTTCATAGAAAATGCATAGTGCTAGATCGACTCTCAGGCTTGATCTTCAGGTGGTGGTGTAGAGATGGCTCCTTAGACAAAGTCTTCAATTGATGTGGATGGAGCTGGAGGAGTTGGTGCTGGAGCTGGTTGTACCAGAGCTGTAGGAGCTGTAGCTGGTGGAGATGATGTGGCTCTGGTGTCTGTCATAGGCACTGCAGCTGATCTCTGAGCTCTAGGCACTCTGGCAAATTCATCAGTGGTTGTCTTGCCCTTCCTCTCCTACATGTCATCCTATAGCTGCTCCACAACTGACTGAATCTCAGTTACTTTGACATCTAGATCATAGAATTTTTGTTCCATGATCCTTTCCAGGCTCTCTTGGTTTTGAGTTAGGGTGGCCAACCCCTTCTCAATCCTCAATGTTGATGCTATCAAGTAACCAAGCTGCTCCTGCTTGTTCTTCAAAAAGTACTCAGATGCCTCCTCTTGAGTTGGCATCTTGGCAGCCTTCTCTCTCTTTGCTTTCTCCTTCTTCTCTTGAGCTTGCACTGATGATGGTTCATTCTCATTCATCACAACTTGATTGTCCTCAAAGTATGGATAGATAGCAAAATGTTCTTTGTCCAGCAAGTATGTGCCTGTGCCCATCTTTGAGTTAATCAACTCCTGAATCTGTGGGGCATACCCACAACTTCTCTTCTGGTCTGCTGATGTCCTCTTAATGGTCTCAACAATGAGGCTCATTACCTTGAATTTTTGTGGCACATCAAACAAGTGTAGTAAGTTGATAGCATGCCCTCTAATCATGTTGTGGTCACCTGACTTGGGCAAAAGAGTGTGCCTTAGGATCCAGTTGATCGTTGGGAGTCCTGACAGAAGAAAATGAACTGGCCCAAACTTACGTGTCTCAACTGCAGCATCTGGGATTTCCTTGTACATGTGAGCCATGGTATTGTGATCCATCTTCTTCTTGGCATAGACATCCAAGTCATCTTCACTCTCCTTTGGGGCATTGATCAGATTGGCCCATTCCTCAATGGTTGACTGGTACCTTGTACCTTCAGACATCCAAACTATCCTGTCATCTGGATAGAAGTGTGCCGTGGAGTAGAATTGCATAATGAGCTCATCATTCCACTTTGTGAGCTTCTGCCCAACAGAGTCTGCAACTCCATAAGCAATGAAACTGTCTTGCACTCCATGATAGTGTTCTTCATTCTCCTTCATGTAGGTCTAGTCGACCCACCTCATATCACAAACTATAGGCTTCTTGTCCAACATCACTGTCTCATAGAAATCCTGCTGTTCCTTAGTGTGGAACCTGTAATCAACAACAGTCATTCTCCTGGTAGCATATGAATCTGACAGCCTCCACAGTCTGAGTCCTGCATCCTTTCTTAACTTCATGTTCTCAGCCACAGGATGAGCATCATTGTGATCTGGAATCTTGGGCTTTAGCTTCCTCAGGACTAGTCCTTCATCATCTTCCTCATCAGCAACTTCTGGCACTGGGGCCTTGTTCTTCTCAGCAGCTGGAATACTCCTGGTATTCCTCTTTGGTGCAATCTTGGGCTTGGGGGAAGCTTTGGGTGCTTCCTTGGGCTTTGATGTTGCAGCCCCTGACTTTATAGCATCACCCATCAGCCTTTGTGCCTTGGGTACTGGTGCAGCAACCTCTTCTTCCTCCTCCTCTTCCATCATGGAAGGCTTTCCAATCACTCTGGCCATGGTCTTTTTGACCCTTTCCTTCCTCTTCTTTCCTTCTGCAGCTGGCTCTTTGGGATCAGGTTTTTCAGGTACTTGTGTTGATCCTCTGACCTTCAGCATAGGTGTCCTCTTGGCAGGAACCTTCCTATTGAGTCCAGGATTTGTGTTCTTTGCTGAGGCATACTCCTTTTTGAGCACTACCTTCTTGGAAGTAGCCTCATCTTCTTCTGCCATATAATCCTCATCCTCAGATTCTGAGGTTCTCTTCTTCCTTGTCCTGGTGACAGCTTTAGGCAAATTGCTCGGGGTGCTCCTGCTGCCATCATATGAAGTGCTAGAGGGACTAGTGCCCTCACTCATGTGATTGTGCTCTTCTGACTTGTTGTGACTATCACTTTGGTCTGACATGCTGAAATCACTGACTGCTGACCCTGTGAATAGTTATAGATGAGATAGAATGGATGAGCATCACAAAATGCAGAGATTTTTGCAAAAAATGATTCAAAAACTTAGTTTTAGTTTTCCACAGAAAGCATTTCAGATCAACCAATTTTCAAACTCGGTGATACCGAAGCAGTTTTGGAACCTAAACTAGTGAACTCGGTCAGACTGAGTCAAAGTTCGGTGGCACCGAGACTGCTAGGGTTTCACAAAGTTCTAAAATCGGTCACACTGATTAGCAATTCTCGGTCAGACCGAGAGTTACTAGTGCAATGTCGTTAGCCAAATCGGCGGGACCGAGTTTTTCAACTCAGTGGGTCCGAGATGGTTTCGGCGGAAACCTAACCCTAAATTTTCAAATCGCATCTATTCTAAGAATAGTTTTGACTGGATAGGAGTGTTTCAATCGTGGCAAGAATCATAATGAACACAATATGCTAGGAATCGAATGGAGATAGCACTGTGATCGAGTCCATACCCTAGCTAGGCGATGAACTTGCTATGGCGGCAACGGCGGGGGTGAATTCCGTTGATGGTGGTGGAGACCAGTGACAGGAGGCGGCTGGCGACGAGGAGACGATCCGGAGACCCTGGAGGCAGAGCGAGCTATGCACGGGCGAAGGGGTTTGGAGAAATTTTCCAAATTTTTGCCCGTGAGTATATATAGCCCGACCCTGTCGGTGTGACCGAGTGGAACAACTCAGTGGCACCGAGATGCATAACTGTATACAGTTACAGCAACTCAGTGTGACCGAAAAGTTCAAATTGGTTGCACCGAGATTGAAAACCTAGATCGACTTAGTGATCTCGGTAGGACCGAAATGGAGGAATCGGTCGGACCGAGAATCACAAAGAAGTTTTGGAAGTTTAAGTCTATGACGAATCAGGGACTCTGAGTGATCCTCACACAGAGTGGTTCGAATCTGACTTGATCAAATTTTGTGATGTAGCATGAATAGAGTTTGAGACGAGAAAAGCATAGATAGCTAGAGAAGGTTCTTAGGCATTCTTGTCCATCCACTTGGCCAAAGAAAAAGAAGGCAATCAATCAAAGCAACAAGTAGATGTCCTAGAATGAGTAAAATATGCCACCAACATGCTCACACAATGAAATGGCAAATGAAATATGTGGCAAAGCATGGACAACCAATTCTAGCATCTATCAAACAACTGGTGATGACTAGGTCATCTATATATGAGTATATTGACTTAGGAGTCAAATGAGAACATTTGATCATAGGTCATACTCATCATTTAAGCTCAAGTGGGGTTACCACTTTTACATAATGCATTGATGTGTTCACACCATTAGAGTTGCTTTGACTCAATTCTTAGAGTTAAGCTCCCCCTAGATGTGAGATCCCCCCTTAGAGGGATGAACTAACCTTGGGTTTTGTCGATGATGACTTCATGTAGGTGTTGAAGATGTGGATGCTCAATGTTGATGTAGATCATTTGGAGCAATCCTTTGGAGTGAGTTGCACTTTCAACATATCTACATGGGTTAGTCCCACAAGGAACAAACAAGAATATCCATAGACATAGAGTGATGCTCACACAAGATGATGTCCATGAAATCATTAGGTTACCTTGTCCCTTGCCTTACCATCACGAGGGTTTGTGACTCCTTGAACTAGTGCAAGATGTGGAAGTTGATTGCACTTGTCCTTGCCATAATGATATGAGTGAAGAATGTTGGCGGAGTCAGCCTCAAGAACTCTCTAGTTCTTCTTCTTCGGGATCCACATCATCTTGATGGGAGTCCTTGGAGTTGTAGTTGTACTTGATGAAGTAGAACTTGACGTAGTCTTGGGAACCCACTTGACCAAGGCCTTAGGTGCTTCTTCAAATGCATCAATCTCCTCTTGAAGCTTGTCCTTGCCTTTATTCTTGTGGTCTTGTGGTGGAAGATCATCTTGTGCTTGTGTTCCCTTGAAGGAAGTAGGATCATACTTCTCTTGAGGAACAAACTTCGTCTTGGGGTATTGATCTTCTTCCCACTCAACTCCATTGGCATTGAACTTTCGTTCAAAACCAACACCTTGATTCTTCTGGTGCCTTCCTTGCTTGCGTACAATTTCCTCGAATTGTTTACTCCCGGCAAGGCTCTTGTATACACCTTTCTCTATAATTCCCTTCAATAAGCTATTTTCTTGCTCAAGTGTAACTTGGCTAAGAGAATCATTAGTGGAATCAAGAGAACTACTAGAAGCAACAATATTGGATTTTGCATTATTATTGTTACTACTAGAGGAAGGATCTTTCTTGTTCTTGTTACTAGACTTGACTTGAGGCATGTAAGTAGATAAGAGTAAACGCTTGGCAATGTAAGAAGAACTTTTCTTACGGAGATCATCGTTGATTGCCTTTAAGAACTCATGCTCTTGCTCAAGATTGAGCTTTTCAAAGCGTAACTTCTCATGAGCCCTTAAAAGTTCTCGATGATCTTCGAAGATAGTTTCTTGAGCTAACTTAAAAGTGTTTAATTCTTTAGTTAGAAGCTCAATCTTCTCCTTATCATTGTCATTCGTTTTATCTTGATTAGCATGATTAATTGGCATTTCATCATAGTATTCATCACTAGAGTTGTCAACAAGTAAATCATCATCACCTAGCAAGTCATCTTCATCACTATTGAAATCAACATACTCGGGATGTGTTACCTTAGGACCTTTGGCCATGAAGCATATTCCAATTCCTTCATTTGGTGAGTCAAATATGTCGTAGGAGTTGGTTGACACAAGTGCTAGACCGGCAACACCTTCATCTTGAGTATATTCGGAGTTGGAGTGATAGCTTCTCTCGGAGTGATTGTCGGAGTCGGAGCCGGATACCCATTCACCAACATGAGCTTGATGTCTTCGTTTTGTGTAGCTCCTTGATGACTTGTCCTTCCTTTCCGAATCCTTGCTTCTCCGTGAGGGTCTTCGTTCATAACGATCATCTCTACTCCTCCTCTCTCTTGGTGGTGATTCTTCTCTTTTACTTCTTCTTTTTGGAGAATCTTCTCTTCTTTTGTAGGGTGTCGTACACTCATTGGAATAGTGTCCGGGTCTCCCACAATTGTAGCAATTGCGCTCTCGACTAGAAGATCTTTTGTCAATGTAGGACCTTGACTTAGAGCTTCTTTCTTTGCTTCTACTCTTGTAGAATTTGTTGAAGTTCTTCACCATTAATCTCAATTCTTCATTGAAGATTTGTTTCTCACTTGATGATGTGGGGGCTTCACATGAGGCTTTGTAAGCACCACTTGACTTGTTGTGAAGTTCCTCCTTATCCTTGAGTGACATCTCATGAGCAACAATTCTTCCAATGACTTCCGTTGGCTTGAGATCTTTGTAATTTGGCATCATTTGGATCAATGTGCACACGGTATCATACTTTCCATCCAATGCTCTTAGGATCTTCTTGATGATGAATCTGTCGGTCATTTCTTCACTCCCTAAGCCGGCAATCTCATTTGTGTTAGGAGCAAGCCTAGAGTACATTTCAGCGACACCTTCACCATCCTTCATTTTGAACTTGTCAAGCTGACTTTGGAGCACATCCAACTTGGATTCCTTGACGGAGTCGGTACCTTCATGCATATCAATCAAAGTATCCCAAATTTCCTTTGCATTCTCAAGACGGCTGATTTTGTTGAATTCCTCGGGGCACAAGCCATTGAAGAGGATATCACAAGCTTGAGTGTTGTATTGCAGCATCTTCAATTCTTCCATGCTAGCTTCACGGTTCGGCTCTCTCCCATCAAAGAATTCACCTTGCAAGCCAATACACACAATAGCCCAAACGGCGGGGTTATGTCCAAGAATATGCATTTTCATCTTATGCTTCCAACTAGCAAAATTAGTACCATCAAAGTAAGGACCTCTACAGTGATAATTTCCCTCGCTAGACGCCATACTCTCCTAGGTTGTGAAACCAAGGCGATGACCACCAAAAGCTATGGAAATCAAAGCAAATGGAGACCAAAGCTCTGATACCACTTGTAGGACCTTGAAGTATGTCTAGAGGGGGGTGATTAGACTACTTGACCAATTAAAAACTTAACCTTTTCCCAATTTTAGTCTTTGGCAGATTTTAGCTATCTTTGGACAAGTCAAGCAATCTTCACACAATTCAAGCAAGCATGCAAAGAGTATATGAGCAGCGGAAATTAAAGCATGCAACTTCCAAGAATGTAAGGGGAAGGGTTTGGAGGATTCAAACGCAATTGGAGAAACGGATGTTTTTCTCGTGGTTCCGATAGGTGGTGCTATCGTGCATCCACATTGATGGAGACTTCAACCCAGGAAGGGTAACGGTTGCGCGAGTCCATGGAGGGCTCCACCCACGAAGGGTCCACGAAGAAGCAACCTTGTCTATCCCACCATGGCCGTCGCCCATGAAGGACTTGCCTCACTAGCGGTAGATCTTCACGAAGTAGGCGATCTCCTTGCCCTTACAAACTCCTTGGTTCAACTCCACAATCTTTTCGGAGGCTCCCAAGTGACACCTAGCCAATCTAGGAGACACCACTCTCCAAGAAGTAACAAATGGTGCATTGATGATGAACTCCTTGCTCTTGTGCTTCAAATGATTGTCTCCCCAACACTCAACTCTCTCTCATGGGATTTGGATCTGGTGGAAAGAAGGTTTGAGTGGAAAGCAACTTGGGGAAGGCTAGAGATCAAGATTCATATGGTAGGAATGGAATATCTTGGCCTCAACACATGAGTAGGTGGTTCTCTATCAGAAATGGTAAGTTGGACGTGTAGGTTTGTTCTGATGGCTCTCTCCACGAATGAAGAGGAGGTGGAGGGGTATATATAGCCTCCACACAAAATCTAACCGTTACACACAATTTACCAAACTCGGTGGGACCGATTCAACAGACTCGGTCGGACCGATTTAGTAAACCTAGTGACCGTTAGGATTTTCAGTGGGACCGACATGCAACTCGGTAGAACCGAGATGGTTAGGGTTAGGGCATAACGTAATCTCGTTGAGACCGATTACACAAACTCGGTGAGACTAATTTTGGTAATAAGCTTTCCAGAGAGTTGGTCAGGTAAACTCGATGGGACCGATTCGCTCATTTCGGTGAGACCGAAATGTTACGAAAGGGAAACAGGGAGTTTACATTGCAATCTCGGTGGGACCGATCGCTCACTTCGGTTAGACCGAAACGTTACGAAGGGAAACAAAGAGATTACAATCCCATCTCGGTGAGACCGAGATCCCTATCGGTGAGACCGATTTGCCTAGGGTTTGTGGCAGTGGCTATGACATTTGAACTCGGTGGCGCCGGATAGAAAGAATCGGTGGGACCGATTTTGACTTTGGGTTTAGGTCATATGTGAATGTGAGAAAGTAGTTGAGGGTTTTTGGAGCATATCACTAAGCACTTGAAGCAAGAGGCTCATTAAGCAACACCTCATCCCTCCTTGATAGTATTGGCTTTTCCTATAGACTCAATGTGATCTTGGATCACTAAAATGTAAAATGAAGAGTCTTGAGCTTTTGAGCTTGAGCCAATCCTTTGTCCTTGATATTTTGAGGGATCCACTTTCATCATCCATGCCATGCCATTCATTGAGCTTTCCTAAAATATTTATCTTGGAATAGCATTAGCTCAATGAGCTATATGTTGTTATGAATTACCAAAACCACCTAGGGATAGTTGCACTTTCACATACCTACCTATTATGGCATTTCCATAGCCATTCCGAGATATATTGCCATGCAACTTTCACCGTTCCGTTTATTATGACACGCTCCATCATTCTCATATTGCCTCGCATGATCATGTAGTTGACATCGTATTTGTGGCAAAGCCACCATTCGTAATTTTTCATACATGTCACTCTTGAATCATTGCACATCCCGGTACACTGCTGGAGGCAATCACATAGAGTCATATTTTGTTCTAAGTATTGAGTTGTAATTCTTGAGTTGTAAGTAAATAAAAGTGTGATGATCTTCATTATTAGAGCATTGTTCGAGTGAGGAAAGGATGATGGAGACTATGATTCCCCCACAAGTCGGGATGAGACTCCGGACTAAATAAAAAAAGGGGAAAAAAGAGGCCATAAAAAAGAGAGAAAAGGCCCAAATAAAAAAATGAGAGAAAAAGAGAGAAGGGGCAATGCTACTATCCTTTTACCACACTTGTGCTTCAAAGTAGCACCATGATCTTCATGATAGAGAGTCTCCTATGTTGTCATTTTCATATACTAGTGGGAATTTTCCATTATAGAACTTGGCTTGTATATTCCAATGATGGGCTTCCTCAAAGTGCCCTAGGTCTTTGTGAGCAAGTGATACGTCTCCAAAGTATCTATAATTTATGAAGCATTCATGCTATTATCTTATTTATTTTGGATGTTTATGGGCTTTATTATACACTTTTATATTATTTTTGGGACTAGCCTATTAACCGGAGGCCCAACCCATATTGCTGTTTTCTTGCCTATTTCAGTATTTCGAAGAAAAGGAATATCAAACGGAGTCCAAACGGAATGAAACCTTCGGGAGCGTTATTTTTGGAATGGAAGCAATCCAGGGGACTTGGAGTGCAAGTCAGGGAAGCTTCGAGGAGGCCACGAGGCGGGGGGGGGGGGGGGGGGCCTCCACCCTCGTGGGCCCCTCGTGGCTCCCTTGACCGACTTCTTTCGCCTATATATTCCCATATACCCTAAAATCATCGAAGACAACAATAGATTGGGAGTTCCGTCGCCGCAAGCCTCTGTAGCCACCAAAAACCTCTCGAGAGCCCATTCCGACACCCTGCCGGAGGGGGATCCCTCACCGGTGGCCATCTTCATCATCCCGGTGCTCTCCATGACGAGGAGGGAGTAGTTCACCCTCGGGGCTGAGGGTATGTACCAGTAGCTATGTGTTTGATCTCTCTCTCTCTCTCTCGTGTTCTCTCTATGGCACGATCTTGATGTATCGCGAGCTTTGCTATTATAGTTGGATCTTATGATGTTTCTCCCCCTCTACTCTCTTGTAATGGATTGAGTTTTCCCTTTGAAGTTATATTATCGGATTGAGTCTTTAAGGATTTGAGAACACTTGATGTATGTCTTGCCGTGCTTATATGTGGTGACAATGGGATATCACGTGATCCACTTGATGTATGTTTTGGTGATCAACTTGCGGGTTCAATGAACCTATGCATAGGGGTTGGCACACGTTTTCGTCTTGACTCTCCGGTAGAAACTTGGGGGCACTCTTTGAAGTACTTTGTGTTGGTTGAATAGATGAATCTGAGATTGTGTGATACATATCGTATAATCATGCCCACAGATACTTGAGGTGATAATGGAGTATCTAGGTGACATTAGGGTTTTGGTTGGTTTGTGTCTTAAGGTGTTATTCTAGTATGAACTCTATGATAGATCGAACGGAAAGAATAGCTTCGTGTTATTTTACTACGGACTCTTGAATAGATCGAGCAGAAAGGATAACTTTGAGGTGGTTTCGTAGCCTACCATAATCTCTTCGTTTGTTCTCTGCTATTAGTGGCTTCGGAGTAACTCTTTGTTGCATGTTGAGGGATAGTTATATGATCCAATTATGTTATTATTGTTGAGAGAACTTGCACTAGTGAAAATATGAACCCTATGCCTTGTTTCCTACCATTGCAATACCGTTTATGCTCACTTTTATCATTAGTTACCTTGCTGTTTTTATTATTTCAGATTACAAATATCCATATCTACCATCCATATTGCACTTGTATCACCATCTCCTCGCCGAACTAGTGCACCTATACAATTTACCATTGTATTGGGTGTGTTGGGGACACAAGAGACTCTTTGTTATTTGTTTGCAGGGTTGTTTGAGAGAGACCATCTTCATCCTACGCCTCCCACGGATTGATAAACCTTAGGTCATCCACTTGAGGGAAATTTGCTACTGTTCTACAAACCTTTGCACTTGGAGGCAACAATGTCTACAAGAAGAAGGTTGTGTAGTAGACATCAGCAAGAAAGTTGGATGCACACCCACTTAGTTTCTTTTTGAGCTTTCATACACCTATAACTCTAGTGCATCCGTTGCATGGCAATCCCTACTCACTCACGTTGATATCTATTGATGGGCATCTCCATAGCCCGTTGATACACCTAGTTGATGTGAGAATATCTTCTCCTTTTTTGTCTTCTCCACAACCACCATTCTATTCCACCTATAGTTCTATGTCCATGGCTCACACTCATGTATTGCGTGAAGATTGAAAAAGTTTGAGAACATCAAAAGTATGAAACAATTGCTTGGCTTGTCATCGGGGTTGTGCATGATTAAATACTTTGTGTGATGAAGATAGAGCATAACCAGACTATATGATTTTGTAGGGATAACTTTCTTTGGCCATGTTATTTTGAGCAGACATGATTGCTTTGTTAGTATGCTTGAAGTACTATTATTTTTATGTCAATATTAAACTTTTGTCTTGAATCTTTTGGATCTGAACATTCATGCCACAACAAAGAAAATTACATTGATAAATATGCTAGGTAGCATTCCACATCAAAAATTCCGTTTTTATCGTTTACCTACTCGAGGACAAGCAGGAATCAAGCTTGGGATGCTTGATACGTCTCCAACGTATCTATAATTTTTGATTGTTCCATGCTATTATATTCTCTGTTTTGGATGTTTAATGGGCTTTAATATGATCTATTATATTATTTTTGGGACTAACCTATTAACCGGAGGCCGAGTGCCAGTTTCTGTTTTTTTGCCTATTTTAGAGTTTTACAAAAAAGGAATACCAAACGGAATGAAACCTTCGCGATGATCTTTCTTGGACCGAAAGCAAACCAGAAGACTTGGAGTTGAAATCAGAGACGCCACAAGGCAGGAGGGCGCGTCCAGGGGGTAGGTGCGCCCCACCCTCGTGGGCCCCTCGTAGCTCCATCGACGTACTTCTTTCGCCTATATATACTCTTATACCCTAGAAACATCAGGGAGAGCCACAAAACCACTTTTCCACCGCCGCAACCTTCTGTACCCGTGAGATCCCATCTTGGTGTTGGGGAACGTAGTAATTTCAAAAAATTTCCTACGCACACGCAAGATCATGGTTATGTATAGCAACGAGAGGGGAGAGTGTTGTCCACGTACCCTCGTAGACCGAAAGCGGAAGCGTTAGCACAACGCGGTTGATGTAGTCGTACGACTTCACGGCCTGACCGATCAAGCGCCGAAAGTATGGCACTTCCGAGTTCTTGCACACGTTCAGCTTGATGACATCCCTCGAACTCTGATCCAGCTGAGTGTCGAAGGAGAGTTCCGTCAGCACGACGGCGTGGTGACGATGATGATGTTCTACCGACGCAGGGCTTCGCCTAAGCACCGCTACGATATTATCGAGGTGGAATATTGTGGAGGGGGGCACCGCACACAGCTAATAGATCTCAAGGATCAATTGTTGTTGTGTCTAGAGGTGCCCTCCTGCCCTCGTATATAAAGGAGCAAGGGGGAGGGGCGGCCGGCCAGGAGGGGGCGCGCCAGGAGGAGTCCTACTCCCACCGGGAGTAGGACTCCCTCCTTTCCTTGTCCAAGTAGGAGAGGGGCAAGGAAGGGAGAGAGGGGAGGAAGGAAAGGGGGGCGCCTCCCCCTCCTTATCCTATTCGGACTAGAGGGGAAGGGGGCGCGCGGCCTGCCCTGGCCGCCCCTCCTCTTCTCCACTTTGGGCCCATGAGGCCCATTAAGCCCCTGGGGGGTTCCGGTAACCCCCCGGTACTCTGGTATATATCCGATAACCCCCAGAACCATTCCGGTGTCCGAATATAGTCGTCCAATATATCAATCTTCATGTCTCGACCATTTCGAGACTCCTCGTCATGTCTGTGATCCCATCCGGGACTCCAAACTATCTTCGGTACATCATAACATATAAACTCATAATATAACCGTTATCTAACTTTAACCGTGCGAACCCTATGGGTTCGAGAACTATGTAGACATGACTGAGACACGTCTCTGGTCAATAACCAATAGCGGAACCTGGATGCTCATATTGGCTCCTACATATTCCACGAAGATCTTTATCGGTCAAACCGCATAACAACATACGTTGTTCCCTTTGTCATCGGTATGTTACTTGCCCGAGATTTGATCGTCGGTATCTCAATACCTAGTTCAATCTCGTTACCGGCAAGTCTCTTTACTCGTTATGTAATGCATCACTTTGTAACTAACTCATTAGCTACATTGCTTGCAAGGCTTATAGTGATGTGCATTACCAAGAGGGCCCAGAGATACCTCTCCGACAATTGGAGTGACAAAACCTAATCTCAAAATACGCCAACTCAACATGTACCTTTGGAGACACCTGTAGAGCACCTTTATAATAACCCAGTTATGTTGTGACATTTGGTAGCACACAAAGTGTTCCTCCGGTAAATGGGAGTTGCATAATCTCATAGTCATAGGAACATGTATAAGTCATGAAGAAAGCAATAGCAACATACTAAACGATCAAGTGCTAAGCTAACAGAATGGGTCAAGTCAATCACATCATTCTCTAATGATGTGATCCCGTTAATCAAATGACAACTCATGTCTATGGCTAGGAAACTTAACCATCTTCGATTCAACGAGCTAGTCAAGTAGAGGCATAGTAGTGATATTATGTTTGTCTATGTATTCAGACATGTACTAAGTTTCCGGTTAATACAATTCTAGCATGAATAATAAACATTTATCATGAAATAAGGAAATAAATAATAACTTTATTATTGCCTCTAGGGCATATTTTCTTCAGTCTCCCACTTGCACTAGAGTCAATAATATAGTTCGCATCATCCTGTGATTTAACACCAATATTCACATCTGTATGTGATTAACACCCATAGTTCACATCGTCATGTGACCAACACCCGAAGGGTTTACTAGAGTCAATAATCTAGTTCACATCGCTTTGTGATTAACACCCAAAGAGTACTAATGTATGATCATGTTTTGCTCGTGAGGGAAGTTTAGTCAACGGGTCTATCACATTCAGAGACGTATGTATTTTGCAAATATTCTATGTCTACAATGCTCTGCATAGAGCTACTCTAGCTAATTGCTTCCACTTTCAATATGTATCCAGATTGAGACATAGAGTCATCTGGATCAGTGTAAAAGCTTGCACCGATGTAACTCTTTACAACAGGCTCTTTCATCACCTCCATAATCGAGAAATATTTCCTTAGTCCTCACTAAGGATATTCTTGACTGCTGTCCAGTGATCTACTCTTAGATCAAAATTGTACTCCCTTGCCAAACTCAGAGCAAGGTATACAATAGGTCTGGTACATAGCATAGCATACTTTATAGAACCTATAACTGAGGCATAGGGAATGATTTTTCATTCTCTTTCTATTTTCTACCATGGTCAGGTTTTGAGTCTTACTCAACTTCACACCTTGCAACACAGGCAACAACTCCTTTTTTGACTGTTCCATTTTGAACTACTTCAAAATCTTGTCAAGGTATGTTCTCATTGAAAAATCTTATCAAACGTCTTGATCTATCTCTATAGATCTTGATGCTCAATGTGTAAGCAGCTTTACTAAGGTCTTTCATTGAAAAACTCTTATTCAATATACCTTTTATGCTATCCAGAAATTCTATATGTCGGGGCCTGTTTCTTTCTGTGGCCACGAGCACCTATGGGGCACGGGGGGCCCCTTCTAGTCCGGCAAGGGGGCGGAGGCCGCGCGCAGAGCAGATCGAGGTCGGGCGCGCGCGGGGAGACGGGCGATTTTTACCCAGCTTCGGAGCTCTCCGGAGAGATAAAACTCCTACTGCTGCTTTGTGTTCGTATTTGATCTTGCTCGAGAGCGAGCGTATGGTGGTGTTGTGTGTGTCGAATGGACCGAACCCCTTCTACGTGCGCATGGGCCTCCCTTTTATAGTCTGAAGGGGGCTTCAACAGGTGGCAACGTAGGAAGAGGGGGTAGAAAGGTAAAAACGCAGGTTGGTACAACAGTGACCAACAGTGTCCCCTACCTAACTCTGACGGCAGGGGACAAGGGAATTTAATGCCCGTCCGGTCGCCCCAACAGTGCAAGGAAACGACCGTTAGGTGAGCCACCGGTTGCCACGATGGCGTCTCTGTCAGCTCCGCTTGCCACCTCGCTTCGCATGGCTGCGCAACGCCTCGCCACATGCCCCTGGGATGGCCCTGGGGTGACACGCCGCTGGATGCGCTGGATTTTGGGTGGCAGCCTTGCCGCGGCAAGTGCCTTGCCGCGACCCTTCTCTTGTCGTGCCGGCAAGCTTGCCGGCCGTCGGGCCTTGCCGGGACGCGCGGGGCGCCGCGGCAAGCCTTCTGGAGATGCCTTGGTCGGCCTTCCCGGCAAGCTCCTCTTGCCGGGGCCTTTGTTTTCTTGGTTAATACTTTGTTATTGAATGGTAGTAATAGGAAATGACGGAGGGTCTTGGCGGACGTCCGGCAAGCCTTGCTGCGGGGTGCTACGACCGCCCGTGCACAAGTTCGGGGTACTAAGGTACCCCTACCTTAGTACACCGACAGGAGCCCCCGGGCCTGGGCCATACACGGTGCCGAGCATTGTTGGGCCAGGCCCAAAACAGTGCACGGGCACGCGTGGCCTGGGGCCACACAGAATCGGACTCCGTGTCCACCGCGTCCTCCCGCAATGGCACGCGTCGATTGCGGCGTCGTGGGAGGCATGGGTGGTGTGTGCGATCTTCAAGGCGTCCACCCCCGTGATCACGGGGCAGGGCGAGGTCACTTCATCTGTCGCCTCGGCTTCGCCTCCTCGCCACGCGGCTCCCATGCGCGTGGGGTCGTGGGCGGCGAAGGTGGGAGACCGAGCCGTCACGGGCGGAGATGGTGGGTCGGCCCGTTCCTCTGCCCTCACTGTGCTCTGATTGGCTGAGCGGGGCGGCCGAGCCTCCACCTCGCTCCTTAAAAAGGGCGGAAGGGGAGCGCAAAAATCCCGCACTTCCTCTTCTTCCTCTTTCTTCAACTTCTGCTACTCTTCCTCCCATCTGCCATGGAGGGAGGGAACCCTGGTCCTTCATCTGTGGCGGCGAGGGTCGCCACCAGGCAGCGCGCCTCTCCCTATCCTGCGCCTGCGATGGCGGAGCCGGCCGCGAGGGGAAGAGGGAGGGGGCGAGGCCGTGGACGAGGTCGAGGGCGTGGTCGGAGCGCTCGGGGGAGAGGCGGCCGGGGTGGTGCGCCACCCCCGTCTCCGCCGGCGGCTCCTCTCCTCGAGGTGGTCCACACCGGGGACGACCCCTGGGAGTTCTTCGTCAAGCTGCGTCGGGCACCTCGTCGACGCCTCCGGCTTCCGGCCCCGTTTGCGAGCGCGATGGAACCGGACCCGCCCGAGATGATGGAGTTGCGCATGAGGGGCTGCGGGATCAGCGGCACTCGAGTTAGTGTCGTATCCCCAGCCCCCGGCGTGATGTACTTCAATCGAGGGTGGAAGACGTTCGCCCGCATCCACAGCTTGACGGCGGGGTTTACCCTCCATTTTAAGTTAATGGAGGGCGACCTTCTCGCCGTCAAGGTCTTCGGGGACTCCGGCACCCGGGCGAGATGCTGCGTGGACAGCTCCTCCGATAGCGAAGGCCCCTCCTCGAGCGAGAGTGACGAGGAGGGGAGCGACAGCGACGACGAGGACGGCGGGTCCGACTAGGCGCCGGACGCCGCCTCGCGCGCCACCGGCGACCCCATCATCCGGGTCGCCGGCCTTCTGAACTCCCCGGGGTCGTCTCCTTGGGCGGCTGGCGTAGGGAGGCTGCGGAAGAGGAAGAGGGGTGGCGGCAAGGCCGTCATGTAGGAGTACGAGGGCGAGGTGCCCTCGACAGCGTGCTGACGTCCTGCCGCCCCGTCTTCGAGCTCTGCCTCCGGCGCCCCCGTCTCCGCCAAGCTCCTGGCCGGCCCCCGGGATGTTCTCTTGGTGTCTTCTGGCACCCGTAGCTCACCTAGGCGCCCCTTTTGCCCTCCCCGGCAAGCTTCTCTTGCCGGGGCCTCCTTGACCTACCTCCTGAAGAGAGAAACAGGAGAGGGATTACGGGCATCTTATCTTTTAATTTGTAAGCCTTCGGGCCTTAGCTGCATTTAAAATTTGTAATCCTCTCTATCATGTTTTTCATCCTCTATGGACTTGTACTAAATTGGGATGTTTTTTTAATGAAAAGAGGGGAATGCTTGCTGGATTATGCCCTTTACTTGATTTCGTGCCTTGTGTGTTCCCACCCTACGCTTCTAGGGAACTTGCCGGCGCAAACACACTTGCTGAGTGCGGAACGTCAGCAGCCCGCTGGCGGTGTTGCTTCCGGCAAGAAACCTTGTCGGGCCAGTTGCAGCGCACTTGTATTGTTTGAGCGGACTCGGAAACAAACCCAGGGCGCAACTTGGCCGCGAGTCGGCTCCTCCGCGCACGGGGTTTTTTTTTACAAGACACATTCGTTCAAGGACGCGGCCTTGCTTTCCCCAGCCCATAAGAGGATGCATGACGAGGGATGAAAAACTTATCTGATACCGCAGCCCCCGGCGACTCTAGCTCGCCGGGGATGAATCTTGGCATTTGCAGCCCCCGGCAACTCTGGCCCCGCCGAGACCTAGGTGCCGGTGCGCCTTTCCTTGCCCTTGTCGCTGACGCTGCGGCCTCCGGGGATCCTGGCCTGCCGCGAAGGAACTTCGGTACTCACAGCCCCCAGCGAAACCGGTTTGCCGGGGCCCCTGCGCCAGCGCGCCCTTCTGGTTTTTCCTTGTCGCTGTTATTATGGTCACGAAAATAACCGAGACAGCGCCGTAATAAGTTACTCTTTCGTGGTGTTACTATTTAGGTTGGGCAACGCAATGCCATGCTTCGCCCTTCGTATGTTTACACTCTACGCTTTTTAGGGGACTTGCCGGTGCATACACACTTGCTGAGTGCGGAACATCAGCAGCCCGCTGGCGGTGTTGCCTCCGGCAATAAACCTCGTCAGGCTAGTTGCAGCGCGCTTTCATTGCCGAGCGGACTCGGAAACAAATCAAGGGTGCAACTCAGCCGCGAGTTAGCTCCTCTGCGCACAAGTTTTACATACGAAGGATGTCCCACGGCAAGGCTTGCTATGTTACGTCCTCTACTTCATTACATCCCTTGTACGTTTTTACCCTACGCTTCTAGGGAACTTGCCGGCGCTAACACACTTGCTGAGTGCGGAACATCAGCAGCCCGCTGGCGGTGTTGTCCCCGGCAAGAAACCTTCTCGGGCCAGTTGCAGCGCACTTGTATTGTTGAGCGGACTCGGAAACAAAGCAAGGACGCAACTTAACCACGAGTTGGTTCCTCCGCGCACAGGTTTTTCGTACAAGGGACGAACGTTCGAGGAACATAACATAAAAGCTTAGAACTAAAAAGTGCTCCGTACTCAAGCTCAGGCGACTTAGCTTTTCCGTCCTCCGCGATCCGGCGAAGCCGCACTTCTCCCTTGACTTCCTCCCTTGTACGTTTTCACCCTCACGCTTTCAGGGAACCCGCCGGCGCAAACACACTTGCTGAGTGCGGGACATCAGCAGCCCGCTGGCGGTGTTGCTTCCGGCAGGAAGAACTCGTCGGGCTAGTTGCAGCGCGCTTTCATCGTTGAGCGGACTCGAAACAGATCAAGGGCGCAACTTAGCCACGATTCGACCCTTCTGCGCACAAGTTCTTCATACAAGGTACAGATTCTCAGGGAATACAATTCAAAAGCTCAAAACTGGACGCTTCTTTGCCCTACTGGCCGGTGGAGCTCGATGGCGCATCCTCGACGGCAGCGCGACAATCCGGAGAGGCGTGCTTGCCGGAGCAGGCACCAGAGCTGTTCTTGCCGGGCTTAGTCTTTGGTGGATCTGCCTGTGCCTTCTTGCACTTGCCGGTGGAGCTCGATGGTGCGTCCTCGATGGCAGCGCAGCACTCTGGGGGGGTGCGCTTGCCGGAGTGGGCATCAGAGCTGCTCTTGCCGGACTTGACTTTCTTCTTCCCCCGGGGAGCTTCAGCGGCAAGTGGCTTGCCCTCTGCTGCGGCTGCTGCTTCCCGGTAGATCTTGTCGGTGCAGATAAGTGCATCCTTCTTGTCGCCTTGGACAGAGATGACACTTATCGGACCAGGCATCTTGAGCACATTGTATGCGTAGTGAGAGGCTGCCATGAACTTGGCAAGCGCTGGTCGGCCGAGTATCCCATTGTAGGGTAATGGGATATCAACAACATCGAATGTGACCCTCTCTGTCCTGAAGTTCAGCTCGCTGCCAAACGTTACTGGCAGCATGATCTTCCCCTTGGGCTTGCTCCTTCCCGGATTTATCCCTTGAAAGGTACCAGTTTCTTCGAGCTCGCTGTCGGGGATCTGGAGCTTCTTGAGCACTGCGGAGGAAATCAGGTTCAGGCCGGCCCCGCCGTCAACCAACATCTTCGTGACCTTGAGGTTGCGGATTGTTGGTGAGACCAACATCGGCAAGCACCCGACCGCAGTGATGCGATCAGGGTGGTCCTCAACATCGAAGATGATGGGCGTGCTGGACCATTTCGGAGGCTTGCGCGCCTCGACGGACGGCTCCGCTGCATTCACCTCTCGCACCCACTGCTTGAGTTGGCGGTGCGAGGTGTGCAGAGAGGCGCCGCCATCGATGCACAATACCTCTGTCGCCTTCTGAAACTCTTGGTCATCGGTCTCATCTTCCTCCATCTCATCATCCTCATCCTCATCTTCGTCCTTGTCGCGGCCGCGGGGAGGCCTATCTCCTTGCCGCGGCTTGGCCTTTCCGCGGTGCCCTCCCCGGGCGGGAAGCTTCTTGCCGGATCCTCCGTCACCTCCCTGGGCTCTCTCCTTATCGTGGCGCTCGTATTCGGCTTTCTGTAGCTCCGCCATCTGCTCCAATTTCTTGCAGGTTTGGAGATCATGGCCCTTGGTGCGGTGGATCTTGCAGTACCGCTTGCCGGAGCCATCCTGCTTGTCGGCGGCTACCACAGCCTCGCCGGAGTCATCGGCTTTGGCCTTGTCGGAGCCGCCTCCGTTGCCGGAATGCTCAACAGCTAGCACATCCTTAGCCTTTCTCTTCCTGTTGTTCCGCCTCCAGTTCTTCCTTGCCGGGGCGGCATCCTCACTGTCAGATCCTTCTGCTCCTGCAACCTCTCCGGGGATTTTCCTCTCCTCCTCAGCCCGTGCACACTTGTCGGCCAGAGCATAGAGCTCGCTGACGTCTCTGATCTTGCACATCGCCATCTCCTCCCTCATCCTGCGGTTATGCACGTTCTGATGAAACGCGCTGATAACTGCGGCAGGGTGGACGTCTGGGATGTTGCGCTGCACTTGGCTGAATCTCTGTATGTACTTGCGCAGGGGTTCTCCCTCCTTCTGGACGAGCAAGTGGAGGTCACTCTCCTGGCCATGAGGCTTGTGGCCACCTGTGAAGGCGCCGACAAACTGATGACACAGGTCCGCCCATGAAGAGATGGAACCGTCCGGCAAGTGCATGAGCCAAGATCTGACGTTGGGCTTTAGCACCAGCGGGAAGTAGTTGGCGAGGATCTTCTCGTCGCGCCCTCCGGCAGCCTGCACCGTAATGGTGTAGATGCTGAGGAACTCCGATGGATGTATCCTGCCATTGTACTTCTCGGGCACGTCTGGCTTGAAGTTCTTGGTTTTGGGCCACTGGACTTGCCACAGCTCGCGGGTGAACGCAGGGCAACCTGCCGCGTACGGCAAGTTGCTTGATTCCCCTGGTGCATGCATATCGACAGTGGGCCCAGCGCGCTGGTCGGATTGACGTCGCGCTTCCCTTCTGCGCTCGATGCGAGTGCGAGCGTCTTCGTGCCGCCGTTCTTGGAGAACATGGCGTTGATCGCGTCGGGTTCGCGGGTCCGACGACGCGGTGGAGTCGCCGTCGGGGTTGGCCCGACGAGCCGGCGATCTTGGCCTTCGGGGTTGGGAGTGCACGGAGGTGGCACCCCAAGCGGTCTTGTCGGTGTCGGCTTGCGCCTGGGCGCCTTGCCGGGGCCTCGATGCGCTCGGTTGCCGGGGCTTGTCGCCGTTGGAGAAGCCGATGAGACTGTATATGGTCATCCTCCAGTCGTCGATCTTGTGCGGTGCCGGAGGGTAGTCTAGAAGCAGCTGGGCTCGGGCCAGCGCTTCCTCTGCTGTCTTGGGTGGTGGTGGCGACGAGCGGCGCGAGGAGCGGGACGTGCTCGGACTCCCAACTGGATTGGGAGGTGCAACACCCCGCCCGGGCGATCGTACCTCGCTCGCGCCAGCATGCGGGCGTGCATGCTGACCTCGAGCGTCCCGCGACCCACCAGCTTGGCCTTGTTCCAACGCGAGCACGATGCTAGGAGCACCGGGGCGTTGTCGACCTTGCACTTCCTGGGAAGGGTGCGGTGTCTGCACGTTCGCCGACGCTTGCGGGGCCTTGTTTTTGGATCTGGTGACGACGTGAGTCCCACCGTCGGCGCCCGCTCCTCCGCCGGCGTCCACTCCACTGCCCGTTTGCTCCGGCGGTGGTGGCGGAATCGATGTAGACGGAGCGGCCACCTCCGAAGGCTTCTTCTTCGGTGGCATGTTGATGAAGGCGTTGATGCAGCGCACGCGGAGACCGGATCAGATGCTCACGACCTCGACGCGCCCCTACCTGGCGCGCCAAAGATGTCGGGGCCTGTTTCTTTCTGTGGCCACGAGCACCTATGGGGCACGGGGGGCCCCTTCTAGTCCGGCAAGGGGGCGGAGGCCGCGCGCAGAGCAGATCGAGGTCGGGCGCGCGCGGGGAGACGGGCGATTTTTACCCAGCTTCGGAGCTCTCTGGAGAGATAAAACTCCTACTGCTGCTTTGTGTTCGTATTTGATCTTGCTCGAGAGCGAGCGTATGGTGGTGTTGCGTGTGTCGAATGGACCGAACCCCTTCTACGTGCGCATGGGCCTCCCTTTTATAGTCTGAAGGGGGCTTCAACAGGTGGCAACGTAGGAAGAGGGGGTAGAAAGGTAAAAACGTAGGTTGGTACAACAGTGACCAACAGTGTCCCCTACCTAACTCTGACGGCAGGGGACAAGGGCATTTAATGCCCGTCCGGTCGCCCCAACAGTGCAAGGAAACGACCGTTAGGTGAGCCACCGGTTGCCACGATGGCGTCTCTGTCAGCTCTGCTTGCCACCTCGCTTCGCATGGCTGTGCAACGCCTCGCCACGTGCCCCTGGGATGGCCCTGGGGTGACACGCCGCTGGATGCGCTGGATTTTGGGTGGCAGCCTTACCGCGGCCCTTCTCTTGTCGTGCCGGCAAGCTTGCCGGCCGTCGGGCCTTGCCGGGACGCGCGGGGCGCCGCGGCAAGTCTTCTGGAGATGCCTTGGTCGGCCTTCCCGGCAAGCTCCTCTTGCCGGGGCCTTTGTTTTCTTGGTTAATACTTTGTTCTTGAATGGTAGTAATAGGAAATGACGGAGGGTCTTGGCGGGCGTCCGGCAAGCCATGCCGCGGGGTGCTACGACCGCCCGTGCACAAGTTCGGGGTACTAAGGTACCCCTACCTTAGTACACCGACACTATATCATTTCCAATCAACAATATCTCATCTACATATAAGATTAGAAATGCTACAGAGCTCCCACTCACTTTCTTGTAAATACATGCTTCTCCAAAAGTCTGTATAAAACCATATGCTTTGATAAACTCATCAAAGCGTATATTCCAACTCCGAGATGCTTACACCAGTCCATAGATGGATCACTGGAGCTTGCACATTTTGTTAGCACGTTTAGGATTGACAAAACCTTCTGGTTGCATCATATACAACTCTTCTTTAATAAATCCATTAAGGAATGCAATTTTGACATCCATTTGCCAGATTTCATAAAATGTGGCAATTGCTAACATCATTCAGACAGACTTAAGCATCGATATGAGTGAGAAAATCTCATCGTATTCAACACCTTGAACTTGTCGAAAAACCTTTTGCGACAAGTCGAGCTTTGTAAATAGTAACACTACTTATCAGCGTCTGTCTTCCTCTTGAATATCCATTTATACAATATGGCTTGCCGATCATCGGACAACTCCACCAAAGTCCACACTTTGTTCTCATACATGGATCCTATCTCAGATTTCATGGCGTCAAGCCATTTTGCGGAATCTGGGATCATCATCGCTTCCTCATAGTTCATAGGTTCGCCATAGTCAAGTAACATGACCTCCATAATAGGATTACCGTACCACTCTGGTGCGGATCTTACTTTGGTTGACCTATGAGGTTCGGTAGTAACTTGATCTGAAGTTTCATGATCAATATCATTAGCTTCCTCACTAATTGGTGTAGCAATCACTGGAACTAATTTCTGTGATGAACTTCTTTCCAATTCGGGAGAAGGTACAATTACCTTATCAAGTTCTACTTTCCTCCCACTCACTTCTTTCGAGAGAAACTCCTTCTCTAGAAAGGATCCATTCTTAGCAACGAATATCTTGCCTTCGGATCTGTGATAGAAGGTGTACCCAATAGTTTCCTTTGGGTATTCTATGAAGTCGCACTTCTCCGATTTGGGTTCGAGCTTATCAGGTTGAAACTTTTTCACATAAGCATCACAACCCCAAACTTTAAGAAATGATAACTTTGGTTTCTTGCCAAACCATAGTTCATAAGGCGTCGTCTCAACGGATTTTGATGGTGCCCTATTTAAAGTGAATGCAACTGTCTCTAATGCATAACCCCAAAACGATAGTGGTAAACCAATAAGAGACATCATAGATTGCACCATATCTAATAAAGTGCAGTTATGATGTTCAGACACACCATAATGCTGTGGTGTTCCAGGTGGCGTGAGCTGTGAAACTATTCCACATTGTTCTATATGAAGGCCAAACTCGTAACTCAAATATTCTCTTCCACGATCAGATCGTAGAAACTTTATTTTCTTGTTACAATGATTCTCCACTTCACTCTGAAATTCTTTGAACTTTTCAAATGTTTCAGACTTGTGTTGCATTAAGTAGATATACTCATATCTGCTCAAATCATCTGTGAAGGTCAGAAAATAACGATACCTGCCACGAGCATCAACACTCATTGGACTGCATACATCGGTATGTATTATTTCCAACAAGTTAGTAGCTCGTTCCATTGTTCCAGAGAACGGAGTTTTAGTCATCTTGCCCAAAAGGCACGGTTCGCAAGCATCAAATTATTCATAACCAAGTGATTCCAAAAGTCCATCTTTATGGAGTTTCTTCATGCGCTTTACACCGATATGACCCAAACGGCAGTGCCACAAATAAGTTGCACTATCATTATCAACTTTGCATCTTTTGGCATCAATATTATGAAAATTTGTGTATCACTACGATCGAGATCCAACAAACTATTTTCATTGGGTGTATGACCATCAAAGGTTTTATTCATGTAAACAGAACAACAATTATTCTCTGACTTTAAATGAATAATCATATTGCAATAAACATGATCTAATCATATGTATGCTCAACGCAAACACCAAATAACATTTATTTAGGTTCAACACTAATCTCAAAAGTATAGGGAGTGTGCGATGATGATTATATCAATCTTGGAACTACTTCCAACACTCATCGTCACTTCACCCTCAACAAGTTTCTATTTATTCTGTAACTCCTGTTTCGAGTTACTAATCTTAGCAACCGAACAAGTATCAAAATACCCAGGGGCTACTATAAACACTAGTAAGGTACACATCAATAACATGTATATCAAATATACCCTTGTTCACTTTGCCACCCTTCTTATCCACCAAATATTCAGGGTATTTTTGCTTCCAGTGACCATTTCCTTTGCAGTAGGAGCACTCAGTTTCAGGCTTTGGTCCAGTTTTGGGTTTCCTCGCGGGAGTGAAAACTTGCTTGTCATTCTACTTGAAGTTCCCTTTCTTTCCCTTTGCCCTTTTATTGAAACTAGTGATCTTGTCAATCATCAACACTTGATGTTCTTTCTTGATTTCTACCTTCATTAATTTCACCATCACGAAGAGCTCGAGAATCGTTTTCGTCATCCCTTGCATACTATAGTTCATCACGAAGTTCTACTAGCTTGGTGATGGTGACTAGAGAACTCTGTCAATCACTATCTTATCTGGAAGATTAACTCCCACTTGATTCAAGCGATTGTAGTACCCAGACAATCTGAGCACATGCTCACTAGTTGAGCAATTCTCCTCCATCTTTTAGCTATAGAACTTGTTGGAGACTTCATATCTCTCAACTCGGGTATTTGCTTGAAATATTAACTTCAACTCCTGGAACATCTCATATGGTCCATGACGTTCAGAACGTCTTTGAAGTCCCAATTCTAAGATGTTAAGCATGGTGCACTAAAATATCAAGTAGTCATCACATTGAGCTGGCCAAACGTTCATAACATCTGCATCTGCTCCTGCAATAGGTTTGTCACCTAGCGGTGCATCAAGGACACAATTTTTCTATGCAGCAACGAGGATAATCCTCAGATCACGGATCCAATCCGCATCATTGCTACTAGCATCTTTCAACATAGTTTTTCTCTAGGAACATATCAAAATAAAAACATAGGGAAGCAACAACGCGAGCTATTGATGTACAACATTATCTGCAAAATACTATCAGGACTAAGTTCATGATAAATTAAAGTTCAATTAATCATATTACTTAAGAACTCCCACTTAGATAGACATCCCTCTAATCATCTAAGTGATCACATGATCCAAATCAACTAAACCATGTCCGATCATCACGTGAGATGGAGTAGTTTTCAATGGTGAACATCACTATGTTGAGCATATCTACTATATGATTCGCGCTCGACCTTTCGGTCTCCAGTGTTCCGAGGCCATATTTGTATATGCTAGGCTCGTCAAGTTTAACCTGAGTATTCCGCGTGTGCAACTATTTTGCACCCGTTGTATTTGAACGTAGAGCCTATCACACCCGATCATCACGTGGTGTCTCAGCACGAAGAACTTTCGCAACGGTACATACTCAGGGAGAACACATATACCTTGAAATTTAGTGAGAGATCATCTTATAAAGCTACCGCCGAACTAAGAAAAATAAGATGTATAAAAGATAAACATCATATGCAATCAAAATATGTGACATGATATGGCCATCATCATCTTGTGCCTTTGATCTCCATCTTCAAAGCATCGTCATGATCTCCATCGTCACCAACATGACACCATGATCTCCATCATCTTGATCTATATCAATGTGTCGTCACATGGTCGTCTCGCCAACTATTGCTCTTGCAACTATTGCTATCGCATAGCGATAAAGTAAAGCAATTATTTGGCGCTTGCATCTTATGCAATAAAGAGACAACCATAAGGCTACTGCCAGTTTCCGATAACTACAACAAAACATGATCATCTCATACAACAACTTATATCTCATCACGTCTTGACCATATCACATCACAACATGCCCTGCAAAAACAAGTTAGACGTCCTCTACTTTGTTGTTGTAAGTTTTACGCGGCTGCTATGGGCTGAGCAAGAACCGTTCTTACCTACGCATCAAAACCATAACGATAGTTCGTCAAGTTAGTGCTGTTTTAACCTTCTCAAGGACCGGGCGTAGCCACACTGGGTTCAACTAAAGTTGGAGAAACTGACACCCGCCAGCCACCTATGTGCAAAGCATGTCGGTAGAACCAGTCTCCCGTAAGCGTACGCGTAATGTCGGTCCGGGCCACTTCATCCAACAATACCGCCGAACCAAAGTATGACATGCTGGTAAGCAGTATGACTTGTATCGCCCACAACTCACTTTTGTTCTACTCGTGCATATAACATCTAAGCATAAAACCAGGCTCGGATGCCACTGTTGGGGAACGTAGTAATTTCAAAAAAATTCCTACACACACGCAAGATCATGGTGATGTATAGCAACGAGAGGGGAGAGTGTTGTCCATGTACCCTCGTAGACCGAAAGCGGAAGCGTTAGCACAAAGCGGTTGATGTAGTCGTACGTCTTCATGGCCCGACCGATCAAGCACCGAAAGTATGCTGGATCATGGTTCTAAACTGACTCTCCTAAATTCACTCATCACGTCCATGCTGATATACCCAATGTGTACGATAAAGTTCCCTCCCAAATTGATTGAACACCTTGACAAAATCCGAAGGCGTTGCTGTTGGGGAACGTTGCAGAAAATTAAAATTTTTCCTATGGTTTCACCAAGATCCATCTATGAGTTCATCTAAGCAACGAGTGATAGGAGTGCATCTACATACCCTTGTAGATCGCGAGCGGAAGCGTTCAAGAGAACGGGGATGATGGAGTCGTACTCGTCGTGATCCAAATCACTGATGACCAAGTGCTGAACGAACAACACCTTCGCATTCAACACACGTACGGAGCAGATGACGTCTCCTCCTTCTTGATCCAGCAAGGGGGAAGGAGAGTTTGAGGAAGAAGGCTCCAGCAGCAGCACGACGGCGTGGTGGTGGTGGAGATGCAGTACTCTGGCAGGGCTTCGCCAAGCAACTATGGGAGGAGGAAGAGGTGTAGCAGGGGGAGGGAGGCGCCAAGACTCGGGTGCGGCTGCCCTCCCTCCCCCTCCTTTATATAGGCCCCCAGGAGGGCGCTGGCCCTGGAGACGGGAATCTTCCAAGGGGGTGGCGGCCATGGGGGTGGAGTGCTCCCCAAGGCAAGTGGGGCGCCCCCCACCCTAGGGTTTCCAAACCTAGGCGCAGGGGGCCCAAGGGGGGGGCGCACCAGCCCACTAGGGGCTGGTTCCCCTCCCACTTCAGCCCACGGGGCCCTCCGGGATAGGTGGCCCCACCCGATGGACCCCCGGGACACTTCCGGTGGTCCCGGTACAATACCGGGTGACCCCGAAACTTTCCCGATGGCCGAAACAGCACTTCCTATATATAAATATTCACCTCTAGACTATTCCGGAACTCCTCGTGACATCCGGGATCTCATCCGGGACTCCGAACAACATTCGGTAATCACATACAAGTCTTCCTAATAACCCTAGCGTCACCGAACCTTAAGTGTGTAGACCCTACAGGTTCGGGAATCATACAGACATGACCGAGATAGCTCTCCGGCCAATAACCAACAGCGGGATCTGGATACCCATGTTGGCTCCCACATGTTCCACGATGATTTCATCAGATGAACCACGATGTCGAGGATTCAATCAACCCCGTATACAATTCCCTTTGTCAATCGGTACGTTACTTGCCCGAGACTCGATCGTCGGTATCCCAATACCTCGTTCAGTCTCGTTACCGGCAAGTCACTTTACTCGTACCGCAATGCATGATCCCGTGACCAAACACTTGGTCACTTTGAGCTCATTATGATGATGCATTACCGAGTGGGCCCAGAGATACCTCTCTGTCATATGGAGTGACAAATCCCAGTCTCGATCCGTGTCAACCCAACAGACACTTTTGGAGATACCTGTAGTGCACCTTTATAGTCACCCAGTTATGTTGTGACGTTTGGTACACCCAAAGCACTCCTACAGTATCCGGGAGTTACACGATCTCATGGTCTAAGGAAAAGATACTTGACATTGGAAAAGCTCTAGCAAACGAACTACACGATCTTGTGCTATGCTTAGGATTGAGTCTTTTCCATCACATCATTCTCCTAATGATGTGATCCCGTTATCAACGACATCTAATGTCGATAGTCAGGAAACCATGACTATCTGTTGATCAACAAGCAAGTCAACTAGAGGCTTACTAGGGACATATTATGGTCTATGTATTCACACGTGTATTACGATTTCCGGATAATACAGTTATAGCATGAATAAAGACAATTATCATGAACAAGGAAATATAATAATAATCCTTTTATTATTGCCTCTAGGGCATATTTCCATCAGTCTCCCACTTGCACTAGAGTCAATAATCTAGTTACATTGTGATGAATCGAACACCCATAGAGTTCTGGTGTTGATCATGTTTTGCTCGCGAGAGAGGTTTAGTCAATGGATCTGCGACATTCAGATCCGTATGTACTTTGCAAATATCTATGTCTCCATCTTGAACATTTTCACGGATGGAGTTGAAACGACGCTTGATGTGCCTTGTCTTCTTGTGAAACCTAGGCTCCTTGGCAAGGGCAATAGCTCCAGTGTTGTCACAGAAGAGTTTGATCGGCCCCGACGCATTGGGTATGACTCCTAGGTCGGTGATGACTCCTTCACCCAAATTGCTTCATGCGCTGCCTCCGAGGCTGCCATGTACTTCGCTTCACATGTAGATCCCGCCACGACGCTCTGCTTGCAGCTGCACCAGCTTACTGCTCCACCATTCAACATATACACGTATCTGGTTTGTGACTTAGAGTCATCCAGATCTGTGTCGAAGCTAGCGTCGACGTAACCCTTTACGACGATCTCTTCGTCACCTCCATAAACGAGAAACATGTCCTTTGTCCTTTTCAGGTACTTCAGGATATTCTTGACCGCTGTCCAGTGTTCCTTGCCGGGATTACTTTGGTATCTTCCTACCAAACTTACGGCAAGGTTTACATCAGGTCTGGTACACAGCATGGCATACATAATAGATCCTATGGCTGAAGCATAGGGGATGACACTCATCTCTTCTTTATATTTTGCCGTGGTCGGGCATTGAGCCGAGCTCAATCTCACACCTTGCAATACAGGCAAAAACCCTTTCTTGGACTGATCCATTTTGAACTTCTTCAAAATCTTATCAAGGTATGTGCTTTGTGAAAGACCTATGAGGCGTCTCGATCTGTCCCTGTAGATCTTGATGCCTAATATGTAAGCAGCTTCTCCAAGGTCCTTCATTGAAAAACACTTATTCAATTAGGCCTTAATGCTGTCCAAAAGTTCTATATCATTTCCCATCAAGAGTATGTCATCTACATATAATATGAGAAATGCTACAGAGCTCCCACTCACTTTCTTGTAAACGCAGGCTTCTCCATAAGTCTGCATAAACCCAAACGCTTTGATCATCTCATCAAAGCGAATGTTCCAACTCCGAGATGCTTGCACCAGCCCATAAATGGATTGCTGGAGCTTGCATACTTTGTTAGCATTCTTAGGATCGACAAAACCTTCCGGCTGCATCATATACAGTTCTTCCTTAAGATGTCCGTTAAGGAATGCTGTTTTGACGTCCATCTGCCATATCTCATAAACATAGTATGCGACAATTGCTAACATGATTCGGACAGACTTCAGCTTCGCTACGGGAGAGAATGTCTCATCGTAGTCAACCCCTTGAACTTGCCGATAACCCTTAGTGACAAGTCGAGCTTTATAGATGGTAACATTACCATCGGCGTCCGTCTTCTTCTTAAAGATCCATTTGTTTTCTATCGCTCGCCGATCATCGGGCAAGTCTGTCAAAGTCCATACTTTGTTTTCATACATGGATTCTATCTCGGATTGCATGGCTTCAAGCCATTTGTTGGAATCTGGGCCCGCCATCACTTCTTCATAGTTCGAAGGTTCACCGTTGTCTAACAACATGATTTCCAAGACAGGGTTGCCGTACCACTCTGGTGCGAAACGTGTCCTTGTGGACCTACAAAGTTCAGTAGCAACTTGATCCGAAGTACCTTGATCATCATCATTATTTTCCTCTCCAGTTGGTGTAGGCATCACATGAACATTTTCCTGAGCTGCACTACTTTCCTGTTCAAGAGGTAGTACTTCATCGAGTTCTACTTTCCTCCCACTTACTTCTTTGGAGAGAAACTATTTTTCCAGAAAGGATCCGTTCTTGGCAACAAAGATCTTGCCCTCGTATCTTAAGTAGAAGGTATACCCAATGGTTTCCTTAGGGTATCCTATGAAGACGCATTTTTCCGACTTGGGTTCGAGATTTTCAGGTTGATGTTTCTTGACATAAGCATCGCATCCCCAAACTTTTAGAAACGACAGCTTAGGTTTCTTCCCAAACCATAATTCATACGATGTCGTCTCAATGGATTTAGATGGTGCCCTATTTAAAGTGAATGTAGTTGTCTCTAGAGCGTATCCCAAAATGATAGCGGTAAATCGGTAAGAGACATCATAGATTGCACCATATTCAATAGAGTGCGATTACGACGTTCGGACATACCGTTACGCTGAGGTGTTCCAGGCGGCGTGAGTTGTGAAACGATTCAACATTTCCTTAAGTGTGTACCAAATTCGTGACTTAAATATTCTCCTCCACGATCTGATCATAGGAACTTTATCTTTCGGTCACGTTGATTCTCTACCTCATTCTGAAATTCCTTGAACTTTTCAAAGGTCTCAGACTTGTGTTTCATTAAGTAGACATACCCATATCTACTCAAGTCATCAGTGAGAGTCAGAACATAACAATATCCTCCGCGAGCCTCAACGCTCATTGGACCGCACACATCGGTATGTATGGTTTCCAATAAGTTGGTTGCTCGCTCCATTGTTCCGGAGAACGGGGTCTTGGTCATTTTGCCCATGAGGCATGGTTCGCATGTGCCAAATGATTCATAATCGAGAGACTCTAAAAGTCCATCAGCATGGAGCTTCTTCATGCGCTTGACACCAATGTGACCAAGGCGGTAGTGCCACAAGTATGTGGGACTATCGTTATCAACTTTACATCTTTTGGTATTCACACTATGAATATGTGTAACATTACGCTCGAGATTCATTAAGAATAAACCATTGACCATCGGAGCATGACCATAAAACATATCTCTCATATAAATAGAACAACCATTATTCTCGAATTTAAATGAGTAGCCATCTCATATCAAACGAGATCCAGATACAATGTTCATGCTCAAACTTGGCACTAAATAACAATTATTGAGGTTTAAAACTAATCCCGTAGGTAAGTGTAGAGGTAGCGTGCCGACGACGATCACATCGATCTTGGAACCATTCCCGACGCGCATCGTCACCTTGTCCTTCGCCAGTCTCCGCTTATTCCGCAGCTCCTGCTGTGAGTTACAAATATGAGCAACGGCACCGGTATCAAATACCCAGGAGTTACTACGAGTACTGGTAAGGTACACATCAATTACATGTATATCAAATATACCTTTAGTGTTGCCAGCCTTCTTGTCTGCTAAGTATTTGGGGCAGTTCCGCTTCCAGTGATCCTTCCCCTTGCAATAAAAGCACTCAGTCTCAGGCTTGGGTCCATTCTTTGACTTCTTCCCGGCAACTGGCTTACCGGGCGCGGCAACATCCTTGCCGTCCTTCTTGAAGTTCTTCTTACCCTTGCCCTTCTTGAACTTGGTGGTTTTATTGACCATCAACACTTGATGTTCTTTCTTGATTTCTACCTCTACCGACTTCAGCATTGAAAATACTTCAAGAATAGTTTTCACCATCCCCTGCATATTGTAGTTCATCACAAAGCTCTTGTAGCTTGGTGGGAGCGACTGAAGGATTCTGTCAATGACCGCCTCGTCCGGGAGGTTAATGTCCAGCTGGGACAGGCGGTTGTGCAACCCAGACATTTTGAGTATGTGCTCACTGACAAAACTATTTTCCTCCATCTTACAACTATAGAACTTGTCGGAGACTTCATATCTCTCGACCCTGGCATGAGCTTGGAAAACCATTTTCAGCTCCTCGAACATCTCATATGCTCTGTGTTGCTCAAAATGCTTTTGGAGCCCGGTTCTAGGCTGTAAAGCATGCCGCACTGAACGAGGGAGTAATCATCAGCACGTGACTGCCAAGCGTTCATAACGTCTTGGTTCTCTGGGATGGGTGCTTCACCTAGCGGTCCATCTAGGACATATGCTTTCTTGGCAGCTATGAGGATGATCCTCAGGTTCTGGACCCAGTCCGTATAGTTGCTGCCATCATCTTTCAGCTTGGTTTTCTCTAGGAACGCGTTGAAGTTCATGTTGACATGAGCGTTGGCCATTTGATCTACAAGACATATTTGCAAAGGTTTTAGACTAAGTTCATGATAATTAAGTTCATCTAATCAAATTATTTCAATGAACTCCCACTCAGATTAGACATCCCTCTAGTCATCTAAGTGTTACACGATCCGAGTCGACTAGGCCGTGTCCGATCATCACGTGAGACGGACTAGTCATCATCGGTGAACATCTCCATGTTGATCGTATCTTCCATACGACTCATGTTCGACCTTTCGGTCTCTATGTTCCAAGGCCATGTCTGTACATGCTAGGCTCGCCAAGTTAACCCTAAGTGTTTTTGCATGTGTAAAACTGTCTTACACCCATTGTATGTAAACGTAAGAATCTATCACACCCGATCATCACGTGGTGCTTCGAAACGACGAACTTTAGCAACGGAGCACAGTTAGGGAAGAACAGTTTCTTGAAATTGTTATAAGGGATCATCTTATTTACTACCGTCGTTCTAAGTAATCAAGATGCATAAACATAATAAACATCACATGCAATTATATAATAGTGACATGATATGGCCAATATCATATAGCTCCTTTGATCTCCATCTTCGGGGCTCCATGATCATCTTCGTCACCGGCATGACACCATGATCTCCATCATCATGATCTCCATCATCGTGTCTTCATGAAGTTGTCACGCCAACGAATACTTCTACTTCTATGGCTAACGCATTTAGCAATAAAGTAAAGTAATTTACATGGCGTTCTTCAATGACACGCAGGTCATACAAAAATAAAGACAACTCATATGGCTCCTGCCGGTTGTCATACTCATCTACATGCAAGTCGTGATTCCTATTACAAGAACATGATCTCATACATCACAATATATCATTCATCATTCATCACAACTTTTGGCCATATCACATCACAAGGCAATTGCTGCAAAAACAAGTTAGACATCCTCTAATTGTTGTTGCATCTTTTACGTGGCTGCAATAGGGTTCTAGGAAGAGCGTTTTCTTACCTACGAAAAAGCGACAACGTGATTTGTCAACTTCTATTTACCCTTCATAAGGACCCTTTTCATCGAATCCGCTCCAACTAAAGTGGGAGAGATAGACACCCGCTAGCTACCTTATGCAACTAGTGCATGTCAGTCGGTGGAACCTGTCTCACGTAAGCGTACGTGTAAGGTCGGTCCGGGCAGCTTCATCCCACAATACCGCTGAAGCAAGATAAGACTAGTAGCGGCAAGAAAGTTGACAACATCTACGCCCACAACAAATTTGTGTTCTGCTCGTGCAATAGAGAACTACGCATAGACCTAGCTCATGATGCCACTGTTGGGGAACGTTGCAGAAAATTAAAATTTTTCCTACAGTTTCACCAAGATCCATCTATGAGTTCATCTAAGCAACGAGTGATAGGAGTGCATCTACATACCCTTGTAGATCGCGAGCGGAAGCGTTCAAGAGAACGGGGATGATGGAGTCGTACTCGCCGTGATCCAAATCATCAATGACCAAGTGCTGAACGGACAGCACCTCCGCGTTCAACACACGTATGGAGCGGATGACGTTTCCTCCTTCTTGATCCAGCAAGGGGGAAGGAGAGGTTGAGGAAGAAGGCTCCAGCAGCAGCACGATGGCGTGGTGGTGGTGGAGATGCAGTACTCCGGCAGGGCTTCGCCAAGCAACTGCGGGAGGAGGAAGAAGTGTAGCAGGGGGAGGGAGGCGCCAAGACTGAGGGTGCGGCTGCCCTCCCTCCCCCCTCGATACGTTACTTGCCCGATACTCGATCGTCAGTATCCCAATACCTCGTTCAGTCTTGTTATCGGCAAGTCACTTTACTCATACCGTAATGCATGATACCGTGACCAAACACTTGGTCACTTTGAGCTCATTATGATGATGCATTACCGAGTGGGCCCAGAGATACCTCTCCGTCATACGGAGTGACAAATCCCAGTCTCGATCCGTGTCAACCCAACAGACACTTTCGGAGATACCTGTAGTGCACCTTTATAGTCACCCAGTTACGTTGTGATGTTTGGTACACCCAAAGCACTCCTACGGTATCCGGGAGTTACATGATCTCATGGTCTAAGGAAAAGATACTTGACATTGGAAAAGCTCTAGCAAATGAACTACACGATCTTGTGCTATGCTTAGGATTGGGTCTTGTCCATCACATCATTCTCCTAATGATGTGATCCCGTTATCAACGGCATCTAATGTCCATAGTCAAGAAACCATGACTATCTCTTGATCAATGAGCTAGTCAACTAGAGGCTTACTAGGGACATATTATGGTCTATGTATTCACACGTGTATTACGATTTCCAGATAATACAGTTATAGCATGAATAAAGACAATTATCATGAACAAGGAAATATAATAATAATCTTTTTATTATTGCCTCTAGGGCATTCCAACAGTTGCTTGTGGCGCAAGAAAACTGACCAGGGGGAAAAAGCAACCTCCCTAGCTGCTTGGGACCTAGTCTGCCGCCCCAAGAATCGAGGAGGCCTAGGGATTCTCGATATCAAAATCCAAAACACAGCTCTCCTGCTCAAGTTTCTGCACAGCTTCTACAACAAGCATGACATCCCTTGGGTCCATCTGATCTGGAATACATACTACAACAACAAGGTGCCCATGCCACGGATGCTTGCGGTTCTTTCTGTTGGGGAACGTAGTAATTTCAAAAAAATTCCTATGCACACGCAAGATCATGGTGATGCATAGCAACAAGAGGGGAGAGTGTGTCCACGTACCCTCGTAGACCGTAAGCGGAAGCGTTATGACAACGCGGTTGATGTAGTCGTACGTCTTCACGATCCGACCGATCCAAGTACCGAACGTACGGCACCTCCGAGTTCAGCACACGTTCAGCTCGATGACGATCCCCGGACTCCGATCCAGCAAAGTGTCGGGGATGAGTTCCATCAGAATGATGGCGTGGTGACGATGATGATGTTCTACCGGTGCAGGGCTTCGCCTAAACTCCGCGACGATATGACTGAGGTGGAATATGCTGGAGGGGGGCACCGCAAACGGCTAAGGAACGATCACATAGATCAACTTGTGTGTTCTAGGGTGCCCCTTGCCCCCGTATATAAAGGAGCAAGGGGGGAGGCCGGCCGGCCCTAGGGGGCGCGCCAAGGAGGGGGGGAGTTCTCCTCCTAGTGGGAGTAGGACTCCCCTTTCCTAGTCCCACTAGGATGGAGGAAAGGGGAAGGAAAGAGAGGGAGAGGAAGAGGGAAAGGGGGGCCGCGCCCCCTCCCCTAGTCCAATTCGGACTCCTCATGGGGGGGGGGGGGCGCCACCTCCTAGGCTGCTGCCCTCTCTCTCCCCTCAGGCCCACTAAGGCCCAATACTTCCCCGGGGGGTTCCGGTAACCCCTCCGGCACTCCGGTTTTCTCCGAAAACACCCAGAACACTTCCGGTGTCCGAATATAGTCGTCCAATATATCAATATTTATGCCTCGACCATTTCGAGACTCCTCGTCATGTCTGTGATCATATCTGGGACTCTGAACAAACTTCGCTACATCAAAACTTATAAACTCATAATAAAACTGTCATCGTAACGTTAAGCGTGCGGACCCTATGGGTTCGAGAACTATGTAGACATGACCTAGAACTATTCTCGGTCAATAACCAATAGCGGAACCTGGATGCCCATATTGGCTCCTACATATTCTACGAAGATCTTTATCGGTCAAACCGCATAACAACATACGTTGTTCCCTTTGTCATCGGTATGTTACTTGCCCGAGATTCGATCGTCGGTATCCAATACATAGTTCAATCTTATTACCGGCATGTCTCTTTACTCGTTACGTAATGCATCATTCCATAACTAACTCATTAGCTACATTGCTTGGAAGGCTTATAGTGATGTGCATTACCGATAGGGCCCAGAGATACCTCTCCGACAATCGGAGTGACAAAACCTAATCTCAAAATACGCCAACCCAACATGTACCTTCGGAGACACATGTAGTACTCCTTTATAATCACCCAGTTACGTTGTGACGTTTGGTAGCACCCAAAATGTTCCTCCGGTAAACGGGAGTTGCATAATCTCATAGTTACAGGAACATGTATAAGTCATGAAGAAAGCAATAGCAATATACTAAACGATCAAGTGCTAGGCTAACGGAATGGGTCATGTCAATCACATCATTCTCCTAATGATGTGATCCCGTTAATCAAATGACAACACATGTCTATGGTTAGGAAACATAACCATCTTTGATTAATGAGCTAGTCAAGTAGAGGCATACTAGTGACGTTATGTTTGTCTGTGTATTCACACATGTATCATGTTTCCGGTTAATACAATTCTAGCATGAATAATAAACATTTATCATGATATGAGGAAATAAATAATAACTTTATTATTGCCTCTAGGGCATATTTCCTTCAATCCCCCACTTGCACTAGAGTCAACAATCTAGATTACACAGTAATGATTCTAACACCCATGGAGTCTTGGTGCTGATCATGTTTTGCTCGTGGAAGAGGCTTAGTCAATGGGTCTGCAACATTCAGATCCGTATGTATCTTGCAAATCTCTATGTCTCCCACCTGGACTTGGTTCCGGATGGAATTGAAGCGTCTCTTGATGTGCTTGGTCCTCTTGTGAAATCTGGATTCCTTTGCCAAGGCAATTGCACCAGTATTGTCACAGAAGATCTTCATTGGTCCCGATGCACTAGGTATGACACCTAGATCGGAAATGAACTCCTTCATCCAGACTCCTTCATTTGCTGCTTCCGAAGCAGCTATGTACTCCACTTCACATGTAGATCCCGCCACGACGCTTTGTTTAGAACTGCACCAACTTACAGCTCCACCGTTTAATAAAAACACGTATCCGGTTTGCGATTTAGAATCGTCTGGATCAGTGTCAAAGCTTGCATCGACGTAACCATTTACGACTAGCTCTTTGTCACCTCCATATATGAGAAACATATCCTTAGTCCTTTCCAGGTATTTCAGGATGTTCTTGACCGCTGTCCAGTGATCCACTCCTGGATTACTTTGGTACCTTCCTGCCAAACTTATTGCTAAGCACACGTCAGGTCTGGTACACAGCATTGCATACATGATAGAGCCTATGGCTGAAGCATAGGGAACATCTTTCATTTTCTCTCTATCTTCTGCTGTGGTCGGGCATTGAGTCTGACTCAATTTCACACCTTGTAGCACGGGCAAGAACCCTTTCTTTGCCTGATCCATTTTGGACTTTTTCAAAACTTTATCAAGGTATGTGCTTTGTGAAAGTCCAATTAGGCGTCTTGATCTATCTTGATGCCCAACATATAAGCAGCTTCACCGAGGTCTTTCATAGAAAAACTTTTATTCAAGTATCCCTTTATGCTATCCAGAAATTCTATATCATTTCCAATTAATAATATGTCATCTACATATAATATCAGAAATGCTACAGAGCTCCCACTCACTTTCTTGTAAATACATGCTTCTCCAAAAGTCTGTATAAAACCATATGCTTTGATCACACTATCAAAGCGTTTATTCCAACTCCGAGATGCTTGCACCAGTCCATAAATGGATCGCTGGAGCTTGCACACTTTGTTAGCACCTTTTGGATCAACAAAACCTTCTGGTTGCATCATATACAACTCTTCTTCCAGAAATCCATTCAAGAATGCAGTTTTGACATCCATTTGCCAAATTTCATAATCATAAAATGCAGCAATTGCTAACATGATTCGGACAGACTTAAGCATCGCTACGGGTGAGAAAGTATCACCGTAGTCAACCCCTTGAACTTGTCGAAAACCTTTCGCAACAAGTCGAGCTTTATAGACAGTTACATTACCATCAGCGTCAGTCTTCTTCTTAAAAATCCATTTATTCTCAATGGCTTGCCGATCATCGGGCAAGTCAACCAAAGTCCATACTTTGTTCTCATACATGGATCCCATCTCAGATTTCATGGCCTCTAGCCATTTTGCGGAATCTGGGCTCATCATCGCTTCCTCATAGTTCGTAGGTTCGTCATGGTCAAGTAACATGACCTCTAGAATAGGATTACCGTACCACTCTGGTGCGGATCTTACTCTGGTAGACCTACGAGGTTCAGTAGAAACTTGATCTGAAGTTTCATGATCAATATCATTAGCTTCCTCACTAATTGGTGTAGTTGTCACAGGAACCGATTCTTGTGATGAACTACTTTCCAATAAGGGAGCAGGTACAGTTACCTCATCAAGTTCTACTTTCCTCCCACTCACTTCTTTCGAGACAAACTCCTTCTCTAGAAAGGATCCGAATTTAGCAATGAAAATCTTGCCCTCAGATCTGTGATAGAAGGTGTACCCAACAGTTTCTTTTGGGTATCCTATGAAGACACATTTCTCCGATTTGGGTTCGAGCTTATCTGGTTGAAGTTTCTTCACATAAGCATCGCAGCCCCAAACTTTAAGAAACGACAACTTTGGTTTCTTGCCAAACCACAGTTCATGAGGTGTCATCTCAACGGATTTTGATGGTGCCCTATTTAACATGAATGCGGCCGTCTCTAAAGCATAACCCCAAAATGATAGCGGTAAATCAGTAAGAGACATCATAGATCGCACCATATCTAGTAAAGTACGATTACGATGTTCGGATACACCATTTTGTTGTGGTGTTCCGGGTGGCGTGAGTTGCGAAACTATTCCGCATTGTTTCAAATGTAAACCAAACTCGTAACTCAAATATTCTCCTCCACGATCAGATCGTAGAAAATTTTATTTTCTTGTTACGATGATTTTCCACTTCACTCTGAAATTCTTTGAACTTTTCAAATGTTTCAGACTTGTGTTTCATTAAGTAGATATACCCATATCTGCTCAAATCATCTATGAAGGTGAGAAAATAACGATACCCGCCGCGAGCCTCAACATTCATTGGACCACAAACATCAGTATGTATGATTTCCAACAAATCAGTTGCTCGCTCCATAGTTCCGGAGAACGGCATTTTACTCATCTTGCCCATGAGGCACGGTTCGCAAGTACCAAGTGATTCATAATCAAGTGATTCCAAAAGCCCATCGGTATAGAGTTTCTTCGTGCGCTTTATACCGATATGACCTAAACGGCAGTGCCACAAATAAGTTGCATTATCATTATCAACTCTGCATCTTTTGGTTTCAACACTATGAATATGTGTATCACTACTATCGAGATTCAACAAAAATAGACCACTCTTCAAGGTTGCATGACCATAAAAGATATTACTCATATAAATAGAACAACCATTATTCTCTGACTTAAATGAATAACCATCTCGCATTAAACAAGATCCAGATATAATGTTCATTCTCAACGCTGGCACCAAATAACAATTATTTAGGTCTAAAACTAATCCCGATGGTAGATGTATAGGTAGCATGCCGACCGCGATCACATCGACTTTGGAACCATTTCCCACGCGCATCGTCACCTCATCCTTAGCCACTCTTTGCTTAATCCGTAGTCCCTGTTTTGAGTTGCAAATATTAGCAATAGAACCAGTATCAAATACCCAGGTACTACTGCGAGCTTTAGTAAGGTACACATCAATAACATGTATATCACATATACCTTTGTTCACTTTGCCATCCTTCTTATCCGCCAAATACTTGGGGCAGTTCCGCTTCCAGTGTCCAGTCTGCTTGCAGTAGAAGCACTCAGTCTCAGGCTTAGGTCTAGACATGGGTTTTTTCTCTTGAGCAACAACTTGTTTGCTGTTCTTCTTGAAGTTCCCCTTCTTCTTCCCTTTGCTCTTTTTCTTGAAACTGGTGGTCTTGTTAACCATCAACACTTGATGCTCCTTCTTGATTTCTACCTCCGCGGCTTTTAGCATTGTGAAGATCTCGGGAATAGTCTTGTCCATCCCTTGCATATTATAGTTCATCATGAAGCTCTTGTAGCTTGGTGGCAGTGATTGAAGAATTCTATCAATGACACTATCATCAGGAAGATTAACTCCTAGTTGAATCAAGTGATTGTTATACCCAGACATTTTGAGTATGTGTTCACTGACAGAACTATTCTCCTCCATCTTGCAGCTATAGAACTTATTGGAGACTTCATATCTCTCAATCCGGGCATTTGCTTGAAATATTAACTTCAACTCCTGGAACATCTCATATGCTCCATGACGTTCAAAACGTCGTTGAAGACCCGGTTCTAAGCCGTAAAGCATGGCACACTGAACTATCGAGTAGTCATCAGCTTTGCTCTGCCAGACGTTCTTAACATTGTCAGTTGCATCATCAGCAGGCCTGGCACCCAGCGGAGCTTCCAGGACGTAATTCTTCTGTGCAGCAATGAGGATAATCCTCAGGTTACGGACCTAGTCCGTGTAATTGCTACCATCATCTTTCAACTTTGCTTTCTCAAGGAACGCATTAAAATTTAACGGAAGAACAACACGAGCCATCTATCTACAATAAACATAGACAAGCAAAATACTATCAGGTACTAAGTTCTTGATAAATTTAAGTTCAATTAATCATATTACTTAAGAACTCCCACTTAGATAGACATCCCTCTAATCCTCTAAGTGATTACGTGATCCATATCAACTACACCATGTCCGATCGTCACGTGAGATGGAGTAGTTTCAACGATGAACATCATATGTTGATCATATCTACTATATGATTCACGCTCGACCTTTCGGTCTCCGTGTTCCGAGGCCATATCTGTTATACGCTAGGCTCGTCAAGTTTAACCTGAGTATTCCGCGTGTGCAACTGTTTTGCACCCGTTGTATTTGAACGTAAAGCCTATCACACCCGATCATCACGTGGTGTCTCAGCACGAAGAACTTTCGCAATGGTGCATACTCAGGGAGAACACTTCTTGATAATTTAGTGAGAGATCATCTTAAAATGCTATCGTCAATCAAAGCAAGATAAGATGCATCAAGGAAAAACATCACATGCAATCAATATAAGTGATATGATATGGTCATCATCATCTTGTGCTTGTGATCTCCATCTTCGAAGCACCGTCGTGATCACCATCGTCACCGGCGCGGCACCTTGATCTCCATCATAGCATCATTGTCGTTACGCCATCTATTGCTTCTACGACTATCGCTACCGCTTAGTGATAAAGTAAAGCAATTACAGGGCGTTTGCATTTCATACAATAAAGCGACAACCATATGGCTCGTGCCAGTTGCCGATAACTTCGGTTACAAAACATGATCATCTCATACAATAAAATATAGCATCACGTCTTGACCATATCACATCACAACATGCCCTGCAAAAACAAGTTAGACGTCCTCTACTTTGTTGTTGCAAATTTTACGTGGCTGCTACGGGCTTAGCAAGAACCGTTCTTACCTACGCATCAAAACCACAACGATAGTTCGTCAAGTTAGTGCTGTTTTAACCTTCGCAAGGACCGGGCGTAGCCACACTCGATTTAGCTAAAGTGGGAGAGACAGACACCCGCCATCCACCTTTAAGCACGAGTGCTCGTAACGGTGAAACCAGTCTCGCGTAAGCGTACGCGTAATGTCGGTCCGGGCTGATTCATCTCACAATACAGCCGAACCAAAGTATGACATGCTGGTAAGCAGTATGACTTGTATCGCCCACAACTCACTTGTGTTCTACTCGTGCATATGACATCTACGCATAAAACCAGGCTCTGATACCACTGTTGGGGAACGTAGTAATTTCAAAAAAATTCCTACGCACACGCAAGATCATGGTCATGCATAGCAATGAGAGGGGAGAGTGTGTCCACGTACCCTCGAAGACCGTAAGCGGAAGCGTTATGACAACGCTGTTGATGTAGTCGTACGTCTTCACGATCCGACCGATCCAAGTACCGAATGTACGGCACCTCCGAGTTCAGCACACTTCAGCTCGATGACGATCCCCGGACTCCGATCCAGCAAAGTGTCGCGGATGAGTTCCGTCAGCACGACGGCATGGTGACGATGATGATGTTCTACCGGCCCAGGGCTTCGCCTAAACTCCGCGACGATATGACCGAGGTGGAATATGGTGGAGGGGGGCACCGCACACGGCTAAGGAACGATCACGTAGATCAACTTGTGTGTTCTAGGGTGCCCCCTGCCCCCGTATATCAAGGAGCAAGGGGGAGGCCGGCCGGCCCTAGGGGGCACGCCAAGGAGGGGGGAGTCCTCCTCCTAGTGGGAGTAGGACTCCCCTTTCCTAGTCCCACTAGGAAGGAGGAAGGAGGAAGGAAAGAGAGGGAGAGGGAGAGGGAAAGGGGGGCGGCCGCGCCCCCTCCCCTAGTCCAATTCGGACTCCTCATGGGGGTGCGCCACCTCCTGGGCTGCTGCCCTCTCTCGCCCCTTAGGCCCACTAAGGCCCAATACTTCCCCGGGGGGTTTCGGTAACCCCTCCGGCACTCCGGTTTTCTCCGAAAACACCCGAAACACTTCCGGTGTCCGAATATAGTCGTCCAATATATCAATTTTTATGTCTCGACCATTTCGAGACTCCTCGTCATGTCCGTGATCATATCCGGGACTCCGAACAAACTTCGGTACATCAAAACTTATAAACTCATAATAAAACTGTCATCGTAACGTTAAGCGTGCGGACCCTACGGGTTCGAGAACTATGTAGACATGACCTAGAACTATTCTCGGTCAATAACCAATAACGTAACCTGGATGCCCATATTGGCTCCTACATATTCTACGAAGATCTTTATCGGTCAAACCGCATAACAACATTTGTTGTTCCCTTTGTCATCGTTATGTTACTTGCCCGAGATTCGATCGTCGATATCCAATACCTAGTTCAATCTTGTTACCGGCAAGTCTCTTTACTCGTTATGTAATGCATCATTCCGTAACTAACTCATTAGCTACATTTCTTGCAAGGCTTATAGTGATGTGCATTACCGAGAGGGCCCAGAGATACATCTCCGACAATCGGAGTGACAAAACCTAATCTTGAAATACGCCAACCCAACATGTACCTTCGGAGACACCAGTATTACTCCTTTATAATCACCCAGTTACGTTGTGACGTTTGGTAGGACCCAAAGTGTTCCTCCGGTAAACGGGAGTTGCATAATCTCATAGTTACAGGAACGTGTATAAGTCATGAAGAAAGCAATAGCAATATACTAAACGATCAAGTGCTAGGCTAACGAAATGGGTCATGTCAATCACATCATTCTCCTAATGATGTGATCCCGTTAATCAAATGACAACACATGTCTATGGTTAGGAAACATAACCATCTTTGATTAATGAGCTAGTCAAGTAGAGGCATACTAGTGACGTTATGTTTGTCTGTGTATTCACACATGTATCATGTTTCCGGTTAATACAATTCTAGCATGAATAATAAACATTTATCATGATATGAGGAAATAAATAATAACTTTATTATTGCCTCTAGGGCATATTTCCTTCACTTTCTGGTGGAAAGATGTCATGAACTTGAGTGACATTTATCGAGGGATCACTATGGTACAAATTGGCACAGGCGACACCGCGCCGTTCTGGAAAGATCTCTGGTGTGACCAGCTGAACGATGAAGCGTTCCCCTGGGCCTTCTCATTCACCAAACTTGATGATGCTTCTGTTGCTGACTTTTTGGCGATAACCAATATCCACACTGGCTTTCACCTTCCTCTGACGCCACTGGCTCGACAAGAACTTCAAAAACTACAAGCCCAAACCGCAGACACAACCCTAGACGGTGACAAACCTGACTAGTGGACTTATTCCTGGGGAGCCAAATACACATCGGCCAGATACTATAAATTCTTCTTTAGGAATGTTTCTGCCGACCCTGCCTTTGCTTGGATTTGGGACTCTAAATGCACGACCAAGATCAAAGTATTTGCCTGGCTACTCCTAGCAGATAGAGTTAACACGAGAAACATGTTGAAAAGGAGGCACTACAACGTTGGAAACAATGTCAACTGTGCTATTTGTAGTTGCAACGTGGAAGAGACCGTTGAGCACCTTTTCTTCAACTGCCCATTTAGCCAAAGATGTTGGAATGCAGTTGGTATTTCTTGGCTAGACAATGGAAGCAGATTGCAGCTTATCCGAGAAGGAAGACTTCGTTGGCCATCACCATTGTTCATGGAAATCTTCATGTTATCAGCGTGGAGCATTTGGAAAGAACGCAATGGCATTATCTCTAGAGGCATCCCCCCACCTTTAACTCTTGGAGGGCTAGACTACAAAATGACCTAGATTTATTATGCCATAGGGTCAAGCCCCCCTTGTAGAGTTCATCTCTACCTTCCTTGTAACATACTTGTAACCCCCCTACACCTTAATCTCCCCTCTTGGGGTGCTAACACACACCCTTACTTGTATTGACCAACCTTGTAATCATGTAAACTAACACTTTGACAAAAGTGATATAATATATGTGTCAGTAGGATCCTTTCCTACTGTCTTTGACCCCTCAAAAAAAGCACCAAAAGTATGGCACCTCCGAGTTCTTGCACACGTTCAGCTCGATGACATTCCTCGAACTCCGATCCAGCCGAGTGTCGAAGGAGAGTTCCATCAGCACGACGGCATGGTGACGATGATGATGTTCTACCGACGCAGGGCTTCGCCTAAGCACCGCTACGATATTATCGATCTGGAATATGGTGGAGGGGGGCACCGCACACGGCTTATAGATCTCAAGGATCAATTGTTGTTGTGTCTAGAGGTGCCCCCTGCCCCCGTATATCAAGTAGCAAGGGGGAGGGGGCAGCCGGCCAGGAGGGGGCGCGCCAGGAGGAGTCCTACTCCCAGCAGGAGTAGGACTCCCTCCTTTCCTTGTCCAAGTAGGAGAGGGGGAAGGAAGGGAGAGAGGGGAGGAAGGAAAGGGGGGCGCCGCCCCACCTCCTTGTCCTATTCGGACTAGAGGGGGAGGGGGTGCACGGCCTGCCCTGGCCGCCCCTCCTCTTCTCCACTTTGGGCCCATGAAGCCCATTACCCCCCCGGGGGGTTCCGGTAACCCCCCGGTACTCCGGTATATATATCCGATAACCCCTGGAACCATTCTGGTGTCCGAATATAGTCGTCCAATATATCAATATTCATGTCTCGACCATTTCGAGACTCCTCGTCTTGTCCGTGATCACATCCGGGACTCCGAACTATCTTCGGTACATCATAACATATAAACTCATAATATAACCGTCATCTAACTTTAAGCGTGTGGACCCTACGGGTTCGAGAACTATGTACACATGACCGAGACACGTCTCCGGTGAATAACCAATGGCGGAACCTGGATGCTCATATTGGCTCCTACATATTCTACGAAGATCTTTATCGGTCAAACCGCATAACAACATACGTTGTTCCCTTTGTCATCGGTATGTTACTTGCCCGAGATTTGATCGTCGGTATCTCAATACCTAGTTCAATCTCGTTACCGGCAAGTCTCTTTACTCGTTACGTAATGCATCATTACGTAACTAACTCATTATCTACATTGCTTTTAAGGCTTATAGTGATGTGCATTACCGAGAGGGCCCAGAGATACCTCTCCGACAATTGGAGTGACAGAACCTAATCTCGAAATACGCCAACTCAATATGTACCTTTGGAGACACCTGTAGAGCACCTTTATAGTCACCCAGTTACGTTGTGACGTTTGGTAGCACACAAAGTGTTCCTCCGGTAAATGGGAGTTGCATAATCTCAGTCATAGGAACATGTGTAAGTCATGAAGAAAGCAATAGCAACATACTAAACAATCAAGTGCTAAGCTAACGGAATGGGTCAAGTCAATCACATCATTCTCTAATGATATGATCCCGTTAATCAAATGACAACTCATGTCTATGGCTAGGAAACTTAACCATCTTTGATTCAACGAGCTAGTCAAGTAGAGGCATACTGGTGATATTATGTTTGTCTATGTATTCACACATGTACTAAGTTTCCGGTTAATACAATTCTAGCATGAATAATAAACATTTATCATGAAATAAGGAAATAAATAATGACTTTGTTATTGCCTCTAGGGCATATTTCCTTCACTTGGGGCCTTTTCCGGCGATCTGCCGGAGGGGGAATCGATCACGGAGGGCTTCTACATCAACACCATTGCCTCTCCGATGAAGAGTGAGTAGTTTAACACAGACCTTCGGGTCCATGGTTATTAGGTAGATGGCTTATTCTCTCTCTTTGATTCTTAATACAAAGTTCTCATTGATGTTCTTGGAGATCTATTTGATGTAATACTATTTTGTGGTGTGTTTGCCGAGATCCGATGAATTGTTGATTTATGAACAAGATTATCTATGAATATTATTTGGTTCTTCTCTGAATTCTTATATGCATGATTTGATATCTTTGCAAGTCTCTTCGAATTTCCGGTTTAGTTTGGCCTACTAGATTGATCTTTCTTGCAATGGAAGAAGTGCTTAGCTTTGGGTTCAATCTTGCAGTGTCCTTTCCTAGTGACAGTAGGGGAAGCAAGGCACGTATTGTATTGGTTCCATCAAGGATAAAAGATGGGGTTTATATCATATTGCTTGATTTTATCCCTCTACATCATGTCATCTTGCTTAATGCGTTACTCCGTTCTTATGAACTTAATACTCTAGATGCATGCTGGATAGTGGTCGATGTGTGGGGTAATAGTAGTAGCTGCAGAATTGTTTCGGTCTACTTGACACAGACGTGATGCCTATATTCATGATCATTGCCTTAGATGTCTTCATAACTATGCGCTTTTCTATCAATTGCTCGGCAGTAATTTGTTCACCCACGGTAATACATGCTATCTTGAGAGAAGCCACTAGTGAAACCTATGGCCCCTGGGTCTCTTTTCTATTATATTACATCTCTTTTCCAATATATCGCATCTCGTTTACTATTTTGCAATCTTCACTTTCTAATATATACAACAAAAATGCCAAAAATATTTACTTTACTATCTTTATTAGATCTTACTTTTGCGAGTGACCGAGAAGGGATTGACAACCCCTTTATCACGTTGGTTGCAAGGTTCTTGATTGTTTGTGCAGGTACTAGGTGACTTGTGTGTCGTCTCCTAATGGATTGATACCTTGGTTCTCAAATCTGAGGGAAATACTTGCGCTACTTTGCTGCATCACCCTTTCCTCTTCAAGGGAAAACCAACGCAAGCTCAAGAGGTAGCATGGGGCGAGTGGGCTAGGTGGGTGATGAGGGTGGAGGCTGGAGGTTAATGAGGTAGTTCGTGCGGCTGCCACCACGAGCAAACAGTTGCAGCCACTGATGTAGCGACATGCCCATGAACCAAGATGGGTGAGTGATGAGGAGCATCCTTCCATCATCCCCATGGACTCTACATCAACACCTTCAACCCCACAAGGACCTATGACTCGAGCACGTGCAAGAGCTCTTGAAACCGAGGTGACATCACTCCTCTCACAATTCCCTTTCGATTCACATGAGACATGGTTACTACCTCAAACGGAAACACTATGCATACTCAGGTACCAAGGAGTCGACCCTGAAGAAGCTAGGAAGCAAGGAGAACCGGAAGCGGAAGGCGTGCATGAAGACGGAGAGGAAAAATCACCAAGGACCAGGATGCCCGGACGATCCGGACCCTGGCCCGGACGATCCGGACCCAGGCTCGGACGATCCGGCTAAATCGCCCGCAGACTCTCGAAGCTCAAACCTGAAGCCGGATCATCCGGACCCCGTCCCAGATCATCCGGACCCCGCCCGGATCATCCGGACCTAGAGCCGGACATCCGGCCCATCGCCGCCACCAGCCGAGCCTCCAGCTCATCCGGGCCACCACCCGGATCATCCGGACCCCCGTCCGAATCATCCGGCCAGCGCCTGTGTGCGCGTGTTGGGCTGAGCCCATGTACCCCTTCGCCCCAAGTCTATAAATAGGACCCCCTCTCCTCACTTTGAGACTTAGCGTTGATTTAGCTCGTTTGTGAGGTAGAGCCTCGCTCATCCATCGGATCTCCTCCTCGTGAGAGACCGCGGCCTCTTCGGAGAAGATCCTCTCGGATTCAAGACCCCTTTACGGGAAGATCCCCTCGTGGATTCAAGACCTCCTCTCGGAGAAGAACGGCTACCTTTGTATCTTTCCTTTGTTGATTTTGGACCATGTGTTACTCGTGCTTCGATGATCTAGACCTTGTGTGATTGATCTCTTGTCGGTTGAGTGTCTCTCTCGTTCTTCCCCGTGATTTCCTCGTGTTCTTCCGCGCGTTTTTCGTGTTCCCTCCGTAGGATCCCCTCCAAACGTGAAAGATCGCCGCTATAGGGTTCCACCCTACATCATATGGTATCATGAGCCACGTTGATCACGTTTTTGGAGCCCCTACCCCTCTTTTTCTAGCTTGATTTTGTTGATTTCGTCCTAAATCCGAAAATCCCCACCAAAAATAGCCCCAAATTTTTTTGTGATTTGTTGGTTTGATGATGTTTTGTTGATTTTGATCCGTGGATTTGCTTGGTTTCAAGTGGATCTAGCATTTCCCCAAGTTTCCCCACCTTCCATCCATGAAATCTCGTCAATTTTGACCCCAAAATCCCCAAATTCCGCCCAAAAATTCGTCCCCGAGAGGAAATCCCGAGCAGTTTGACCTGCCCGGATCATCCGGACCTTCTCCCGGATCATCCGGACACCTCCCGGATCAGCTGGACCCTCTCCCGGACGTCCGGATACCCCACGCACCCAGAAAACAGAACCGGAGCTGACGAACCCGGATCATCCGGATGTATACCCGGATCATCCGGACCTAGCCCGGATCATCCGGACCTCCTCCCGGATGTCCGGTTAACCCTGACACTGAATCGGCTGAAATCTTGTTTTGGCCGTAACTAATTCATCCGAACTCCGTTTTCGACGTTCTTTAGCTCGTTTTGAATCTCTTGACATCCCCCATCCCACAAAAATATCACCAACATCATTTGACTCCATCATATTTTCTGAAATTTGGCAAGTTTGCCTAGGCCTTCCACCATATCATCCGCATAGCCACCACCGACTTCCACAACCTAACCCAATTTGTTCACAATAGCATTTGAGGTTGTTTGAGTAGTGACTTGAGTCTCCTAAGGTGTTTCGGCTACTTAGGGACGGTTGCTTCTTCATCAACCACCACCATACCTTCCACATAGGCTTACCCACCATACACTTCCACCATCCCAAACTTAACCAATTTTGTTTGTGTTGTGAGTTGTGTCTCCTAAGGTGTTTCGGCTACTTAGGGACCGTGTGCTTCCAACTCTTACATCGTGTATAGCCCATCATCCCACTTCCGCATTGCCAAGAGCAAACCACCACCGCTTTCCGCTACCACCATTTGACATTTGTCATTTGAGATTTTGAGTTTGCGGTTTTTCCGTTTCCTAAGGTGTTTCGGCTACTTAGGGACAAGTCTCCATCATCTTGGTATCTACACCAAGAACACCGCCACTCATCATCGCAAAGGACGGTAACCTCGACGACACCATTGTATATCCCCTTGCAAATTGCATTGTTAACCCCTAGCCCATTTTGCGTCACTTACCTATCAAGACTAGCCATTTGAGTATTGCCGGCAACGTTACTTGTGCACATTAGTGATCCACCATTCCATTGCATACATACCATATCATATTGGTATCATATCATCCATTGTGTCACAATATCGTTCCCGCATGTACACAATTGCTATCTTGTTTTGTGCATTGTGCAAATTGGCCATAGAAAAAAAGCTTTTAAGCAAAAAGAGAGCAAAGAGCTCGTGAGCAAGTGCCATAGCATCATAACCCATTGCACATAAGAGCCATACCAAAATCTACATCATATGATATCATGCTTGAGAGAAACACCGGGAACCATACATATATAGCATACTTGGGATAGAAAGAATATCCATTTTGCATCTTATAGGTTGTGCACAAGTGTCGTATCCGCCTATTGAGCAATCGTGCTAGCGTCTCTCTTGAGTTGTGCAACACGAGCGTTTTCCGTGGATTCCACATTTTGTGCTCACTCCTTGGTTGCACGACCCCATTTATCTATCCGTGTGTGTGTTTCCGTGTGCCATTCTTTGCTATTGGTCCATTTGTTTCACTTGCGAATTTGTGAATCTTTTTCAACATTATTGACTCTTGCTAACATTTTGCATTAAATTTTTGTGCCACTATCCTCACCGAGCTCCACTATAAGCCTTACTTGTGTAGTTGTGAGAACCGACAAGGATTGATACCAATAGTGCTATTTCATTGTCCGCATTTGAGTGAACTTGATTCATTGTCAACATCGGTCAAGGTACATTGGTATAAGTTCTTCTCTTTCTCCCACTCATATTTGCTCGAGTATTGTGATGGATAGGCAAGGCATTTCATCTCCGGTCTACGACAACAACGACGGAGTGAACAACTACATCTCCAAAGCGTCTATCTTCGATCTACAATGACAAATGCAAGGCACACAATCAAGATTGCGTGAGCGCATCGAGAACATCTCCATTGACATTCGTCACTCCAAAGCAAGGAAAAGGGACTACATCGACAAGAAGCTTTCCGCACATAAAGAGGAGCAAGATGCAAGGATGGAGGAGATTAGAGCCTTGATCAAGTCTTCTTCCCCTTCATCATCTTCAAGGCGGCGACATTCAAGCCACAAGTCTTCGGAGCGCCGAAACGATGCAAGCGCAAATCGTCCTCGTCCACATCTACATGGCGATCATCATCACGTTCACGATCCACATCGTCATGAAGGCCAAGTCACCTCCAAGCAACATGTGCACGATGATGACGAACGACATCTACTACGAGCTCAAGCACGACAACGACATCATCATCATGAAGATGCTCCACAAGCGCAAATGCACAAGTCCCAACAAGACCTACTTCACGCCAAGTCCAAGCTTCAAGAGCACAAAAGAAGACCGTGAGATGACCACCACCAAGACGGCGCTACGGCTACATCAACCACTTTGGCATCTTCGCTAAGTGTTCTCAAGGCATCTTCGCCTTTGGACGTACGGCATCTTCGCCTACTTCCCACAAGTACGCCTACATCGACTTCATCAAGTCCAAGGCGACCACCTACGAGCGAGGGTGACACTTCCATCTTCGGAAGCCCCTCAAGGAAGATGGCCGAGCATGGGAAACTCCCTTCGGTCATGGAGACGAGCCACGAGGTGCCACATCATATGGGCCTCCCACACCAAGACGGTGACAAGAAGGTCGAGCAAGGGCCATCCCCTTCGACCACGGCGATAGGAGTTGAGCATGGAGACATTTGCACCAACATCTCTCTGACACCCACATATGTCGAGATGCCCCAAGTGCCATGTGAGGAGAGCCACCACCGCATGAGTGACATGAGTGACTCCACCATACGTGACATTGAGAGCATTTCCTATGAGAGGATGAGTGTGACCACCACTAGCCCCACACATGAGAGCATGCCACACATCCTATGTGAGGTTGAGCGCCATTTGAGTGACTACACCAGCTATATGAGTGAGAGCAACCTTGAGGGAGTGAGTGAGCCACAACACTTAGCGAGTGAGGTAGTTGACACGGCATGTGAGGCCACTATGATTTCTAACGACTTACCCTCTACTCCTTGTGTGTTTTCTCCTTTGGTGCTAGGTCTCCTACATGACGACACACCTACCATTGATGAGTCCATACCTCCTATGGAGACGACGATGGCCATGATGGACGATGATGCACCCCCACATGGTTCCATCAAGATGAAGATGACAACGAGACGATCTTCAACACCTCACCTACAACACATGAGCGACACTCCAAAGGTAACATAGGTGATGGTGCTTCTCTCGTCCCACTAGTGGACGCTCTTGACAATGATTGCTCCCATGATGTTGACCCACCTATTTCCATGCTTCATGCTAGTGAGACTTCTTCATGCCTTGACTTACCTATTTATGATGAATATGATGATGAGCATGTTGAGTTGCCTAGTTATGATGCTATGCTTCATAGGATATCATGTGAAAATTCTATTGGTCACTTCATGTTTGACAATCCATTGAACTTGTCATATGCTATGAGTGAGATCTCCCATATTGCATCCCTACAATCTCAGCATAGTAACTATGCATGCCCCATTAAAATCAATCCCATTTGCACTTATGGCATAGATGACGAGATGATGGTCATTGGCTTTTGTTTTTCATGTGATGATATTGCCATGCTTCCTTTACATGATTTGCGCAATTCATCCAATATGTCATGCCATGATCACATTGTTCCAAATATGCATCGTTTTGGATGTTGTCAATATTCTCCACGTGATGTTGCTACTCATGCTCATGAGGAGACCCCCATAGTTTCCTCATACATATTAGGAGATCTTGATGCATTTCATACTTTGCATGATTCCCATGATAGTATGCACCATATGCATTCCATGAATAACAATGATTTAGATATTTCTCATGATGCATTACATCCTTTGAGTCTCCATTATGCGATACATAATAACAAACCTCTCATGATGGATGACATGTTTCTATATCACGCATCTCATTTATTTGAGCATTGGCTATTTTGTTCTAACCGACACATGCATGTGCGCATCATGATGGATGATGTGTACATATACCACGCACACACAATTTTTCCTTTATCCTTGTTTTGTGTAGGTACTCATGTATACTCGTAAACCTCTCAATCCCAAGAGTTGACGAAACGAGCTCTTGAGAGCAACGATGACTTGGGATCCCGTGGACTATCCTTACCACCATTCCCTTCGCACAAGGACTACGCGTATCTATTCTACTTGGCTCTCACACGACTATGGGCTATTTACCACTTGTCACCTTATGCCCATACTATTGTGTTCACTTTGCATGTTATCCTTGCTTCTATGCCTTTGCCATGCAATTGTGACCCTAGCATGCATCTACCCATGATTCACCATTATGCTACTTCTATGTGTATTTGCATGCTTGGTGGAGATCCTTGTTGCTATTGCCATGTTTATCATGTGCCCCATGCTATTGATGCTTGTTGCGTTGGGAGAGTCATGATGCCCCATTGCTATTTACATATGGTCTCTCGCCAATACATTGATGACAATTTACTCATATCTTGCTTTCATGCTTGTGCTATGACATGTGAATTATTCATGCCCACTATTTGCACACATGACATGCTTGCCATGATTCCTTCTAGTACATTGCATCTTCGCACTACTAGCTTGCTTGACTTGATCGCTATGATTGCTTGCTATGTTGCATCACCCATGTTCCACTATTACTTGCTTTCTTGGGTTGATGACATACATGTTGATGCCTCTCACTTGATTTGTCATGATCATTGCCTCTTGTCTCCATTAGTTGCATCTCTCATATCACCTTGTATTGAGTGCCAACTTGCTATGCTTATTGATCTTGGAGACTTGGACACTTTACTTGTGATGCATGTTTGTTTGATTGAGCCTATTGCATTTGGTTGTTCTCGCATCATATGCCTCCATACTATGCAATGCTCCCTTGTACTTTCTTATGATGAGCATGATGTGTACACTTGTTGGGTATCTTACCACTCAAATGATAGGTTTTGCATTTCCGCTAACCTCATTTGTTTTTCCGAGTGTTTGTCATGTTCTTTCATTTTGGAGGTTTCACAAGGCGATGCCGTTATGCGACAACTTGGTTATGTGAAGGCATACATGATGTGCAACTCCAACATCTTCGGGAACATTCATAAGGTGAACTCCTTCCCTTTGAGCCACCCTCAAGTATGCATATTGGATGAGTCACTCTTTCATTGTTGTTTCCTTCTTGTTGTCTACATGATACATCTTGCGACCGGAGGAGCGACATTGGAGATTGGCTACATGGACCTTCACATTGAGGAGCGCTCGCACTTATTGGATGCACCTTCGAAATTCCACTCATGCCACGACATCGAGCATTGGTACATCAACACTCCTTTGACACCTTGCACTCCCACATCCATATTTGTTGATTGTGCTCATATATGTCATGCTCGATGGACATATCATACTCACCACAAGTTTGCACCCTATGCATGGATTGACTCACATTATGATTGCCTTGTTGCATCTTGTATTACCATGTCATCCATGATATATGAGATTGTTCACTTCCTTAGCAAATTTGTTGTGATCTTCCTTGATGGCATATTCATACATCATGATCATATTGTCCATCATCAATTGCATGATAACATATACATATTGAGCATCCATTGCCATATTCATGCTATTGATAAACCGTCTCACTATGACATCATTTTGCACCGTGGTTGCATTGATCATATTTACAACACATTTGTGTGCACAATGACTGCATTTCCTCCCATGAATGCTTTGCATCTCATTATAGATCAGCTTGATAAGCTTCATGCGCTTTGTCACAACCAATCTTGCCGCACGGACTCATTCTTACATGATGGACACTTTGTGTGCGCTAACCATTGTATTTCCGAGTGTTGCTTGTGTTTGCTCTTTTTGCATGTCTATCACTCCGGCGACACCTTGGACTACACGGATTGCACCATGTCTTCAACTTCGTCCAACTACAAGTCCATCTACGACGACCGTTTCCATGGTGATGAGGATCACGATCCGAGGTCGGATCTTTCCCAAGGGGGGGGGATATGATGAGGAGCATCCTTCCATCATCCCCATGGACTCTACATCAACACCTTCAACCCCACAAGGACCTATGACTCGAGCACGTGCAAGAGCTCTTGAAACCGAGGTGACATCACTCCTCTCACAATTCCCTTTCGATTCACATGAGACATGGTTACTACCTCAAACGGAAACACTATGCATACTCAGGTACCAAGGAGTCGACCCTGAAGAAGCTAGGAAGCAAGGAGAATCGGAAGCGGAAGGCGTGCATGAAGACGGAGAGGAAAAATCACCAAGGACCAGGATGCCCGGACGATTCGGACCCCGGCCCGGACGATTCGGACAGAGCCCGGACGATCCGGACCCAGGCCCGGACGATCCGGCTAAATCGCCCGCAGACTCCCGAAGCTCAAACCTGAAGCCGGATCATCCGGACCCCGTCCCGGATCATCCGGACCCCGCCCGGATCATCCGGACCTAGAGCCGGACATCCGGCCCGTCGCCGCCACCAGCCGAGCCTCCGGCTCATCCGGGCCACCACCCGGATCATCCGGACCAGCCCGGATCATCCGGACCCCCGTCCGGATCATCCGGCCAGCGCCTGTGTGCGCGTGTTGGGCTGAGCCCATGTACCCCTTCGCCCCCAAGTCTATAAATAGGACCCCCTCTCCTCACTTTGAGACTTAGCGTTGATTTAGCTGGTTTGTGAGATAGAGCCTCGCTCATCCATCGGATCTCCTCCTCGTGAGAGACCGCGGCCTCTTCGGAGAAGATCCTCTCGGATTCAAGACCCCTTTACGGGAAGATCCCCTCGTGGATTCAAGACCTCCTCTCGGAGAAGAACGGCTACCTTTGTATCTTTCCTTTGTTGATTTTGGACCATGTGTTACTCGTGCTTCGATGATCTAGACCTTGTGTGATTGATCTCTTGTCGGTTGAGTGTCTCTCTCGTTCTTCCCCGTGATTTCCTCGTGTTCTTCTGCGCATTCTTCGTGTTCCCTCCGTAGGATCCCCTCCAAACGTGAAAGATCGCCGCTATAGGGTTCCACCCTACATCAGTGAGCCTCATCCAATGGCTCATGGAGTGTTCGCGCTATTGGGTTTCGTCGCGCAAAAACTTAAGCCAAAGGCACATGAGTGACTTATTTTCTTCATTTATATTTTTCCCTTTTTCTTAGGGTTACATCAAAAGCTTGCCGTGTGCATGTATATATACACACAGAACAATACTAATGGGACACTAGCCTACTCAAATGCCAATTCCTGTATGGGAGCGGCAACAACGGATAAAGATTACTTCATAGCATGTCATTGTCTAAAGATTTTTTTTGCATTGGATCTACTTTCATCGACAAGTCAGGGCGACTCCGGGATGAGAGCGGTGCCCAGACGATTCATTCTGACGGCGTTAGTGGTCGTTCGGTGGTACAGAGACTTCGATGTATTTTTTTATCATTTTTGTGATGCTTTGTATTTCTGAAGGACCTTTATAATGGATCTAGATCCTTCTAAAAAATGGAAGTTACTATTAGTACATAGCGGAGTAGTGCCTCGGGCGCGATTTGCCATTTTGACACAATGCTGTAGCACATCGGTTTACACGCGACCTGCCTCACCGCGTCGCGGGGTTGTTCGCCGCCACTGTCGTGAAGCTTCCACCGCGTCGCAGGGTTCTCCATCATTGCCGTCGAGTTCGATGACACTAGTAGTGGTATGTCCAAGCTTCGCCGACCATCTCGATTGCTCTGCTCCAAAGTTCGCCCCCCTGCTCTGACCCCTGGCTGCATTTTCTAGCGGCAATCGTGTGCGCGCGTGTGTAGGTGAGCAGGCTCTCATGAAGGCGGCTTTCAGCGGACTCATCAGTCAGGAGGAGGAACTCATAGTTCTTCGCACGAGTGATTCTGACTGTGAGCAAGATCGAGAACGTGAGCTTCAATGGACAAACCAGAGGAGCAAGAAGTCGTGGTTCTTCCCATTTGTGGTTCTGTCGGGCAGAAAGATGAAGGACGCAAGTTTCAAATGGAGGGGCCAGAGGAGGAGCAATAAGGCATTATTCATCCCATGAGTGATTCAGTCCACCGGAAAGATGAAGAACACAAGCTTCAAATGAACAAAGCAAAGGAGCAAGCAGTCGTGGCTCTTCCATTGGTGATTCTGATCGCGAGCAAGATCGAGAGCGCGAGCCTCAAATGGCCAAACCATAGAAGAAATAAGGCGTAGTTCATCCCACGGGTGATTCTGTCCGCCAAAAATATGAATAACACGAGCTTCAAATGAACAAAGTAATGGAGACCGGGGTGGTTCATCTTCCAATTGGTGATTTTGATCGCAGGCAAGATCAACCACGCAAGGTCCAAATTGACAAACCAGGGATGTGTGGTTGTGCTTCCCTCAGCTACCTCTGTTTGCCAGCAAGATCAAGCACACAAGATTTTCTTCTAACTATGTTCCTCAAAAAAAAAATCCTTCGGGGATCTGCCTTGGGCTGGGGGGGGGGGGGGGGGGGGGGCACAACCCCCTCAGCTATACACATAGCTACGCCCCTACATTTTAGTACATTGTATGCCATAAAACCCTCTCTCTACATTGCATGTCATATTACTCTATACATTGAAGATAGTTATTATTTTATTAACTTTATTATTTGTTATTGCTAATAAATGAAGCGACTTATCTATGTGCTCTTCTCACTACATCTGCCATTACAAGCATTCTGGTTTTCACATTTTGGGCGGCAAACAAGCAATATGCTTTCACCTTCTGGCCACCCTTTCTCTTTTGCAGCTGCACGATCGTGATAGTTTACATCGCCTGGCAAGTAAATATATCATCCCCACCCTTTTTGTGTTTTGAATTTGATATATCCATTTTAATGCTAACCATGAAGATAACTTAGTAGATTGGGACAACTGGCAACACCTTATTCTCTTGCATCTCCATCGTCATATTGTGCACCTTTGTGGTGGATGCACGAAGAAGATGGTGAAGAAGTATAGACGCGATGAGTATGTGTTTGCTGCGATACCAATGTACATGAACATGGTAAACGTGGTCGGTGTCTTGGCGAAGTTTTTCTACAAGCGGGTGATACTTGATTCGACTGTGGAGAACTACGTCGGTGATCTATTGACATTCAACTTATCTTTACCACTTTATGGTCTATAGGGAAGTTACTTCAAAATCATCATAATTCTTGTTTAGATATTAGGCCATTCAATCTGTGTAGTAGTTAATATAATACATTGAACAACCAAACAATGCTTGGTCTGTCCCAAAAAAATTAATTACATACTGGTTTGGATACAGACAATTAATATAGTTTTTCACACATTAGGCAACCTTTATGCTCAAATCATGGGTCTGCATCCATGGACAGGGAATGCCAACCCTACATGGCTGGCGGCTGGAATGGTTAGATTTTACTGCAATATGCTCTTATAAGATAAGGTTATTTTCGAGCGACAAATATAATTGTTGCACCTTGGTTGCACTGCACGCTCGTGCTCAGTGCGATTTGGGCAGTTGGGTTGCTGCAGAGATAATGCAATGTGCGTTAGGCATGGTTCAAACCGAAAGCACCAAGGATCAATCACTAGTACCCTTGATGTATACAATGGTTGGATGACCAGCCATTAATTTTTAGTAGTCGCCTTGTTAATAGTGCTTGGCTCACAAAGCATGGTCTGAAAAACCTGAATACATGAACTTCTTGCTACAGCCTACATGTAGAGAATGAGCTGAGGGTTTCGAGCGGTTGTTACTTTGTGGCTGTTAGACATGTGAGAAATAGAATGATTCAGCTAGTAATATGCTCGGGTGAGCTCAACTCCATTACAGACGTATCATTCAAGTCAGTAGAAAAACAGAAATTCATTGATTCGGATATAGAGACTTAGCAAGCGCCGACTGGTCTACATCCAAATCAACACGGATAAAGTAGCCTAATTAGAAATTCGAGTTCTAAGTCATCACTCCTATATGATAACATGAATTTTGGGCGTGAAAAAATTGACACGGGGACACAAAGTGAACATTATGAGTTGGATGTCAGCTATGATTTCCTGGGTGATGTAATTGGGATCAGTAAAGGAAGAATGGAACTGTCTTTACTATAAGAACACAACACGAGACATTTCCAAAAAAGAAACAACATGATATTTTTCTTTAAAAGAAAAGAGTTACACGATGACTGAAATCTGAATAATACCTAGCAATGATACTAACAATCCTGTTCCCATCCTAAGATCCATCTTCCAAGTAAATCATGTTCCAAGTAAAAATGACAGGAAGCATCTAGAGCTAGATGCCTCCATCGGCTTGCAAGTCATGCTTGATGGCCCGAACATTAGACAAGCTTATTATCTGTACAAGAGGCCCTCAGATCATTCTCTCTTCGTGTGCGTGTTTCTTACGAGAGATCATACAACGCACATACATGATTTGATCAGTAGGAGTCTGGGTTTAGCAAGGTTTCTGAAGAGCACTACAGGTTGAACCAAGTGTGTTTAATTAAAGTTGTTTTTGAGTTCTGGCATACCACTCTCAAAGATAAGGGCATTTCAAAAAACTCTAAAGAGATAAGGCATGTTTGCATTTGTACTCGGACCACATATTTGCTAATCCCAACTCACATTTCAGTATATACTAGAAGGGTTGGATGTGCTTTGCTGCGTTATTGGTGTTGTTGGGCTCTCATAATTTTTTTATACTCTCTATTTCAAAATATAAGGTGGATTAGTTTTTTGAAAAATCAAACCTCTTTAAGTTTGACCAAATTTGTAGACAATATCAATATACATAAAATCAAATTGGTATCATTAGATTCTTCATGAAATGAATTTTCATATTTTATTTGTTTAGTACTATGGATGTCGATATTTTTGGCTCTGAACTTGGTCAAAATTAAAGAAATTTGACTTTTCAAAAACTAATTCATACACCTTATATTTTGACACCGAGGGAGCATTTGGTTTGGCGAGTGGGGGAGACTATTGAGTGTGCTTTCTTTCTATTTATAATGTGGTGTTTTGGTGGGCCTTCCACGCTGTGATTCGGTGTTATCTGCTAATCAACTCATACTTATGTGTGGGAATTTTCTGCGTCGGTGATTGCATGCACTAAACTGGTGCTACGGTATCACATGTTGACTCTTCCTTTTTTTTAGATGATGAGAAGGTGCGCGAAATTGATATGCTTTTGCAGGCCGATTGATTTGAAAAAACGTTTAGCCAGTCAAAATCGTGAACCAAACTCAAAATTGAATACCTCAATCGAATGCGAGAACTTTAAAATTAGAAAGCATAGCAAACTAAAATAATTTAAAGAGAAAAATCCGTGAGAAATTGTTGATCGGTTAAAATCAGATGACCCAGTTCCAAATGGAACACATCAATTAATTATAATACCTTCAAAATTAGAGAGCATAGTGGATCCGTATGCCCCAAATCCTCTCTCTTGTATTCCCGTCTAGGTCTAGCTACCACGTTTGCTCCACGAGTCGTGTCTGAGATATGCGGGAGCCATGGATGCTCCGGCGGAGGCAAGGCAAGGCAGCCCGTGTCCAGTACGTCGGCCATGCACGTATTCCCAACGAGAAAAATACAAGAAGGCGACAAGCTTCTTGGTCCGTTCCGTTGCGTCGCTGTCAGGGTAGGTGCGTTATGGCGCGCTATCACTCTGATTTTGCAGGTACGTGCCCGCCGAAGCTCTGCGTGCACTGCCGTCTGCTCTGCTCGCACACGGGCTGACAGTGAGACCGGGAATATTTTTGCTGCATGCATTTGAACGTGCAGTGCGTTGTCGCCTCCGCGAATTCACTCGCATGCCAACGGTCCCTGACACAGACAGCTTATCCGTTTTTTTCTCTTCGATCGTTGCTGCCAAATATGATGTGCAGCACCAGCGGGTAGTATCTCAGTTGGCGAGGACCATGCCTGTGTGCGTTCGTGCATGCACGCACCCGTGACATGCACGGTTAAACTACGGTGAAGAAACTAGGCACTGGTCATACACTCATATCGCTGTGCAACTTTGCGTGCACTTTTCCAGGATGATGATGCATACACTCATTTGCAACAGGACAAGTGTGTGGCAACTTCTTGCTAATCTGGCCTCCTATGCGTCGGGGATGGATCCAAGATATATTCACGAAAACAAAAGTGCTTTCAAATGCATAGATCTAGTCATCCAGATGTTGGACATTGTTAGTGCATCGTCGTCTTAAACTTATCTACTTTAAATTTTGGGGTGATTTCTTTTCCAGATCAGCGGGGATTATCGTCCCCGATTCCATTTCAATTAAGAAACACAACCATGTTGATGCAAGCCATGTTAGTGTAAATTAAAAGACAATGCAGCTAGTACTCCGAGTTCCACAAACCCCTACACAAAGAAAATTAAAAACCCATAAGAAAATTAAAATACATGCGTCAGTGGATCTATGCAGTTGAAAGCACTTCTCCACCTTAGTCCACAATTCTTGGACTAGTATCACTTAAAAAACAAATGAAAAATTGCTTCTATTTCTTTGCAATGCTCACATTCCATGGGTTTGAGGATCCCTCTCTTTCTCAGATTGCCCAGCTCATTATCTTGTTATGGGATGACAACCTAAGAAAAAACTGCACTCTAGGAGTAATTTCTAAAGACCACATAGCAGAGAGGAAAATAGGTTTGACGCCTCTGGAATTAACTAAAACATACAAATACATGGATGTGCATATACCTTTAGATTCATATTGTCAACTTAAAGCACACACTTCTACCAGAACAATAGATTAGACTATGGCCTCTAATTCAAACCACTGCATAAGCTCAATATTAAAGGTCCTCCTAAAGGTGCACTTGATCTGCCTACCATCCCAAACATCAACTACTACTTTACCTTGCTCATTAACTACATAAATATAGATCCCAAAACTGAGTTGCAAGGGGTGAATTACCGAACCAAATATCCTCCTAGGATCTTATATGTTTTCCATTACCAAATGTCCACTTATATCCTAGTTTAACAGCCCTAGAGGCCCACATGACCCCTTCCAAGATTGATAAGGCTACGTATCATGACAAAAAAACATATTAGGACTCCTAGTATTATATTTAGCCTCAATGACCTTTTTACACAAACAACCCTCAGCCTTAATGAATTGTTTTACTCCAGAGCCTAATAAACACACATTCAAGTCTGGAACTCCAGCACCTCCAAACTCATTTTTCCTACACAATGATGGCCAATTATCTAGATGGATTTTTATCCCCACCAGGGTCATTCCATAAGCAGTTAGCCTTTTTTGCGAAAAGGCAACTATCCATTTGATTATTAATTAGATTCAACGCCCACTTAGAGAATTTTAAAAAGAAAAAGCATGTAAATCGGTATACTAGCAAGGTAGGATCTAATCAACACTAGCTTGACTTTATAAGAAAGAAGATTGGCTCTCCAACCTGTAATCCTAGCCATTATCTAACAAAGGTTGTAGATCCTTCCTTCTCAGCTTCTCAATGTGACATGCAAGTCCAAGGTACTTAATAGGTAAGCTTACTCCAACACATCGGAATATCTCTAATAAGGGCGGAACCTCGATATCACTCGTATTTATATAAACTAAAGAACTTTTGTTGTAGTTAATCCTCATTCTTGAGATATTCTCAAACAAACATATAACTCATTTATGGTTTGTAGATATCTGCTTGCTCTCTCGTAAGAGTGGTTGGATAACCCCCAAGTACAAGGGTGAAGTAACCTAGCAATAAGTATTTCCCCTCAATTAGAGAACCAAGGTTTATCGAACCACAAGGAGTTCTTCCAGCAAACAAAGTCACTGATACCTACATAGCAAACTGTAAGTGCATCTAGTGCCCCTTAGTGATTTTGGTGTATTGAAGACTTATAGGTTAAGGGACTAATGCATTTGTGAGTGTACACAGGTCTATAAGTCTATGAGGAGTTTCATATTTACAGAGAAAGTCGACCCCTAAAAATGAAGTTCTTCGACTGAAGACTTTGATATTCTGAAGACTTTCTGAAGACTTTGAAAGTGAAGAAATTGGTGTGACCTTGAAGACATGGTATTCATTTGTGGAACATGAAGCGTGGAGACTTTTGTTTTCATAGTTTCATTTTCTCTTTGTTGAGTCATAGGAAACACCGTACTGTTAAAGGGGGCCGAGGAAATACTAAGGAAAAATTTCCATGTGATGCTCAACTCAAAATCCTACACCTACCAATCCCTTCGAGTGAAGCCTTTGGAAATCTCATACAGTTCAGTCACTTTCTTCAGTGACAGAGACGAAGTTCTTCTGGTCGCTGATGAATTTGTTCTGACTGAGGAGTTAGGAATTCGCCAGTGCGAATTGCCTACACAGTGAGGAACATGATAGCCCTGAGGAATTTGAGAGTCAAATTTCCGACCGTTGCTGTGCTGCGCGCCAGCTGTCCCAAAATATCTTATCCACCTAATGGTCATATCATTGAAGGGCATTTATGTCTTATCATGTCGAGCTGCTCCCTAGGCTATAAATAGCTGCCCCCTACAACCACTAGCTGGTTGGCTGCTCCGAGAGAACTCGACACTTGTCATTTGAGAGCAACCCATCCTCCGAGGACTTTGAGCGAAAATCATCAAGTGAGGAAAACCCAAAACCAAACCCCTACAAACCCAAAGTGATTGAGCATCACTGAAGAAATTGATCATGTATGGATCCGACGCTTGTTACCTTTGAAGACTGTGCTTCTTCCAGACGGTTAGGCGTCATGGTCTAGAGCATCCAAGAGGAATTGTGGATCGCCGAGTGACCAAGTCTGTGAAGGTTTGGAAGTCGCCTGAAGACTTACCACGAGTGATTGGACGAGGTCTGCGTGACCTTAGTTCAAGGAGAATACGGTGAGGACTGGGTGTCCTGAGCTGCGTGCTCAGCGACTGGGTGTCCGGGACTGTGTGTCCTCGAGTTTAAATACTCAGCCGCTCCAACCAGACGTACAACTAAGACAGCAGTTGGAACTGGTCTACCAAATCATTGTCTTCACCAACCTAACTGGTTCTATTTCCTCAACCCTTTCATTTCCTCATTACTGTGTTGAGTGTTTGTTCATATCTGTGTTTGAAGACTTTGACTGAAGACTTTCTCAGTTTCCTCAGTTCAATTTCTTCAGTATGTCTGTCTTCATCTTGTGTTATCCTGTGATTACGCTTTCTGTACTCTGTGCTTGTCTTCATTTCATCATGATGACCATGCCTGTATTCTGTTATACTTACTTCTGAGTACTTATTCCGCTGCTAGTAGTTCTTCGCTAAGGAATTTCCTCACCGGCAAATTCCTCAGTGAAGAATTCATAAATATCGCCTATTCACCCCCCTCTAGTCGATATAACGCATTTTCAATTGGTATCAGAGCAAGGTACTCCCTTGTTCTGTGTGATTTTGGTTTAACCGCCTGGAGTTTTAGTTATGTCGACCGCAGGTATGATCAAGGTCTCGGCCGAGTGTCCTACCTTTGATGGGACGGACTACCCCTACTGGAAGAACAAGATGCGAATGCATCTTGAGGAAATTGACAACGATCTCTGGTATGTTGTGGAAAATGGTGTTCCCTCTGTCTCACCCTCACTGAATGCTACCGATGTGAAGAGATTCAAGCAACTCGATTCTCAAGCGAAGAATATCATATGTGGTCATCTGAGTAAAGGACAGTATGGAAGAGTGAGTGCTTTGGAAACTGCTAAGCTTATCTGGGATAGGCTGTCCAAAGTGAATGAAGGAGTCTCAACTCAGTGAGACTCTCGAGTTGATGTTCTTCGGAATCTCTTCAACCGCTTCAAAAGACTCGACAATGAAAATGTCCAACAAACCTTTGATCGCCTCACTGACATCTCAAATGAGCTTCAAGCCCTCGGTGCCACTGACATCACTGACCATGAGGTGGTGAAGAAACTGTTGAGATCGCTTGAGTCCTCATTTGATACTCTGGGGCTGATGATACAAGAACGGGCTGACTACAAGTCTCTTGATCCTGCCGATATCCTAGAAAGGCTAAATACTCACGAGTTCCAGCTTGCTGAAAAGAGAGATCTCTATGGTTCGAGCTATGGCAAACCACGTGCCCTGAAGGCCAAGGCTGTGTCTGACTCTGAATGTGAGGATTCTGGTAGTAGCCTTGGTGATCCTAAAGAATTGAGCCAGGAGCTAGCACCGCTCGTGAAGAAATTCCAGAAGTTGTCAAGACGTGGTCGCTTTGGAAAATCCTCAAGAAGCAGTGATTCCTCATCCAGTGACTATGAGAGAAGGCTGTGCCACAAATGCAAGAAACCTGGTCACTATATTCAAGATTGTCCTCAGTGGGAAAAGGAATTGAAGAAGAAGAAATACAAGGATTACAATTCTGATGATGCGAAGAAGAAGAAGAAATCGTCAAAATCTTTGTCATCAAAATCCTCGAAGTCTTCATCTCACAAGAAGAGCAGCTCCAAGAAGGCTCTGGCATTCATTGGCAAGGAAATGGACTCTGAAGCTGAATCTGAGGAACATGAGGAAGAGGAGGCGTCTGAAGAATCCGAATCTGGTGTGGCGAGTCTGGCCTTCGCTACTGCCTTCATTAGCAAGTCCATCTTCAACACTGAAGAAACTGACCCCACCGACAAGCCTGATGAAGATAATGATGACTACGCTCCCACCTATTGCTTCATGGTGAAAGGTGCAAAGGTACTCAAATACACCTCCTCTGAATCTAGTGAAAATGAATCTGATGAGGATCTCAAGCCCAGCTACTCTAAACTTGCTAAGATTGCTGTAAAACAACAAAGGGCTTTTGAAAAGGTTCAAAACATGCTAGACAAAAGTGATGATATGTTGGGTGAAGAAATGGATCGCACTAAAGCCCTGACTGAAAATCTTCAGAGACTTCAGTCTAGGTTTGATAACCTTCAAGGTCATCATAACACTCTCTTATCTGATCATGAGAAAGTTTCTTATGAATTTCTTCAAAGAAAGCAAGATCTTGAGAAGCTAAGAGTGAGTTATGAAGATCTTCAGAAGGAGCGCGATTCATTACTAGCTCAACAAATCAGGGCTTCTCAGGAAGAATTTATTCCTCCATGCTTAAAGTGCATTGAACGTGAATCTGCTAATTCTTCACCTGAATGTTCAAATGCTTCAACTGTTACAAATTCTTCACCTGCCTCTGCTATCACTAATTCCTCATCTGAGGACAATGCTAGTATCACTGACAATGCAGGGCTGAAGGAATTGTACATGACAGGCATGTACAAAAGCCTCAAAGGGCATCAGACCCTCTGTGATGTGCTTAAAAAGCAGATCCTCAACAGAAACCCTAGGAAAGAGGGTATCGCCTTTGAGAGGAAACTTAATGCTGATGGAACATATTGGAAGCCTGAGCAGTACCCCAAAACCTCATGGGTTGCTGCAAAGGGACCTCCAGTTGATCCATCTAACTTATCTGGCTTTACATGTGAATCTCCTCATTCTTCTGATGAGTCATTTGACTCCAACTATAAACTGTTCAAAAATCAGAATGGTGAAGTACTGCAGGAATGGTTCTCCTATGAAGAAAATCTGGGTTCCCAAGAAGTGCCTCGAAAGTCTTTAGGTGAATGTCCTCATGACACCACCTGTGAAGAACAGGAACCCAGATCAAATTCTTCATATGGACCAAATTCTTTATATGGATCCAAGTCCTCATACGGACCAAATTCCTCACGTGGATCAAATTCCTCAAAAGGATCAAAGTCCTCAAATGATTATCATCGTACTAACAACTCTGTTTCGCAGGGTAGAGCTAAGGGCTATGAATATGTGCATTATTCTTCAAACCTTTATGTTCATAAGTCCTCGATGAATTTCTCTGCTTATTCATATTCTTACCCTAATCCCTCTTATGTGAAATGGAATGGTTTGGCATCTTTGCCACCATTCTCGTATGGTGCTCGCAGAGTGATGAACTCTTTTCCACCCCTTCAGATGTGGGTGGTGAAGAAAAATAACTAATCTCTTCTACAGGGTCAGGTCTCCAGACGTGCTTTAACGTCTGAAGAATTTGCTGGGGACCTGATAAAATTGCCTGAAAGGACGCAGGCGAATCATGATGAAATGAACCTTCATTTCACACGTCCTCATACTGCTATATCTGTTTACTGATTGATGAAATTCATCTGATGAACTTGATATCATATTCTTCACAAATGAAGCATATGAGATTGTAAGCTACACTAATTCATCTGCAGGATGATCAACCCAAAGCTACTGAGTGGGTCCTCGATAGTGGATGTACGAATCACATGACTGGTGACAAGAATCTATTGATGGATGCTCCCTTATCACCGTCACATCTGAAGCATATCATCTTTGCTGACAAAGGCAAAAGTTAGGTATTGGGTCTTGGTAAGGTTGCAATCTCTAAGGATAAACACATGGACAAAGTCATGCTTGTTGAGTCCTTAGGATACAACCTCATGTCAGTCTCAATGCTTTGTGATCTTGATATGGTTGTTGTCTTTGGCAAGTATCGCTGTGTTGTGATTATGGAAGCTGACAATTCCAAAGTCTTCGAAGGCTTTAGGAGAGGAGATTTGTATATTGTTGATTTCTCTACAGGACCACAACCAGCCGTGTGTCTACTTGCAAAAGCTTCAGAAGGCTGGCTATGGCATCGACGACTTGGTCACGCAGGCATGAGGAATTTGCACACGCTTGCAAAGAAGAAGCATGTCATTGGCATTGAGAATGTCAAATTCCTCAAGGATCACTTATGCGGAGCCTGTGAAGCTGGAAAAATGACCAAGGCCAAGCATCCAGCGAAGACTATCATGACCACTACTCGTCCATTCGAATTGCTTCACATGGACCTCTTCGGACCTAATAATTACTCAGCAGTCACTAATGATGCATCTCTATATGGTTTTGTCATTGTTGATGATTACTCTCGATATACATGGGTACACATTGTTACTTACAAACATGAAGTGCAGGAAGTCTTCAAACAATTTTCCTCGAGGGCTTCAACCAACTTTGGTGTGAAGATCAAGCACATCAGAAGTGACAATGGAACTGAGTTCAAGAATTCCGGTCTTGATGACTATCTTGATGAACTTGGTATTACTCATGAGTTATCTGCTCCCTATACTCCTCAGCAAAATGGCGTCGTGGAGCGCAAGAACAGAACTCTTGCTGAGATGGCTCGCACTATGCTTGATGAATACAAAACGCCTCATCGTTTTTGGATTTATGCAATTGATACTGCGTGCCACATCATCAACAGAGTATATCTTCACAAATTCTTCAAGAAGACGGCCTATGAACTCCTCATTGACAAGAAACCCAATGTGAGTTATTTCAAAGTCTTCGGTGCTAAATGTTGGATTAGAGATCCTCACCACAATTCTAAATTTGCACCGAAAGCACATGAAGGTTTTATGCTTGGTTACGGAAAGGACTCGCACACCTACAGAGTCTTCAACATTGTTCTTCACAAGATTGTTGACACTGTAGATGTGCGGTTCGATGAAACTAATGGCTCGCAAAGAGAGCACCTACCTTCTGTGTTAGATGAACCAGCACCTGAGGATTCTATCAAGTTCAAGGCAACTGAGGATGTCATTCCTACTGAAGAATCTGCTGAAGAATTCATTCCAGTTCATGAAGAACGTCGAGCTGATGCACCTGAAGAAAATGCTGAGGAAAATGGTGCTAAAGAAAATGCTGATCAAATTCCTCAGCGACAACCATCTCATCCTCGCGTTGCAAAAGAAGTACAAGTGGAGAAGATCATCGATGACATTAGAGCACCAGGTCCTCTCACACGCTCAAAAGCTTCACATTTATCTAACTTTTGTGGGCACTATGCTTTTGTCTCTATCACAGAGCCCACTAAGGTAGATGAAGCAGTTTTGGAGCCGGAGTGGATTCAGGCTATGCAAGAAGAATTACATCAGTTCGAGCTCAACAATGTCTGGGAACTGGTCAAACGTCCAGATCCTCGCAAGCATAATATCATTGGCACAAAGTGGATCTACCGCAACAAGCAAGATGAAAATGGCCTTGTGGTGAGGAATAAGGCACGACTGGTAGCTCAAGGCTACACACAGGTTGAAGGAATTGATTTCGATGAAACTTTTGCACCTGTTGCTAGACTTGAGGCTATTCGCATATTACTTGCTTATGCTAACCATCATGATATCATCTTATATCAAATGGATGTGAAAAGTGCATTCCTCAATGGTAAGCTTGAGGAAGAAGTATATGTTGCTCAACCCCCGGGTTTTGAAGATCCAAAGAATCCTGACAAAGTCTTCAGACTTAATAAGGCCCTCTATGGCCTCAAGCAAGCCCCTCGGGCGTGGTATGATACATTGAAGGAATTCTTTGTGAAGAATGGCTTCACACCCGGTTCACTCGACCCTACTCTCTTTACTAAATCTTATGATGGTGAACTGTTTGTGTGCCAAATATACGTTGATGATATTATCTTTGGCTGTACTGACCAACATTATAGTGATGAATTTGCCTATATGATGAGTGAAGAATATCAAATGTCTATTATGGGAGAGTTGAAATTCTTCTTAGGTCTTCAAAGTCGTCAACAGCGCAATGGCATATTCATATCTCAGGAGAAATACCTCAAAGATGTACTGAGGAAATTCGGCATGCAAGATTGCAAAGGCGTCAAAATTCCTATGCCCACAAATGGCCATCTATGCACTGATGAAAATGGTATTGACTTCGACCACAAGGTATACTGCTCCATGATTGGTTCTTTATTGTACTTATGTGCATCTAGGCTAGATATAATGCTTAGTGTTTGCATGTGTGCCCGATTTCAAGTTGCACCGAAGGAATCACATCATAAGGCTGTGAAGCATATTCTTCGATATCTAGCTCACACACCAACACTAGGATTATGGTATCCCAAGGGCTCTGCTTTTGATCTCATTGGATATTCTGACTCTGACTATGCTGGTAATCGTGTGGACCGCAAGTCAACATCTGGCACTTGTCATTTCCTCGAACGATCTTTGGTCTGTTGGTCCTCGAAGAAACAGAACTGCGTATCACTGTCTACTGCGGAAGCTGAATACATTGCTGCTGGCTCTTGCTGTGCTCAACTGCTTTGGATGAAGCAAACCCTCAAGGACTATGGCGTCAATGTGAAGAATGTGCCTCTCCTCTGCGACAATGAGAGTGCCATCAAGATTGCCCACAACCCAGTTCAACACTCGAAGACAAAGCACATTCAGATTCGTCATCATTTTCTTCGTGATCATGTGTTGAAGGGCGACATCTCAATCGAGCACGTGAAGACTGAAGAACAGCTAGCTGATATCTTCACTAAGCCCTTGTATGAGAAGAGATTTAGCAAGTTGCGGTGTGAGCTAAATATCTTAGAATCTTCGAATGTTCTTTGAAAAGGATACACACCCTGACACTTATGCAAAATTGATGACTTAGATGTGCAACACATGAAGAAACGTTTTCTTCAATCAATGAAGAATAACACTCTAAGTGTGAAGAAATTAATGAAGAATTTGATTCTCAGAACCCTACGACAATTGTACGCGGTGTCTGAAATCATCATTCTTATACGGTGGGTCACGCCACCACAAAAAGTTGAAAATCTTCAATTTGAGTTTTTCCTCAGTTTTGAAATTCTTCAGTTTTTCAAATTCTTCAACTTTGCAAAATCTTCACTGTTTCCGCCGTTTTTCTTCATTGGCTATATATATATATGAGTTTATGTCCTCTACAACATTCAGTTATTGCTATTTCTTCAAGTTGCTTTTTCTGCTAAGTGAATGTGATCGGACCCTTCCCCCTCTATGCTAAACTCAACCCAATCTATTCACAAATTCTTCATGTGTGTTCTTTTTGAAACTCGTTCAAAATCTTCACTGTGTCCCTGTCAGCTGAAGAAATTGCGAACGGAACTTTAAAACAAATCTTATCTAAATTTTTCGTTTTGCCACTCAAGCCGTTCCGCATCCCACAATGCATTATTCTATTCACCCACGATCGTATACGATCTCAACTACATAGTACGTGGGTGGCACATGTCGCGAGAAGGAGAAAGGGCAGGGGCACGTTCGTCCCAAAATCTTCGGGCGAACAGTTTTTACCGTGTCTATAAATACCCCTCTTCCCTTCCTCACTTCATTTACTCCGCTCGACCGCTTCTCTCTCGCTCGAGCTCCTCAAACCCTAGCGCCGCCGCTACTCCATCGTCGCCGGTGAGGAAGAGCTTCGCTACCTCAACCTCGTTGCCGTCGTACTCACGCCGACCGTGGAAATCTTCACTCCGCCGCCGCCGTAGCTGTCTTCCTCTGCCAAGTTAGGGCGTGGGAGATCTAACCTGACAAACTTCACATTTGTTCTTCTCAGTTCGTCGTGTTCTTCACTTCGGGTAATTAAAAGTTACTTTTACTACTCACTTTGATTCTCAAACTTTCTTGAAAATCTTCAAAGGTGTTTATTCTTCAAATCTTCACACATATGAACACCTCACACATCATATGATCTTGAACTGTTTCTCTAAGCAATCATTTTCTTCAAGATTCCCTAATTGTGTGGATCTTCGATCTGTACAACTCTGGAACCTAAGACAAGAACGCTTAGTGAAATTCCTCAAGGTTCATCTGGTCAAATTCCTCAAAACTTGTTCTTTTTGAAAAACCTTCTGAGAACGCATATGACCTCTCCAAATTCCTCGCACCTATACTCTGTTCACAGGTACTCATGTCTGCTGCTGAATCACTAGGTTCTCATCAACTTAACTCATTTGCAGTGTTCCTTGAAGAAAAAATGCATACTTCTTCAGAGTGTTCAATTGTTCAAATTCCTCATCTGAAGAATATGGCTGAAGGTAAGAAACCGCAGAAAGGAGGAAAGAAGCCTGAGGTCATGACTGCTTTCGAGATCCCTGATGACATTTATAAGGACTATTGCACACCTGATGAAGCCAAATTCGGCAAAGAAAACAAAAATCAGCGTAAGGTGCGTATTCAGAGGATTGAAAGAAGATGGGCAAGAGAATGGAGGGAGTACAGATATGTTACTCCAAAGTATATGAAGAAATTCGCCCTCAATCCTCCATGCCCAAGGGCTCCATTGGCACCTGGCCAAGTAGCTGACCCCACCAGCATCAAGCGTGGTGAGGACTTTCCTGAAGAATGGGCTAAGCGCCAAGCTAAATTGGCAAGACAAGCCAATGAGGCAGTGAAGAAATTCAATGCGGATTCTGCCACTGCTACTGCTACTGAGGCCTCGGTCAAACCGAGGAAATCCATGCCAAAGAAGCCTGCTCGTAAGCCAAGTGCTTCACCAACAGCGCCCTCACAGCCAAGTTCCTCAGCAATGCCCTCATGGCAAATTCCTCACACTGCTACTGCTCCACCAAAGTCCTCAGCAGCTCCTTCAAAGTCCTCAGCTCCTGTGCATCTTGCTACCTGTCAAAGGACTGCTGGTTTCTCGATTGTCTCTGGTGTCTCAGCAAGTTCCTCAGCTGCACCAATTTCCTCATCAGGCCCCACACTGTTGAAGACTAAAGCAACAGCTGGACGAGGTCCTCGGCCAAGTCCAAAGAAGAAACAGGTCGCATTCCATGTGCCTTCTGATGATAAACTTGCAGAAATCATCAGAGACAGACAGGTGAAGGCCGCTAGAGCCAAAGGCACATCTGTGCCACTGCTTTTGGATCCGAGGAAAATCCTCGATTACATTGATCTCTGGCACAAGGATCCAAACACCCCAATGCCTGATTTTCATCTAACTCCTGGTCAAAGTCACATGCTGACCCATTTCATCACTCAAGAGAAATGGAAGTTTGAAAAGGCAAGACAGATCAAGAAAGCGCAATACCGAAAGGAGAAGCTCCTGAAGAAAAATGTTGTCAGAATGACACCTGAGGAACTTCTTAAGGCTCAGTCTGAAATTTAAGCCCTCAGCAAAGACTTTGATGCCTACTATGCTGATTGGCAAGGAGCTAAAGTGAGATTCGTCAACCTGACGAAGAAATTCACAAATGTTGCAGCCCCAACGCAACAAGAAAACCCTCAGGCTGTAGACTCTGCTCAGCCTGTTGAAGAACATGCCAGCACCGCTGATGACTTTCAGCCTGCTGAAGAAAATGCTAGTTCCAGGGTCGGTGAAGAAATTCCAGCCGCTGAAGAAATTGCCAGGGCATCCACTAGTGGTGCGCCTGAAGAAACTGAAGAGATCGGAGCAACTGCATCAGTTGCACCTGAAGAAAATCAACCAGATTCCTCAGCTCCTCCCACGCCTACACCAACTCCAATTCTTCCATCTGCGTCAGATGTGAAGAAGACCAAGGCTGCAGAGCGAGCTGCAGTGAAGAAAAGGAAGGCATCAACTGCGTCCAATTCTTCGGCTGCGAAGAAGATGAAGCCAATGACCAGCTCACTCGAAAATCCAATTGATGCTGTTCCAATTTCCTCCATGCCATCAAAGGACCTTGTTCCTTTTGGAGAAGACTATGTGATCCCAAGCGGATCTGATGAAGGAAATCATTCTGCTGCTTCGTCAGAGCAGATTGATGAAGAAATTGAAGTGGACGAAATCCCTTCAACGCCAATCATTTCCTCACCTATGCCTCAGTTCACAGCTGAAGAGGCTGGTGTTGAGGAAATTGAAAATGAAGATGTGGATATAGGATGCACCACACCTGTGATGAATGATGACTTTTGGGAAAGTCAGCATCCCAATACTCCTCTCTTCACCCCTATCCAACAGATTCCTCTGTCCCCTGCAACAACAGTTCAACTGGGCTCTGAAGAAACTCAACCCACTCCCTCTGTGCATGAAGAAATTCCAGCCACTAGTGCTGAAGAACCTGCTGCTGCTGATACTCAGGTTGCACAAGAAGAGGAACCAGAAATTCCTCAGCCTGAAGAACCTGAGCTCGCGATTCCTGAGGTGGTAATGCAACTCACTGACACCCCTCTGCCAAAGCCGAAGAATCCGTTCTCAAGCAAACAGAAGTTCAAGGCTGAAGACTTCTTTTTCGATCATGTATTCTTCACTGACTACAACCCCTATGACTCTGCTCGCATAAGGAAGAGGCGTTTCTGGACTGCTAGTCAAGCCAACTTCTATTTCCTCAGTGCTGTTTGACAAAGACAAAATCTTCGATCATGAACATATTCCTCACGTGGACATGGAATCTCTGCCACGCTTCGAGCCAGTCCTCAGTGTTCTTCACGATGCAGGATTACTAAATTTCTGCACGGACATTTGCGATTGGAATGAAGAACTCATTCTTCAGTTCTACGCGACACTGCATATCACTAGAGATGCTGAAGATGTCAACTCATGGGTGTTGGATTGGATGACTGAAAACACTCACTACAAGGCACCGGCAACTGAATTGCTTCATGTCCTTCCTCTCGATCCTCCCCATGACAGTGCACGTTGCACCTACAGTGACCCTGAACTGACAAATCACTATATGCAAGTGCTCATGAAGCCTTTGAAGCCTAGGCAGGCCCCACGAACCAAATTCCTCGTCAAGGAATTACTCTATGTGCCTCGGACTGTCTATCGCATTCTGACGAAGACAATGAGTCCTATCAAAGGCCACGACTCAAATGATGAAGAAGTCGTTGGCATCATGAAGAATATGCTTTTCAACATCATTCATGGCGTTCTCGTCAACTTCCATGATTTCTTCATGAGGACTCTGGCCAATATTTCTATGTCACCATTCGAGCTGAAGCCCTATGCTCCTTGGATTATGAGATTCATCAGGGCAAGATCTTCACTGAATTACAAAGCTGACACTCTGAACCACGGTAGCTACTTGCCTCCCATTGAAGTCCTCAAACAGACAGTTTCATCAGCTGATGATAAAGGCAAGGCAGCTGCTGTGATCGATGAAGGCATTCGTCCATTGGATGGTCAATTTCGCAAGGCTGCATCTTACCCTACCAATGACGACTCTGCCACACATGACTCTGCCGCAAATACCTCAGCCAAGCAAAATCCTCAAGCCACAGCACCCAGGGTGATGACTGACCGTGAGTTACTCCTCAGTCTTCATCAGAAGGTTGATCGCAATCACAAATGGGTAAAGCGTCAGTTTGGTGCACTTCTTCACAATATGACCTCAACACACAATGCCGTGAAGAAGAACCAATACTAACTTCATGCAACCTTCAACCGCACCTAGGCTGTCCTCACTCATGTCTATAGCGCTGAAGAACTGAAGACTATGGGTCTCAAGGAAGAATTTGACTGGTCTACACCTCCTCCGAAGAAATTCAAGAGGGTCAAAGTTCCTCCACTGGTGGCCAGCTCTTATTCTTCATCGCGCGACACTGATGAGTATGAAGATTTGGACGACACTGCGGCAGGCCCTGCTACTACAAACAACCCCGACAACGCTGGCGCTCCTCCATCAACTTGAAATTCTTCAGGGGCGTTAGTCCTCAGTTTCAATCCTTTTGGTCATTTGATGACAAAGGGGGAGAAATCTGAGTTAGTCTTCAAGCGGGTCTATATTAAGGGCATTTTCTTTAAGTTACAACTCTCGTTCTTCTGAAAGTTTTATTTGGATCGAGTTGTAATCTTAAACCCGATGGTGCTCTGATACTTTTGTTGCACTATGCTCTGATACTTTTGATGCTTTATTCGGCATGCTTATTCCTCGTTAATGTTATTGCACGCATGCTGAATTTCATCAGGCACCATATTTCATCATGCATTTCAAATTCTTCATATTATATATCAAATGCGTGTATGAATTACAAGATATAGGGGGAGATCTCCATGATTCAACTCTTCAAATGTGCATTGCCTCAAACGCAAATTCCTCACTATGCACATCTTTAGGGGGAGTTCTTCTATATCTTGCTATCAAATTCCTCAATATCAGTATTTACACTTCATACATTTATCCCCGTTGAAAACTTAACCTATATTGTCATCAATCACCAAAAAGGGGGAGATTGTAAGTGCATCTAGTGCCCCTTAGTGATTTTGGTGTATTGAAGACTTATAGGTTAAGGGACTAATGCGTTTGTGAGTGTACACAGGTCTATAAGTCTATGAGGAGTTTGATATTTACAGAGAAAGTCGACCCCTAAAAATGAAGTTCTTCGACTAAAGACTTTGATATTCTGAAGACTTTCTGAAGACTTTGAAAGTGAAGAAATTGGTGTGACCTTGAAGACTTGGTATTCATTTGTGGAACATGAAGCGTGAATACTTTTGTTTTCGTAGTTTCATTTTCTCTTTCTTGAGTCATAGGAAACACCGTACTATTAAAGGGGGTCGAGGAAATACTAAGGAAAAATTTCCATGTGATGCTCAACTCAAAATCCTACACCTACCAATCCCTTCGAGTGAAGCCTTTGGAAATCTCATACAGTTCAGTCACTTTCTTCAGTGACAGAGACGAAGTTCTTCTGGTCGCTGATGAATTTGTTCTGACTGAGGAGTTAGGAATTCGCCAGTGCGAATTGCCTACACAGTGAGGAACATGATAGCCCTGAGGAATTTGAGAGTCAAATTTCCGACCGTTGCTGTGCTGCGCGCCAGCTGTCCCAAAATATCTTATCCACCTATCGGTCATATCATTGAAGGGCATTTATGTCTTATCATGTCGGGCTGCTCCCTAGGCTATAAATAGCTGCCCCCTACAACCACTAGCTGGTTGGCTGCTCCGAGAGAACTCGACACTTGTCATTTGAGAGCAACCCATCCTCCGAGGACTTTGAGCAAAAATCATCAAGTGAGGAAAACCCAAAACCAAACCCCTACAAACCCAAAGTGATTGAGCATCACTGAAGAAATTGATCCTACGTGGATCTGATGTTTGTTACCTTTGAAGACTGTGCTTCTTCCAGACGGTTAGGCGTCATGGTCTAGAGCATCCAAGAGGAATTGTGGATCGCCGAGTGACCAAGTCTGTGAAGGTTTGGAAGTCGCCTGAAGACTTACCACGAGTGATGGGACGAGGTCTGCGTGACCTTAGTTCAAGGAGAATACGGTGAGGACTGGGTGTCCTGAGCTGCGTGCTCAGCGACTGGGTGTCCGGGACTGTGTGTCCTCGAGTTTAAATACTCAGCCGCTCCAACCAGACGTACAACTGAGACAACAGTTGGAACTGGTCTACCAAATCATTGTCTTCACCAACCTAACTGGTTCTATTTCCTCAACCCTTTCATTTCCTCATTACTGTGTTGAGTGTTTGTTCATATCTGTGTTTGAAGACTTTACTGAAGACTTTCTCAATTTCCTCAGCTCAATTTCTTCAGTCTGTCTGTCTTCATCTTGTGTTATCCTGTGATTACGCTTTCTGTACTCTGTGCTTGTCTTCATTTCATCATGATGACCATGCCTGTATTCTGTTATACTTACTTCTGAGTACTTATTCCGCTGCTAGTAGTTCTTCGCTAAGGAATTTCCTCACCGGCAAATTCCTCAGTGAAAAATTCATAAATGTCGCCTATTCACCCCCCCTCTAGTCGATATAACACACTTTCACAAACACAAAACAAGCTTGTCCCCAACACTATTACAAGAGGTTTATCAATCCCCTTATCTTGCTAGTTACAAGATTAAACTGTAGCTGATAAAGATAGTAGGTAGTGAGTAAAAGCAAAAGCAGTAGGGCAACAAAGAAAGTGTTTGTTTCAGTAAAGGCGAATAAACTAGCAGCATCTTTCTTTAGTTGGAAAATGGTGTGATGAACAAATTACAGTTAGGCAGCGATTAAATTGTAGTATTTCTATTTGTGACTCTGATCATTCATGGTATAATATCATATAGGCATTACATCCGTGATATGTAGACCGTAATCCAACTTCACCTACAACTAATACTCCACTCTAAGACATCTATCCAGCATGCATCTCAAAGTATTAAGTTTACAAAAATTAGAGCACTGCAATAAGCATGATGACATAATGTAGACAATAAAACATCAAGCAATATGATGAGAACCCATTATTTTATCCTTAGTGGCAACAATACAATACATGCCTCGTCTCTTTTTGTCACTAGGGTATATATCACCACAATATTAGAACCCACTACAATGCACAACTCACTCTGAAGAAATACCCATCAAACTTGGACAAAGTAGACAAATAGAACGGAAAGCATACAAATCTAATTAATTATACAGCAACTAAACCTCAAAAGATTCAATTGAATTCAGTGAACAGTCTGATCATAAAGTGAAAATTCACCATATCCCAACAAACACACCACCGATTACATTGAATTGATCTCGATCATGTGAGGCAGCTCATGGGGACTGGCTATTGAAGATCAGATAAAGAGAGCCATCTAATACTGATATGGACCCTAATTGTAACGCCCCGAATGCAACTTTCCATATCCGTAACTCCAACTCTTGCCTTTTCCGGAGATGTGATATGTTATTCCCTTCGTGGTTGGGTTTTGTTTGTTGTTTTGCATTTTGTTCATGTCATGCATCTCATCTCTTTGCATCATTTGCATTGCATCATGTCATCATGCAACCCTTTTACAAACTCATCTAAATAAAATCGTATGGATCTTCGGTCCATTTAAATCGAGGGAAATGCACATGGTGATTTCTCTTTATAACATATATCCTCCCAATATTATTAGGGAGCTATAAAAATAATATTCCATTGTTTTGGAATTAACCATAACGCACTTGCAAAGAAATCCCAATGCCTTTGTTATCTTAATTCTTGGTCTCCAAACCTTGCCCATAATTTCTTTCATCATTTTCCGGAGCTCCACCAAAAATCTCAACATTTTTGGACACTTCAAAAACCAAGTCGTAGTTCAAACCCATTTGAGTGAAATTCAAATGAGTTTGAATTTACATCTTTCAACCTTGGCCTTTTCTATTTTCTCGGAACAAGCACATTCTTGTGGGTCCGGGAGAATTATCCGCGTGTCCAATTTCTTCCCCAACACCTCCTTTCTTCTCTTTTTCTTCTTTGTTATTTTCTGTTTCTAGAGCATAAGAGAGAGGGAGAAGAGAGCCCAGCAGCCTAGCCAGGTAGGCCCATCTGCGCCTAGGCCCAGCCGCCTCTATAACCCTAGCCCGATCGAACCCTCCTCTCGATCGCTCCCTCGTTCCCTCACAGCGCCGTCACCCCTTCCTCTCGATCCCCATCGCTGCCAAGGAAAGCGCCGATCCCCTCTGCCTGCTCCTTTCCCCGTCGCCGGCCTGCTGCCTCTGCCTCCTCGCCATGGCCCCTCGCAAGCTTCCTCCGACGCCTTGCCTCGCCTCCTGCTTCCTACGTGCCCCGCTGGGCACGTGTGTGCCCGACGTCCATGGCCTCTCCAGCCTCCAGAAGCTCTGCTTCCCTTGCTCCACGCTAAGGCCGACGCCGGCCCCACTTCGTCTTGCTGCTGCTCCACCATCGACCTCCTATTGCTGCAGGACCCTTCCCATCGTGCACCGTGGCCGTGTATCACACCCAGTACCACTACAGTTCCTCAAGACCGCCAAGTTCGACTACACGGTGACGCGTCAAGTACCTCTACCACGTCTACGGGATTGCCAGAACGCGTACCTCGACGACCCGCCAAGTACCCCTTCGGATCGCCAAGTTCCACTACGAGATGTACCACTACCGTCGCCAAGATCGCGAGTACCTGTACCGTCGCCGTGAACGACTACTTCCACGACGTCCGTGAACCACTACTTCCACTACCGCCGCCGTCGTGTACCACTACTTCCACTACCGCCGCCGTCGTGTACCACTACTTCCACTACCGTCGCGAGAACGACTACTTCCACTATGGCCCATGTACCACTACTTCCTTCGCTGAACCCAAACCGCTCCGAAATGCACGCTTCAAAGGTATAACCCCGAGATGACGCCCGTGAACGAATGCATGTGTTGAATGAGATGCACCGTTTGCACCGTGTCCAAATTGTCACTCGTTTCCATGTCACTAACCCGTGGGAACCTGGTATCCGGGATCACTCCCCATCTCTTGCGTGTTCCACACATCCGCACACTTCTCGTTTGCATCGGTATCTCACTCAAGTTACCGGAACCGGAATGTTGCCGTGGCACCATTTCCGTTTCACCGCCATGGCACCCTTTTCGTTCCGCCATGGTCACAAATGCTTCATAACATGCTCATGTCAACATTTTCATAAAATTGCATAAAACTTGCATATGTCATCCGCATCATGATAACAACATTTAAATGCTTAAAATTGTTGTTGCATTAAATTGCTAATTTGGACATGAGGATTTTCCGGAAGTGTTGTTTTTTGTTCCGGCCTCATTTAAACTTGCCTAGACAGGTAGTTTCCATATGCTTCACCTCTTGCCATGTTTAACAACATTTAATATTGTTTGGTAGCTTAAACGAGATTAAACTAAATATGTCAATGTGGTGTTTTGCCAATATGCAACTCGTTGCATATTGAGCTCCACTTAATTTGTAGTGTTGTTTGTTGCACTTTTCCATGCCATGCCATGCCTCATTAAACCGGTCATGCATCATACTTGTTTGTGCATCATGCCATGTTTATGGGATGGTTGTTTACCATGTTGTTTGCTTCTTTCCGGTGTTGCTTCTTAGTTCCGGTAATGTTGCGGTTGTGAGGATTCGTTCGACTACTCCCGTTCGTCTTCTTCATGGACTCGTTCTTCTTCCTAGCGGGATTTCAGGCAAGATGACCATCACCTTGGATCTCACTACTATCATTGCTATGCTAGTTGCTTCGTTCTATCGCTATGCTGCGCTACCTATTATTTGTTCTTCAAGCCTCCCAAATTGCCATGTCAGCCTCTAACCATTTTCACCCTTCCTAGCAAACGTTGCTTGGCTATGTTACCGCTTTGCTCAGCCCCTCTTATAGCGTTGTTAGTTGCAGGTGAAGTTGAAGATTGCTCCATGGTGGACAGGGTTATGTTGGGATATCACAATATCTCTTATTTAATTAATGCATCTATATACTTGGTAAAGGGTGGAAGGCTCGGCCTTATGCCTGGTGTTTTGTTCCACTCTTGTCGCCCTAGTTTCTGTCATACCGGTGTTATGTTCCCGGATTTTGCGTTCCTTACGCGGTCGGGTGATTTATAGGACCCCCTTGACAGTTCGCTTTGAATAAAACTCCTCCAGCAAGGCGCAACCTTGGTTTTACCATTTGCCTCACCTAGCCCTTTTTCCCTTGGGTTTCCGGAGCCTGAGGGTCATCTTTATTTTAGCCCCCCGGGCCAGTGCTTCTCTAAGTGCTGGTCCGAACTGAGCAGCCTGCGGGGCCTCCTCGGGGAAACTCGAGGTCTGGTTTTACTCGTAGCTTGACTTATCCGGTGTTGCCCTGAGAACGAGATATGTGCAGCTCCTATCGGGTTTGTCGGCACATCGGGCGGCTTTGCTGGTCTTGTTTTACCATTGTCGAACTGTCTTGTAAACCGGGATTCCGAGACTGATCAGGTCTTCCTGGGAGAAGGAATATCCTTCGTTGATCGCGAGAGCTTATCATGGGCTAAGTTGGGACACCCCTGCAGGGTATAAACTTTCGAGAGCCGTGCCCGCGGTTATGTGGCAGATGGGAATTTGTTAATGTCCGGTTGTAGATAACTTGACACCAGATCCAAATTAAAACGCATCAACCGCGTATGTAGCCGTGATAGTCTCTTTTCGGCGGAGTCCGGGAAGTGAACACGGTTTCTGGGTTATGTTTGACGTAAGTAGGAGTTTAGGATCAGCTCTTGATCATTGCTAGCTTCACGACCGTTCCGTTTGCTTCTCTTCTCGCTCTTATTTGCGTATGTTAGCCACCATATATGCTTAGTCGCTGCTGCAACCTCACCACTTTACCCCTTCCTTTCCCATTAAGCTTTGCTAGTCTTGATACCCATGGTAATGGGATTGCTGAGTCCTCGTGGCTCACAGATTACTACAACAACAGTTGCAGGTACAGGTTATGCGATGATCATGACGCGAGAGCGATGTTTGCTTGTTTGGAGTTCTTCTTCTGCTTCTTCTTTGATCAGGGGATAGGTTCCAGGTTGGCAGCCTGGGCTAGCAGGGTGGATGTTGTTTGAGTTTCTGTTTGTGTTTCATCCGTAGTCGGATGGTGCTCTTATGTAAGATGATGTTGTATTCGTGTGGCATTGTATGCCTTTTGTATATATCCCCATCTATTATGTAATGTTGATGTAATGATATCCACCTTGCAAAAGCGTCTTCAAGATGCGCTTCTATCCTTGGTGGGACCTTCGAGTTCCTTTAGGATAGTGTCGCATCTTGGGCGTGACACTAATGTCCTAAGGGAACTACTCACACATGGTCATGGAGGCAACAAGGTTGATAAAAAGCCTCCCGTGGTGGATTCCCCCTCAAGCAGAGTACCGGAGCAGGCCTCCAGATTGAATCTCCTCGAAATAGGAACTTGCGGTGGCGGAGAAATCGAGTAAAATTGATACTAAGGATTCCAGGATTTATAGGCGGTGGAATGGATGTAAGGCGGTGCTCGTGAGGCCCACGTGGCCATGAGGCACGCCCTAGGGCCTGGGCGCGTGGAGACCCTGTGGGTCCCCTCGCTTCCCTCCAATGTTTTCTGTAACCTTCATTACCCAAGAATAAAACAATCATACATGAAAATAGCCTATCAATTTGACATTGAAACAATGGTACATGAGCACGCAATTAAAAAATCATTGCGTTTCGAGATTAAAGATGCTAAAGGAAGTGATGTGATGACCAAGCTCCCGACAACTATAGTAGTGAACCTTTTTCTAAACTACAATATAACAGTGAACCTTAGCATATTCAGTTGGAGCACCATATGTAACTACAATATTTGTGTTCTTCCTTTGAACATTGTTGCTTAATATTTCGGTTATTTGAAACATCATTATATATACTGGTTTTCTAGGTAAGAACATCTTGTTATTAGCTACATTTAGTTTCATCATAGTTGTGCGAACACAAAATAAGGTTGCTTATTATCATTAACATGTGATTCAGAATATCGCGCTCAATTCGAGTGATAGAATTGCCAAATTACATGATAACCTATAAGTTCCCCCTATTATTTGTAGAGATAAGGAAAAAGGTCCACACAACATATTTTTGTGGGGCCAAAATTGTTGGAAATATGCCCTAGAGGCAATAATAAATTGATTACTATCATATTTCCCTGTTCATGATAAATATTTATTATTCATGCTAGAATTGTATTGACCGGAAACTTAAATACATGTGTGAATACAAAGACAACACAGTGTCCCTAGTGAGCCTCTACTAGACTAGCTCGTTGATCAAAGATGGTTAAGGTTTCCTAACCATAGACATGAGTTGTCATTTGATAACGGGATCACATCATTAGGAGAATGATGTGATGGACAACACCCAACCGTAAGCTTAGCATCAGATCATTTAGTTTATTTGCTATAGCTTTCTTCATGTCAAGTATCTATTGCTTAAACCATGAGATCATGTAACTCCCTGACACCAGAGGAATATTTAGTGTGTATCCAAATGTCACTTCATAACTGGGTGATCATAAAGGTTCTCTATAGGTATCTCCAGAGGTATCTGTTGGGTTGGCATGGAACAGGACTGAGATTTGTCACTCCGTATGACGGAGAGATATCTCTGTGCCCTCTCGGTAATACAACATCTTAAAGAGCCTACAAGCAATGTGACTAATGAATCACGAGATCTTGTATTACGGAATGAGTAAAGAGACTTGCCGGTAACGAGATTGAACTAGGTATAGAGATACCGACGATCGAATCTCGGGCAAATAACATATCACCGGACAAAGGGAGTTGCATACGGGATTAACCGAATCCTTGACATCGTGGTTCAACCGATAAAAGATCTTCGTGGAATATGTAGGAATCAATATGGGCATCTAGGTCCCGCTATTGGTTATTGACCGGAGAGGTGTCTCGGTCATGACTACATGATTCTCCACTACAAAAAAATACACTTCCGTGATGATACGTGTTTGTCACAGTTAGTCACATTTTTTGTCATGCATGTACATCCATGACGATTTTATGACAGAATCAAGATAGTCATACCTGTGCTGTCGTAGGAGTGTTGCATGACATTACCAAAATTATCATCACAGAAGTGTCCACTTCCATGATGATAAATCGCGCGTCACAGAAGTGCTTTCATCAAGGGTGACCGACACGTGGCGTCCACCGTAACGGAACGCCGTTAAGCTATCGGGTCCGCTTTTGGATCCGATAACCCATTAACCACCCGGACCAATGGGAAATTTCCACGTGTAAAATTCTGATTGGCCGGAGGAAACACGTGTCAGCTCGTCAGTGGGCCAGATGTCGCCCGTCCATTGGAGGAGACATGCCTATGATACGTCGACACGTGGCAGGGCCCAACAGAGGCCCATATAGGTTAAAAAGGCTGGCCCAGTCAAAGGCCTATAGTACTTACTCAGGTACTAATGGGCCAGCCCAATAACGGCCTTTTTAATAAAGGCCCATTTACGGCCCAAAGCTAGATCTGGCCCATTAATTGTTTGCCAAATATTTGGGGCCAATTACAGCCCAGTGACTTTCGCCCTGTTAGTGGCCCGATGTAGACATGGGCCCATTTAAGCCCGGTGTGACTTTTTGCCTGGGAATGGCCCGTGCTGCCTGAAGGAAATATGCCCTAGAGGCAATAATAAAGTTATTATTTATTTCCTCATATCATGATAAATGTTTATTATTCATGCTAGAATTGTATTAACCGGAAACATAATACATGTGTGAATATATAGACAAACAGAGTGTCACTAGTATGCCTCTACTTGACTAGCTTGTTAATCAAAGATGGTTATGTTTCCTAACCATGAACAAGGAGTTGTTATTTGATTAACAAGGTCACATCATTAGTTGAATGATCTGATTGACATGACCCATTCCGTTAGCTTAGCACACGATCGTTTAGTATGTTGCTATTGCTTCCTTCATGACTTATACATGTTCCTATGACTATGAGATTATGCAACTCCTGTTTACCGGAGGAACACTTTGTGTGCTACCAAACGTCACAACATAACTGGGTGATTATAAAGGTGCTCTACAGGTGTCTCCGAAGGTACTTGTTGAGTTGGCGTATTTCGAGATTAGGATTTGTCACTCCGAATGTCAGAGAGGTATCTCTGGGCCCTCTCGGTAATACACATCACTTAAGCCTTGCAAGCATTTCAACTAATGAGTTAGTTGTGAGATGATGTATTACGGAACGAGTAAAGATACTTGCCGGTAATGAGATTGAACTAGGTATTGGATACCGACGATCGAATCTCAGGCAAGTAACATACCGATGACAAAGGGAACAACGTATGTTGTTGTGCGGTATGACCGATAAAGATCTTCGTAGAATATGTAGGAACCAATATGGGCATCCAGGTCCCGCTATTGGTTATTGACCGGAGACATGTCTCGGTCATGTCTACATTGTTCTCGAACCGTAGGGTCCGCACGCTTAAGGTTTCGATGACAGTTTCATTATGAGTTTATGTATTTTGATGTACCGAAGGTTGTTCGGAGTCCCGGATGTGATCACGGACATGACGAGGAGTCTCGAAATGGTCGAGACATAATGATTGATATATTGGACGGATATATTTGGACACCGGAAAGGTTCCGGGTGAGATTAGAAATATACCGGATCTCCGGGAGGTTACCGGAACCCCCCGGTAAGTATATGGGCCTTATTGGGCCTTAGTGGGATGGAGGGAGAAGGAGCAAGGGAGGGGGCGCCCCCCCCAAGCCCAATCCGAATTGGGAGGGGGGCCGGCCCCCCCTTTCCTTCTATCCTCCCCCCTCTTCCTTCCTTCTCCTACTCCGAATAGGAAAGGGGGGGCCAAACCTACTTGGAGTAGGTTTGCCCCCCTAGGGCGCGCCTCCCCCTTGGGCCGGCCTCCTCCTCCCTCCCTCCTTTATATACGGGGGTAGGGGGGCACCCTAGACACACAAGTTGATCATTGAGATCGTTCCTTAGCCGTGTGCAGTGCCCCTCTCCACGATATTACACCTCGGTCATATTGTAGCGGTGCTTAGGCGAAGCCCTGCGACAGGAGAACATCAAGATCGTCACCACGCCGTCGTGCTGACAGAACTCGTCCCCGCACCTCTGCTGGATCGGAGATCGGGGTGCGTCATCGAGCTGTACGCGTGTCAAGAACTCGGAGGTGCCGGAGTAACGGTGCTTGGATCGGTCGGACCGGGAGGACGTACGACTACTTCCTCTACGTTGCGTCAACGCTTCCGCTTCGGTCTACGAGGGTACGTAGACAACACTCTCCCCTCTCGTTGCTATGCATCACCATGATCTTGCGTGTGCGTAGGAATTTTTTTGAAATTACTACGTTCCCCAACAGTGGCATCCGAGCCTAGGTTTTTATGGTTTGATGTTATATGCATGAGTAGAACACAAGTGAGTTGTGGGCGATATAAGTCATACTGCTTACTAGCATGTCATACTTTGGTTCGGCGGTATTGTTGGATGAAGCGGCCCGGACCGACATTACGCGTACGCTTACGCGAGACTGGTTTTACCGCCGTGCTTTGCACACAGGTGACTAGCGGGTGTCAGTTTCTCCAACTTTAGTTGAACCGAGTGTGGCTACGCCCGGTCCTTGCGAAGGTTAAAACAGCATCAACTTGACAAACTATCATTGTGGTTTTGATTTGTAGGTGAGATTGGTTCTTGCTTAAGCCCGTAGCAGCCACGTAAAACTTGCAACAACAAAGTAGAGGACGTCTAACTTGTTTTTGCAGGGCATGTTGTGATGTGATATGGCCAAGACATGATGCTATATTTTATTGTATGAGATGATCATGTTTTGTAACCGAAGTTATCGGCAACTGGCAGGAGCCATATGGTTGTCGCTTTATTGTATGAAATGCAAACGCCCTGTAATTGCTTTACTTTATCACTAAGCAGTAGCGATAGTCGTAGAAGCAATAGATGGCGTAAACGACAACGATGCTACGATGGAGATCAAGGTGTCGCGCCGGTGACGATGGTGATCATGATGGTGCTTCGGAGATGGAGATCACAAGCACAAGAAGATGATGGCCATATCATATCACTTATATTGATTGCATGTGATGTTTATCCTTTATGCATCTTATATTGCTTTGATTGACGGTAGCATTTTAAGATGATCTCTCACTAAAAATTATCAAGTAGTGTTCTCCCTGAGTATGCACCGTTGCCAAAGTTCGTCATGCCCAGACACCACGTGATGATCGGGTGTGATAAGCTCTATGTCCATCTACAACGGGTGCAAGCTAGTTTTTGCACACGCAGAATACTCAGGTTAAACTTGACGAGCCTAGCATATGCAGATATGGCCTCGGAACACGGAGACCGAAAGGTCGAGCGTGAATCATATAGTAGATATGATCAACATAAGATGTTCACCATTGAAAACTACTCCATCTAACGTGATGATCGGTTATGGTTTAGTTGATTTGGATCACGTGATCACTTAGATGACTAGAGAGATGTCTGTCTAAGTGGGAGTTCTTTAGTAATATGATTAATTGAACTTAAATTTATCATGAACTTAGTACCTGATAGTATCTTGCTTGTCTATGTTGATTGTAGATAGATGGCCCGTGCTGTTGTTCCGTTGAATTTTAATGCGTTCCTTGAGAAAGCTAAGTTGAAAGATGATGGTAGCAACTACGCGGACTGGGTCCGTAACTTGAGGATTATCCTCATTGCTGCACAGAAAAATTACGTCCTGGAAGCACCGCTGGGTGCCAGGCCTGCTGCTGATGCAACTGACGACGTTAAGAACGTCTGGCAGAGCAAAGCTGATGACTACTCGATAGTTCAATGTGCCATGCTTTACGGCTTAGAACCGGGACTTCAACGATGTTTTGAACGTCATGGAGCATATGAGATGTTCCAGGAGTTGAAGTTAATATTCCAGAAGAATGCTCGGATTGAGAGATATGAAGTCTCCAATAAGTTCTATAGCTGCAAGATGGAGGAGAATAGTTCTGTCAGTGAGCATATACTCAAGATGTCTGGGTATTGTAATCACTTGATTCAACTGGGAGTTACAGTTTCGGATGATAGCGTCATTGACAGAATTCTCCAATCACTTCCACCAAGCTACAAGAGCTTCGTGATGAACTATAATATGCAAGGGATGGATAAGACGATTCCCGAGCTCTTCGCAGAGCTGAAGGCTGCGGAGTTAGAAATCAAGAAGGAGCATCAAGTGTTGATGGTTAACAAGACCACTAGTTTCAAGAAAAAGGGCAAAGGGAAGAAGAAGGGGAACTTCAAGAAGAACAACAAACAAGTTGCTGCTCAAGAGAAGAAACCCAAGTCTGGACCTAAGCCTGAAACTGAGTGCTTCTACTGCAAGCAGACTGGTCACTGGAAGCGGAATTGCCCCAAGTATTTGGCAGATAAGAAGGATGGCAAGGTGAACAAAGGTATATGTGATATACATCCTATTGATGTGTACCTTACTAGAGCTTGCAGTAGCACCTGGGTATTTGATACGGGTTCTGTTGCTAATATTTGCAACTCGAAACAGGGACTACGGATTAAGCGAACACTAGCAAAGGACGAGGTGACGATGCGCGTGGGAAACGGTTCCAAAGTCGATGTGATCGCGGTCGGCATGATACCTCTACATCTACCTTCGGGATTAGTATTAGACCTAAATAATTGTTATTTGGTGCCAGCGTTGAGCATGAACATTATATCTGGATCTTGTTTGATGCGAGACAGTTATTCATTTAAATCAGAGAATAATGGTTGTTCTATTTATATGAGTAATATCTTTTATGGTCATGCACCCTTGAAGAGTGGTCTATTTTTGATTAATCTCGATAGTAGTGATACACATATTCATAGTGTTGAAGCCAAAAGATGCAGAGTTGATAATGATAGTGCAACTTATTTGTGGCACTGCCGTTTGGGTCATATCGGTATAAAGCGCATGAAGAAACTCCATACTGATGGACTTTTGGAATCACTTGATTATGAATCACTTGGTACTTGCGAACCGTGCCTCATGGGCAAGATGACTAAAACGCCGTTCTCCGGTACTATGGAGAGAGCAACAGATTTGTTGGAAATCATGCATACAGATGTATGTGGTCCGATGAATGTTGAGGCTCGTGGCGGATATCGTTATTTTCTCACCTTCACTGATGATTTAAGTAGATATGGGTATATCTACTTAATGAAGCATAAGTCTGAAACATTTGAAAAGTTCAAAGAATTTCAGAGTGAAGTTTAAAATCATCGTAATAAGAAAATAAAGTTTCTACGATCTGATCGTGGAGGAGAATATTTGAGTTACGAGTTTGGTCTACACTTAAAACATTGTGGAATAGTTTCGCAACTCACGCCACCCGGAACACCACAGCGTAATGGTGTGTCCGAACGTCGTAATCGTACTTTACTTGATATGGTGCGGTCTATGATGTCTCTTACAGATTTACCGCTATCGTTTTGGGGTTATGCTTTAGAGACGGCCACATTCACGTTAAATAGGGCACCGTCGAAATCCGTTGAGATGACACCTTATGAACTATGGTTTGGCAAGAAACCAAAGTTGTCGTTTCTTAAAGTTTGGGGCTGCGATGCTTATGTGAAAAAGCTTCAACCTGATAAGCTCGGACCCAAATCGGAGAAATGTGTCTTCATAGGATACCCAAAGGAGACAGTTGGGTACACCTTCTATCACAGATCCAAAGGCAAGACATTTGTTGCTAAGAATGGATCCTTTCTGGAGAAGGAGTTTCTCTTGAAAGAAGTGAGTGGGAGGAAAGTAGAACTTGATGAGGTAACTGTACCTACTCCCTTGTTGGAAAATAATACATCACAGGAACCGGTTTCTGTGACGTCAAACCCAACTAGTGAGGAAGTTGATGATGATGATCATAGAACTTCAGATCAAGTTAATACAGAACCTCGTAGGTCGAACAGAGTAAGATCCGCACCAGAGTGGTACGGTAATCCTATTCTGGAAGTCATGCTACTAGATCATGATGAACCTACGAACTATGAAGAAGCGATGGTGAGCCCAGATTCCGCAAAATGGCTTGAAGCCATGAAATCTGAGATGGGATCCATGTATGAGAACAAAGTATGGACTTTGGTTGACTTGCCCGATGGTCGGCAAGCAATTGAGAATAAATGGATCTTCAAGAAGAAGACTGACGCTGACGGTAATGTTACTGTCTACAAAGCTCGACTTGTTGCAAAAGGTTTTCGACAAGTTCAAGGGGTTGACTACGATGAGACCTTCTCACCCGTAGCGATGCTTAAGTCTGTCCAAATCATGTTAGCAATTGCCGCATTTTATGATTATGAAATTTGGCAAATGGATGTAAAAACTGCATTCCTGAATGGATTTCTGGAAGAAGAGTTGTATATGATGCAACCAGAAGGTTTTATCGATCCAAAGGGAGCTAACAAAGTGTGCAAGCTCCAGCGATCCAATTATGGACTGGTGCAAGCCTCTCGGAGTTGGAATAAACGTTTTGATAGTGTGATCAAAGCATTTGGTTTTATACAGACTTTTGGAGAAGCCTGTATTTTCAAGAAAGTGAGTGGGAGCTCTGTAGCATTTCTAATATTATATGTGGATGACATATTATTGATTGGAAATGATATAGAATTTCTGGATAGCATAAAGGGATACTTGAATAAAAGTTTTTCAATGAAAGACCTCGGTGAAGCTGCTTACATATTGGGCATTAAGATCTATAGAGATAGATCAAGACACTTAATTGGACTTTCACAAAGCACATACCTTGACAAAGTTTTGAAGAAGTTCAAAATGGATCAAGCAAAGAAAGGGTTCTTGCCTGTATTACAAGGTGTGAAGTTGAGTAAGACTCAAAGCCCGACCACTTCAGAAGATAGAGAGAAAATGAAAAATGTTCCCTATGCTTCAGCCATAGGCTCTATCATGTATGCAATGCTGTGTACCAGACCTGATGTGTGCCTTGCTATAAGTCTAGCAGGGAGGTACCAAAGTAATCCAGGAGTGGATCACTGGACAGCGGTCAAGAACATCCTGAAATACCTGAAAAGGACTAAGGATATGTTTCTCGTATATGGAGGTGACAAAGAGCTCATCGTAAATGGTTACGTTGATGCAAGATTTGACACTGATCCGGACGATTCTAAATCGCAAACCGGATACGTGTTTACATTAAACGGTGGAGCTGTCAGTTGGTGCAGTTCAAAGCAAAGCGTCGTGGCGGGATCTACGTGTGAAGCAGAATACATAGCTGCTTCGGAAGCAGCTAATGAAGGAGTCTGGATGAAGGAGTTCGTATCCGATCTAGGTGTCATACCTAGTGCATCGGGTCCAATGAAAATCTTTTGTGACAATACTGGAGCGATTGCCTTAGTGAAGGAATCCAGATTTCACAAGAGAACCAAGCACATCAAGAGACGCTTCATTTCCATCCGGGATCTAGGCCAGGTGGGAGACATAGAGATTTGCAAGATACATACGGATCTGAATGTTGCAGACCCGTTGACTAAGCCTCTTCCACGAGCAAAACATGATCAACACCAAGACTCCATGGGTGTTAGAATCATTACTGTGTAATCTAGATTATTGACTCTAGTGCAAGTGGGAGACTGAAGGAAATATGCCCTAGAGGCAATAATAAAGTTATTATTTATTTCCTCATATCATGATAAATGTTTATTATTCATGCTAGAATTGTATTAACCGGAAACATAATACATGTGTGAATATATAGACAAACAGAGTGTCACTAGTATGCCTCTACTTGACTAGCTTGTTAATCAAAGATGGTTATGTTTCCTAACCATGAACAAGGAGTTGTTATTTGATTAACAAGGTCACATCATTAGTTGAATGATCTGATTGACATGACCCATTCCGTTAGCTTAGCACACGATCGTTTAGTATGTTGCTATTGCTTCCTTCATGACTTATACATGTTCCTATGACTATGAGATTATGCAACTCCCGTTTACCAGAGGAACACATTGTGTGCTACCAAACGTCACAACGTAACTGGGTGATTATAAAGGTGCTCTACAGGTGTCTCCGAAGGTACTTGTTGAGTTGGCGTATTTCGAGATTAGGATTTGTCACTCCGAATGTCGGAGAGGTATCTCGGGGCCCTCTCGGTAATACACATCACTTAAGCCTTGCAAGCATTTCAACTAATGAGTTAGTTGTGAGATGATGTATTACGGAATGAGTAAAGAGACTTGCCGGTAACGAGATTGAACTAGGTATTGGATACCAACGATCGAATCTCAGGCAAGTAACATACCGATGACAAAGGGAACAACGTATGTTGTTGTGCGGTATGACCGATAAAGATCTTCGTAGAATATGTAGGAACCAATATGGGCATCCAGGTCCTGCTATTGGTTATTGACTGGAGACATGTCTCGGTCATGTCTACATTGTTCTCGAACCATAGGGTCCGCACGCTTAAGGTTTCGATGACAGTTTCATTATGAGTTTATGTATTTTGATGTACCGAAGGTTGTTCGGAGTCCCGGATGTGATCACGGACATGACGAGGAGTCTCGAAATGGTCGAGACATAAAGATTGATATATTGGACAGATATATTTGGACACCGGAAAGGTTCCGGGTGAGATTAGAAATATACCGGATCTCCGGGAGGTTACCGGAACCCCCCGGTAAGTATATGGGCCTTATTGGGCCTTAGTGGGATGGAGGGAGAAGGAGCAAGGGAGGGGGCGCCCCCCTCCCCCAAGCCCAATCCGAATTGGGAGGGGGGCCGGCCCCCCCTTTCCTTCTCTCCTCCCCCCCTCTTCCTTCCTTCTCCTACTCCGAATAGGAAAGGGGGGGCCAAACCTACTTGGAGTAGGATTGCCCCCCTAGGGCGCGCCTCCCCCTTGGGCCGGCCTCCTCCTCCATCCCTCCTTTATATACGGGGGTAGGGGGGCACCCTAGACACACAAGTTGATCATTGAGATCGTTTCCTAGCCGTGTGCGGTGCCCCTCTCCACGATATTACACCTCGGTCATATTGTAGCGGTGCTTAGGCGAAGCCCTGCGACAGGAGAACATCAAGATCGTCACCACGCCGTCGTGCTGACAGAACTCCTCCCTGCGCCTCTGCTGGATCGGAGATCGGGGTGCGTCATCGAGCTGTACGCGTGTCAAGAACTCGGAGGTGCCGGAGTAACGGTGCTTGGATCGGTCGGACCGGGAGGACATACGACTACTTCCTCTATGTTGCGTCAACGCTTCCGCTTCGGTCTACGAGGGTACGTAGACAACACTCTCCCCTCTCGTTGCTATGCATCACCATGATCTTGCGTGTGCGTAGGAATTTTTTTGAAATTACTACGTTCCCCAACAGTGGCATCCGAGCCTAGGTTTTTATGGTTTGATGTTATATGCACGAGTAGAACACAAGTGAGTTGTGGGCGATATAAGTCATACTGCTTACCAGCATGTCATACTTTGGTTCGGCGGTATTGTTGGATGAAGCGGCCCGGACCGACATTACGCGTACGCTTACGCGAGACTGGTTTTACCGCCGTGCTTTGCACACAGGTGACTAGCGGGTGTCAGTTTCTCCAACTTTAGTTGAACCGAGTGTGGCTACGCCCGGTCCTTGCGAAGGTTAAAACAGCATCAACTTGACAAACTATCGTTGTGGTTTTGATGCGTAGGTGAGATTGGTTCTTGCTTAAGCCCGTAGCAGCCACGTAAAACTTGCAACAACAAAATAGAGGACGTCTAACTTGTTTTTGCAGGGCATGTTGTGATGTGATATGGCCAAGACATGATGCTATATTTTATTGTATGAGATGATCATGTTTTGTAACCGAAGTTATCGGCAACTGGCAGGAGCCATATGGTTGTCGCTTTATTGTATGAAATGCAAACGCCCTGTAATTGCTTTACTTTATCACTAAGCGGTAGCGATAGTCGTAGAAGCAATAGATGGCGTAAACGACATCGATGCTACGATGGAGATCAAGGTGTCGGGCCGGTGACGATGGTGATCATGATGGTGCTTCGGAGATGGAGATCACAAGCACAAGAAGATGATGGCCATATCATATCACTTATATTGATTGCATGTGATGTTTATCCTTTATGCATCTTATATTGCTTTGATTGACGGTAGCATTTTAAGATGATCTCTCACTAAAAATTATCAAGTAGTGTTCTCCCTGAGTATGCACCGTTGCCAAAGTTCGTCATGCCCAGACACCACGTGATGATCGGGTGTGATAAGCTCTATGTCCATCTACAACGGGTGCAAGCTAGTTTTTGCACACGCAGAATACTCAGGTTAAACTTGACGAGCCTAGCATATGCAGATATGGCCTCGGAACACGGAGACCGAAAGGTCGAGCGTGAATCATATAGTAGATATGATCAACATAAGATGTTCACCATTGAAAACTACTCCATATCACGTGATGATCTGTTATGGTTTAGTTGATTTGGATCACGTGATCACTTAGATGACTAGAGAGATGTCTGTCTAAGTGGGAGTTCTTTAGTAATATGATTAATTGAACTTAAATTTATCATGAACTTAGTACCTGATAGTATCTTGCTTGTCTATGTTGATTGTAGATAGATGGCCCGTGCTGTTGTTCCGTTGAATTTTAATGCGTTCCTTGAGAAAGCTAAGTTGAAAGATGATGGTAGCAACTACGCGGACTGGGTCCGTAACTTGAGGATTATCCTCATTGCTGCACAGAAAAATTACATCCTGGAAGCACCGCTGGGTGCCAGGCCTGCTGCTGATGCAACTGACGACGTTAAGAACGTCTGGCAGAGCAAAGCTGATGACTACTCGATAGTTCAATGTGCCATGCTTTACGGCTTAGAACCGGGACTTCAACGACGTTTTGAACGTCATGGAGCATATGAGATGTTCCAGGAGTTGAAGTTAATATTCCAGAAGAATGCCCGGATTGAGAGATATGAAGTCTCCAATAAGTTCTATAGCTGCAAGATGGAGGAGAATAGTTCTGTCAGTGAGCATATACTCAAGATGTCTGGGTATTGTAATCACTTGATTCAACTGGGAGTTACACTTCCAGATGATAGCGTCATTGACAGAATTCTCCAATCACTTCCACCAAGCTACAAGAGCTTCGTGATGAACTATAATATGCAAGGGATGGATAAGACGATTCCCGAGCTCTTCGCAATGCTGAAAGCTGCGGAGGTAGAAATCAAGAAGGAGCATCAAGTGTTGATGGTTAACAAGACCACTAGTTTCAAGAAAAAGGGCAAAGGGAAGAAGAAGGGGAACTTCAAGAAGAACAGCAAACAAGTTGCTGCTCAAGAGAAGAAACCCAAGTCTGGACCTAAGCCTGAAACTGAGTGCTTCTACTGCAAGCAGACTGGTCACTGGAAGCGGAACTGCCCCAAGTATTTGGCGGATAAGAAGGATGGCAAGGTGAACAAAGGTATATGTGATATACATGTTATTGATGTGTACCTTACTAGAGCTCGCAGTAGCACCTGGGTATTTGATACTGGTTCTGTTGCTAATATTTGCAACTCGAAACAGGGACTACGGATTAAGCGAACACTGGCAAAGGACGAGGTGACGATGCGCGTGGGAAACGGTTCCAAATTCGATGTGATCGCGGTCGGCATGCTACCTCTACATCTACCTTCGGGATTAGTATTAGACCTAAATAATTGTTATTTGGTGCCAGCGTTGAGCATGAACATTATATTTGGATCTTGTTTGATGCGAGACAGTTATTCATTTAAATCAGAGAATAATGGTTGTTCTATTTATATGAGTAATATCTTTTATGGTCATGCACCCTTGAAGAGTGGTCTATTTTTGATGAATCTCGATAGTAGTCATACACATATTCATAGTGTTGAAGCCAAAAGATGCAGAGTTGATAATGATAGTGCAACTTATTTGTGGCACTGCCGTTTGGGTCATATCGGTATAAAGCGCATGAAGAAACTCCATACTGATGGACTTTTGGAATCACTTGATTATGAATCACTTGGTACTTGCGAACCGTACCTCATGGGCAAGATGACTAAAACGCCGTTCTCCGGTACTATGGAGAGAGCAACAGATTTGTTGGAAATCATACATACAGATGTATGTGGTCCGATGAATGTTGAGGCTCGTGGCGGATATCGTTATTTTCTCACCTTCACTGATGATTTAAGTAGATATGGGTATATCTACTTAATGAAGCATAAGTCTGAAACATTTGCAAAGTTCAAAGAATTTCAGAGTGAAGTTTAAAATCATCGTAACAAGAAAATAAAGTTTCTACGATCTGATCGTGGAGGAGAATATTTGATTTACGAGTTTGGTCTAGACTTAAAACATTGTGGAATAGTTTCGCAACTCACGCCACCCGGAACACCACAGCGTAATGGTGTGTCCGAACATCATAATCGTACTTTACTTGATATGGTGCGGTCTATGATGTCTCTTACAGATTTACCGCTATCGTTTTGGGGTTATGCTTTAGAGACGGCCACATTCACGTTAAATAGGGCACCGTCGAAATCCGTTGAGACGACACCTTATGAACTATGGTTTGGCAAGAAACCAAAGTTGTCGTTTCTTAAAGTTTGGGGCTGCGATGCTTATGTGAAAAAGCTTCAACCTGATAAGCTCGAACCCAAATCGGAGAAATGTGTCTTCATAGGATACCCAAAGGAGACAGTTGGGTACACCTTCTATCACAGATCCAAAGGCAAGACATTTGTTGCTAAGAATGGATCCTTTCTGGAGAAGGAGTTTCTCTCGAAAGAAGTGAGTGGGAGGAAAGTAGAACTTGATGAGGTAACTGTACCTACTCCCTTGTTGGAAAATAATACATCACAGGAACTGGTTTCTGTGACGTCAAACCCAACTAGTGAGGAAGTTGATGATGATGATCATAGAACTTCAGATCAAGTTAATACAGAACCTCGTAGGTGGAACAGAGTAAGATCCGCACCAGAGTGGTACGGTAATCCTATTCTGGAAGTCATGCTACTAGATCATGATGAACCTATGAACTATGAAGAAGCGATGGTGAGCCCAAATTCCGCAAAATGGCTTGAAGCCATGAAATCTGAGATGGGATCCATGTATGAGAACAAAGTATGGACTTTGGTTGACTTGCCCGATGGTCGGCAAGCAATTGAGAATAAATGGATCTTCAAGAAGAAGACTGACGCTGACGGTAATGTTACTGTCTACAAAGCTCGACTTGTTGCAAAAGGTTTTCGACATGTTCAAGGGGTTGACTACGATGAGACCTTCTCACCCGTAGCGATGCTTAAGTCTGTCCGAATCATGTTAGCAATTGCCGCATTTTATGATTATGTAAAAACTGCATTCCTGAATGGATTTTTGGAAGAAGAGTTGTATATGATGCAACCAGAAGGTTTTATCGATCCAAAGGGAGCTAACAAAGTGTGCAAGCTCCAGCGATCCATTTATGGACTGGTGCAAGCCTCTCGGAGTTGGAATAAACGTTTTGATAGTGTGATCAAAGCATTTGGTTTTATACAGACTTTTGGAGAAGCCTGTATTTACAAGAAAGTGAGTGGGAGCTCTGTAGCATTTCTAATATTATATGTGGATGACATATTATTGATTGGAAATGATATAGAATTTCTGGATAGCATAAAGGGATACTTGAATAAAAGTTTTTCAATGAAAGACCTCGGTGAAGCTGCTTACATATTGGGCATTAAGATCTATAGAGATAGATCAAGACGCTTAATTGGACTTTCACAAAGCACATACCTTGACAAAGTTTTGAAGAAGTTCAAAATGGATCAAGCAAAGAAAGGGTTCTTGCTTGTATTACAAGGTGTGAAGTTGAGTAAGACTCAAAGCCCGACCACTGCAGAAGATAGAGAGAAAATGAAAAATGTTCCCTATGCTTCAGCCATAGGCTCTATCATGTATGCAATGCTGTGTACCAGACCTGATGTGTGCCTTGCTATAAGTCTAGCAGGGAGGTACCAAAGTAATCCAGGAGTGGATCACTGGACAGCGGTCAAGAACATCCTGAAATACCTGAAAAGGACTAAGGATATGTTTCTCGTATATGGAGGTGACAAAGAGCTCATCGTAAATGGTTAAGTTGATGCAAGCTTTGACACTGATCCGGACGATTCTAAATCGCAAACCGGATACATGTTTACATTAAACGGTGGAGCTGTCAGTTGGTGCAGTTCAAAGCAACGCGTCGTGGCGGGATCTACGTGTGAAGCAGAATACATAGCTGCTTCGGAAGCAGCTAATGAAGGAGTCTGGATGAAGGAGTTCATATCCGATCTAGGTGTCATACCTAGTGCATCGGGTCCAATGAACATCTTTTGTGACAATACTGGAGTGATTGCCTTAGCGAAGGAATCCAGATTTCACAAGAGAACCAAGCACATCAAGAGACGCTTCAATTCCATCCGGGATCTAGTCCAGGTGGGAGACATAGAGATTTGCAAGATACATACGGATCTGAATGTTGCAGACCCGTTGACTAAGCCTCTTCCACGAGCAAAACATGATCAACACCAAGACTCCATGGGTGTTAGAATCATTACTGTGTAATCTAGATTATTGACTCTAGTGCAAGTGGGAGACTGAAGGAAATATGCCCTAGAGGCAATAATAAAGTTATTATTTATTTCCTCATATCATGATAAATGTTTATTATTCATGCTAGAATTGTATTAACCGGAAACATAATACATGTGTGAATATATAGACAAACAGAGTGTCACTAGTATGCCTCTACTTGACTAGCTTGTTAATCAAAGATGGTTATGTTTCCTAACCATGAACAAGGAGTTGTTATTTGATTAACAAGGTCACATCATTAGTTGAATGATCTGATTGACATGACCCATTCCGTTAGCTTAGCACATGATCGTTTAGTATGTTGCTATTGCTTCCTTCATGACTTATACATGTTCCTATGACTATGAGATTATGCAACTCCCGTTTACCGGAGGAACACTTTGTGTGCTACCAAACGTCCCAACGTAACTGGGTGATTATAAAGGTGCTCTACAGGTGTCTCCGAAGGTACTTGTTGAGTTGGCGTATTTCGAGATTAGGATTTGTCACTCCGAATGTCGGAGAGGTATCTCTGGGCCCTCTCGGTAATACACATCACTTAAGCCTTGCAAGCATTTCAACTAATGAGTTAGTTGTGAGATGATGTATTACGGAACGAGTAAAGAGACTTGCCGGTAACGAGATTGATCTAGGTATTGGATACCGACGATCGAATCTCAGGCAAGTAACATACCGATGACAAAGGGAACAACGTATGTTGTTGTGCGGTATGACCGATAAAGATCTTCGTAGAATATGTAGGAACCAATATGGGCATCCAGGTCCTGCTATTGGTTATTGACCGGAGACATGTCTCGGTCATGTCTACATTGTTCTCGAACCGTAGGGTCTGCATGCTTAAGGTTTCGATGACAGTTTCATTATGAGTTTATGTATTTTGATGTACCGAAGGTTGTTCAGAGTCCCGGATGTGATCACGGACATGACGAGGAGTCTCGAAATAGTCGAGACATAAAGATTGATATATTGGACGGATATATTTGGACACCGGAAAGGTTCCGGGTGAGATTGGAAATATACTGGATCTCCGGGAGGTTACCGGAACCCCCCGGTAAGTATATGGGCCTTATTGGGCCTTAGTGGGATGGAGGGAGAAGGAGCAAGGGAGGGGGCGCCCCCCCCCCCAAGCCCAATCCGAATTAGGAGGGGGGCCGGCCCCCCCTTTCCTTCTCTCCTCCCCCCCTCTTCCTTCCTTCTCCTACTCCGAATAGGAAAGGGGGGGGGGGGCAAACCTACTTGGAGTAGGTTTGCTCCCCTAGGGCGCGCCTCCCCCTTGGGCCGGCCTCCTCCTCCCTCCTTCCTTTATATACGGGGGTAGGGGGGCACCCTAGACACACAAGTTGATCATTGAGATCGTTCCTTAGCCGTGTGCGGTGCCCCTCTCCACGATATTACACCTCGGTCATATTGTAGCGGTGCTTAGGCGAAGCCCTGCGACAGGAGAACATCAAGATCATCACCACGCCGTCGTGCTGACAGAACTCCTCCCCGCGCCTCTGCTGGATCGGAGATCAGGGTGTGTCATCGAGCTGTACGTGTGTCAAGAACTCGGAGGTGCCGGAGTAACGGTGCTTGGATCGGTCGGACTGGGAGGACGTACGACTACTTCCTCTATGTTGCGTCAACGCTTCCGCTTCGGTCTACGAGGGTACGTAGACAACACTCTCCCCTCTCGTTGCTATGCATCACCATGATCTTGCGTGTGCGTAGGAAATTTGTTGAAATTACTACGTTCCCCAACACTGCCCATGGGCCATATATGGTCCGATAGGACATCGGGCCCACTAACGGCCCGTGATAAAGGTGGCAACAGTTAAGCCCAACATGACTTTGGGCCTGTTAAAGGCCTGTCATATAATTCGGCCCGTTGATGCCTGTACTAAGCTTTCAGCCTCTTAAAGACCCATGATATTAGTGGGCCCCGAGATATGTTTCGGCCTAGTAACGGCCCTTGATATAACTGGGACCAAAAAGGCCCGGTCTAGATTTCAGCCTGCTGAAGGCCCATCGACGACTAGTGAAAATTGAGGCCCAACATGCAGTTCGGCCTGCTAACGGCCCGTGGTTTCATCTGGGCCATAATAGGCCAGTAGAATATTCAGCCTGTTAATGGCCCAACGCTACCTGGGCCAAACTGAGCGCTGGGTCCACAAAAGACCCAACTAAAATATAGGCCAGAGTAAGTTGTGGGCCTGGCGCAAAGTGTGAAGGCCTCAATCATTCGGGCCCAAGAAAGATGCAGGCCGACCCAATTGTGGCCCGCTAAAAACCAGGCCCGTTAGAGGCGAATGTTTCGGCCCGATCGACTACATCAGATTTTTTTCCAGATAGTGTATGATGGCAGTAACTAGTAGGAATTAAGAACAAACCTACTCTATACAATAAAGAAATTACGACATAGTAACTAAGAATAAACCTACACTATACAATAAAGGATTTATGGTATATTACATCCATTGGGCATCGAAGTTCGCCACCAGTGATCATAAAGCGCAACGAAGAAGCAGATTACAAAAACTGGGCACCATTGCAGCGTAACAAAATAATACTGAACCGAGACCACTTCCAAGATATTCAAGAAAGGTTACCCTTGCGCGGGAACTGCCGCGCAAGCTGCTGAGCAAGGCTGTGAGACCGGCCTAGCATGTCGGTCATAGCTTCCATGTGTAGCTGTTTAGCAATGAGGTTCTCATTGGTGTTCTCCGCAATCTTTCTTAGAGATAGGACTTCAAATCAAAGTTGAGTTGCAGAATGCCTTTCTGCTAGAACTTGTGACTGTAGAAGTCGAATTGATTCAGACAACAAATTCTGTGAGCTTGTCTGACTGCTAGTCTCAAGTAACTTGAACACTGCATCAAGACAAGACTTTGGGGTTGTCTTGCTATCTTCAAGATGTTTTGCCTTCTTTGCTGCAATATATGTTGGGTTTGTCTCACAGCCTTCAGCAGACTTGTGCATGCCATCAGGCATATCACCCTGAAACAAAGCAGAGAGATGACAGGTTTTGCACATGTATAAACAAAGATGATAACTGTGCTGTCAATTCCACCCAATTTCAAATTAGAAAATAAAGAGTAAGTTCAAAATATCAATAGCATAATTTGGCATTGTTCATAATGCGGGGAGCTTCACCACACTAATGGATTACCATGTCAACATAACAAGCATATATGAAGGGCAAAGACAATCATTCTATCTATTTTGGTTAATGTGCATGGCATGTTGTTCATATCATCAACCACATCAGTAAGATAAAACAGGAGATGACAAGGTGCAAACGTGGGCTGCTTCACCACACACTGGATTATAGGTCCACAAAAACAAGCATACATATAGGGATTACTAAGTAATGTGCATGGTATGAATAAGGAATTTGGTTTTACAAGTAAAACTTAGAACTTACGGTTCTTGTGAACATGCAGTTTGATAGAAACAACAAACTAAATAGCAGTAAATGATAGGGAGTATGAGCAAATTAAACAACAGTTGATGATAAAGGCTTTAGAAGGACTGACTTACATTAACAGTTAACACCGGCTTTATAATGCCCTTCTCCATGTCAAGGGAAGGATAACTCAAGAATTTCAGCACAGAATCTTCTTCATAAGCATTGCATGTACTCTACATTTTGTAGAGAGTAATTATAGATATGATAATACTGTAAGGGATAGAGGATAATGAAGATAAGATGCAGATTGATGCTACATAATCAACTACCAATCCCTGGAAGTACAAGCGTTACAGGACAAAATGTACTGACAAGAGCAATGGGCTACACTTCTGCACTGGCATTGTCTGTGTATTCAACTTTTTGGTAAGATTAAATATAGATCTGATCTTTTTTAGTAAATGGTGGGCGAGGGACATAAGATGCAGAATGCTACAATGAACCAATCCCTCTTCCCATAATACAGGAGTGTTTTGAACACTGGTGTACTGTACAAAACGTTCTTATATTATGGGATGGAGGGAGTAGCTATTAATGTAAGTACAATGATATACGACGTTTAGTCCTTACAAGAGGACTACAGAGCTAGACCTCTTCAAAAGAATTGGGTTGATTCTAAATTTATGTAAGAGTCCATACGGATCTTATAATGTCCACCAAATGGACGATAACGAGGCTAACATGTGCAGTGATGCTACATAATCAAACAACTATGAAAGTAAGTATGATCATACAAGGCAAGAGGTACTCACAAGAGCAATGCAGTGTGCAGTATAGTTGCGAGATTCTGTGGTCCCTTGAGAATGAATGTTCTTCTGCTAACAGTTTTTGTACAAGTGAGACGTTAAGGCAAATGCAGAAATGTAGTTCCAATTGTGATGTGATATCATAGACCTTCGGCTGCAGCTGAGACCAATGTGTAACAAGATTATTCCAGTCACCGTCGAATAAATGTAGCACCGGAGACTTTACAGAAATTTCCTTTAGAGGCTTGCCATTGAAGTGCGCTTGCCTCAGGTAGGAACGATACTTCATCAACGAGTGCTTGAAAAGCGCAACCAACCCTTGCTCGTCTTCACAATCCAGTTTGGTCCTCGCCTATTTAAAAGAATGAAATCTGGTGTCTTCTGTCAGTAGAAACATATGCAGCAATGACCATGAATAACATTAGTACATTACTTACGCGCAAGTTGCGGAGGAAGACTGGAAATTGTTCTGTGTATGCGGTATAGTCTTTCCATGAAGGAAAGATGCGCACAAAGTTCCAGACAACAATATAAGCTTCGTCTTCTAAACTGGGAAGAAATGGAATAGGGGTCCTACTTGCTGCAATTGGGGCTCTCTCTGGTTCGAAAAGGGATTTGGCAACTGGATTTGGTGTACTCTTTGCTGGAATAGGGGTTTTGCGTTGTAGAGCTGGTGCTATGTCAACTGGCATCATCATACTGTTTGTTGCAGTTGGGGTCTGCTGAGTTGGGGCATCAGAAATGACCAGTGTAGTAGGGTTAGAGTCTTCTAGAGTTGGGGTGTTTTGTGGGTCAGGTGATATTGCAACTACACCTAATGGGCTATTTGATTTATCAGGTGCCACTACCTTTTCCAAATACTTTGCTTGTGCTCGTCCGTGATCAGCAATCGCCCTCTTCCTTTTGAACGTCTGATACACAAGAACAACATTTGAATGGATAAATATGGTATGATGACAGATGCAATATGTACTGAAAATGGATAGGCAGGGCGTATTCACATAAACGATGTGTAAACTAAGCTAATGGAAGTGCAACAAAGTAGAAGCAATGCAAAGCATCAATTGCAAGATATGTGCGACCAATGTAACCTTGGAAAGTTAGAGCAAGCACCTTGATGGGTGAATAAGATAGGGCATCTGCCTCTGACTCCTCCACTAGGGAGCTACATTGACTTAGGTCTCCCTCTAGCTCAGAATCACTGTTAGGATCATATTCTGATCATGAATCTGTAGGTGGAGAGCATTTGCATTGCATTTCATCCAGACTTGATTTCAGTCCCTTAATGCCAAGTTTGACGGCCATGGCATTGCTCTGCTTTATTCTTTTCATGCGTGCAAGCTCATAATCATTATGATGTTGTTCAGAATATGAGATTCATGAAAACATAAAAAGTAGTCAGATTATCTATGGAATGCATTGCGGATTCAACTCGAGGAGTGTCTCCCTATAAACCCCTGCATATGCAAAGTTCATCCCCAACCGTGTTGACGAGACCACACATAGAAATACAAACCCCTTATGTCTCTATAACATGCAGACACACATTTCAAAACTGAAGTAAGAACATTAGAATCATATGAAATTCGTATTTGAACAAATAAACTGAGGAATTATGAGTAGGCAGATTGTATTCCATGTAAAAGATCGAAGCCTATGTAAAAGCTGGAAATGACACTTTCTTTCTATAAAATGCACTGTTCGTTGCCCACACATGATGGAAGAGATCACATAGAGAAATACTATTCACTCATGTCTACGGTTCCAGTATTTTGATACAGGGTGGTCCACCCTAAAAGAATATTGACAACAAATATGACAAGGCAAGCATAGATGTAGTGAATCAATCATTTACTTGTGAGCTTAATAGGACAAGTATGCAGAATTGTAACTGCAGTAAGAGATCGTCCAAAATCTGAATCAAGAAGTTTGTCTAGCACTTATTGTTTGCAACTAATCGACGTGAATAATTGGATATTATATTGAATGAGTAAGAAAGACAAGTAAAATCGTCAACAAACCTGGCTTGCAGTAGTAATCTGGGTCAATGTCACTACGACCAACAATCCAAAATGACTAGTGTCTGTTCCTAGGGCCGGAATTTTGAAAACCCTGTGAACTTTACAGGTACTAAAGATTACTGAAATACATCTGAACCATTAAGTGTAGGTAGCACTCAGCACACAACAAACCCTAATGACAGTCCTTCCTAATGAGTAATGCATCAATTAGAAAATTGTTGATGAGGAGTGGCTGTTGAGTGTTGAGGACGTATCTCAAGATAAATCAGGTTGGCTTAGTGGGTGCTGCACGGCTAAGCCCTGAACGGACTAGGAAGGTAGGCACGGTGGCACGCCCGGGCAGCGGTGACGCTGTTGGGCGAGCGGCTCCTGACCTCCTATTTGTCCGGCGTCTCCTCCTAGAGTCATGCCGTCCGGGGACGGCAAGTCGCCGGCGAGGCAGGTGGCTAGGGGCGAGTAGAGATCGGAAGCGCGCAGTAAAACAGAGGGGAATCGGGGCCTGGGACGACCCAAAATCCCAGGGTGGGCCGGCCCACCGTGGGCACCCTTTAGAGATACACACCCGAGCAACGAACATGCATTTTCGAAACTAATTTAGGAACATTTAGCTGACCAATTAAATGACTCTATTTTAATAATATCAGATTCATATTTGAACAACTAAGCTTGTTTAGCTTGATGGGTGGAGCAGTGCTATTATGACACGAAGCACGTATTCTGATCGTATAGTGATCATAAAAGTGGGAAACTCTAAGCATATATTTTTTAGCAAAATACGGTTTCCCCTCCGATTTCTATTAAAGAAAGCACCACGGAACCAACACGATCAATTAAACCCTAAGCATGATCAATTAAACCGTATGATGATTGTGCCATGACAGATTTGAAGCTGCAAACCAGAAAAATGATATTTAGCATCCATTGTTTGCTTAGAACTAAGAACTAAATTCTAAGAGCTGAAAAGAAAGTAGAGTAACCAAGTTAGGATCTATTTTCTGGTTGAGATCAAAAAGTTGAGGAGATATGAAGTACCACCTCTCTTGCGGCGCCGTGTAGGCATCGGGGGTGCGATGGCTGACGGTGGCGTTGAAGCAGATCTGCGACGGTAGACAAGTGCATCGGGGGATAAGTCCCGTTGTGGTGGAAGAGAAGGTCGTGTGAGCATCCCCGACAAAGAGGATGACGGTGCCGATGAAGCGAGAGGACGCGATGCAAGGCTCTTGGTCCGTCGCCGTGGATGAGAAATGTCCATCTCTAGCAGTGGACGACGCGGTCTTGGTAGGCGCTCCGGCATGGTGGAGGACGGTGGCGATGGATGGGATGGAGGACGATGGCGATGGATGGGGTGGAGGACGGCGGCGATGGATGGGGTGGAGGACGGCGGCGATGGATGGGGTGGTGGACAAAGGAGGCCGTTGTGGGGATGGTGTTCTAGTGCGGACGGTGTATAAATGGGAAAATGGAGGGAGAGGTACGGGGAACCATGTTTTTGGGACGCGCCTGTCTGAAATATGGGAAAGTTATGAACTTAGCCCCCATTTAAAATTTGGACGTCTCGTCGGTTGGGGATAGGACGGTAATCTCGCATCTCGCCAATATTTGCCCAGAGCGATTTCGGGCGAGGAGATGGTGGTTGGCGCCCATGGTTGGCGCCCACGGTGTATGAACGAGGCAGACAAGTAGGGCAGTTGTGTCACGTCTGAGTGAAGTTACAAACCTGCCCCTATTGAAAATATTTGCCTACATCGATTTCGGCCGAGTCGAGTTTGTTTTGTCGCCCACCGTGTTTGAATGGGGAAATGGAGGGAGAAAAAGAGGTCTTTCGGACGAGCTTGAATCAAATGTGTTTTGCCACCCATCTTTGGTGCCCACAGTGTCGGAATGGGCTCAGAGGCGGTCATGTCACGTCTAATTGAAGTTACTAACCTACCCCTATTTAGAGCAGTGGAAATCGGTGAGGGAGTCCCGGATTAAGGGGTCCTCGGACAGCCAGACTATATGCATATGCCGAACTATTGGGCTATGAAGATACAAGAAAGAAGACTTTGTCCCGTGTCTGGATGGGACTCTCCTTTGCGTGGAAGGCAATCTTGGCGGTTAGGATATGAAGATTCCTTTCTCTGTAACCGACTCTGTGTAACCCTAGCCCCCTCCGGTGTCTATATAAACTGGAGGGTTTAGTCTGTAGGACAAGAACAATCATAATCACAGGCTAGCTTCTAGGGTTTAGCCTCTATGATCTCGTGGTAGATCAACTCTTGTAATACTCATATCATCAAGATCAATCGAGCAGGAAGTAGGGTATTACCTCCATCGAGAGGGCCCCAACCTGGGTAAACATTGTGTCCACCGCCTCCTGTTACCATTAGCCTTAGATGCACAGTTTGGGACCCCCTACCCGAGATCCGCCGGTTTTGACACCGACATTGGTGCTTTCATTGAGAGTTCCACTGTGTCGTTACCATAAGTCTTGATGGTTCCTTCAATCATCTACACCAACGCAGTCCAGGGTGAAGCTTTTCTCCCCGAACAGATTTTCGTATTCGGCGGCTTGGCACTGCGGGCCAACTCGCTTGGCCATCTGGAGCAGATCGACAGCTATGCCCGAAGCCATCAGGTCAGGTTTGGAAGCTTGAACTACACCGCCGACATCCGCAGAGACTTGATCTTCGACGGATTCGAGCCCATGACAGCCGCGCCCTGCCGCCACGATGAATATGACCTAAATCTGTCATCACACTGTGTGCAGGAGATAGCGCATGTAATTGCTCTGGCCCTAGATTCAGAACAGGGCGCGCCATCCAAGGATGGGAAGCTCAACCTTGCCATAGAGGCCGCAGACTCAGCGGCGCTAGAGCCGAACATAGATCTGACCTCCAACGAGGCATGTGTCATCAGAACCTCGGACTAGTCTCCGGCCGTAGGCTCCGAACCGTGTGTATTCGCACCCATCGGCCGGGCGCCGATCTTAGAGTTCAGCTCCGCGGACATCTTCCAACACTCACCCATCGGCGACGTGTTAAATTCATTAAAATCTCTCTCCTTGTCAGGAGATTCTTGGCCGAATTATGTCCGGCTTGAGTGGGAAGCGGACGACGAAGAGCTTCGTTACCCACCCACCACCCACTTGATAGCCACTGTTGATGATTTGACCGATATGCTTGATTTTGACTCCAAAGACATCGACGGTATGGACGAAGATGCCGGAGAAGAACAGGAACCACCGCCCAAAGGGCGCTGGACAGCCACCTCCTCATACGACATATACATGGTGGATACACCCAAAGAAGACAATGGCGATGACAAAAAGGATCCAGTTGAGGATAAAACTCCTAGAAAGCAGCCAAAGCACCGACATCAGTGGCGCGACTCAAAACCACGCCATGGTAAAAATAGCGATACCGGCACAAGAGGGAGTAACACCCCGGACGACGCTGAAGACAATGAAGAAACCGCAGACCTAGCAATGGAGCAGGACGAGCAAGGAACACAGTCGGGGGCCCTTGTCCGATCACAGCGATGCCGAAGACTCCAATTATCAACCTGCCTCCGAAGAGGAGAACAGTCTGGATGACGATGCATTCATCGTCCCGGAAAAACAATTGGAACAAGAACACCTCCACCAGAAACTTATCGCCACCACGAGGAGCTTGAAGAAGCAGAAACAACGGCTTAAAGCCGCACAGGATATGCTCAATGATAAATGGAACGAAGTGCTCGACACTGAGGAAAAATATGGTTGTAATCGCCAAACAAAGAGCTACCCCAAACGCAAAATGCTGCCCGAATTCGACGATGATGCTATTGTGCCCATACCACTGAATAACAATACGGCCAATCAACCAGGCCGACCACCTCGTAGTCGAGACAGAGCGGCTAACAACGCCGCACACAAAACTGCACCCCCTCACCATAAAGGAAAGGAGGTCGCAACCCAGAACAAGAAACACGATTTACGTGAAGACCCGGACAAAAAGGCTGGCAGAACCAGGTCCATTTATGGATCCAGGGAACGCGTTCCTGCACAGGATCAGGGCCATCAAACCAAATATGCAGGTAACTTACCAGTTCGGAACCAACACCGAACACTGTAACCGTCGGGCCCATGCGTAGACACAGCCAAATACAGGGGTGCGCCACACCCCTTGTGCTTCACCGATGAGGTGCTGGATCATGAATTTCCAGAAGGGTTTAAACCCGTGAACATCGAGGCATACGATGGAACGACAGACCCTGCGGGCTGGATAGAAGACTTTATTCTTCACATCCACATGGCTCACAGAGACGATCTCCACGCCATCAAATACCTACCCCTCAAGCTAAAAGGACCAACTCAACACTGGCTGAAAAGTCTCCCCGAAAATTCGATTGGAAGCTGGGAAGAACTTGAGGACGCTTTCAGGGCCAATTTCCAAGGGACCTATGTCCGACCTCCGGATGCAGACGATCTAAGTCACATAACCCAACAACCTGGAGAGTCAGCCCGTAAGCTTTGGAACCGATTTCTCACTAAGAATAACCAAATCATCGACTTTCCGGACGCCGAAGCCTTAGCAGCTTTCAAACACAGTATCCGGGACTAATGGCTAGCCAGACACCTAGGCCAGGAAAAGACAATGGCAGCCTTAACTACACTCATGACCCGCTTTTGCGCGGGAGAGGACAGTTGGTTGGCCCGTAGCAGCACCAGCGATCCTGGCACATCCGAAGTCAGGGATGGCAATGGAAAGCCACGACGCAATAAAAACAAACGTCGGTACAATGAAGAAATCCCGGACAATACAGCGGTAAACACCGGATTCAGGTTCTCCAGACCCGGTCAACGGAAAAAGTCACTTAAAGGAAGCAAAGATGGTAGTCTATAGTTCCACCTCACCCGAGTCCTTATGGACGGCGGCAGTAGTCTCAATCTGATATATCAGGACACTGTCCGCAAGATGGGGATAGACCCGTCAAGAATCAAGCAAAGCAGCACTACCTTTAAAGGAGTAATACCAGGTGTAGAGGCCCGTTGCATGGGCACCCTAACATTGGACGTCGTCTTCGGCTCTCCCGATAACTTTCGAAGCGAAGAGCTAATCTTCGGCATTGCTCCGTTCCGAAGTGGCTATCACGCACTACTCGGATGAACGACCTTCGCCCGTTTCAATACAGTCCCGCACTATGCTTATCTTAAACTCAAGATGCCTGGACCGCGCGTGTGGCGTTATCACGGTGAGCAGAAATATAGAGCGTTCTCTTCGTACAGAAGAATACGTGGCGGCTCTAGTAGCCGTAGCACGAAGCAGCCTTTTCAAGCCGAACAGCTCATCGCTCCTCATGACCGCGGACAAAGCCAAACGTGTTCGGCGCACACCTACGTGTAAAAGCTGAGATAAACCTGAGCTTGTTTAGCAGCCCTGCTGTAACGCCCCGGATTCGATGCGCCAGGTGTCCGCCAGCTATTCGTCATCGTTGCCATGTCATTTGCTTGCGTGTTGCATTTTATCATGTCATCATGTGATTGCATTGCATCGCATACGTGTTCGTCTCATGCATCCGAGCATTTTCCCCGTTGTCCGTTTTGCAATCCGGAACTCCTATGTTCCCCGGCGTCCCCTTTTTGTCTCTCGTTGTGAGCGGGTATTAAACTTTCTCGGAATGGCCCGAGGTTTGCCAAGCGCCTTTGGTATAGCACCGGTAGACTGCCTGTCAAGTTTCGTGCCATTTGGAGGTCGTTTGGTACTCCAACGGTTAACCGGGTAACCGCGAAGGCCTCTTTTGTGTGCAGCCCAACACCCCTACAAAGTGGCCCAAAAGCCAGCAAACTCCTCTCCATGCTCTCGGTCGTTCGATCACGATCGCGTGGCCGAAAACCGCTCCTCATTTGGACTTTCCTAGCTCCCTCTACCTATATAAACACCCCTCCCCCGAAATTCGCGGATCAATCCCGCAGTCCAAACCCTAGCAACTTCCCACTCCGCCGCCGAACGTGTCCGCCCGCGCTGGACACGTCCAGCCGCCACCTCACCCCGCCCAATCCCGCGCTGCCACCTCAGCTCCGCCGCCGCGTGGCGCCTCCTGATTCGTCGCCGCCCCGCGCCCACTTCCCCGCGCCGCCACCCGCGCGTCGGCCCGCCGGGGCCCAGGCGAGGCCCTGCCGGCCCGCGCGCCGCCCGTCGCCGCCCGGGCTCTCTCCGACGCTCCGCCTCGCCGCCGCCGCCCTCCGCCGCCTCTGCCGCGGTCCGCGTCGGCGCCCGCCGCCGTCCGGCACCGACCACCGCCGCAGCGACCGCGCCCCGCCTCGGCGCCGTATCCCGCCTCGCCGCCGACCACCGCAGGCCGGACGCCCCGACCACCGCCGCCTCGGCCGGTGTCCCGCGCCTCCCGGCCGGAGCCGCCGCCGCCGCGCCGGACCCCGCGGCCGGCCCCGTCGCCCTTCTCCACCGGACGCCGCCGCGCCCGGCCCCGCGTCATCATCGCCGGAGCTCGGCCGGATCCGGCGAGATCCGGCCGGATCTGCCCTGTTCCGCCCCGGAGCTCCCTTCCCCGGCCATCTTCGAGTTCTCTGGCGAGCTCTCCAATGAGATCCGCCGCCCGTTGACTCCCCCCCCCACCCCCCCGAGGTCCAAATTCGTCTAAGTCCTGTAAACCTTGCATAATCATGCCATGTTTGACCTGCTATATCTCTGCATCCGAAGCTCCGTTTCGTGCGTGTAATATGTCAAATTGTTCGTCTCAACGAGTACTTCATTTCATTCCATTGCATCATTTTCATTTGAGCTCATCTTGATGCCCGAAATGCTTTTGGAAGAGTGCATGTTAATGTTAACCTGCTGAAACTGTTATAACGAGCTCTTTTGTCATTTTTGCCATGTTTGATGTGTGCATCCTATGAGGTTGATGTCTACATGTGTTTTGATCTATGATATGCCATCATTCCAGGGGTGTATGTCATGTATTTTTGTGATCAATGTGGTGACTAGCACAAGCATGCAAACTAGGCTTCATGATATTGCTGATTTTAGTCCCTGTTCTGCTGTTATTTTGATGCCATGTAAACTTGATGCTACAGAGAGATTCATGCATATTTTGAGATACTTCAGTAAGGGTGTTTTGAACATATGGTTATTGTCTATCCATTCATGCCCTTGTTTGCAATTATGGAGTAGTCTAGCATGTCATTTTGGTGCTCTACTTTTGCTTCAAAATGTTTCCTGGCAGATTGTTTACTTGTTATTCAATTTAGCCAAGGTTGCTATAGTTGATCCTTGCATGCTATGGACTTATTCTTGCCTTGGTTGGTTACATAAACATGTCTTCTTGATGATTCTATGCTTATCTTGTCATGCAATGACTTGTGGTGAGTGAATCGAGCTTGTTAAGTAGTGTACATGATGTTGCTGTTTTGCTAGACAGATTCTGTTATAGTTTGTTGCTATGTTAACATGCTTCTACTAATCATTCTATGCATAATCTGGAGATGCTCTATAAACATGTTTTGATCTACATGTCATGCTCTATCCATACATGCCCCTGGTTGCATTTATAGCTTGCTGTAGATTGTTCATATCTTGCTCCAAAGTTGCTTGATAATGTTGCTATCAGCCTGTTAACATTAAGTTCAATGTTTCCATGATTGTTTCCTAGTGATCCATGCACCCTATGACCTTGCTATTGCCATTCTTAGCTTCATGAACATGCCTTCTTACTGTTGGTTGCCTTGCCATTCCATGTATTGCTCTGTGGTGAGTGATTCAAGCTCACCAACATGCCTACTTATTGTTGTTCCTGCCATGTTTGAATCTGTAATATAACTTGCCATGTTTACATGGGTGCCATCATATTTTCTGATCCTTTTTGGCTCATGGTCAGTAAGGGACTGTTGTTCTATGCATTTAGTAGTTTCATGCCATGCCTTTGTTTGCCATGTTAAGTTCTTGTAACATGTTGTTTGATAGCTCTAAACATTGCAACCTGATGTTATTTCTGCTAAAGTCTGGACTGCTATCATTTGCAATCTTTCCATGTCTTTTTCAGCATGTTCTAGTGATTTCTGGAGATAGCTCAGTGTTCATGTTTTGTTATGCTTTACCTGTACTTCATGCCCATCCCTTTTGTTATTATGTTGGGGTGCTGTAGCATATTGTTTTGATGCTTGCAATATGCCTAGTTGCTATTTTGGACAGATTGTTGCTATGACTTGTATAGTGTGCATGTGTTGAACCGTTGCTCTGTTTTGAGTGTGCTCTATATGAAACTTGCTTGATTTTGCATGTAGTTTCATATCATCATGTTGCATCCTTGTTTTGAGGTGTTTGATTGATGTTTGTATGCGTTTTGCATCAATGCCATATTTGACGTGTTTTGCTCATATTTTCTAGGCCGTAGCTCCGAATCTAATGAACTTTATATGTAACTTGACTAGAATTTCGTGTAGATCCTCTTGGTTCTCTTTAACTTGTTGTTTAACAACTTGAACATAAGGTTTATTCAGTTCTGGACCAATTTCGAAATATGCATATGAGGACTTACCGGAATTGTTATATGTTGTTTCCGGCCTCATTTAAACTTGCCTTGATGTGTTGTTCTTGTTTGCATCATCTCTTGCCATGAGTAGCTTCATGTAGCCTTGTCATGCATCATGCTTGTTGTGCATCATGTCTTGTTCATGTGTGGTGTGTTTACTATGTTGTGTGCTTCTTCTCGATAGTTCCCGTTTCGTTGCGATCGTGAGGATTCGTTCGTCTACGGTTGGTTCGGCTTCATCCGTTCGTCTTCTTCATGGACTCGTTATTCTTCCTTGCGGGATCTCAGGCAAGATGACCGCTACCCTGGATCTCACTACTATCATTGCTATGCTAGTTGCTTCGTTCTATCGCTATGCTGCGCTACCTATTACCTGTTTATCAAGCCATCCCATATTGCCATGAACCCCTAACCTTTGACACCTTTCCTATGCAAACCATTGCTTGGCTATGTTACCGCTATGCTCAGCCCCTCTTATAGCGTTGCTAGTTGCAGGTGAAGTTGAAGATTTCTCCATGGTGGACAGGGTTATGTTGGGATATCACAATATCTCTTATATTATTAATGCATCTATATACTTGGTAAAGGGTGGAAGGCTCGGCCTTATGCCTGGTGTTTTGTTCCACTCTTGCCACCCTAGTTTCCGTCATACCGGTGTTATGTTCCCGGATTTTGCGTTCCTAACGCGGTCGGGTGATTTATGGGACCCCCCTGACAGTTCTCTTTGAATAAAACTTGTCCAGCAAGGCCCAACCTTGGTTTTACCATTTGCCTCACCACCACCTATCCCTTTCCCTTGGGTCGGCCAACCTGAGGGTCATCTTTATTTTAGCCCCCCCCCCGGGCCAGTGCTTGTCTAAGTGCTGGTCCGAACCGAGCGATATCCGGCGCCCCCTGGGAAACCAGGGTCTATGCCAACCCGACGTCTTGCTCATCCGGTGTGCCCTGAGAACGAGATATGTGCAGCTCCTATCGGGATTTGTCAGCGCATCGGGCGGCTTTGCTGGTCTTGTTTTAGCATTGTCGAAATGTCTTTTAAATCGGGATTCCGAGACTGATCGGGTCTTCCTGGGAGAAGGTCTATTCCTTCGTTGATCGCGAGAGCTTGTCATGGGATAAGTTGGGACACCCCTGCAGGGTATAAACTTTCGAGAGCCGTGCCCGCGGTTATGTGGCAGATGGGAATTTGTTAATGTCTGGTTGTAGATAACTTGACACCAGATCCGAATTAAAACGCATCAACCGCGTGTGTAGCCGTGATGGTCTCTTCTCGGCGGAGTCCGGGAAGTGAACACGGTTTCTGGGTTATGTTTGACGTAAGTAGGTGTTCAGGATCACCTCTTGATCATTGCTAGTTGACGACCGTTCCTTTGTCTCTCTTCTCGCTCTCATTTGCGTTGGTTAGCCACCATACTTGCTTAGTCGCTGCTGCAACCTCACCACTTTACCCCTTCCTTTCCCATTAAGCTTTGCTAGTCTTGATACCCATGGTAATGGGATTGCTGAGTCCTCGTGGCTCACAGATTACTACAACAACAGTTGCAGGTACAGGTTATGCGATGATCATGACGCGAGAGCGATGCTTGCTTGTTTTGGAGTTATTCTTCTGCTTCTTCTTCGATCAGGGGATAGGTTCCAGGTCGGCAGCCTGGGCTAGCAGGGTGGATATTGTTTGAGTTTCTGTTTATGGTTCATCCGTAGTTGGATGTTGTTCTTGTATGTTGTATTGTTGTATTCATGTGACATTGTATGTATTGGATGTATCCCCACTATTATGTAATGTTGATGTAATGATATTTACCTTGCAAAAGCGTTCCAATATGCGGGTCTATCCTTGGTGGGACCTTCGAGTTCCTTTTGGATAGGGTCGCATATTGGGCGTGACAAGTTGGTATCAGAGCCTCGACCGACCTTAGGAGCCCCCCTTGATTGATCGTGTAGCTTGGCCGTTGTTGAGTCTAGAAGAAAACTGTTTTCGGACTCTAATTATATCGGAGAGTAGGAATTCTTTTTACTCCTCAGCCCCTTCGTCGCTCTGGTGAGGAATCTTGACGTAGGTGTTTTGAATTACACCTCTTCCCCTTCAATTTTTTCTTTAGGTTCACGCAGTTGGTTTTCCGATCGTTGTTCCCCAGCTCTTTTATCCGGTGCATTCCTCGTCAAGCTGATTCGAACCTCTCTCTCCTTGGGAGATCAATCCTCAGCTCTTTTCGATCGATGTTGTTTCTCTGTCCGAAGTTGTCCTTGTTTTTCCCACTCGCCCTCCCTTCTTCTTCTCAAATCCGGAGCCTATAATCGAGTATCCTTCCTACTCGTGCGAAGTCTTTGCTTTCTTTTCCTCAATTATTTCAACCGGTGTTTTCTCTTCAAGATATTCGTCGGTTTCCCCTTCCAGTTGCCTGTGTTTTTCCCGCCCTCCCACCCTCTTCTTCCCGGAGTCTGAGTCTCTTTTGACCATCAACTTCATTCGTGTGGAGCCACTTCAGTCTTCCCTTAATTATTTCGACCAGTGAATTCTCTTTTGTTGACATTCTTCATCCCTTTTTCTTTCCGGTGGATTTCAACTCAATTTTCTCGGTTCGATCATATTCTTTTCCTCGGGCTCAATTGTTTTTCCCCTTGCTCGTTCACCTCTCGCCAGTTTATCATTCCGGAGTCCGGAAGACATCTCAGGAGATTCGTCTATGTTCTAATTAATTCGAGGTTGTCACCTCATTTGAATATTTCAATTGTTCCGGTGCATCATCTACCTCTTCAACATCCCTTTTCAATGGTGTTTTTTAGTGGGACCTAACCCACAGGTCTTCCCTAGGACCTTACCCGACTCTTCTAATTCCCCCGGAGTTATTCTCAAATTCTTTTCAAGTGTGACGTAAGAATGGATCCCATCGGTCACATGCCTTTCAGAGTCTATCTGATTCCGTGAGCTTTCGATTCTCGTCATTCTCTTCGTTCCTCTCTTATTCTCGAGTGCTATCGATTCTTTGCTTCTTCTCTTCAGTTCTTGTTTCACCTCATCCATTTTTCTCTTCCGTCTCGGTCCTAAGATCTCGGGACGAGATCTCTTGTTAGTGGAGGAGTGTTGTAACGCCCCGGATTCGATGCGCCAGGTGTCCGCCAGCTATTCGTCATTGTTGCCATGTCATTTGCTTGCGTGTTGCATTTTATCATGTCATCATGTGCATTGCATTGCATCGCATACGTGTTCGTCTCATGCATCCGAGCATTTTCCCCGTTGTCCGTTTTGCAATCCGGCACTCCTATGTTCCCCGGCGTCCCCTTTTTGTCTCTCGTTGTGAGCGGGTATTAAACTTTCTCGGAATGGCCCGAGGTTTGCCAAGCGGCCTTGGTATAGCACCGGTAGACCGCCTGTCAAGTTTCGTTCTATTTGGAGGTCGTTTGGTACTCCAACGGTTAACCGGGTAACCGCGAAGGCCTCTTTTGTGTGCAGCCCAACACCCCTACAAAGTGGCCCAAAACCCAGCAAACTCCTCTCCATACTCTTGATCGTTCGATCACGATCGCGTTGCCGAAAACCGCTCCTCATTTGGACTCTCCTAGCTCCCTCTACCTATATAAACACCCCTCCCCCAAAATTCGCGGATCAATCCCGCAGTCCAAACCCTAGCAACTTCCCACTCCGCCGCCGGACGTGTCCGCCCGCGCCGGACACGTCCAGCCGCCACCTCACCCCGCCCAATCTCGCGCTGCCACCTCAGCTCCGCTGCCGCGTGGCGCCTCCTGATTCGCCGCCGCCCCGCGCCCACTTCCCCGCGCCGCCACTCGCGCGTCGGCCCGCCGGGGCCCAGGCGGGGCCCTGCCGGCCCGTGCGCTGCCCGCCGCCGCCCGGGCTCTCTCCGGCGCTCCGCCTCGCCGCCGCCGCCCTCCGCCGCCTCCGCCGCGGTCCGCGTCGGCGCCCGCCGCCGTCCGGCACCGACCACCGCCGCCGCGACCGCGCCCCGCCTCGGTGCCGGATCCTGCCCCGCCGCCGACCACCGCAGGCCGGTCGCCCCGACCACCGCCGCCTCGGCCGGTCTCCCGCGCCTCCCGGCCGGAGCCGCCGCCGCCGCGCCGGACCCCGCGGCCGGCCCCATCGCCCTTCGCCACCGGACGCCGCCGCGCCCGGCCCCGCGTTGTCATCGCCGGAGCTCGGCCGGATCCGGCGAGATCCGGCCGGATCCGCCCCGTTCCGCCCCGGAGCTCCCTTCCCCGGCCATCTTCAAGTTCTCCGGCGAGCTCTCCGGCGAGATCCGCCGCCCGTTGACTCCCCCCCCCCCCCCCCCCGAGGTCCAAATTCGTCTAAGTCCTGTAAACCTTGCATAATCATGCCATGTTTGACCTGCTATATCTCTACATCCGTAGCTCCATTTCGTGCGTGTAATATGTCAAACTATTCGTCTCGACGAGTACTTCATTTCATTCCATTGCATCATTTTCATTTGAGCTCATCTTGATGCCCGAAATGCTGTTGGAAGAGTGCATGTTGATGTTAACCTGCTGAAACTGTTATAACGAGCACTTTTGTCATTTTGCCATGTTTGATGTGTGCATCCTATGAGGTTGATGTCTACATGTGTTTTGATCTATGATATGCCATCTTTCCAGGGGTGTATGCCATGTATTTTTGTGATCAATGTGGTGACTAGCACAAGCATGCAAACTAGGCTTCGTGATATTGCTGATTTTAGTCCCTGTTCTGCTGTTATTTTGATGCCATGTAAACTTGATGCTACAGAGAGATTCATGCATATTTTGAGATACTTCAGTAAGGGTGTTTTGAACATATGTTATTGTCTATCCATTCATGCCCTTGTTTGCAATTATGGAGTAGTCTAGCATGTCATTTTGGTGCTCTACTTTTGCTTCAAAATGTTTCCTGGCAGATTGTTTACTTGTTATTCAATTTAGCCAAGGTTGCTATAGTTGATCCTTGCATGCTATGGACTTATTCTTGCCTTGGTTGGTTACATAAACATGTCTTCTTGATGATTCTATGCTTATCTTGTCATGCAATGACTTGTGGTGAGTGAATCGAGCTTGTTAAGTAGTGTACATGATGTTGCTGTTTTGCTAGACAGATTCTGTTATAGTTTGTTGCTGTGTTAACATGCTTCTACTAATCATTCTATGCATAATCTGGAGATGCTCTATAAACATGTTTTGATCTACATGTCATGCTCTATCCATACATGCCCCTGGTTGCATTTATAGCTTGCTGTAGATTGTTCATATCTTGTTCCAAAGTTGCTTGATAATGTTGCTATCAGCCTGTTAACATTAAGTTCAATGTTCCATGATTGTTTCCTAGTGATCCATGCACCCTATGACCTTGCTATTGCCATTCTTAGCTTCATGAACATGCCTTCTTACTGTTGGTTTCCTTGCCATGCCATGTATTGCTCTGTGGTGAGTGATTCAAGCTCACCAACATGCCTACTTATTGTTGGTCCTGCTATGTTTGAATTTGTAATATAACTTGCCATGTTTACATGGGTGCCATCATATTTTCTGATCCTTTTTGGCTCATGGTCAGTAACAGACTGTTATTCTATGCATTTAGTAGTTTCATGCCATGCCTTTGTTTGCCATGTTAAGTTCCTGTAACATGCTGTTTGATAGCTCTAAACATTGCAACCTGATGTTATTTCTGCTAAAGTCTGAACTGTTATTATTTGCAATCTTTCTATGTCTTTTTGAGCATGTTCTTGTGATTTCTGGAGATAGCTCAGTGTTCATGTTTTGTTATTCTTTACCTGTACTTCATGCCCATGCCTTTTGTTATTATGTTGGGTGCTGTAGCATATTGTTTTGATGCTTGCAATATGCCTAGTTGCTGTTTTGGACAGATTGTTGCTATGACTTGTATAGTGTGCATGTGTTGAACCGTTGCTCCGTTTTGAGTGTGCTCTATATGAAACTTGCTTGATTTTGCATGTAGTTTCATATCATCATGTTGCATCCTTGTTTTGAGGTGTTTGATTGATGTTTGTATGCGTTTTGCATCAATGCCATGTTTGACTTGTTTTGCTCATATCTTCTAGGCCGTAGCTCCGAATCTAATGAACTTTATATGTAACTTGACTAGAATTTCGTGTAGATCCTCTTGGTGCTCTTTAACTTGTTGTTTAACAACTTGAACATAAGGTTTATTCAGTTCTGGACCAATTTCGAAATATGCATATGAGGACCTACCGGAATTGTTATATGTTGTTTCCGGCCTCATTTAAACTTGCCTTGATGTGTTGTTCTTGTTTGCATCATCTCTTGCCATGAGTAGCTTCATATAGCCTTGTCATGCATCATGCTTGTTGTGCATCATGTCTTGTTCATGTGTGGTGTGTTTACTATGTTGTGTGCTTCTTCTCGATAGTTCCTGTTTCGTTGCGATCGTGAGGATTCGTTCGTCTACGGTTGGTTCGGCTTCATCCGTTCGTCTTCTTCATGGACTCGTTCTTCTTCCTTGCGGGATCTCAGGCAAGATGACCGCTACCCTGGATCTCACTACTATCATTGCTATGCTAGTTGCTTCGTTCTATCGCTATGCTGCGCTACCTATTACCTGTTTATCAAGCCATCCCATATTGCCATGAACCCCTAACCTTTGACACCTTTCCTATGCAAACCGTTGCTTGGCTATGTTACCGCTTTGCTCAGCCCCTCTTATAGCGTTGCTAGTTGCAGGTGAAGTTGAAGACTTCTCCATGGTGGACAGGGTTATGTTGGGATATCACAATATCTCTTATATTATTAATGCATCTATATACTTGGTAAAGGGTGGAAGGCTCGGCCTTATGCCTGGTGTTTTGTTCCACTCTTGCCGCCCTAGTTTCCGTCATACCGGTGTTATGTTCCCGGATTTTGCGTTCCTAACGCGGTCGGGTGATTTATGGGACCCCGCTGACAGTTCGCTTTGAATAAAACTTGTCCAGCAAGGCCCAACCTTGGTTTTACCATTTGCCTCACCACCACCTATCCCTTTCCCTTGGGTCGGTCAACCCGAGGGTCATCTTTATTTTAGCCCCCCCCCCGGGCCAGTGCTTGTCTAAGTGCTGGTCCGAACCGAGTGATGTCCGGCGCCCCCTGGGCAACCAGGGTCTATGCCAACCTGACGTCTTGCTCATCCGGTGTGCCCTGAGAACGAGATATGTGCAGCTCCTATCGGGATTTGTCGGCGCATCGGGCGGCTTTGCTGGTCTTGTTTTACCATTGTCGAAATGTCTTGTAAACCGGGATTCCGAGACTGATCGGGTCTTCCTGGGAGAAGGTATATTCCTTCGTTGATCGCGAGAGCTTGTCATGGGCTAAGTTGGGACACCCCTACAGGGTATAAACTTTCGAGAGCCGTGCCCGCGGTTATGTGGCAGATGGGAATTTGTTAATGTCCGGTTGTAGATAACTTGACACCAGATCCGAATTAAAACGCATCAACCGCGTGTGTAGCCGTGATGGTCTCTTCTCGGCGGAGTCCGGGAAGTGAACACGGTTTCTGGGTTATGTTTGACGTAAGTAGGTGTTCAGGATCACCTCTTGATCATTGCTAGTTGACGACCGTTCCTTTGTTTCTCTTCTCGCTCTCATTTGCGTTGGTTAGCCACCATACTTGCTTAGTCGCTGCTGCAACCTCACCACTTTACCCCTTCCTTTCCCATTAAGCTTTGCTAGTCTTGATACCCATGGTAATGGGATTGCTGAGTCCTCGTGGCTCACAGATTACTACAACAACAGTTGCAGGTACAGGTTATGCGATGATCATGACGCGAGAGCGATGCTTGCTTGTTTTGGAGTTATTCTTCTGCTTCTTCTTCGATCAGGGGATAGATTCCAGGTCGGCAGCCTGGGCTAGCAGGGTGGATATTGTTTGAGTTTCTGTTTATGGTTCATCCGTAGTTGGATGTTGTTCTTGTATGTTGTATTGTTGTATTCATGTGACATTGTATGTATTGGATGTATCCCCACTATTATGTAATGTTGATGTAATGATATCCACCTTGCAAAAGCGTTCCAATATGCGGGTCTATCCTTGGTGGGACCTTCGAGTTCCTTTTGGATAGGGTCGCATATTGGGCGTGACAAGTTGGTATCAGAGCCTTGACCGACCTTAGGAGCCCCCCTTGATTGATTGTCTAGCTTGGCCGTTGTTGAGTCTAGAACAAAACTGTTTTCGGAGTCTAGTTATATCGGAGAGTAGGAATTCTTTTTACTCCTCAGCCCCTTCGTCGCTCTGGTGAGGAATCTTGACGTAGGTGTTTTGAATTACTCCTCTTCCCCTTCAAATTTTTCTTTAGGTTCACGCAGTTGGTTTTCCGATCGTTGTTCCCCAGCTCTTTTATCCGGTGCATTCCTCGTCAAGCTGATTCGAACCTCTCTCTCCTTGGGAGATCAATCCTCAGCTCTTTTCGATCGATGTTGTTTCTCTGTCCGAAGTTGTCCTTGTTTTTCCCACCCGCCCTCCCTTCTTCTTCTCAAATCCGGAGCCTATAGTCGAGTATCCTTCCTACTCGTGCGAAGTCTTTGCTTTCTTTTCCTCAATTATTTCAACCGGTGTTTTCTCTTCAAGATATTCGTCGGTTTCCCCTTCCAGTTGCCTGTGTTTTTCCCGCCCTCCCACCCTCTTCTTCCCGGAGCCTGAGTCTCTTTCGACCATCAACTTCATTCGTGTGGAGCCACTTCAGTCTTCCCTTAATTATTTCGACCGGTGAATTCTCTTTTGTTGACATTCTTCATCCCTTTTTCTTTCTGGTGGATTTCAACTCAATTTTCTCGGTTCGATCATATTCTTTTCCTCGGCTCAAATGTTTTTCCCCTTGCTCGTTCACCTCTCGCCAGTTTATCATTCCGGAGTCCGGAAGACATCTCAGGAGATTCGTCTGTGTTCTAATTAATTCGAGGTTGTCACCTCATTCGAATATTTCAATTGTTCCGGTGCATCATCTACCTCTTCAACATCCCTTTTCAATGGTGTTTTTTTAGTGGGCCCTAACCCACAGGTCTTCCCTAGGATCTTACCTGACTCTTCTAATTCACCCGGAGTTATTCTCAAATTCTTTTCAAGTGTGATGTAAGAATGGATCCCATCGGTCACATGCCTTTCAGAGTCTATCTGATTCCGTGAGCTTTCGATTCTCGTCATTCTCGTCGTTCCTCTCTTATTCTCGAGTGCTATCGATTCTTTGCTTCTTCTCTTCAGTTCTTGTTTCACCTCATCCATTTTTCTCTTCCGTCTCGGTCCTAAGATCTTGGGACGAGATCTCTTGTTAGTGGAGGAGTGTTGTAACGCCCCGGATTCGATGCGCCAGGTGTCCGCCAGCTATTCGTCATTGTTGCCATGTCATTTGCTTGTGTGTTGCATTTTATCATGTCATCATGTGCATTGCATTGCATCGCATACGTGTTCGTCTCATGCATCCGAGCATTTTCCCCGTTGTCCGTTTTGCAATCCGGCACTCCTATGTTCCCCGGCGTCCCCTTTTTGTCTCTCGTTGTGAGCGGGTATTAAACTTTCTCGGAATGGCCTGAGGTTTGCCAAGCGGCCTTGGTATAGCACCGGTAGACCGCCTGTCAAGTTTCGTGCCATTTGGAGGTCGTTTGGTACTCCAACGGTTAACCGGGTAACCGCGAAGGCCTCTTTTGTGTGCAGCCCAACACCCCTACAAAGTGGCCCAAAACCCAGCACACTCCTCTCCATGCTCTCGGTCGTTCGATCACGATCGCGTGGCCGAAAGCCACTCCTCATTTGGACTCTCCTAGCTTCCTCTACCTATATAAACACCCCTCCCCCAAAATTCGCGGATCAATCCCGCAGTCCAAACCCTAGCAACTTCCCACTCCGCCGCCGGACGTGTCCGCCCGCGCCGGACACGTCCAGCCGCCACCTCACCCCGCCCAATCTCGCGCTGCCAGCTCAGCTCCGCCGCCGCGTGGCGCCTCCTGATTCGCCGCCGCCCCGCGCCCACTTCACTGCGCCGCCACCCGCGCGTCGGCCCGCCGGGGCCCAGGCGGGGCGCTGCCGGCCCGCGCGCCGCCCGCCGTCGCCCGGGATCTCTCCGGCGCTCCACCTTGCCGCCGCCGCCTCCGCCGCAGTCCGCGTCGGCGCCCGCCGCCGTCTGGCACCGACCACCGCCGCCGCGACCGCGCCCCGCCTCGGCGCCGGATCCCGCCCCGCCGCCGACCACCGCAGGCCGGTCGCCCCGACCACCGCAACCTCGGTCGGTCTCCCGTGCCTCCCGGCCGGAGCCGCCGCCGCCGCGCCGGACCCCGCGGCCGGCCCCGTCGCCCTTCGCCACCGGACGCCGCCGCGCCCGGCCCCGCGTCGTCATCGCCGGAGCTCGGCCGGATCCAGCGAGATCCGGCCGGATCCGCCCCGTTCCGCCCCGGAGCTCCCTTCCCCGGCCATCTTCGAGTTCTCCGGCGAGATCCGTCGCCCGTTGACTCCCCCCCCCCCCCCCGAGGTCCAAATTCGTCTAAGTCCTGTAAACCTTGCATAATCATGCCATGTTTGACCTGCTATATCTCTGCATCCGTAGCTCCGTTTCGTGCGTGTAATATGTCAAATTGTTCGTCTCGACGAGTACTTCATTTCGTTCCATTGCATCATTTTCATTTGAGCTCATCTGGATGCCCTAAATGCTGTTGGAAGAGTGCATATTGATGTTAACCTGCTGAAATTGTTATAACGAGCTCTTTTGTCATTTTTGCCATGTTTGATGTGTGCATCCTATGAGGTTGATGTCTACATGTGTTTTGATCTATGATATGCCATCTTTCCAGGGGTGTATGCCATGTATTTTTGTGGTCAATGTGGTGACTAGCACAAGCATGCAAATTAGGCTTCGTGATATTGCTGATTTTAGTCCCTGTTCTGCTGTTATTTTGATGCGATGTAAACTTGATGCTACAGAGAGATTCATGCATATTTTGAGATACTTCAGTAAGGGTGTTTTGAACATATGGTTATTGTCTATCCATTCATGCCCTTGTTTGCAATTATGGAGTAGTCTAGCATGTCATTTTGGTGCTCTACTTTTGCTTCAAAATGTTTCCTGGCAGATTGTTTACTTGTTATTCAATTTAGCCAAGGTTGCTATAGTTGATACTTGCATGCTATCGACTTATTCTTGCCTTGGTTGGTTACATAAACATGTCTTCTTGATGATTCTATGCTTATCTTGTCATGCAATGACTTGTGGTGAGTGAATCGAGCTTGTTAAGTAGTGTACATGATGTTGCTGTTTTGCTAGACAGATTCTGTTATAGTTTGTTGCTATGTTAACATGCTTCTACTAACCATTCTATGCATAATCTGGAGATACTCTATAAACATGTTTTGATCTACATGTCATTCTCTATCCATAGATGCCCCTGGTTGCATTTATAGCTTGCTGCAGATTGTTCATATCTTGCTCCAAAGTTGCTTGATAATGTTGCTGTCAGCCTGTTAACATTAAGTTCAATGTTTCCATGATTGTTTCCTAGTGATCCATGCACCCTATGACCTTGCTATTGCCATGCTTAGCTTCATGAACATGCCTTCTTACTGTTGGTTGCCTTGCCATGCCATGTATTGCTCTGTGGTGAGTGATTCAAGCTCACCAACATGCCTACTTATTGTTGTTCCTGCCGTGTTTGAATCTGTAATATAACTTGCCATGTTTACATGGGTGCCATCATATTTTCTGATCCTTTTTGGCTCATGGTCAGTAAGGGACTGTTGTTCTATGCATTTAGTAGTTTCATGCCATGCCTTTGTTTGCCATGTTAAGTTCTTGTAACATGTTGTTTGATAGCTCTAAACATTGCAACCTGATGTTATTTCTGCTAAAGTCTGGACTGTTATCATTTGCAATCTTTCCATGTCTTTTTGAGCATGTTCTAGTGATTTCTGGAGATAGCTCAGTGTTCATGTTTTGTTATGCTTTACCTGTACTTCATGCCCATCCCTTTTGTTATTATGTTGGGGTGCTGTAGCATATTGTTTTGATGCTTGCAATATGCCTAGTTGCTGTTTTGGACAGATTGTTGCTATGACTTGTATAGTGTGCATGTGTTGAACCGTTGCTCCGTTTTGAGTGTGATCTATATGAAACTTGCTTGATTTTGCATGTAGTTTCATATCATCATGTTGCATCCTTCTTTTGAGGTGTGATTGATGTTTGTATGCGTTTTGCATCAATGCCATGTTTGACTTGTTTTGCTCATATCTTCTAGGCCGTAGCTCCGAATCTAATGAACTTTATATGCAACTTGACTTGAATTTCGTGTAGATCCTCTTGATGCTCTTTAACTTGTTGTTTAACAACTTGAACATAAGGTTTATTCAGTTCTGGACCAATTTCGAAGTATGCATATGAGGACTTACCGGAATTGTTATATGTTGTTTCTGGCCTCATTTAAACTTGCCTTGATGTGTTGTTCTTGTTTGCATCATCTCTTGCCATGAGTAGCTTCATGTAGCCTTGTCATGCATCATGCTTGTTGTGCATCATGTCTTGTTCATGTGTGGTGTGTTTACTATGTTGTGTGCTTCTTCTCGATAGTTCCCGTTTCGTTGCGATCGTGAGGATTCGTTCGTCTACGGTTGGTTCGGCTTCATCCGTTCGTCTTCTTCATGGACTCGTTATTCTTCCTTGCGGGATCTCAGGCAAGATGACCGCTACCCTGGATCTCACTACTATCATTGCTATGCTAGTTGCTTCGTTCTATTGCTATGCTGCGCTACCTATTACCTGTTTATCAAGCCATCCCATATTGCCATGAACCCCTAACCTTTGACACCTTTCCTATGAAAACCGTTGCTTGGCTATGTTACCGCTTTGCTCAGCCCCTCTTATAGCGTTGCTAGTTGCAGGTGAAGTTGAAGACTTCTCCATGGTGGACAGGGTTATGTTGGGATATCACAATATCTCTTATATTATTAATGCATCTATATACTTGGTAAAGGGTGGAAGTCTCGGCCTTATGCCTGGTGTTTTGTTCCACTCTTGCCGCCCTAGTTTCCGTCATACCGGTGTTATTTTCCCGGATTTTGCGTTCCTAACGCGGTCGGGTGATTTATGGGACCCCCCCTGACAGTTCGCTTTGAATAAAACTTGTCCAGCAAGGCCCAACCTTGGTTTTACCATTTGCCTCACCACCACCTATCCCTTTCCCTTGGGTCGGTCAACCCGAGGGTCATCTTTATTTTAGCCCCCTCGGGCCAGTGCTTGTCTAAGTGCTGGTCCGAACCGAGCGATGTCCGGCGCCCCCTGGGCAACCAGGGTCTATGCCAACCCGACGTCTTGCTCATCCGGTGTGCCCTGAGAACGAGATATGTGCAGCTCCTATCGGGATTTGTCGGCGCATCGGGCGGCTTTGCTGGTCTTGTTTTACCATTGTCGAAATGTCTTGTAAACCGGGATTCCGAGACGGATCGGGTCTTCCTGGGAGAAGGTCTATTCCTTCGTTGATCGCGAGAGCTTGTCATGGGCTAAGTTGGGACACCCCTGTAGGGTATAAACTTTCGAGAGTCGTGCCCGCGGTTATGTGGCAGATGGGAATTTGTTAATGTCCGGTTGTAGATAACTTGACACCAGATTCGAATTAAAAAGCATCAACCGCGTGTGTAGCCGTGATGGTCTCTTCTCGGCGGAGTCCGGGAAGTGAACACGGTTTCTGGTTTATGTTTGACGTAAGTAGGTGTTCAGGATCACGTCTTGATCATTGCTAGTTGATGACCGTTCCTTTGTTTCTCTTCTCGCTCTCATTTGCGTTGGTTAGCCACCATACTTGCTTAGTCGCTGCTGCAACCTCACCACTTTACCCCTTCCTTCCCCATTAAGGTTTGCTAGTCTTGATACCCATGGTAATGGGATTGCTGAGTCCTCGTGGCTCACAGATTACTACAACAACAGTTGCAGGTACAGGTTATGCGATGATCATGACGCGAGAGCGATGCTTGCTTGTTTTGGAGTTATTCTTCTGCTTCTTCTTCGATCAGGGGATAGGTTCCAGGTCGACAGCCTGGGCTAGCAGGGTGGATATTGTTTGAGTTTCTGTTTATGGTTCATCCGTAGTTGGATGTTGTTCTTGTATGTTGTATTGTTGTATTCATGTGACATTGTATGTATTGGATGTATCCCCACTATTACGTAATGTTGATGTAATGATATCCACCTTGCAAAAGCGTTCCAATATGCGGGTCTATCCTTGGTGGGACCTTCGAGTTCCTTTTGGATAGGGTCGCATATTGGGCGTGACACCTGCCCCCACAGATCGCCCCATAAGAAGATTGTACATGTTTTCCCGTATACATAAATATACACTCAAAATTCCTTGGGTAGCACTGGGGGCACCCTGCACGTAAAAAGTCTATAGTTTGGCTTGACCCTATTCGGACTCAAGAAGCTACAGTTCATGGTTCATCAAAACCAACAAACTATACCCACGGCCGTCCCAGATTCTTTCACCTGGTTCTTTCTTTTTTATAGATAGGCCATCATGATATACCCTTCAAGGACACTGCACAACAGAGATAAAGGCGCAGACGTGCAGCAGGGCCCCGTTTCAAGGTTTCTGTTTAGATTAAGACCCCGTGTAAACCTTTTTTCTTATTATTATCTCTTTTTGTTTCATACCCTCCTAGCATATAAAACGCCCAGGAAAGATACCGGCAGTATTTGCGAACTTACGATTCACCGTACTAAAATGGATGTTATAGAAGCAGCCAGCAGTGTGCTTTGAGAACTATGTTCTCACCACGGGCGCTCTCTCCTCACGCCGGGTCATAGCACGTGCCTTGAATTCAGGGTTCATTACCGGGGGCTGTACCTAGCCCGGTATATTTTGAAATGTCTGAATACCTTCAGGAGTGTTCGGCATCATGAGTTTTAGCCTTACATGCATCAGCTCCAAATCATGTCTTTGGTCAATAGTTGGGTTTGCTCGGCTCCCGTGCTTGATACCTTATGTTCCATTCTATCGGCTAAGGTGGCAAAGGGAGAACTATTGCGATTGTGCCCTGGTTCATCCGGACGAGCACCTCAGTAGAAAAGCCGAAAATTGACTGTCATGATAAGGCGAGAGCTGGTCAACCACTCGATGACTCAGCGGAATCTTCGCGATTCCTCCGCATTAACGAAGGACTGGTTTCCCGGTCACGTATGTAAATGCACCGTATTCGGATAAACACGGACATACCAGGGGCTATATAGTAGCCCCACAGTCAAACTCCTATGGCTAAGTGAAAGTGTTAAAGCTCTATAGTCTGATTGCCTAGTTCGCCGCACTAAACACCTCCTTAACGGGCCAATACGTTGGGTCAAGTGTGGTCAAGTGCTTTTCCAAACACCCCCACGTTATACGCGAAGGGGCTGAAGCCGACGACTGCAAACTTTCAGGTTATATACATATATACATAAACGGCCGCACAGGAGGCACTAAAATACTTTGCGGGAAAAAGTATAAACACAACCTTCATTATCATAAGCATTGTTTTTACAATTCGCATACATGTTACTCGAACATAATATTCTTTGAGCACTAACCCTCTATCAAGTGGGCACCCTCTAAGACTTCTTCAAAATATTGATCTGGTGTGTCCTGAGCCTTGGGTGGACCCCCTGTCACAATATCGGTGGCCTTCATCTTCGCCCAATACGTCTTCACACGGGCAAGGGCCATCCGTGCACCTTATATGAACGTTGACCGCTTGATAGTGTCGATATGCGACACCACATGAACAAGTTGTTGCACTAAACCAAAATAACCATCCGCAGTTGGTCCCTCAGGCCACAGCCGGTCCACGACAACCTTCATGGCAAGTCCGAATATCCTGTGGAGCTCGGCCCATTTGGCCATCTGCTCATTCAACAGCAGCGGACGCCTTGGCATGCTAAACTGCAACCAGAAAAGATATTCCGCTTCATGTCCTTCTTGGGCCTGGGAAAACTGCATCGCATCAGAAGCACTCTTCGACAAGTCCAAATATGCATCCGGGAACTCCACATTTGATCAAGCGGGGCATACTTCGGATCGCGAACTTAGTTTGTAATAAAAAGGGCTTCCCAGCCACGATCTCCCCGGCTTGCTGGATCTCCTCCCGTGCCACTCTGGCCTCTGACCGGGTTTCCTTTGCCGCTTGTAAGGCCTTCTCAAGGTCAGCTATTTTTTCTTTGGTCTTTTTCTCGAGAAATGCATATTGGCTAGCGGCATCCCGTAGCTCAAGCGCCACGTTGGATATTTTCTCCTCACTCAGGCGATGAGCAGCCTCTTCGGCTTTTAATTCACCAACTGCCTTCTTGGCAGCCGCGTTGCTTATCCTGGCTTGCTCCTTGGCCCGGGCAAGCTCAACCCGAAGGGTCTCCACGGCAGCAGCACCATCTGCAGTCAAGCTATTATAAATTTCAGCATCACGTTCCTATTTATACTCACTGACCGCCCAAAAGACATACCTTGCGCCTTGTCAAGCCGCTTGTTCACGAGCTGATGTCATCATCTGCTACATCAAGCTACCTCTTCAGTTCGGCAAATTCTACAACCCGGATAGTGGCCAGGGTTGCAGCCGCCTGTGTACAAATTAGCAAAGTTATTACCCGAGCGTATTTATCTTTTGATCCTCTGATCGCCCCATTCGGAGGGCAACCAGAGTCTCCGGGGCTACTATCTATACACAGTGCACATTGTGTTTACGACACAAAAAAAGAGGCCACATTACGTACCTCAAAGCCTCTTAGCAGGCTCGTAAAGGCTTCATTCAATCCGCTTTTTGCAGACGAAATTCTCTCAATCACCATACCCATTAAGGTACGATGTTCCTCTGAGATAGGCGCTTGCCGCAGAAGACCCGTCCATATGTCCGGCTATATATCGGATAGTCTGGGACGTTTGTTGTTGGTCTCTCTAGGAGTCGAACACCCCAGACCTCGGGCGGCCGAAGAGTCATCTTGTGGCCTTGTACTCCTTCGCGGATTGGGCGAGATCCTCTGGGACGACACCTCGGGGTCGTCCGCCTTATGGGGCGGGGAAGTATGAGGTGGCGCTTCACTCTCCATAATCTCCAGAAGAAGATCCCCCGAGGACGAAGACTGTTGAGGGAGGCTATAGGCCGAACTACAAAACATACGTTTCAAAATATTACCCTCACAAACAGGAAAAGAACGGGGTATGCTTATTAAACACCTTTTGTTCACTTATGGTTCAGCTAAAGGCTGGCTCCCTTGTGGGCAATGCACGACAATATCGCCTCCCGAATTCGGGCCCCCTGATAGGGATTTCTTTCCTCGCTTGGAGGCCTTTGCCTTCAGGTCTTCGGGGGCGGCTCTCTTCTTCCCGTGGGGGGAGCGAATGTTAGATTCTCCTCCCCGTTCATCCTCGGACGCGGGAGTTCCGATTTCCCCGGATACGATGCGTGACGCGCCTCCAGTATTAAGGCCACTTTGGGGCTCTCCACTCCTCTCCTTTTCCTCCCTCAATGGCACTTGATAAGGTGCCGGAGCCAGCATCCTAGTTAACACTGGGTCCGTTGAGTTTTCGGGAAGAGGGGCCGAACACCTGATCCTCTCCGCCTTTTTACCCATCCCTGGCCGAGTATGGTTTTCTTAGTTTTGTTATGGGATACTTAAAACTAAAAACGTGTTCGGAAATTGAGTACTTACCGAGGAATCCAGATGGTTGCAGTTGAGGCATGCGTCCTCGATGGTGTCCGGACACCTTTTTCATGACCCGAAGACTAATTCATACATCCCTTCGAGCGTTGTGCCGAAGAAGCTCTAAATGGTTCGTGGTCCTTCCGGATTGAACTCCCACATATGGAGAGGTCGGCACTGGCATGGCAAGACCCGACGGACTAACATAACTTGGATTACCTTGATGAGGTCGATGTCCTTCTTAATAAGGTCTCGAATGCGGCTTTGCAGTATTTGAACTTCATCTAGCGATCCCCAATCCAGCCCCATGTTGATCCACAATGCAAGTTGTGGCAGAGGGCTAGATCGGAAGGTGGGTGAAGCCACCCACGTGGTACCACGGGGCTCCGTGATATAAAACCACTCTCGTTGCCATAGGCCGGAAGTTGCAGTGAAGGAACCCTTTGGCCAGACGACGTCGGACGATTTGCTTATCAAAGCACCTCCGCACTCTGCGTGTCTCCCATCTATTATCTTCGGCCTTACATCGAAGGTCTTGAGCCATAAGCCGAAGTGTGGAGAGATACGGAAGAAAGCCTCACATACGATAATGAATGATGAGATGTGAAGGAGGGAGTCCGGAGCTAGATCATGGAAATCTAGTCCGTAGTAAAACATGAGCCCTCGAAGGATGGGATGAAGGGAGAAACCTAGCCCCCGGAGGAAGTGAGGGATAAATACGACCCTCTCATTAGGTCTAGGAGTAGGGATAACCCGCCCTTGTGCAGGAAGCCTGTGAAGGATCTCCGTGGTCAAATACCTCGTCTCCCTGAGCTTCATGATATCCTCCTCGGTGACTGAGGAAGTCGTCCATCAGCCTTGAAGTCTAGATCCAGACATGGCCTGAGGTTCGAAGCGACTGGTTAAACCTTGAGTGTTGGAACTCCAGGTGGGAGGAGGAGGGAGTAGCGTAGAGGGTAAAGGCGGGTCTCGGCCTCCTTATAAAGATGACGAATATCAAATATCCCCTACGTGGCCTTAAAACATGCCTATTCCCAAGTAATCATACCAACGGGACAGTTGGGTTACCCACGCCCGTGTTGATAAGAATCCCGCAATAAGGGGACATGATCTCCGCTTCGACAAGACGTGCCAATAAAACCGCCTCGCGAAGCGTGGAGTAGCGGGTTGGAAAATCGATTCCAAATAATGGCCAGATGATGATGTAATGTCGTGTTGCAAAAGTTGTTAGCAGATTGTATTCGTGAAAACATTATGCTCTCCACGGTGGTATATAGAATTTTTTTTGCAGATCCAGACACGATTCTTATGTTCAGGATCTACTTTGGAGTATTCGGAGAAGGAACCCGCCTTGCAATGCCGAAGACAATCTGTGTGCCGGACTCATCCTCATTGAAGCCTGGTTCAGGGGCTACTAAGGGAGCCCCGGATTAAGGGGTCCTCGGACAGCCGGACTATAGCATATGCCAGACTGTTGGGCTATGAAGGTACAAGATAGAAGACTTTGACCCGTGTCCGGATGGGACTCTCCTTTGCGTGGAAGGCAAGCTTGGCAGTTAGGATATGAAGATTCCTTTCTCTATAACCGACTCTGTGTAACCCTAGCCCCCTCCGGTGTCTATATAAACCGGAGGATTTAGTCCGTAGGACAAGAACAATCAGAATCATAGGCTAGCTTCTAGGGTTTAGCCTCTACGATCTCGTGGTAGATCAACTCTTGTAATACTCATATCATCAAGATCAATCGAGCAGGAAGTAGGGTATTACCTCCATCGAGAGGGCCCGAACCTGGGTAAACATTGTGTCCCCCGTCTCCTATTACCATTAGCCTTAGATGCACAGTTTAGGACCCCCTACCCGAGATCCACCGGTTTTGACACCGACAATCGGGCCGATGGATTGTCCGTGTAATGGGTAGACAGTAATTTCTATCTCCCAAACACTTGGCTTCGGGGAGCCGAAGTGGGAGTGGACATTTTTCCGCTTCTTTCGAATTTTGGGACAATAAGCATCCATGTTTACCCTGACAACTAAATTCTAATCCATTTTGTATTCCTATACGAATCTTTATAAATCATTCTATGTGTTTTTATATATCTTCAAAAGCACGACAAAGATGTATTCCAGTGTCATATATGAATATGGTTTACAAATGCTGACACTCAAATTCAGAAGCTAGAATCCAGTTTAAGGTGAATTCGAATATTTGGAACACTTTATGTCCAACTCAAATGTCACACGCAACATAATGTGTACTCCCATTTAGATATGTACACAAGCGATGTATCAAGATTCAAATACGGAGTCAATCAACCAAGAATGTACAGACCTAACAGATATATAAACACTTATAGAGTATATGGATCAATAATATCACCTAACATACATAAGCCAGGCCGTTGTACTTTTTTTTGCTACAACAACATCCTTTTTTTAGGCAAGCTACTACAGCATCTTGGCCCTTTCTGATGCGTGCCACTTATGGTCCATCTATATTACTATTATTGTCGAATGCACATTCATCCCGATCGGCATATTTGTAGGTCTGGCACAGCAATCAAAATGAAATGTCTCCGAGTCTTATCAATTAATACAGACTTGTGCTCAAATAAAATTAAAAACCAAAAAAAACAATTATTACATGATCTCTAAAACAAATGGTTTGATTGATGACATGAACAAACAACACAAAGGTTATTCAATGATGGAAAGAACATTTCACCTATGATTTACCAAGTGGGAATTTAATTTCTTTTTTCCTTCAGGACCTTAACAATGCCGTCAGTCTCAGCTTGCTTCGTTTTGAAATCCACCAAATATTTAATGGTTGTCTTGAGTACTGCTTGTGATTGTGCTGTTTGCTTCCTCAACATGTCAACTTCATCTCTAAGTGCAGAAGCAGAATCTCTTTCTACCACTAGTTTAGCCTCGAGAGCATCAGCAGTTGGTAATTCATAATGCACGATTGGGACGATGCCACTGCTCTGGGATGATACAACGTCTATGGGTACCTCGCTCTTTGATCTTCGGCTAACCTTTTTTGCCATTAAAGTTTCGATTGGATTCAGAAAAGTTGAAATTAGCAAAACATCTTAACTGGGAGTTATAACAGCAAACTAGTTAAACAAACAAGGAATTAAAGAGTTTCAATTGGATGCTGAAAAATAGTTATTAACATCATAACCCGTTGTTGCAACAGCAAAGCAGTTAAACAAACAAGTAGCTATTTAAGTTCAGGCAAACAGGTAATTCTTAATAGTAAGTATCAAACACATAGATAGGCGCAGTCTATAATAGGATTAACAGGCTGTGGCATTACATAATCAGTGGCAAACTAAATTAAGCCAAGCAACATAATTGAACAATTTTGCAATAAGTGGCTAACTAATATTCCGAGAAGCAGGTAACTAAACTTACGCTAGCTCTTTGTACAGACACACTGCAACTTCTTTTTTGCTTACAAGGTTCTACGAAGGCATCCATCGCATCAATTGCTTGGATACGCAGTGCCAATACTTCTTTCTCTCCACAATGCATTGGTAAGTTGAATGGTTAATTAATCTAGTAAGATGGTGCGTCCTTGATATGTTATATGAGGACGTGTAGTCAGACTAGTTGTAGCCACACACATCACACTGACTTTTACTGCATATTTCATGCGATTACATTTGGCATATCGAGATCTAAGCAATCTACAATAGGATGAAAGGACTGTCATCCTTCACATTATTGGCGAACTTAGTTCATAGAAACAAGCAATTCAACCATTATGTCGGTAAATCAAAAGCGCCACTGGAATATTTTCCACTACCCCAATCATACATGCAAAAGGGGCAACGCCACCATAGGGGCTGGTATGGGCGGCTGCCTCGGGTGGGTGGAAAGTGTGCACCTAGTTTGAGTCGTCCAGGTTGGCCCAGACTAGTTTTGTTCGTCCCAACGCACGAGCAGGCAATATAAAAAATGAAGAAAAATGTTTCGATTTGGATGGGCCAATAACATAAGTGCAAGGCAGGCCCTATAGCAGGCTCGCGGCCCAAACAAGCGCCAACCATATCGATCAACAACAGGAAAAATCTCAATTCATTCGCTCCAGCCTCCAGTCTGGTTTGCTCCTAACCTAGCCATTGCTGGACAGACCAACACAGCACTTCCTCGCGCCCTCTTTGGAGGGCGGTTGCCGGGCTTCAAGCGAACGGAAGGACAAGAAGATGAAGATCCAACCCTAGGTGTAGCCTGCATGGGAGGCAGCGGCGGCAGCATAGGCATGGCATCGAGCTTGCGCTAACGGATAGTCGCAGCTTGCAAGAGTATAACATGTGCAACAAGCATGTACATCACATCCCTGATTATATCTAATTCAACTGTTCAATTTATAGCCAATAGTTAAACCTGACGGTGTTGTAAGACTGCTTGTATGTAGGGAATCTATCAGAAAATGAAACTAATTTCTGCTTATTTTATAACTCTCCCAATCAATACTGAACTGACTGAATCTGATGTATCTAATCAAGTTTCCGGTGCAAACATACAAGCTCATGTTGTTCTTGAGCCTGAAGTGTCTAATGAACAGACTGCTAATGAAGGATTTGATGCAAACATTTTACATGCTCCTGGTGATGAACATATAGTGTCTAATAATGAGGGATCTAATGCAAGAATTTTGCAAGCTCCCATTAAAGGATTTAGTGTCTAATGATGATCTTCTATGTCGAGAGAGACATAGAGATTTGCAGGCATTGATGACAAGCAAATTATAGTGCATTTTCATGGCTTGAGGAAACGTTCAGGCCATCTACCAGAAAGTCCCCGTATCATGAGAGCATAGCATAAATACTTTTCTAAACTATTGTTTGAAACTATTGGCATACTTGTGCAGGATAGATATATTGATATGCAGTTTGCACACTGGTTATAGGTGCAATTACACTTCGATATTTTCAGCCAGAGACGAATAATTCAAGTAGGTACAGACCATGTTTGTAGTCCTTGTACACCATGTTGCATTTTGTGTTTTTTTGGTGCTTGTATCATTTAGTGTTTATAATCTGAACTACTTTGGATCATTAGCTGGTTTTCAAAGTGCATGTAGCTTCACATTTCTCAAGTTATGTTGATTTCCGGAGTGCAAGTGCCTTCGTATTTTTTAAGTTAAATGTTCGCCCCTGGTAACTTGAATTCGTGGATCCGCCACTACACACAAATCATACATGCATGCTAGTACAAATTAAATGAAATGCAGGGACTTACGCTAGCTCATTGTACAGGCTCACTGCAGCTCTGCTTGCGCTTGGATGTTCCATGTACAAGCCCATGTTACAACTTGCTTGGATGTGCAGGCCTTGTGCTCCTTGCATCCCCCTCTACATTTTTGACACGGCGAATGGTTGCTCAAATAAGAGGAATCGACCTTGTTGTTGTACCGGAGGACAGATACATACAAGGTTATACGGGTGTGCAGGATGTGTACCAGATCCTGTAGCGCCATCATGCTTCGCTAAAAAATGGTTTTGCTTGTTTCAGATGATATCTCCAGAAGAAATAAGAGTTAAAGTCAGAGTTGCATAGGCGTGTAAGCTACGAGAGTAGTGAAAGGATATCCAAACATCATCGGAACAGTGCACAAGGGAGTGATTTGTGGATAACTAGTTCGGGCCGGCGTTTGGGCATGCTCGCCTAGCTAGAGTGCGGGTCACTTCAAAGCCATTGAGGGTGCTGGCGTTGGCTGGCCGCGCACGGATGCAGATCTTGAGTGGCAGCAGAGCGCTATGATGCGGTGGACGAGACCGTTGGTGAAGCCCCAACAGCCTCGAGGGGTGGAGGTGCGATGATGTGCTCGGTGAAGTAGCCCCGGTGAGGTGGGAGACGGCGGTGAAGCACACCTAATGCGGTGGAAGTCGGTGTCTAGGAGGCACGTCGGTTGCGGCGGCCGACGTTGTCGGTGGACCACCCGGTGCGGTGGACGAGGGCGTAGATGAGGTAGCTCCGGTGCGGTGCTTAAGCGCGACCCTCGTCTTTGTCGTCGTCGTCCGGCATAGAGGTGGGGAAAGAGACGAGACGAGGGGTTATTTGAACTTTGCTTGGGTTGGCGGCGAGTTAGGGATTTGAGCAATCTGGACGCGGAAGGGGCTGGTGGAGAAGGGAGATTTTGCAGGTCGAGAATTGGGGCCGCTAGATATTTCAATATGAAACGTGGAAGCGCGAACTTATTTTTTCGTCATCCTTTATTTTGGGGGGGAGGGGGGAGGGAGGGAGGGGGTGGGTGGTTGGGTCCTAAACGTCCGTCCGACACACGCGACCACCACGACACGACCCTGGTCTGCCTAGTGCGCCTACATTTGAGAATGCAAACGAATCTTCTTTCATTTGCAAACGAATATGTATGTATTACCTTGCCCGTGTTTTCCTTGCAAATAATTAGTCATTCAAAACAATATACTATAAATCAATTAATGAGGAGTTACTTAAAAAAATTGAAACGATATCCACGATATCCACGCTAACGTGGATTAGAGTGTGTGTCACATAATTAGTTATTTGAATTAGAGTGTGTGTCACATAGAGATCTCCAATTCTAACGTGGATTTCACATTTCACTGTATCCACACTACATTTTTTAATACAAATTCATATGTATATGATGAACACCATGGTAGTGAGAAAACTTTTGGACGGATTCAAACATATGACCTACCAAATAGCACAACAAATCGAGTCAATGTCAACTTTTCGAAACCTGGTACGGCACGAATTCAAAATATTTACCCATATGCATGGTCCTCAGTTCAAATCTTACAATGTACACCAAATTGAAACATCGATATTAAATCTCCTAATGTCTACATTCAAATGTTGTTTTTAGCCCCCCCCCCCGGCACACACACGCTACATACTTCCTGTATCGGTCAATCTTCCTCTACTAACCACCTTAGGAAGCTATCGGTTTCCAACACACGTTCATTCTTTCTCTCCATGTTTCGATCTCTAACTCTCTCAACTACACAACCCCCTTTTTCCACTCTGTTACCAAATGTATTTACCTCACACACCCGCCATTGCACCCCATGCCGAGCTCTATCTCTCTCTCCCTCCCTCCCACCCTCTCGCGCTAGATACATTCATTGCCTATCTAGCCCCCAACCTCTCGTGCGCACGCATGCACGTTGTCTACACTCCCTCGAGTCTGTCTCACTCTTTCTTCCGCACGGTGGGCCACACTCTCTCAATCTCTCTCTCTCTTTATCTGAGTCTCGATTAACCTCTTTTCTTTCACACACAAATGATATATCTCCCTGTTCGGGCCTTGATCGACACACTCTATACTCTCTCACGCAGATTGTCTATCTAGGTCAGTCCATCCAAGCCGCCCCCACTCTTTCGACCTCATGGCGGGCCACTGATGTCTACTACGCAACCTTCTCCTTGTAGACGTTGTTGGGCCTCCAAGTGCAGAGTTTGTAGGATAGTAGCAAATTTCCCTCAAGTGGATGACCTAAGGATTATCAATCCGTGGGAGGCGTAGGATGAAGATGGTCTCTCTCAAACAACCCTGCAACCAAATAATAAAGAGTCTATTATGTCCCCAACACACCCAATACAATGGTAAATTGTATAGGTGCACTAGTTCGGTGAAGAGATGGTGATACAAGTGCAATATGGATAGTAGATATAGGTTTTTGTAATCTAAAAATATAAAAACAGCAAGGTAACTAATAATAACAGTGAGCGTAAATGGTATTGCAATGGTAGGAAACAAGGCATAGGGTTCATACTTCCACTAGTGCAAGTTCTCTCAACAATAATAACATAATTGGATCTGACGGGGAACGTAGCAGAAATTCAAAATTTTCTACACAACACCAAGATCAATCTATGGAGTAATCTAGCAACGATGGAAAGGGGAGTGCATCTACATACCCTTGTAGATCGCTAAGCGGAAGCGTTGAAGTGAACGGGGTTGATGGAGTCGTACTCGTCGTGATCCAAATCACCGATGATCCTAGTGTCGAATGGACGGCACCTCCGCGTTCAACACACATGCAGCCCGGTGATGTCTCCCATGCCTTGATCCAGCAAGGAGAGAGGGAGAGGTTGGGAAGACTCCGTCCAGCAGCAGCACGATGGCGTGGTGGTGGTGGAGGAGCGTGGTAATCCTGCAGGGCTTCGCCAAGCACCGCGGGAGAGGAGGAGGACTTGGGAGAGGGGGAGGGCTGTGACAGAACTTGGGTGTGGCTGCCCTCCCACCCCCCACATATATATAGGAGCAAGGGAGAGGGGGGACGGCCCCCTCAGATCCAATCTGAGGAGGGGGCGGCGGCCAGGGGGGTTGCCTTGCCCCCCAAGGCAAGGGGAGGGGGCCCCTTTTAGGGTTCCCCCAAATCCTAGGCGCCTTTGGCCCTGGTGGGGGGGCGCACCAGCCCACCTAGGGCTGGTCCCCTCCCACACTTGGCCCACGCAGCCCTCTGGGGCCGGTGGCCCCACCTGGTGGACCCCCGGGACCCTCCCGATGGTCCCGGTACGTTACCGTTAGCACCCGAAACTTTTCCGGTGACCAAAGCAGGACTTCCCATATATAAATCTTTACCTCCGGACCATTCCGGAACTCCTCGTGACGTACGGGATCTCATCTGAGACTCCGAACAACATTCTGTAACCACGTTCATCTATTCCCTATAACCCTAGCGTCATCGAACCTTAAGTGTGTAGACCGTACGGGTTGGGGAGACACATAGACATGACCGAGACAACTCTCTGGCCAATAACCAACAGCGGGATCTGGATACCCATGTTGGCTCCCACATGTTCCACGATGATCTCATTGGATGAACCACGATGTCGAGGATTCAATCAATCCCGTATTCAATTCCCTCTGTCTAGCGGTATTGTACTTGCCCGAGATTTGATCGTCGGTATCCCGATACCTTGTTCAATCTCGTTACCGGCAAGTCTCTTTACTCGTTCCGTCACACATCATCCCGTGATCAACCCCTTGGTCACATTGTGCACATTTTGATGATGTCCTACCGAGTGGGCCCAGAGATACCTCTCCGTCACACGGAGTGACAAATCCCAGTCTCGATTCGTGCCAACCCAACAGACACTTTCAGAGATACCCGTAGTGCACCTTTATAGCCACCCAGTTACGTTGTGACGTTTGGTACACCCAAAGCATTCCTACGGTACCCAGGAGTTGCACAATCTCATGGTCTAAGGAAATGATACTTGACATTAGAAAAGCTATAGCATACAAACTACACGATCTTTGTGCTAGGCTTAGGATTGGGTCCTGTCCATCACATCATTCTCCTAATGATGTGATCCTGTTATCAATGACATCCAATGTCCATGGTCAGGAAACCGCAACCATCTATTGATCAACGAGCTAGTCAACTAGAGGCTTACTAGGGACATAGTGTTGTCTATGTATCCACACATGTATCTGAGTTTCCTATCAATACAATTATAGCATGGATAATAAACGATTATCATGAACAAGGAAATATAATAATAATAACTAATTTATTATTGCCTCTAGGGCATATTTCCAACAGTCTCCCACTTGCACTAGAGTCAATAATCTAGTTCACATCGCCATGTGATTAACACTCACAGGTCACATCGCCATGTGACCAACATCCAAAGAGTTTACTAGTGTCACTAAACTACTCCCTCCGTTCCTAAATATTTGTCTTTCTAGAAATTTCAACAAGTGACTACATACGGAGGAAAATGAGTGGATCTACACTCTAAAATATGTCTATATACATCTGTATGTAGTAGTCCGTTTGAAACTCTAAAAAGACAAATATTTAGGAACGGAGGGAGTAGTTCACATCATCATGTGATTAAGACTCAATGAGTTCTGGGGTTTGATCATGTTTTGCTTGTGAGAGAGGTTTTAGTCAACGGGTCTGCAACATTCAGATCCGTATGTACTTCGCAAATCTCTAGGTCATGTTGTAAATGCTGCTTCCACGCTCCACTTGGAGCTATTCCAAATGGTTGCTCCACTATACGTATCCGGTTTGCTACTCAGAGTCATTCGGATAGGTGTTAAAGCCTGCATCGACGTAACCCTTTACGCCGAAGTCTTTATCACCTCCATAATCGAGAAACATGTCCTTATTACTCAAAGGACAATTTTGACCGTTGTCCAATCATCCATTCCTGGATCACTCTTGTACCCCCTTGCCAGACACGTGGCAAGGCACACATCAGGTGCGGTACTCAGCATATCATATGTATAGAGCCTATGGCTAAGGCATAGGGGACGACATTCGTCCTTTCTCTTTCTTCTGCCGTGGTCGAGCTTTAAGTCTTAACTTCATACCTTACAACTCAGGCAAGAACTCCTTCTTTGACTGATCCATCTTGAACACCTTCAAGATCATGTCAAGGTATGTGCTCATTTGAAAGTACCATTAAGCGTTTTTGATCTATCCTCATAGATCTTGATGCTCAATGTTCAAGCAGCTTAATCCAGGTTTTCTATTGAAAAACACTTTTCAAACAACCCTATATGCTTTCTAGAAATTTTACATCATTTCGGATCAACAATATGTCATTCACATATACTTATCAGAAATGTTGTAGTGCTCCCACTCAATTTATTATAAATACAAGTTTCTAACAAACTTTGTATAAACCCAAAAAACTTTGATTATCTCATCGAAGCGTATATTCCAACTCCGAGATGCTTACTCCAGTCCTTAGAAGGATTGCTGGAGCTTTGCATACTTGTTAGCATCTTTTAGGATTAACAAAAACCTTCTGGTTGTATCACATGCAACCTTTCCTCAAGAAAATTTTCGAGGAAACAATGTTTTGACATCCTATCTGCAAGATTTCATAAATAATGCAGTAACTACTAATAAGATTCCAACAGACTCTTAGCATCACTACGAGTGAGAAAGTCTCATCGTAGTCAACTCCTTGAACTTGTCGGAAACATCTTAGTGACAAGCTGAGCTTTCTTAATGGTGACACATACCATCATTGTCTGTCTTCCCTCATAGAATCCATCTGTACCCAACAGCCTTACGACCATCAGGTAGTTCTTCCAAAGTCTACACTTTGTTTTATACATGGATCCTCTCTCGGATTTTATGGCCTCTAGCCATTTGTCGGAATCCGGGCCCACCATCGCTTTTCCATAGCTCGTAGGTTCATTGTTGTCTAGCAACATGACCTTCAAGATAGGATTACTGTACCACTCTGAAGTAGTACGCATCCTTGTCACCCTACGAAGTACGGTAGTGACTTGATACGAAGCTTCATGATCACTATCATAAGCTTCTACTTCAATTGGTGCAGGCGCCACAGGAACAACTTCCTGTGCACTGCTACACACTAGTTGAAGAGACGGTTCAATAACCTCATCAAGTCTCCACCATCCTCCCACTCAATTCTTTCGAGAGAAACTTTTCCTCGAGAAAGGACCTGATTCTAGAAACAATCCCTTTTGCTTCCGGAACTGAGACTGGAGGTATACCCGACTATTTTGGGTGTCCTATGAAGATGCATTTTATCCGCTTTGGGTTCGAGCTTATCAACCTGAAACTTTTTCACATAAGCGTCGCAGCCCCAAACTTTTAAGAAACGACAACTTAGGTTTCTCCAAACCATAGTTCAAAACGGTGTCGTCTCAACGAAATTACGTGGTGCCCTATTAAAGTGAGTGCGGTTGTCTCTAATGCCTAACCCATGAACAATAGTGGTAATTCGATAAGAGACATCATGGTACGCACCATATCCAATAGGGTGCAACTATGATGTTCGGACACACCATCACACTATGGTGTTCCAGGCGGTATTAATTGTGAAACAATTTCCGCAATGTCTTAATTGCGTGCCAAAGCTCGTAACTCAGATACTCATCTCTATGATCATATCATAGACATTTTATCCTCTTGTCATGATGATCTTCAACTTCACTCTGAAATTACTTGAACCATTCAATAATTCAGACTTGTGTTTCATCAAGTAAATATACTCAGTACCTACTCAGATCATCCGTGAAGTAAGAACATAACGATATCCACTGCGTGCCTCAGCACTCATTGGACTGCACACATCAAAATGTATTACTTCCAACAAGTCGTCTTCTTGTTCCATTTTACTGAAAACGAGGCTTTCAGTCATCTTGCCCATGTGGTATGATTTGCATGTCTCAAGTGATTCAAAATCAAGTGAGTCCAAACTGTCCATTTGCATGGAGTTTCTTCATGCATATACACCAACAGACATGGTTCGCATGTCTAAAACTTTTCAAAAACGAGTGAGTCCAAAGATCCATCAATATGGAGCTTCTTCATGCGTTTTATACCAATATGACTTACATGGAAGTGCCACAAGTAGGTGGTACTATCATTACTATCTTATATCTTTTGGCATGAACATGTGTATCACTACGATCGAGATTCAATAAACCATTCATTTTAGGTGCAAGACCATTGAAGGTATTAGTCAAATAAACAGAGTAACCATTATTCTCCTTAAATGAATAACCGTGTTGCGATAGACATAATCCAATCATGTCTATGCTCAACACAAACATCAAACAAGAATTATTTAGGTTTAACACCAATCTCGATGGTAGAGGGAACATGCGATGCTTGATCACATCAACCTTGGAAACACTTCCAACACATATCGTCAGCTCACCTTTAGCTAGTCTCCGTTTATTCCATAGTTTTTATTTCAAGTTACTAACACTTAGCAACGGAACCGGTATCTAATACCCTGGTGCTACTAGGAGTACTAGTAAAGTACACATTAACATAATGTATATCCAATATACTTCTATCTACCTTGCCAGCCTTCTCATCTACCAAGTATCTAGGGTAATTCTGCTCAAGTGACTGTTCCCCTTATTACAGAAGCACTTAGTCTTGGGTTTGGGTTCAACCTTGGGTTTCTTCACTAGAGCAGCAGCTGATTTGCCGTTTCATGAAGTATCCCTTCTTGACCTTGCCCTTCTCGAAACTAGTGGTTTCACTAACCATCAACAATTGATGATCCTTCTTGATTTCTACTTTCGCGGTGTCAAACATCGCAAATATTTCAAGGATCATCATATCTATCCCTGATATGTTATAGTTCATCACGAAGCTCTAGTAGCTTGGTGGCAATGACTTTGGAGAAACATCACTATCTCATCTGGAAGATTAACTCCCACTTGATTCAAGTGATTGTGGTACTCAAACAATCTGAGCACAAGCTCAATGATTGAGCTTTTCTCCCTTAGTTTGTAGGCTAAGAAACTCGTCGGAGGTCTTATACCTCTTGACGTGGGCACGAGCCTGAAATCCCAATTTCAGCCCTCGAAACATCTCATATGTTTCGCAACGTTTCGAAATCGTCTTCGGTGCCTCAACTCTAAACCGTTTAACATTACTGAACTATCACGTAGTTATCAAAACGTGTATGTCAGATGTTCGCAACATCCACAGACGATGTTCGAGGTTCAGCACACCGAGCGGTGCATTAAGGACATAAGCCTTCTACGCAGCAATGAGGACATTCCTTAGTTTACGGACCCAGTCCGCATAATTGCTACTATCAACTTTCAACTAAATTTTCTCTAGGAACATATCTAAACAGTAGAACTAAAGCGCAAGCTTACGACATAATTTGCAAAGATCTTTTGACTATGTTCAGGATAATTAAGTTCATCTTATGAACTCCCACTCAGATAGACATCCCTCTAGTCATCTAAGGGATTACATGATCTGAGTTAACCAGGCCGTGTCCGATCATCACGTGAGACGGACTAGTCATCATCGGTGAACATCTTCATGTTGATCGTATCTACCATACGACTCATGCTCGACCTTTCGGTCTCTTGTGTTCCGTGGCCATGTCTGTAAATGCTAGGCTCGTCAACTCAACCTAAGTGTTTCGCGTGTGTAAATCTGGCTTACACCCGTTGTATGTGAACGTTAGAATCTATCACACCCGATCATCACGTGGTGCTTCGAAACAATGAACTTTCGCAACGGTGCACAGTCAGGGGTAACACTTTCTTGAAATTTAATGAGGGATCATCTTATTTACTACCGTCGTTCTAAGCAAATAGGATGCATAAACATGATAAACATCACATGCAATCAAAAGTGACATGATATGGCCAATATCATTTTGCTCCTTTTGATCTCCATCTTCGGGGCTCCATGATCATCATCGTCACCGGCATGACACCATGATCTCCATCATCGTGTCTCCATGAAGTTGTCTCGCCAACTATTACTTCTACTACTATGGCTAACGGTTTAGCAATAAAGTAAAGTAATTACATGGAGTTGTTCATTGACACGCAGGTCATACAATAAATTAAGACAAATCCTACGGCTCCTGCCGGTTGTCATACTCATCGACATGCAAGTCGTGATTCCGATTACAAGAACATGATCAATCTCATACATCACATATCATTCATCACATTCTTTTTGGCCATAACATCACATAGCATACCCTGCAAAAAACAAGTTAGACGTCCTCTAATTGTTGTTTGCATGTTTTACCTGGCTGCTATGGGTTTCTAGCAAGAACGTTTCTTACCTACGCAAAAACCACAACGTGATATGTCAATTGCTATTTACCCTTCATAAGGACCCTTTTCATCGAATCCAATCCGACTAAAGTGGGAGAGACTGGCACCCGCTAGCCACCTTATGCAACAAGTGCATGTCAGTCGGTGGAACCTGTCTCACATAAGCGTATGTGTAAGGTCGGTCCGGGCCGCTTCATCCCACAATACCGTCGAAACAAGATTGGACTAGTAATGGCAAGCATATTGAACAAAATCAACGCCCACAACAACGTGTGTTCTACTCGTGCATAGAAACTACGCATAAACCTGGCTCTGATACCACGGATGGGGAACGTAGCAGAAATTCAAAATTTTCAACACAACACCAAGATCAATCCATGGAGTAATCTAGCAACGAGGGAAAGAGGAGTGCATCTACATACCCTTGTAGGTCGCTAAGCGGAAGCGTTCAAGTGAACGGGGTTGATGGAGTCGTACTCATTGTGATCCAAATCACCGATGATCCTAGTGCCGAACGGACGGCACCTCCGCGTTCAACACAATGCAGCCCGGTGACGTCTCCCATGCCTTGATCCAGCAAGGAGAGAGGGAGAAGTTGGGAATACTCCGTCCAGCAGTAGCACGACAGTGTGGTGGTGGTGGAGGAGCGTGGCAATCCTGCAGGGCTTCGCCAAGCACCGCGGGAGAGGAGGAGGACTTGGGAGAGGGGGAGGGCTGCACCAGAACTTGGGTGCGGCTGCCCTCCCACCCCCACATATATATAGGGGCAAGGGAGAGGGGGGCCGGCCCCCTCAGATCCAATCTGAGGAGCGGGGGGGGGGCGCCAGGGGGGTTGCCTTGCCCCCCAAGGCAAGGGGGCGCCCCCTTTTAGGGTACCCCCAAACCCTAGGCGCCTTGGGCCCTGGTGGGGGGCGCACCAGCCCACATGGGGCTGGTCCCCTCCCACACTTGGCCCACGCAGCCCTCTGGGGCCGGTGGCCCCACCTGGTGGACCCCCGGGACCCTCCCGATGGTCCCGGTACGTTACCGTTAGCACCCGAAACTTTTCCGGTGACCAAAGCAGGACTTCCCATATATAAATCTTTACCTTCGGACCATTCCGGAACTCCTCGTGACGTCCGGGATCTCATCCGGGACTCCGAATAACATTCAGTAACCACGTTCATCTATTCCCTATAACCCTAGCGTCATCGAACCTTAAGTGTGTAGACCCTACGGGTTCGGGAGACACATAGACATGACCGAGACAACTCTCCGGCCAATAACCAACAGCGGGATCTGGATACCCATGTTGGCTCCCACATGTTCCACGATGATCTCATCGGATGAACCACGATGTCGAGGTTCAATCAATACCGTATTCAATTCCCTTTGTCTAGCGGTATAGTACTTGCCCGAGATTCGATCGTCGGTATCCCGATACCTTGTTAAATCTCGTTGCCGGCAAGTCTCTTTACTCGTTCCCTAACACATCGTCCCGTGATCAACCCCTTGGTCACATTGTGCACATTTTGATGATGTCCTACCGAGTGGGCCCAGAGATACCTCTCCGTCACACGGAGTGACAAATCCCAATCTCGATTCGTGCCAACCCAACAGACACTTTCGGAGATACCCGTAGTGCACCTTTATAGCCACCCAGTTACGTTGTGACGTTTGGTACACCCAAAGCATTCCTACGGTATCCGGGAGTTGCACAATCTCATTGCCTAAGGAAATGATACTTGACATTAGAAAAGCTATAGCATACGAACTACACGATCTTTGTGCTAGGCTTAGGATTGGGTCCTGTCCATCACATCATTCTCCTAATGATGTGACCCCGTTATCAACGACATCCAATGTCCATGGTCAGGAAACCGTAACCATCTACTAATCAACGAGCTAGTCAACTAGAGACTTACTAGGGACATAGTGTTGTCTATGTATCCACACATGTATCTGAGTTTCCTATCAATACAATTATAGCATGGATAATAAACGGTTATCATGAACAAGGAAATATAATAATAATAACTAATTTATTATTGCCTCTAGGGCATATTTCCAACAGGATCATATAACTATCCCTCAACATGCAACAAAGAGTCACTCCAAAGCCACTAATAGTGGAGAACAAACGAAGAGATTATGGTAGGGTACGAAACCACCTCAAAGTTATCCTTTCTGTTCTATCTATCATAGAGTTCATACTAGAATAACACCTTAAGACACAAATCAACCAAAACCCTAATGTCACCTAGAAACTCCAATGTCACCTCAAGTATCCGTGGGCATGATTATACGATATGCATCACAGAATCTCAGATTCATCTATTCAACCAACGCAAAGTACTTCAAAGAGTGCCCCAAAGTTTCTACCGGAGAGTCAAGATGAAAACGTGTGCCAACCCCTATGCATAGGTTCATGGGCGGAACCCGCAAGTTGATCACCAAAACATACATCAAGTGAATCACGTGATATCCCATTGTCACCACAAATAAGCACGACAAGACATACATCGAGTGTTCTCAAATCCTTAAAGACTCAATCCGATTAGATAACTTCAAAGGGAAAACTCAATCCATTTCAAGAGTGTAGAGGGGGAGAAACATCATAAGATCCAACTATAATAGAAAAGCTCGCGATACATCATGATCGTGCCATAGAGAGAACACGAGAGAGAGAGAGAGATCAAACACATAGCTACTAGTACATACCCTCAGCCTCGAGGGTGAACTACTCCCTCCTTGTCATGGAGAACGCTGGGATGATGAAGATGGCCACCGGTGAGGGATCCCCCCTCCGGCAGGGTGCCGGAACAGGCTTCCGAGAGGTTTTTGGTGGCTATAGAGGCTTGCGGCGGCGAAACTCCCGATCTATTGTTTGCTTCGATGTTTTTAGGGTATATGGGAATATATAGGCGAAATAAGTTCGTCGGGGGAGCCTCAAGGGGCCCACAAGACAAGGGGCGCGCCCCCACCCTCCTGGCCACCTTGAAACTTCCTTGACTTCAACTCCAAGTCTCCTGGATTGCTTCCGTTCCAAAAATAACGCTCCCAAATGTTTCATTCCATTTGGACTCCGTTTGATATTCCTTTTCTTCAAAACACTGAAATAGGCAAGAAAACAGCGATATGGGCTGGGCCTCCGGTTAGTAGGTTAGTCCCAAAAGTAATATAAAAGTGTATAATAAAGCCCATAATCATCCAAAACAGATAATAATATAGCATGAATGCTTCATAAATTATAGATACGTTGGAGACGTATCAGCATCCCCAAGCTTAATTCCTGCTCGTCCTCGAGTAGGTAAATGATAAAAGAAAGAATTTATGAAGTGTGAATGCTAGCTGGTGCACAAGTTTGATCAATAATAATTTCAATCACCTTTTCTAGCATCATTATATGTCATAACAGTAGTTCATCTCATAAAACTTCTCAAGATCAAGTAACAAGCTATTCACATGTTAAAGCATAGACCATAAACTTCCTTGAAAACTAGCCAACTTCATTCTCAGTCATCAAACAATTACAATTCATCATATTTTCAGGAAGGGTCTATGTTAGATCTTTGATTTAGCAAATTCCACATACTCAACTATCATATAGTCTTCTACAATTGCTAATACTCACGCAATACTTATGGTTATGGAGTTTTAATCGGACACTGAGAAAGATAGGGGCTTATAGTGTTGCCTCCCAACGTATTCACCTTTGGGTGATGTTAACAATAATAGTTCATGCTAACTTACATCAAATTGGATATATATATCAGGATCTTTCCAACACGAGGTGCTTGCCAAAGGATAAAATGAAAAAGGGAAAGGTGAAGATCACCTTGACTCTTGCATAAAGTAAAAGACATAAAGTAAAAGATAGGCCCTTCGCAGAGGGAAGCAGAGGCTGTCATGTGCTTTTAGGGTTGGATGCACAAAATCTTAATGCAAAAGAACGTCACTTTATATTGCCACTTGTGATATGAACCTTTATTATGCAGTCCGTCGCTTTTATTACTTCCATATCACACGATCGTATAAAGCTTATTTTCTCCGCACTAATAAGTCATACATATTTAGGGAGCAATTTTTATTGCTTGCAACATGACAACTTACTTTAAGGATCTTACTGAATCCATAGGTAGGTATGGTGGACTCTCATGGCAAAAACTGGGTTTAAGGATATTTGGAAGCACAAGTAGGATCTCTACTTGGTGCAAGGAATTTGGCTAGCATGAGGGGGGAAGGCAAGCTCAACATGTTTGAATGATCCATGGCAATATACTTTAACTGAGATGTGAAAAAACATAACCCATTACATTGTCTTACTTGTCCAACATCAACTCTTTAGCATGTCATACTTTAATGAGTGCTCACAATTATAAAAGATGTCCAAGATAGTATATTTATATGTGAAATCTCTCTTCCTTCAATATTCTTTCATGAATTTTTCAAGTGACCAATACAACGCTTGCTAACCTTCAATAAATTTACAACCTCTACTTCTTAGATGTGAAGTCATTACTCCCCATGGGATAAGAAAATGAAACATATATAATTTCATATTTATGACATGCAACTTATTCAACCATTTACTCATAGGATATAAGTGAAGCACAAGAGTAAATGATAAACTACTCCAAAAAGATATAAGTGAAGATCAATGAGTAGCTAAATAATTATGTAACTATGTGAAGACTCTCTCTCATTTAATAATTTCAGATCTTGGTATCTTATTCAAACAGCAAGCAAAACAAAATAAAATGGCATTGCAAGTATAGCACGATACATGTGAAGAAGCAAAAACTTAGGCTCAACCAATACTAACCGATAATTGTTGAAGAAGAAAGGTGGGATGCCTACCGGGGCATCCCCAAGCTTAGATGCTTGAGACTTCTTGAAATATTATATTGGGGTGCCTTGGGCATCCCCAAGCTTGATCTTTTGTGTCTCCTTAAATCCTCTTATATCATGGTTTCTCTATTTCTCAAAAACTTCATCCACATAAAACTCAACAAGAACTCGTGAGACAAGTTAGTATAAAACAATGCAAAACCTAATCATTTTATACTGTAAAAAATCACTAAAATTATTATTCAACATTTTATACTAAATGTATCTGCATATTTAATACTCCTATCCTCAAATAGAATCATTAAACAAGCAAACATATGCAAACAATGCAAACATAACAGCAATCTGCTAAAACAGTACAGTTTGTAAAGAATGCAAGTACTTCCCTAACTCCAAAAATTATGAGAAAAATACCTCACTGTAGAATATTTATCATATCTCAATATGCAAAAAACAATCAATATTATACCATTCTCTGACTTTTCTAGGGAATTTTGGCAACAGCGGTAAACTTTCTGTTTTCAAACAGCAACATGTATACTAGCAAAATAAGCATGGTAAAGGATATCCTTGACATTTTTATTGAAAATATAGATGCAAAACATTATTATAAATAACAGCAAGCAAATACTAACAAAATAAAATGACGCTCCAAGCAAAACACATATTATGTGGTGAATAAAAATATAGCTCCAAGTAAAGTTACCGATGAACGAAGACGAAAGAGGGGATGACATCCGGGGCATCCCCAAGCTTAGGCTTTTGGTTGTCCTTGAATATTACCTTGGGGTGCCTTGGGAATCCGCAAGCTTATGCTCTTGCCACTCCTTATTCCATTGTCCATCGAATCTTTACCCAAAACTTGAAAACTTCACAACACAAAACTCAATAGAAAACTCGAAAGCTCTGTTAGTATAAGAAAATAAAACCACCACTTAGGTACTGTAATGAACTCATTCTAAATTCATATTGGTGTAATATCTACTGTATTCCAACTTAACTATGGTTCATACCCTCCGATACTACTCATAGATTCATCAAAATAAGCAAACAATACATAGAAAACAGAATTTGTCAAAAATGGAACAGTCTGTAGTAATCTGTATAAACGTATACTTCTGTAACTCCAAAACTCTTACCAAATTAGTAAGTCCTAAGAAATTCGTGTACCAATCCAGAGCAAAAAGAATAAGATCAGAATCACGTTTGTGTGAATTATAAAAACTAATTTACTGGGTGCAAAAATTTCTGATTTTCAGCAGGATCAACACAACTATCACCGTAAGCTATCCTAAAGGTCTTACTTGGCACTTTATTGAAACAAAAGCTATAGAAAATGATTACTACAGTAGCATAATCATGTGAACACACAAAAACAGTAAAGGTGAATTTCTTCTCATAAATAGTAGTGGGAGCAAACTCAACAAAATAATTATCATGTGATACTTTATTCACATAATCAATTTGAGCATTAAAATAATGATGACAAGTTTCATGGATATCATTACTCTTTATAGCATACATTTCATCACAATAATCGTCATAGATTTGAGGCATGCTTTCATCATAATAAATTTGCTCATCAAAACTCGGGGGACAAAAAATATCATCTTCATCAAACATAGCTTCCCCAAGCTTGTGGCTTTGCATATCATTAGCATCATGGATATTCAAGGAATTCATACTAATAACATTGCAATCATGCTCATCATACAAAGATCTAGTACCAAACATTTTAATGCATTCTTCTTCTAGCAATTGAGCACAATTTTCCTTTCCATCATTCTCACGAAAGATATTAAAAAGATGAAGCATATGAGGCAAACTCAATTCCATTTTTTTGGTAGTTTTCTTTTATAAACTAAACTAGTGATAAAACAAGAAACAAAAAGATTCGATTGCAAGATCTAAAGATATACCTTCAAGCACTCACCTCCCCGGCAACGGCTCCATAAATGAGCTTGATGTCTACTATGCAACCTTCTCCTTGTAGATGTTGTTGGGCCTCCAAGTGCAGAGGTTTGTAGGACTGTAGCAAATTTCCCTCAAGTGGATGACCTAAGGTTTATCAATCTATGGGAGGCGTAGGATGAAGATGGTCTCTCTCAAACAACCCTGCAACTAAATAACAAAGAGTCTCTTGTGTCCCCAACACACCAAATACAATGGTAAATTGTATAGGTGCACTACTTCGGCGAAGAGATGGTGATACAAGTGCAATATGGATAGTAGATATAGGTTTTTGTAATCTGAAAATATAAAAACAGCAAGGTAACTAATGATAAAAGTGAGCATAAACGGTATTGCAATGGTAGGAAACAAGGCATAGGGTTCATACTTTCACTAGTTCAAGTTCTCTCAACAATAATAACATAATTGGATCATATAACTATCCCTCAACATACAACAAAGAGTCACTCCAAAGCCACTAATAGCGGAGAAGAAACGAAGAGATTATGGTAGGGTACGAAACCACCTCAAAGTTAACCTTTCTGTTCTACCTATCATATAGTTCATACTAGAATAACACCTTAAGACACAAATCAACCAAAACCCTAATGTCACCTAGATACTCCAATGTCACCTCAAGTATCCGTGGGCATGATTATACGATATGCATCACACAATTTCAGATTCATCTATTCAACCAACACAAAGTACTTCAAAGAGTACCCCAAAGTTTCTACCGGAGAGTCAAGATGAAAACATGTGCTAACCCCTATGCATAGGTTCATGGGCAGAACCCGCAAGTTGATCACCAAAACATACATCAAGTGAATCACGTGATATCCCATTGTCACCATAGATAAGCACGACAAGACATACATCAAGTGTTCTCAAATCCTTAAAGACTCAATCCTATAAGATAACTTCAAAGGGAAAACTCAATCCATTACAAGAGAGTAGAGGGGGAGATACATCATAAGATCCAACTATAATAGCAAAGCTCGCGATACTTCAAGATCGTGCCATAGAGAGAACACGAGCGGGAGAGAGATCAAACACATAGCTACTGGTACATACCCTCAGCCTCGAGGGTGAACTACTCCCTCCTCGTCATGGAGAGCGCCGGGATGATGAAGATGGCCACCAGTGAGGGATCCCCCCTTCGGCAGGGTGCCTGAACAGGCTCCCGAGAGGTTTTTGGTGGCTACAGAGGCTTACGGTGGCGGAACTCCCGATCTATTATTCGCTTCGATGTTTTTAGGGTATATGGGAATATATAGGCGAAAGAAGTCGGTCGGGGGAGCCTCGAGGGGCCCACAAGACAGGGGGGCGCGCCCAGTAGGGGGGGTGCCCCCACCCTCGTGGCCACCTCGAAACTTCCTTGACTTCAACTCCATGTCTCCTCGATTGCTTCCGTTCCAAAAATAACACTCCCGAAGGTTTCATTCCGTTTGGACTCTGTTTGATATTGCTTTTCTTTGAAACACTGAAATAGGCAAGAAAACAACAATATGGGTTGGGCCTACGGTTAGTAGGTTAGTCCCAAAAGTAATATAAAAGTGTATAATAAAGCCCATAATCATCGAAAACAGATAATAATATAGCATGAATGCTTCATAAATTATAGATACGTTGGAGACGTATCAGCCACACTCGCTCAATCTCTCTCTCTCCCTCTCTCTCTCTCTCTCTCTGTATGTCTTGATTGACCTCGCTCTTTCTCGGATAAAAACGATATATCACCATGTTTGAGCCCAATTCGACATATTCACATTGTATACTCTCTCATGCACATTGTCTATCTAGGTCACTCTCTCCATCCCATCTCACTCTTTCGATCGCATGACGACCCACACTCGCTCAATCTCTCTCCATTTATATATGTAATCGATTGACCTTGCTTCCTCCCACGCACAAAATATCTACATGTCTGTGACTGGATCATCTCTCAAGCTCTATCTTACAGCCCTCACCCTTGCCAAAAGCTCAATCGGACAATATCTCTCCAGAGCATATATATCTGTTCAATGAATGTTGGACCACACTCACTTTGTCTCTCTATCTATATGTCTCTCGATTGACCTCGCTTTCTCAAGCCGTGTCTTCCACACATTGAAGCTACCTCTGCATCCCTCTGCTACCTCTTGAGCATTCGTTGGTTTTCCCTTGAAGAGGAAAGGGTGATGCAGCAAAGTAGCGTAAGTATTTCCCTCGGTTTTTGAGAACAAGGTATCAATCCAGTAGGAGGCTCCTCAAAAGTCCCATGCACCTACACAAACAAACAAGAACCTCGCAACCAACGCGATAAAGGGGTTGTCAATCCCTTCACGTTAACTTGCAAAAGTGAGATCTGATAGAGATAATAAGATAAGGTAAATATTTTTGGTATTTTTATGATATAGATTGGAAAATAAAATATGCAAATAAAAGTAGATGGAAAACTTATATGATAAAAGATAGACCTGGGGGCCATAAGTTTCACTAGTGGCTTCTCTCAAGATAGCATAAGTATTACGGTGGGTGAACAAATTACTATCAAGCAATTGATAGAAAAGTGCATAGTTATGAGAATATCTGGGCATGATGATGTATATAGGCATCACGTACATGACAAGTAGATCGAAACGATTCTGCATCTACTACTATTACTCCACACATCGAACGACTCCTGCCTACATCTAGAGTATTAAGTTCAAGAAGAACAGAGTAACGCATTAAGAAAGATGACATGATGTAGAGGGATAAACTCATGCAATATGATATAAACCACATCTTTTTATCCTTGATGGTAATAATACAATACGTGCCTTGCTCCCCCTGCTGTCACTGGGAAAGGACACCGCAAGATTGAACCCAAAGCTAAGCACTCCTCCCATTGCAAGAAAGATCAATCTAGTAGGCCAAACCAAACTGATAATTTGAAGAGACTTGCAAAGATAACAAATCACACATAAAAGAATTCAGAGAAGATTCAATTATTTCTCATAGATAAACTTGATCATAAACCCACAATTCATCGGATCTCGACAAACACACCGCAAAAAGAGTTACGTCGTATAGATCTCCAAGAAGATCGAGGAGAACTTGGTATTGAGATTCAAAGAGAGAGAAGAAGCCATCTATCTAATAACTATGGACCCGAAGGTCTGTGGTAAACTACCCACAACTCATCGGAGAGGCCTTGGAGATGATGTAGAGGCCCTCCATGGTTGATCTTCCTCCGGCGGAGCGCCGGCGAAGGATCCAAGATGGGATCTCGCGGATATAGAAGGTTGCGGTGGTAGAATTAGGTTTTCGTGGTGCTCCTCGATGGTTTTAGGGTACGGGAGTATATATAGGTGAAGGAAGTACGTCGGTTGATGCTCGAGGGGCCCACGAGGGTGGGGGTGCACTGGGCACCCTCGTGGCCGCCTCGTTTGTTGCTTGACGTCCACTCCAAGTGTCCTGGTTTGCATTTGTTCCAAAAAGATCACTCCCGAAGGTTTCATCCCATTTGGACTCCGTTTGACATTCCTTTTCTTCAAAACACTGAAATAGGCAAAAAAAAATAGCAATTCGGGCTGGGCCTCAAGTTAGTAGGTTAGTCCCAAAAATGATATAAAAGTGTAAAGTAAAGCCCATAAACATCCAAAACGGGTAATATAATAGCATGGAATCATCAAAAATTATAGATACGTTGGAGACGTATCAAGCATCCCCAAGCTTAATTCCTGCTCGTCCTCGAGTAGGTAAATGATAAAAACAGAACTTTTGATGTGGAATGCTACCTAGCATAATCCTTAATGTAATTTTCTTTATTGTGGCATGCATGTTCAGATCCAAATGATTCAAAATAAAAGTTCATATTGACATAAAAACAATAATACTTCAAGCATACTAACAAAGCAATCATGTCTTCTCGAAATAGCATGGCTAAAGAAAGTTATCCCTACAAAACAATATAGTCTGGCTATGCTCTATCTTCATCACACAAAGTATTTAATCATGAACTGTTGGCATTCTTGGAACGGGGGTCCCCAGACTTGCCTGCTTGCGGCCTGCGGCATGGTTCACCAATGGCCCAGTACGACATGTCTTCATCAACCCAAATTCAAGACCCTCGCTAGGGGCCAAGCCTCACGGGGCGGACTGCACAAGGCCTCCTCAGGGCGGCCTTGCCAGGCAGGCTCGTGAGGAGGCAGAGAGATCAAGGCAAGGAGTCCCTCGCGAGGTGCTCATGACGCAAGCCATGGCGATCAAGACCAGGCGGGCGCCAGGCGGGTGCCAGCCTGCGCAGTGTCCTCGTTTCCTCTTTGGTGCAAACGGGGCAAGCACAGGCGCAGAGTACCGAGCCATCAAGCAAAGGTTTCCATATTGGTGCAACGAGACCAAGACCAGTAGAGCGGCAGGACGGAGGTCACCATGGAGCCCAAGACGGCGTCATCGCCAGTGCCTTTGGCAGTCGAAGACCACCTTTAGTCAGGATAGCTTGTACTAGTTGTCCCCTTACAAAATGGCCATTGTTGGCTACCTTCCCGCTCAATATTTGGGAAGAGGACCAGGGCCTCTATATATAGGGCTAGCCACCACAGTAGAAGAGAGGGGAATCCGCATACCACCACCACAAGAACACCCCTCACAAGGTTGTTCTTCCTCTGTACTGTTCATCATCAGCCCCAGAGGCAATCCACCACACCACACACTGGATTAGGGTACTACACCATAATGGTGGCCCGAACCAGTATAAATCTCGTGTCCCTTGTGTTGTTCATTGTGCTAGCTTAGAATCGTGGCGAGGTTTTGCGGTGTGGATTGGTTGGGAGAAGATCTTCGTGCGCACCCCAGAGTTCGAACCTTAAGGGTTTTGCCGGAACCCGATATCTGACATTTGGCGCACCAGGTAGGGGTGCGCCGAAATCCTCTTTCCGCCGATCTGTGTTCCACTGCTTTGTCGCATCCATGTCCAACGACCCAGCGGCCAACGCCGACAGCTGGGCGGCATGGCCTGCCCATGCCGCGCCACCTGCCCAAGGTGACCTCAACCTCGTGCCTCAGGTAGCCCGCGCTCCGCAGAATGCTGTGGGGCACGGACGACGCGGTCAAGCGCCGCCTGCCCTCACTCCGTGGCAGGTGCGATCAGCAGCAAGGGCCTCAAACCACGCCGCGACCACAGCACCGCACACCCGGCGGGAACAAGCGAACATGAAGGCCGCACTCATGGTGGCTCGGGAGCTGCTGCGGTGCAGGATGCAAGAGAGCGGCCATGACGTGCTGCTGGAGCGCATCGCCGAGCTCCTGGATGCCGCAGCTTCAGGGGCGCCTCCTTTCTGCATCCAGCTTCCACCCCAGGCCTTGGGCAGATCATACGATAGGCCCATCCGCGCCCGTGCGCCCTCAGGCATGCCCCAAGGCCTCATCAACACCAGCTCAACCATCAGCGCAGGGCGTCAAGTTGCACGAGCACCACCCCCGGCAAGCGAGGGCATGCGCATCGCTGCCTACGGCCCGGGCGGACCGCCACCCTATCACCCCTGAGACGGCACTTCAAGCCAAGCCATATGGAGTAAGGGGCACTACGGTGAAGCCCTCGGGATGGAAACCTTGGAGGCTTACGTGCCCCATATGGTGGACCAGGAATACGCACTAGAAGACGACCATGGCTCGTTCCTCGGGCCACGCTGGGAGGAGGAGACGCCAGAAGCCGAGCCTTTTCAGGAGCCTCAAGGAAGCCTCACTGACCGCACTGGCGGCAGCAGCTATCGGGTACCGCTAATTCCTCAGGAGCAAGCTTATGCTAACCATGGGCCGCAGGGAGTTTAGGTCACTGCAGCGGAAGGCTGCCCCAGCTCGGCAGCCTCCCTTCCGCCAGGAGGGGCGCACTGGGGGCTGCAGGAGAGGGGCCGAGAGCCAGGCCCCTCCCCACGATGCACGGAGCAAGGTGTTTCCCGGAGGTAGGCCCTCTGCCGGGGAGGTGCTGCAAAGCCTGCCCCCGGCAGAGGACCCGTGGTCGTCGAGGGAACCGATGGCGTCCCCTTTACCCCATTGGCGCCGTCCTTGGTTTCTAGTCGCCATCAATGGTGGTCGAGGGTGGCGCAAGGTGGGGCCCTTGTCTGGCGATATGAAGCAAGGCCGGTACCTGTGAAGAAGGCCCAGTGCCTGTGAAGCTCGCCGCCCGTGACACTCTCACATAATAATGAGTTGGGGCTGTACACGCCCTGGAGTCTCCGGAGAGCCGCCCTCAGGAGCTCCCACACACGCCCAGTGGCAGCACTTACTCCGCGCTGGTGAGAAGACGTCGAAGACTAGACTAGGTGCCGGACGCGGCCTTTTGTTTTTTGCCTCCTTTTCTGTGGTCGAGCTTCCTTGCTTCGGATTTAAGTTGAAATTGAATTTGCATTTGCGTGTTTGCGGGGAGGGGTGTCCTGTCTGGTTCATGTGTTCTCTTGCATTCTGGTTTCTGCCCTGCTCCGGAGTTCGCACCAGCTGCCTCCCCCTCACAGCCTCTTGCATGCAGGGCTGGGCTCAGCCCACGTGCGCATGCCGACTCGCGGCCAGCACTCGCTCTCGCGAGGCTCTCACCACATGGTCAGTAGGTCCCCTGGAGGACCCTCGGAGAATCACAGCCTCGCAAGCCTACTCAAGGCTCGCCTGGGCTAAAGGTAAATCACAACAACTAACCCATCACATGACCCATAATGTCATGCGGGCGCGCATTCAGCGTCATTCCTAAAATCATGTGGACAACAACCCTTTTTACATGAGGGGCTTCCCCTCCCGAAATGCTCTTACAACCTTTAGGGCCACGCCCGAGCTTTTTCTGTGCAGGATAAACAGCAGGGGGATACAGGATCAGTCAGACATATCGCTCACCGCATCCTCTTGGTCGCCTCCGGAGGCATCACTGGCGCCGCTGTCGCTGTCACTGGCATCGCCATTGCCATCATCAGCGCCATCTTCGCCACCATTCACCACTCACCTTCATCCGCAGCAACTACCACCCCGTCGTCGTCAGAAGCGAAGGCCCTAACAAGTGCATCCATGTTGTCCTCCACCCATCGCACCAGGTCGCCTCGAATGGCCACGAGCACCGGAGCAATGGCGGCGGCGAATTCGAAGTGGGTGTCCCTGTCCTGGAGATGGCTGAAGACGCGGGAGAATGCGTGCCCGAACAGGCTGCGGCTTCTCTCCTCGACAAGCTGCCTAGCTCTCTCAAAGTGATTCTCCAGATGCGTCACCACGTCAGAAGAACTGGAGATGGCTGGCATAGTTGGTGACGTGAGGGTGCGGAGCGTTCGCATCGCAGATGTTGCCTAGGGTCGTGTTGGCCCTATCCCTGAGCACTTGGAGCATAGGGCCGTTGACGGTGTCCTGGACTAGGGGGTACTCACCACGTCATCTCCCGATCTATTAGATTGGGCCGAGGACCCCCACGGCCGTATACTCATGGTCCAGTCCGGACAGGTGCCGCATACAAGGAAGATTCTACAAGACTTGGCGATCAAGACAAGGACTCCTCCCCCACTGGCGTATTCGGCTAGGACTCTTGTTATCCTAGGCCTCCGGTGCATTATATAAACCGAGGCCAGGCTAGTCGATAAAGATATATACAACAATCATACCATAGGCTAGCTTCTAGGGTTTAGCCTCTCTTATCTCGTGGTAGATCAACTCTTGTACTACCCATATCATCAATATCAATCAAGCAGGACGTAGGGTTTTACCTCCATCAAGAGGGCCCGAACCTGGGTAAAACATCGTGTCCCTTGTCTCCTGTTACCATTGATCCTAAGATGCACAGTTCGGGACCCCCTACCCGAGATCCGCCGGTTTTGACACCGACATTGGTGCTTTCATTGAGAGTTCCGCTGTGTGATCGACAAAAGGATCGATGGCTCGCCTGCAGATCAACTGCGACTTCGGCACCTTCGTCACCAGCTCGACTAGTCACCTTGGTTCGACCAAGAATTGCGCCCCGTGTTCGGATCACCATGTTCGGACAAGGGCCTTCATCAAACATCAACTCCGATCTCTATCAAGATCATGGAGGAATCATCCATGGAGCTCTGGGGCTCAACGTCAACATTGCCCTCAAGCGACCGTGCTGTTTTTCTAGACAACAAACTCGTATCTACTGCCACCACCTCCTCGAGTATCGCTTTGACGATCGCCTTGGTGGAATTGTGCAGAATTGAGTCTACAACAACCCTGGAAAATTTCGTCGAGTTCCGATGGAGGAATCTCTCGCAATCCACGATATACCGGAGCCCTGTCAAATCTGACGGGAATCTGGACGAGTTTAGGGCGTGGTGTCCAGATTCTAGCTCGGACGTCCTTTGGAAGATCCAACCGTTGATCGGCTGCGGAATTCCTATATATACCACCCCTCCAAATTTCAGCTCGATCCGACCGTCCAAACTCCAGGAAACTTCCGATTAGTGCATCACTTTTTTGATCTGTTTCCTGCGCGAAAACGAATCCGACCCGAGTTCGTCTTTTTTATGAACGGGATTTCGGACATCCTTTTTGAAGGAAGTTTTGTATGGGGTATTATGTTTTGTTCCCGAACACATCCCACTAACTTTAAGATCTTTTGAACATTATCTTCAACATCATGCTGGTGTCAAACCAGTCCGGCAATATTGCTCCACGGCTGCCGACCTGCGCTAGACATGTCGTCACTTTGTTGAGCCAAGCTCAACTTCTTCGGATCATCATCTCGGCAAGCCGAACAAGAGTCCGGCATCGCGAAGAACAAATCATCATCAACATCGCCGCCCCACGGATTACACGGAGAGGGAATATCGGCATCACCGCACGGTCGCTTCATCAAGCCGGCATCGACCACGTCACGACCTGCATCGGCAGGGCCGCACTGTTGCTCCTTCAAGCCGGTGTCCATCACGCCGAACTACTTCGATATCTTGGCTGGACCGGAGGATTCATCATCTCTTCATCAACCTACTCCGGACACTTCGGCGTCACCAGCCGACCAGCTTCATCACGATTAGCTGGACCGAGGGCTTTGCCAGCATCATCCTCCTTCGGATTGCTACAACAAATAAACCAGGTGCTATTAATCCTAATATTTTTTGTTTGTTTGGGTTTATTTTTCCCAAGGAATTATTACTCTGGTTTGTCCATCATATATTCACAGGACTATCAAATGGTGGCCGCATTAACGACGGTCGCATCATGGTTCGGTCAGTCTCCGTACATAGTCCGGCGAACGCCGCATCCGAAGCATGGACCGACCTGTGAATTCAGGCTTTGCCACGCCTTTACCGCATCACGCCGATGCCCTGCATCGACAATCGACCTCGGCGTCAGGCCATATTTCTTTTATTACTCACCTTGCATAAATTATTCATTATGCAACGATTTTTTTTAATTATTATTATCACTATTATCTCCAGTTTGCACTATTTTTTGTGCACAGGAAAATGATCCAGCCGGACTATATCCTTTGGCGTCACCTCGGCTGGACGGGGGGCTTCGTCAACACTTCATTACCCCATGTCGGGGACTTCGGCATCACTCTGCCGTTCTGCATTTACCGAGCTATGACACCACTTTGGAATGCCGAGCTCCTTGCTCCGCCACCTCGGGACCGGCTTGGAGGACGGAACCTTGTCCCGCATCAAGCTCGGACAACGTCGTCGATACCGAACACATTAACCAGCTAAGTTGTCTTCATGCTCAAAGTTTTAAATTTTTAACTTGTGTTCGGTTCAACCAAGCATTATACTTTTTTGGAAAAAAGTGGCTTGTAAAAATTTTCCTTGTCCAAACTTTGTTTGCACACACTTGACGCGCTATCTGCGCTCATTATGCCTAGGGGCTTCTTTAACAGAAGCTTATTAATACGGTCTTTATGCCCAACACATGTGTCACACTTCTGCATGTACCTTTTATTCACCATTATATGCATCGATATGACTTAAGTTTTGGCCAAGCTGGGTTGCCTGGCTCCTGTGCTTACCCCTACGTTCCCGATTGTTCGGCTAGGTGGTAAAGGGAGCACCTCTGCGATTGTTACTGCCGGGTCAGCCGGATGTGTACCTCAGACTGGGTGAAGCCGAAAGCTAGCGTTCTTAAGGGAATACTCGGTCGGTGAACTAAAAGATGATTTCTTACCTATTTATTTACCTGCCCCCAGATGTTTTTCTGCTCTTTTCGCAGTCCGGACATGCACTTTAGGGCATGCCTCCCAGGGAAAGGAACCCCTAACGGAACTATTCTCCCTGGAAGATGTTTCTTACTAACCATGTAATATAACATAACTAGTTGGGAACTTGTCTGATAAAGCACTAATGACCCCTATGCCTGGTCTCCACGCATGCCCCGGTTTTTATAACCGCGAGGGTATTCGGACACACTCCGGACTATTGGGTCCAGAGGTTGAAGCGAAAAGGTCCGCTACGACAAACGATCTACAATCCGGCTAGAAGGCATTTTACATGTCACCTTACATTATATAGTCAACTTTTACCCAAGTCACTTGGGGGCTCTTATGTTTATTTGAGCCGTTTTATACTAAGTGTTTTTCTCCTTAGTCGTTGCAAAGTTTTTATTATTTATCACTCCTTTTTTTGACACGAGTGTGCGGTCACTAGTCGGGGAGCCTAATTTCTCTCTCAAAGCCGCTAGAGTTTAGTTTGCTAAACTGGCCTGATGAGAAGTACTCCGCCCTCGGGATAGGAGGTTGAAGCCGTAGGCTGACCCGCTCGAAGTCCTGAGATAGGATGCATCATGTTAAAGCACGACAGAAGCACTTCTTTTTTTCTAAGACCAATTTTCGGATTGGCACCGAACACTTGATATTGTTCGGACGTCATGTTTTCACTGACGTTTCTTGGTTTTCCAAGCTTTTTGGCACTTTTAAACTATTTGTGTTTTTCCGGCATTAGTCTCGCAGTGCAACGCCGAACACCTTTTAGGGATTTCGGCAAAAATATTCTCGGATATTGCTATATATGAATCGGTTTCGAATTGTGTCTTCAGTCAATAGTTGGGTTGCCCGGCTCCCGCACTTGCTTCCTATGTTCCGTTTTATTCGGCTAGGCATGCAAAGGGAGAACCACTGCGATTGTGCTTCCAGCTCACATGGTTAAGCACCTCAGTGGAGAAAGCCGAAAACTGACTGTCACAATAAGCGTAAACTGGTCAGCGATCCGATAACTATGTTAAATAACAGGCCGTTCATAACATTGGCCGAAGTGTTTATGGCTTGACCTCGACTGTCGCCGAACACTACCGGGGGCTATTAACTAGCCTCCCCAACTAAATCCTCGATATTTTGCTCTTACATTGGAGCTGATGTTTTATGATCATGCTTAGCATGACAACCCAAAGAAAGGAACCGATAGCGGGACTATTTTCTTTGGAAGACATTTCTTCTGTTAAACAGTAATATAATATATCTCTCTGCGTACCTTTGTTTATAAAACCGTATGGCCAGTTGCCTTGTTTGTCGTCCTCATAAAGGCTCTATAAAGTAGGACAAACACTCCTCAGCTATTAGCCGAGGAGGTGGAAGCCGATGGTCGGTCAACAAAGTTTTGTACAATGCGGATCCGAGCATCAATGACGTAAAGTACTTGGATACATAGAGTCATTACACATAATTTGTGATTTTGCTATGGATATTGATCCTTAATTCGGCTACCCGTGCCCGCATTAAGGCTCGGGGGCTACTGGGCTTCGGGCTTATTATTTAAAACATATCAAAGGGGCATATTGATCCCCTGATCTGGTGTTGCCACCCGACCAGTGTCTCGGGGGCTACTGCATTGCTTGCCCAATGCAGAAAATTTTATGTGCAATATAGTTTCTGAGGAGATTTTGATCCTCAGGTTGGTCGGCCGCACCCAACCTGAGTCTCGAGGACTGATCACGCCGCTTTTAGTGTCCCGAAGTATTTTGCCGAGCTTGGACTTGATCCTCAGGCCAATTTTGCAAATCAACCCGAGTCTCAGCGGCTACTGGGATCAGCGGTCTTACATCATCCTTCAGGTGCATCTCGGGTTTTAGACCGATACACACCTTGAGGGCTACTGGCTATATATCTCGGCAGAGAATAAATTGCAATAATAAAAAATATTGACAAAAAATCGGCCCACAGTCGGGGTGGTACACCACCTCGGAAGCAGTCCGGCATAAAGCTCGGGCGCTAGTGGCTGGCTCCATAGAGGGCATTTCTGGCATTAAGCTCGGCTAAACTCCTTCAAACTTCTTTGAACCAAGGTGATTTATGACACCTCGGATACATAGTCCGGCGTTGGAGCTCGGATACAGTCCGGCGTTGGAGCTCGGATACATAGTCCGGCGTTGGAGCTCGGATACATAATCCGGCGTTGAAGCTCGGATACGTTCCGGCGTTAAAACTGGGAAGCGGTCCGGCGTTGGTGCTCGGCTGCAAAAGATACCTCGAATGGAGTCCGGCGTTAGAGCTCGGACGCAAGAGGACGCTGCCGCCCGGGAACAACTTCAAACCCGAGGTGTGGCAAAAAAATAACGAGGCATTGATAAAGGCCGGAAACTTAAAGGGGCTCCTCGGATACCCGACGTGTAAACCCGTCGAATGCATTTCGGCGATCCTCAAGATCGAAGATAAAGAAGATTCGTTGAACCAGTTTTCAAGACCGATGAGAAGATGAAGAACAGTTCGAAAGAATCGAGGAGCGTCCCTAACTTGAAGACCGGTTCCGGGGGCTACTGACGGTGTCCTGGACTAGGGGGTACTCACCACGTCATCTCCCGATCTATTAGATTGGGACGAGGACCCCCACGGCCGTATACTCATGGGCCAGTCCGGACAGGTGTCGCATACAAGGAAGATTCTACAAGACTTGGCGATCAAGACAAGGACTCCTCCCCCACCGGCGTATTCGGCTAGGATCCTAGGCCTCCGGTGCATTATATAAACCGAGGCCAGGCTAGTCGATAAAGATATATACAACAATCATACCATAGGCTAGCTTCTAGGGTTTAGCCTCTCTGATCTCGTGGTAGATCAACTCTTGTACTACCCATATCATCAATATCAATCAAGCAGGACGTAGGGTTTTACCTCCATCAAGAGGGCCCGAACCTAGGTAAGACATCGTGTCCCTTGTCTCCTGTTACCATTGATCCTAAGACGCACAGTTCGGGACCCCCTACCCGAGATCCGCCGGTTTTGACACCGACAGCCGTGCATGTGCTCCAGCGTCTGCCGCTGGCAAATCTCTTCTCTGTTCTGTCGTGCAATGGACTCGGCGTCATCGACCCTCCGTTGAAGAAGAAGTAGCTCGGCACGAGAGGAGGCCAACTCAGTCTGCACCGAGACCAGGGCGGCTGCGGTAGCCTTCGCGTGCTGCGTCGCTTCGGTCAGCTTGGACCTGAGGGCGGCAGTCCTGCCTGCAGCCTCGGCTTCAATTAGCTCCAGCCTCTCGTCATACCCACGCACGAGATCCACGCGAACTTCCGCCACGCGGCGGTCGACCTCTTCTTGGATTTGAGCCTCCCGCGTACCAACGTCGTCCTCCGTCTGGGTAACCTGGCGCTCCCTCATTTCCAACCGCTCAAGGTCGAGATTCCGCTCGGCGGCCTCCAGCATCAGCGCTCCCTCACGCCTCCGGAGCTCCTCCTCCTCGACGGGCGTCCCCTTCAGCGACACAAGGGCGGCCTGGCGCAGCTTCACTTGCTGCTCCAGGGAAGTGCTCCAGGCTTGGAGCTCCCACGTGTGCTTCTCCGCAATCTCGCGCTGTTGGTCTGCTTCTCGAGCCTCCTCAATAGCTCAGGAGCAGGCCTTTCTCGAGGCTGCAAGGGATGCTTCAGCCTTTGTGTTGTCAAGCTCGCGCTGGTGACATGCAAGGTTGACTGCCACCTTCAGCTTGCACCGCTCCTCAACCAGCCACAGGCCTTCAACTTCAAGACACGCGTCCACGTCCGCGAGCTCTCCACCGAGCTGGCCCATCGCGACCATCGCTTTCTGGAGGAACTCTTGGCGAACGACGCTGTGCTCCTGCGCTCGCCTGAGAATGTCATCAATATCGTCCTCCGCCACCGGCGTTGGCGGAGGGCTCTGAAGCGGTTCGCCCCCTCTCGGCAGGGGGCTGGGGGCTGGCGCCCGCACAATCACCGGACGGGCTCCGCGAGGGACCCATGCCGGTGCAGATCCATCCCCAGAAGAAGAGCCAAGGACTAACTTCAACCATTCGCCGTCCATGATCAGAGGAGGAGCCCGGGCCAGGCTGGTCATGCCCCGGGCGAGGTCGCGAAGGAAAGGCGGCAAGGGCACGGGCTCGAGGCACCATGCGGGCCGGCTTACTTCTTCGGCCGAACTCGCGTCAGGGGCAACACGCAGGCTCGGGACGCTCAAGGCCAGCAATGGAGGCGAGGCCGGAGGAATTTGCTTCTTCGCAGACTCCGCAGGCTTGGCAGGAGGGATCCTGAAGGGCCATAGTCAGGAAAGGGACCAGCGATTGAGGAATTACAAGAATGAGGTGCTTACTCATCTATGGCGAAGTACTTCCTATGCTTCAACGGGCGGCAGGGGCGCTCGTTGCCACTCAATGACTCCTTCCTCTTGCAGAGGGCGTCGAAATCTATGCGGAACTGACCCAGGCGCTCAGCATGCGGGCCGGCACGAGGCGCTGATGAAGAAGCGCTCAGGCAGCCAACCTCAGGGGCGCCAAGCTGGGAGGAGCAATCAGGCACTGCTTCCTGATGACCTGCCGAGGCCTCGGGAGTCACAGGTCGCGTCTCCACATCAACAACCGCCTCAGGGCGGGCTTCATAAGCTCCGAAGGATGACGCCTCGGGAGCCCCGTGCGATGTCGGCACCACGACACCAGAGCCTCCAGCTTCAAGCGATGCTTGCCTCCCTGCACCGGCTCCTGGGGCAAGATCGGTGTTGGCGACGGGGAGGGGAGCCACGGTGACGGGATTCTCGGGAGGCCCCACGAGGCCGGCCGAGCGCAACCCCCATTCGTCAAAGTGAGGCATCTGCCTCGCGAACTCGGCCCCGCCCGAGTAGAGATACAAGAGGCTACCCCCGTGCCAGATATTGCCCGGCGAGGGGTCACCTGTCAAGACCTCCAGCACCTTCTGCAGCGTTTTGGACGCCAGCTCCGTATCCTGGAGCCGCATGCGGTCCTGATACTCGGTCAGGGCCCATATCGGCCGGGAGTGGCACTAGAGAGGAGCAATGTGACACTGGAGGAACTCCTTCACCACCTGGGGCGCAGTCACGCCGAGCTTCCTCAACCTCTCCAGTCGGCACCAAACGAAGGAGAGCCGGGGGCTCACGAGCCTCTTGTGGCCCCAGCCCGGATTGGGGATAGAAGGCAATGTCGGATGCGAGAGCAGGGGGCTGGGCACTCCGACATCCACATACAGCCACCGCATTCGGAACCCACTCATGGAAGGTGGAAGGCTAAAATCAATCCCCGATGCGGCCGTCTCTGCCATGGCCTGGAATCTCACGCACCTCGAGCACTGCAAGGGGTCGGTCAAGCGCAAGGAGAAGAAGTGGCGCAAGAGGGCAATGGAAGGAGCAATGCCCACCATGGCTTCACAGACAAAGGTGAAGACAGCAAGAAGGGTAACGAATTTAGGATCAAGATGCATCATGTGGATCTGGTAATGGGAAAGCACTGCATTGAAAAAGGCGGAGAAGGGAGGAACCAGGCCAGCCCACAGGGCGTCGGCAAAGAATCAAACCTCCGTGACGATCCTATCGACGGAGGCATGGGGCGCAGGCCAGACCGTCGTCTTTCCGCACTCGTTGAAGCTGGAGGCGAGTGCGGCACGAACTTTGTCCAAGGCTTCCAGATTGAGCACCAGCGACCGGCCGACGGCAGGCACGATTGTCGGAGGCGAGCTGGACGAGGGCGCAGGTTTCTTCCCCTTCTCTTTGTTAGTTGGCGCCAGAGCGATGGAGGGGGCAGAGCTCAAGTCAGATCGGAAGAGGAAACAGAGGTTCGAGGAAGAAAGGGGAACATGAAGCACGCGGGCAGCGAGGAGGAAATAACTGTGTAAAGCTTCGTGGCCGCCTAGCCAGGCAGATATTGGGGGAGCGTGGGGAAGCGGAGATGCCCACATCCAATCAACCGCTACACAGCGACCAAGGCTACAGGCTGTTGGGGCCTGCGGCGCTCCGCACTTTCCCTTTGGCTTTGCTGCTAAGCCAAGTCCGAGCGCGCCTTGGGCCCGGGGGCTACTGTCAGCGTTCTGGGAACGGGGGTCCCCAGACTTGCCTGCCTGCGGCCTACGGCGTGGCTCACCAATGGCCCAGTACGGCCCGTCTTCATCAACCCAAATTCATGACCCTCGTGAGGGTCCAAGCCTCGCAGGGCGGACTGCACAAGGCCTCCTCAGGGGCGGCCTTGCCAGGCAGACTCGTGAGGAGGCGGAGAGATCAAGGAAAGAAGTACCTCGCGAGGTGCTCATGACGCAAGCTATGACGATCAAGACCAGGCGGGCGCCAGGCGGGCGCCATCCTGCGCAGTGTCCTCGTTTCCTCTTTGGTGCAAAGGGGGCAAGCGCAGGCACGGAGTACCGAGGCATCAAGCAAAGGTTTCCATATCGGTGCAACGATACCAAGACCAGCAGAGCGGCAGGACGGAGGTCACCATGGAGCCCAAGACGGTGTAATCGCTAGTGCCTTTGGCAGTCGAAGACCACCTTTAGTCAGGATAGCTTGTACTAGTTGTCCCCTTACAAAATGGCCGTTGTTGGCTCCCTTCCCGCTCAATATTTGGGAAGAGGACCAGGGCCTCTATATATAGGGCTAGCCACCACAGTAGAAGAGAGGGGAATCCGCATACCACCGCCACAATAACACCCCTCGCGAGTCTGTTCTTCCTCTGTACTGTTGATCATCAGCCCCAGAGGCAATCCACCACACCACACACTGGATTAGGGTATTACACCACAACGGTGGCCTGAACCAGTATAAATCTCGTGTCCCTTGCGTTGTTCATCGTGCTAGCTTAGAATCGCGACGAGGTTTTGGGGCGTGGATCAGTTGGGAGAAGATCTTCGTGCGCACCCCAGAGTTCAAACCTTAAGGGTTTTGCCGCAACCCGATATCCGACATGCAAAACCCCGATGACAAGCCAAGCAATTGTTTCATACTTTAGTATTCTCAAACTTTTTCAACTTTCACGCAATACATGAGCGTGAGCCATGGACATAGCACTATATGTGGAATAGAATGGTGGTTGTGGAGAAGAAAAAAAAGGAGAAGATAGTCTCACATCAACTAGGTGTATCAACGGGCTATGGAGATGCCCATTGATAGATATCAATGTGAGTGAGTAGGGATTGCCATGCAACGGATGCACTAGAGCTATAAATGTATGAAAGCTCAACAAAAGAAACTAAGTGGGTGTGCATCCAACTTGCTTGCTCATGAAGACCTAGGGCATTTTGAGGAAGCTCATCATTGGAATATACAAGCCAAGTTCTATAATGAAAAATTCCCACTAGTATATGAAAGTGACAACAAAGGAGACTCTCTATCATGAAGATCATGGTGCTACTTTGAAGCACAAGTGTGTTAAAAGGATAGTAGCATTGTCCCTTCTCTCTTTTTCCCTCATTTTTTTAATTTTTTTCACCTTTCTCTTTTTTTATTTGGCCTTTCTCTTTTTTTTATAAAGTCCGAAGTCTCATCCCGACTTGTGGGGGAATCATAGTCTCCATCATCCTTTCCTCACTTGGGATAGTGCTCTAATAATGAAGATCATCACACTTTTGTTTACTTACAACTCAAGATTACAACTCGATACTTAAAACAAGATATGACTCTATATGAATGCCTCCGGCGGTGTACCGGGATATGCAATGAATCAAGAGTGACATGTATGGAATTATGAAGGTGGCTTTGCCACAAATACGATGTCAACTACATGATCATGCAAAGAGGAATATGACAATGATGATGCGTGTCATAATAAACGGAACGCTGGAAAGTTGCATGGCAATATATCTCGGAATGGCTATGGAAATGCAATAATAGGTAGGTATGGTGGCTGTTTTGAGGAAGGTATATGGTGGGTGTATGGTACCGGCGAAAGTTGCGCGACACAAGAGAGGCTAGCAATGGTGGAAGGATGAGAGTACGTATAATCCATGGACTCAACATTAGTCATAAAGAACTCATATACTTATTGCAAAAATCTACAAGCCTTTGAAAACAAAGTACTGTGTGCATGCTCCTAGGGGGATAGATTGGTAGGAAAAGACCATCCCTCGTCCCCGACCGCCACTCATAAGGAAGACAATCAATAAATAAATTATGCTCCAACTTCATCACAAAGCGGTTCACCATACGTGCATGCTACGGGAATCACAAACTTCAACAAAAGTATTCCTCAAATTAATAATTACCCCACTAGCATGACTTTAATATCACCATCCTCATATCCCAAAACAATTATAAAGCATCATATTGATCATAGCATCCAATTCACTTTCTATGATAGTTTTTATTATACCCAACTTGGATGCCCATTATTCTAGGACCAATTTTATAACCATAGCAAATACCATGCTATTCTAAAAGACTCTCAAAATAATATAAGTGAAGCATGAGATATCAACAATTTCTACAAAATTAAGCTACCGCCGTGCTCTAAAAGATATAAGTGAAGCACTAGAGCAAAAATGTAGCGACCAGACCTCATACAGTCTGATCTCTGTGCATCAGTGTCATTCCTGGATCGGTAATGCTGACACGCACAGTACTTGAAGGATTTATAACAGAGTAGCAATCACACACTTATTACATCGAATGTCTCAAAAGAGAACTTATTACAATAAATATGGCTTAATGCCATCTAAATACGATAACAGCGGAAGGCTTGGAAGATAAAGCGAGTCCATCAACTCCAACGGCATCACTAAGTGAAAGAACACGACCTAAGGCACCTTACTCGTCGTCTGAAAAGTCTGCAACATGAACGTTGCAGCCCGAAAACAGGTCAGCACTTGGAATATGCTGGCAATGTAACACATAGAGAGTAATGAACAGAATAATGATATCACTACATGCATATATGGCTGGTGGAAAGCTCTATGGTTACAGTTTTGCATAAAGCCGATTTTTCCCTACAACAAAGGAAGAAATTTTATTTAACTATCATGGTGGTTGTTAAACATTGAGAAGGTTCCTCCAACTCAATCCCAATTAAGCATCATCATTAAACCCAATCAAATTAAATTAAGTAACATGATGAGATCAACACGATAATCCAAGAACTAGATACTCAAAACGTCCATAACCGGGGACACGACTAACCATGATTAGTTTGTACACTCTGCAGAGGTTTGTGCACTTTTCCCCACAAGACTCGATCTCCTCCGTTGGATTTCTCGCACTACATGATGTTTGAGAAACGGATGACCGAGACACAGTCTTTCAGAAATATTAACTCTTTACTCTGGATGGACAGTTACACCTACTTTCCCCTACATCTGCTAGCCCACCACTGAAAGAGGTCATGCAACCTACTCAACTATGCTAGAGCCCATAATAGCTTGTGGCTGCACACGGAAGTTTCTAGCATGAATAATCTTATGATCCCTTTGAGCCTGGGTGGCGGTCCATAGGAGAATCACACGGAACCCCGGGATTTCCAAAAAAATACAGGCAACACTGGGTTCCCCAGGTGCCTCAATCCACCCAGATGTGTATTAAAGTAGCCACCTTAAGTTAACCATTAAGTAACAATACTCACATCTGTCATGGATACACTCACCCAATCCACGTCTACAAGCATAGCATAGCAATATAAGCAACGTAGAAGTAACTCCCAAAGGTTTGACAATAAACAGGTAATAGGTACTACCTCATCTACTTCCCAAAACCCACATATGAATCAGATCCTAATCATGCAATTGTTTGAGGATTGATATAATGCAATAAAACTAGGTAGTAAAGAGGTATGATCAAAGTGTTACTTGCCTCCTTGATGATCCGTGAAACCTAGAGACTCGTAGTAGCACGCTTCGCACTCTGGGTACTCTATCGCAAACAAACAAGCATACAATATGCACTCAACTAGAAGCACGGGTAAAACTCAAATAAGAGATCTAACCAGAAAGTTCAACTTAAGAACTCCGGTTTGCAAAAATAATCAAATCAAACGAGGCAACGAAACTCAAACTTCGAAAGAAACAAGTTTTGTTTACTAAACTGGACCTAAGTCAAATTTTATAGTAGCGAAAACTTGTTTAAGTTGGTTAAACAGAAAGAGGGTTTCGAGGCGAAACTCTAGGCGCTTGAATCGTCTGATTCCGATAAACGAGCGAAAAGATAAACTAAAACAAAAATCAGGGCAGAAATCGCGATCGAAAATAATCGCGGAAAAAACCTGGAAAAAGAAAAACTGACGAACAGGCTAACGAACGAACGTTCGTTGTCTGCGGCTAAATGGTGAAAATCGTTCGTTAAAAATGAACGAATGAGCTGACGCTCGCTAAATAAATAAACCGGGAAAAAAACTAAACCGATCTAAAAAAATAAAACCTAGGGTTTTCTAAAAAACGAATTGGTTTTCTCTTGAAAACCGGCGGCGGCGGGCGTCTACCTCGGTGGGGCTCCGGTCGAGATCCGGCGGCTCCGGCGGGGTCCGGTGGGGCGGCGGGCTGGTCGAGCGGCGGCGGCGGCGAACGGCGGCGCTTGCGGCGGGGTTGGCGGGTGGCTCGGGTGGTGGGGGTGGGGGTCGGTGGCGGCAGTATTTAAGAGGAGGGGGCAGCTGGCTTGGGGAAGGGGCCGTCTCGGGAGGCGGCGGCGGCGCTGGGCCGGCTCGGCTGGGCCTTCGGCCCAGTCGGGCGCGCGGAGATTTTTTTTAAATAAACGTTCCGCCAAAAATAAATCTTAAAAAATTAAATAAAAAAATCTAAAAATGCCAAAACAAATTTTCACCTTCTAAATAAAAAATTTAGAACAAGATGAACATTTTCTTGGCCTAAGATGCAATTTTTGAAAGCGTGCAATTTTTCCTAATTCAAATAAAATTGCAATAAACTCCAAATAAAATATTTAATTGATTTTAATATTTTTCCTCTAATATTTCATTTATTTTTGAGAAGTCATTTTTCTCCTCTCATATATTTTTATTTTAGAAATATTAGGAAAGAAAAATAATCAAAACCAATTGATCCTCTTTTCAAAATTTGAGAAAAATCAAATATGAAAATAACGAAATCCCCAACTCTCTTCGTGGGTCCTCGAGTTGCGTAGAATTTCTAGGATCAAACCAAAATGCAATAAAATATGATATGCATTGATGATCTAATATATAACATACCAAATTGAACATTTGGGATGTTACAAAAAATTATCTAGCTCAAAAGATATAAGTGAAGCACATAGAGTATTCTAATAAATTTCAAATCATGTGGGTTTTTCCAAAAGGTGTGTACAGCAAGGATGGATTGTGGTAATCTAAAAAGCAAAGACTAATATCATACAAGACGCTCCAAGTGAAACACATATCATGTGATGAATAAAAATATAGCTCCAAGTAAAGTTACCGATAAACGAAGACGAAAGAGGGGATGCCTTCCGAGGCATCCCCAAGCTTAGGCTTTTGGTTGTCCTTTGATATCCTTGGGGTGCCATGGGCATCCCCAAGCTTAGGATCTTTCCACTCCTTATTCTATAGTCCATCAAATCTTTACCCAAATCTTGGAAACTTCACAACACAAAACTCAACAGGAAATCTCATAAGCTCCATTAGTGTAAGAAAGAAAAACCACCACATAAGGTACTGTAATGAACTCATTCTCTATTTATATTGGTGTTAAACCTACTGTATTCCAACTTTTCTATGGTTCATACCCCCGATACTAGCCATAGATGCATCAAAATAAGCAAACAACACACGAAAAATAGAATCTGTTAGAAACAGAACAGTCTATATAAATCTGTAACTTTCGAATACTTCTCGAACTCTAAAAATCCTAACAAAATAGGAAGTCCTGGGAAATTTGTCTATTGATCTACAGAAAAAATAATCAACGCAAAAGCTCGTTTGTGTGATTTACTAAAATTATTTTAGTGCGTGCAAAAGTTTCTATTTTTCAGGAGAATAAAATTAACTATCACCGTAGGTTATCCTATAGGTTCTACTTGGCACAAACACTAATTAAAACATGAAAACACATCTAAACAGAAGCTAGATGAAATATTTATTACTAAAAATAAGCAAAAAGGAAGAAAGAAAAATAAAATTGGGTTGCCTCCCAACTAGCGCTATCATTTAACACCCCTAGCTAAGCATAAAAGCGAGAATAGATCTAAGTAGTGCCATCTTTGGCATTCAATTCTTCAATACAGCACTTATAACTCTTAGGAGTTTCTTTCTTTTTAGCAATGATTAAAATCCTAGGAAAGAAATTAAGAAAATCATTTGAAGCAAAAGGTTCCTTTATGATAGAGAGACAATTGGGGTGAACACTTATTGATTTGAGGTCCGCATTTTCCTTACTAGAAGATTCACCCTTATTTTTAGGAAAATACATTAATTTGGCAATTTTAGTAGGCGGAGTGGGAGTATCTTTCACGAATGAAAAGGCAGCCCCTAAGTTGGTAATGATGTCCTCAAGTTTACCAATTCTTGAAGAATTTTGATCTATTCTTTCATTAACTATAGGTTCTTTATCCTTAAAACTTTTCAGAGTAGCTCCAACCTTAGATCCAAATTGGGTGATTTGATTGTGGATCTTTTCATCCAAATTTTCAATTAACTCAACAGTGGCAACTTTATTTTCAATAATTTCAAGCCTTTGCATCACATGTTCTAGAGTTAAGATAGTTCCATTAACCAAGAGGGGGGGTGGACCAAACAAATCTAACATAGCGCTATAAGCATCAAAAGTGTGGTTACCCAAGAAATTCCCTCCGGTAATGGCATCAAGAAAACATCTATACCAAGGAGTAATGCCTACATAAAAATTGCGAAGAAGAACGGAAGTAGATTTCTTCCTAGTAGATCTATTTTGAGCATTGCAAATTCTATGCCAAGCATCTTTTAAATTTTCTACCTCCCTTTGTTTAAAGTTCAGAACTTCATGATCAGGAGTATTAACAATAATAGGAGGACTAGCCATAATGACAAAATAAACGATCTAAAACATGAGCACACAAAAAGACAAGCGAGAAAGAGAAGATTGGGAAAGAGAGGGCGAATAAAATGGCAAGGGTGAAGTGGGGGAGAGGAAAATGAGAGGCAAATGGAAAAAATGTAATGCGAGGGAGATGAGTTTGTGATGGGTACTTTGGTATGTCTTGACTTGAGCAAAGACCTCCCCGGCAACGGCGCCAGAAATCCTTCTTGCTACCTCTTGAGCAAGCGTTGGTTTTTCCCTTGAAGAGGAAAGGGTGATGCAGCAAAGTAGCGTAAGTATTTCCCTCAGTTTTTGAGAACCAAGGTATCAATCTAGTAGGAGGCTCCTCAAAAGTCCCATGCACCTACACAAACAAACAAGAACCTCGCAACCAACACGATAAAGGGGTTGTGAATCCCTTCACGGTAACTTGCGAAAGTGAGAACTGATAGAGATAATAAGATAAGATAAATATTTTTGGTATTTTTATGATATAGATTGGAAAATAAAAGTAGATGGAAAACTTATATGATAAAAGATAGACCCGGGGGTCATAGGTTTCACTAGTGGCTTCTATCAAGATTGCATAAGTATTACGATGGGTGAACAAATTACTGTCGAGCAATTGATAGAAAAGTGCATAGTTATGAGAATATCTAGGCATGATCATGTATATAGGCATCACGTCCATGACAAGTAGATCGAAACGATTCTACATCTACTACTATTACTCCACACATCGACCGACTACTACCTGCATCTAGAGTATTAAGTTCAAGAAGAATAGAGTAACGCATTAAGAAAGATAACATGATGTAGAGGGATACACTCATGCAATATGATATAAACCCCATCTTTTTATCCTCGATGGCAACAATACAATATGTGCCTTACTGCCCCTGCTATCACTGGGAAAGGACACCGCAAGATTGAACCCAAAGCTAAGCACTTCTCTCATTGCAAGAAAGATCAATCTAGTAGGCCAAACCAAACTGATAATTCGAAGAGACTTGCAAAGATAACAAATCACACATAAAAGAATTCAGAGAAGATTCAATTATTTCTCATAGATAAATTTGATCATAAACCCACAATTCATCGCATCTCGACAAACACACCGCAAAAAGAGTTACATCGAATAGATCTCCAAGAAGATCGAGGAGAACTTGGTATTGAGATTCAAAGAGAGAGAAGAAGCCATCTAGCTAATAACTATGGACCCGAAGGTCTATGGTAAACTACTCACAACTCATCGGAGAGGCCTTGGAGATGATGTAGAGGCCCTCCGTGGTCGATTCCCCCTCCAGCGGAGCACCGATGAAGGCTCCAAGATGGGATCTCGCGGATTAAGAAGGTTGCGGTGGTGGAATTAGGTTTTCGTGGTGCTCCTCGATGTTTTCAGGGTACGAGAGTATATATAGGTGAAGGAAGTACGTCGGTTGACGCTCGAGGGGCCCACGAGAGTGGGGGGCGCGCCCACCCCCAGGGGGCGCGCCGGGCACCCTCGTGGCCGCCTCGTTTGTTGCTTGATGTCCACTCCAAGTCTCCTGGTTTGCATTTGTTCCAAAAAGACCGCTCCCGAAGGTTTCATCCTGTTTGGACTCCATTTGATATTCCTTTTCTTCAAAACACTGAAATAGGAAAAAAAACAGCAATTCGAGCTGGGCCTCCTATTAGTAGGTTAGTCCCAAAAATAATATAGAAGTGTAAAATAAATCCCAAAAACATCCAAAACGGGTAATATAATAGCATGGAACAATCAAAAATTATAGATACGTTGGAGACGTATCACCCTCGCAAAGCCGGAGCTATTTACATTGCAAGGGGCACTCCAACCTTAGATTATTTTGTGTAGGCATTTATTCCTGTGGGTTTAGATTATATTTTCGTAGCATTCGGCCCACAACTACTCCAAACACCGTTGCAAGCCCCGCACCTCCCCCAGTTGATTTCCCTCTGGCTCGGTCATCGCTCTCTCGCACGTCCTTTCTTGCCTTCAACGTTGCACCATGGTATTATTGCAAAAAAATTCTATTGTTCTCTTTAATTATTATGAATAAGCTACAACACTACACACCAATAGTCCACTTGGAATGGAACAAATTTCGATCCACAAATTAAAGTGCTACAAACTACAGACCGTGGGGCCCACCTGTCATGAAACAAATTCGGACCCATATACGAATTGAAAAATAAAGGACGAGGATTGAACATGCGACTAGGTCCTTCAAGCCGCACATCAATAGGCAACATACGTAGAACAACAATGTTTGTTGAACCCCCCTTTGTTCATATAATGTTTTTATATTACCACAGCCTATTTAATGGATAACATGTAATATTATTTTTAGTACATTAGTGGGACCAGCTCGTTAGCACATACTATTCGCCTTCACTTACTGGTGGGTTCCATGTGCTCTCTCTCTCTCTCTCTCTCTCTCTCTCTCTCTCTCTCTCTCCTCCCCTTCTGCGTTTAGACGCACGAGCGAACACGAAGAACTCACGGGCGATGTTGCCGTTGACCATATCTGGACGCGTTCACAAGTTACGGCACCAGTTTCACGTACTAGTAGCACTAGTCAATGTGTACGTGCAATGCACGTTAATTTGGAAATATATTAAGTGCATGCGGGTATTAAGTAGGATATTATTTATGTGTTATTATGTGATTAACATTATTTTTGGCATGAAATTAACTGCACGCTAAACGTGTTGAGCGCTCGACATTGAAGCAGTCTAGGTCGTTGGATGACAAGGAATACATGTGGCTTGATGACGTTTTATATTTAATTTGATACGGCTCTAGCAGAACATTCAATCGATCAAACAATAGATTTTGTTCAGTCTGACTCCGACTTTAAATTATACGATGATCGATCTAAAATAAATGAAAATGATAAATGTTCAGATTTTAAGCATGGCAATCCGAACATTTTTCATGGCAAATTTAGATTATGCGGCGGCGGAAGGGGCGTCTTGCGGAGGGAAGCGGCTCCTCTGCCGTGCTCTGTGTGTCGTCGGGCCACTGACCAACGGCGACGGCGGCGTCTTGCACCGTTGTTGGCGTACTCCTGGACGTTGGCCTAGCTTCAAGGAAGGCCAAAATGTTCTGGACTTCGGAGTGAGTCAACTGGCGGGAGGAGGCGACTGGCGTTGGTGCAAGGAAGCGGTCGATGGCGGCCATCCGTGCCGCTGAGGGGGGCACTGGCACCTGCGCGGGGACAGGCGCTAGCAACGGCACGACGGAGACATTTGTGTGCACGGGCACAGGCACGGGTGCGCGCGTCAGTGCACGTGCAGGCGCATGCGCTGGCAGGTGCACGGGCACCGGCACGGGCGTGCGCGTCAGTGCACGCGCAGGCACATGCGCTGGCAGGTGCACGGGCGCGTGAAAGTCGGCGGGGACCTCGTGGAACCCCGTGGCATCAAGCTCGGTGACAATGTGCAGCTCCCAGCCCATCAATGCCATGGGGATGGGTGCTGGCGCAGTCGGGGCGATGGGAGCCAGAACAGGAGCGGGGACAGGCGCGGCATCTTCCCGCAAGGCCAGTTTAAGCTCGTCCCAAAGTGCCTTATGTTCTCGAGACTTCGGCTGGGTGTCTTCCTCGGGAAACTAGAAGACTAAGAGCAGACCATCGTGATGCGGCATGGCATACATTTAGGTCAGGCTGGTTGGAGGTAGACGACAGGAAAATCGGAGAGGAAGAGAGAAGATTGCAGCAATACCGGGTAGTGCGGGGTAGATTTTAAACTACGGCGCCGATGACATTAAAAGTGGGAGCAGTTGGGACGAAGGTGGGCGGCGGAGCCTGGTCAAAGGGCTCGCCTCCCGGTGAGCCTGCACAGCGGTCTGCTCGCACACCTCCCTGTCAGCCGGCGCAGCGGTCTGCTCGCACGCCTCCCGTCGACTCACATGCTTGCTCGGACGGCACCTGCCAATGAGAAGCGGGACTCGTGGCGGCACGTAAACGCCCACGGTTTCAATAGTGAAAGCGTTCGCCTTAACGTGAGAGGTCTTTGTTCCAAAATACATTGGCTCTTCATTTGTGCAACTTGTCAAAAAGCAGCTTGTCTCAAATTGAAGAAAAAATTGCGAAGGAATATTTGTGCCATATCACGTGACCATGCTCAGTTTCAAGAATTTCTGGTCACTTTTGGATTTTCTGAAATTTAAAATCCAGGATTCGAAACAATATCATAACCTGCATCATGCAATAAATTTTCAAGCCATACATCTGTCTTGTTGTATTTCTTAAGAAAGGATTTGGTCAAACATTTTGCTTAGTTAGACTTCAGACAAGTTATATATGCAGAGTAAAAGGGTAATCCCTCCGTACCAGTGCATTGCCTGATATATTAACTCAAGTACTCGGCCCGAACAAACAGGCTCAATTCTGTGCTCATCCTGGTGTAGTAGTAGTAGTTGACGGGTGACCTTGGGGAGCCGCGACCGAGGGAATTGAACCATGCTCAGCACGATAGGTAACGTTGTCTAGTTACTAAAGCATCCCTCCATTGTTCATCGGTAATCCTTATGGACCGGGGACATGAGGGGAATTTCCTAGGGCTGGAATTCTGGCCGCCAGATATTTCGACTCGAAACGCGGATGCTCGACTGGTTGGGGTTGCCTAATGTGCGTACCACGCACGCCACCAGAAGGACACGAACCCGGTTTTTTTAGGATCAACACGAGCCAAGGTCTGGCTGGTACGCCGTTGTGTCCTACCATTCGAGAATACGAAAGGAATCTTTTAAATTGCCGAACGGATCTATGTGTATTACAATGCCCGTATTTTCCTTGCAAATACTAATCTCAATGTGGTAATTGATTTGTGACGAGTTCTTGAATTAGAGCGAGTTTGTGATATAGTGATCTAAATGGGGATTTCACATTTCATGGTATCCCTAGTAAGTTTTTCATTGCAAATTCAAATTTAAAAGATGAACAATATGGAGGTGAGAAAACATTGTATGTATCAAGCATATGACCACACACACGTGCGCACGCGCGCGCACACACACACACCCACGAACACAACAACAATCCAATAAGTATAGTGCATCTATTTTTCCAAACCATGCATGTATGACACGAATTCAAAAATACTCCTTCTGTTCCTAAATATTAGTCTTTTAGAGATTTCAACAAGTGACTACATACGGAGCAAAATGAGTGAATCTACACTGTAAAATATGTCTATATACATCCGTATGTGCTAGTACATTGGAAATCTCTAAAAAGACTAATATTTAGGAACGAAGGGAGTAAAATGTAAGACATGCATGGTCCTCAATTCAATATTTAAAATGAACAGGAAACTAAAACATGAATATTAAGTCTAGTACTACAGTACATGCAAATATTGTGTTTAGGCGGAGCTATGTAGATTGTTAGGGGTTAACCCCTCGACCTTAGATAAAATTGTGAAGCTCTATTTAGGGTTGTTTAGATTATATTTGTCCCCACCCTCCCAAACATCGTTTGGTTGTGCACCCCCACCCCTCCTCCCCAGGAGAATATCATGTGCCCCCATACCTTAGATGCTATATGCTGATACGAGTTGCTTGGAGCTTGTAGGTCTGAGATATAGCAGCTCACATGATGTCTTAATATTTTTACAAGAAACCTTGATGAGTTTGAGAATTGCACACAATTTGTACAAAAACTACTCAGATGCCCTTGGATCCCATATCCAACGACCTCGAAGCTCGTACCACCGTAGCATCTATGATGAAGGAGGACATCATATTCTCCTGTATGTAAGAATATCATGTGCTACCACACCTTAGATGCTTTCGTGATACAAGCTCTTCGGAGCCGTTGGATTTGTGACCCAACAACTCCTCGGTGGTTCGAATGGTTTTTGCAGAAAAGCCCCCAAAGAGTTCGGCCACTGCTTACAAGCACAAAGACTGCTCAGATGCCATTGGATCTCAGATCAAATGACCTTGAAGCTCGTATCACCATAGCCTCCAAGTTGCAAGAGCACCTTATGTTTTCTCGCACGGGAGAATATGAGGTGCTCCCGCATCGTAGATTCTATGGTGATACGAGTTCACGAAGATCTAACGGCCCACAGCAGGAGATTTGAATGTTTTTGCAATATACGGCTGAGAGAGTTTGGGAATTGCGCAAAAAGTACAAGTACTACGCATGTGCCATCTGATCACTGATCATACAACCTAGATGCTCGTATCACCGTAGCGGGTAATTAAGCTACGGGGAGCACCTAATATGAGCAACGAGGAGCTGCTGGATCCAAGATGTAGCGGCACACACGAGGCCTGAATGTTTTATTTGCAAAAAAACCTTTGGAGAGTTTGGAAATTGTGCATAATTACAAAGACTACTCCCAAGCAATTGGATCTCACTTCCAACGATGTAAAAACTCGTATCACCATAGCATCTAAGCTGCGGGTTGGATGTGATATTCTATGCTGCTGTCATTTTTGTTCGTAAACTTGGAAAATACGTGTAACTTGTGCCGTTACTTGTCTAACCGCGCAAAGTGTTTGTTCAAAAAAACCATCCTATACTAAAATATCGGAAGAACACACGGGGGTCCCATTTGTCATTAATCAAATTTGGACCTAAAACTAACAAATCTGAAAGATGAGATTCGAACTGGCAACCTGGACTACAAAGTGTAAGTCGATAGCCTGAAACAACAACGGTTGTTGGCTTTGTCCCATAACTTGATTTTATACAGTATTACATTGAGTAGAGTAGAGGGAGTGCCTCGTCAACACATGCATGATTGTTGACTCACTTACTGGTGGGTCTCGGGTCTGCGATCTCTCTCTCCTCTCCATTGTCTAACCTTTGCACGGGCACACATGAAGAGCGGCGCTAGCTTGCTGTGGTGTTATTATAACTAAAAAAGGTTGGAAAATAGAAGAATGGCCTAGAACAAGAGACGTTGTGGCTGGTAGAGATGGAGCTAACCACACCTATCCTCCGTGCCATGTTAGCATGATGAAGCTGTGTGGCTAGTGGGGTGTTTTCGACCGATTGGCTGGGTCTCGAGGTCGAACCATAGGTACATACAGTATATTTTTACACGCATATTTTTCCTCTGTGTCGAGACATGGCACACCCTACCGCACGAGTTTGGGGTCCTCCAGAGTGGTGCACGCATATATTCTTCCTAACATGGGACGCCCTACCGCACGTTTTCTGGGTCCTCCTCGGTTCTTGCACCGAAGCAAGTAAATGAGTCATATCACGGAAGACCACCTTTCCCGCCGAGTACATCAGTGAAGCACGGTGGCTAGCTAGTTGGGCTAGTTCGACCAATTAGCTAGGCCGCCGCCACATTTGTTTTTTCACCCCTTTTTTTATCTCCTTGCCGGCATGTAAATTTAAATAACCACCGCGACGTTGCTATGGTATTTGGGTGTGGCAGGATTTTTAATTGTTTGTTTGACGGGAGCAGGCGCGGCAGAATTCCTAATTTTCTGATTGACGGGAGCAAGCGCGGGAGCAATTAGTCACGATGACTCCGCATGTAAAACCCACTACTCCCTGATGTGAGAAATCGTCGACTGGTGTTTTCCCATGGTGGAAACCAAAAGATTCCCCGTTCCTCGGCTGGCTCCCTCCGCCTTCCCATAGATTGCATTGCCTTTCAGCCGTTCCGCACCCTTTGCTTCCTCTCCCCATTGCTTCTACCTGGTTCCATGGCGGCATAGCAGATCACGGAGTCCGAGGTGAGGCACCTGAAAGAGGAGCTCCATGCCAAGGATGCGGAGCTCAGGGCCAAGGACGTGGAGCTCCGTGAGCATAAGGAGGAGAGGAGTGCCATGCTCCTCCGTTATGTGCGGGAGTTCATGGAGCTTCAAAAGCGGCAGGCGTCCACCACAAAGATGCTCGAGGCGTCGGCGGCGTTGCTGCAGAAAGTAGGAAATACGATAGGCCCTCAGGGGAGCCGGCTGGAGCGCGAGCGGGCCAATCGTGACGAGGTCAAGGATCACCTCAGCCACTTGGTGAACCAAGTTGCCACACACATGTTGCGGCTGCGTGATGCCTACTGTTGTGCCAGCGCGACCATGACGGCCATCGGGCTAAACCCGTTCGACCATCCGGTCGACTTCAACAAGCTGTGGCTTCCTAACCTGGCCTCCTTCTTCACCTATATCTCCGAGGAGCTGAGTCATCTCTGCGCGATGGTGGGGGAAGAGCTGGACAAGGAGGGGTTGCAGGCTGCCGTTGCCGTTGTCGGGCGAATCCTTTTAGGGCTCCGTCACTGGAATCCATTCGTGCCATTGGACGCCGTCTTTGATGAGATGGCTCCCGTCGACCGGGAGCGGCCTCTGCGGGCGGTTGCACCCTGCATCAGCAACGTCGTGCGCCTCGAGAAGCAGAGGGACTTCAGTGGTGTTTAGGCGCCCTCTGCATGGGCAAGTCCATGTCTCAACGCAACATGACCATTGGATCAAACTCAGACGGTGAAGATCAGTCACTGTAGCACAAAGCGTGTGGGTGTGTTTGGTTGCATTCTCATCTCAATATAATTGTTCCCTCTTCGTGTATTTGTGTTAACCTACTAGTGTGGACTCATGCACCCTTCATGCACTCTGCCAAACACCCAAAAGTGGGTCGAGAAGGGAACTTTTGCTCCCATCCTGTGCACCCTTCATACACCCTACCTAAAACTTATTCGTGCTTCATATGGTTCATGTTTCATGGAGTACTGTAGCACCGTACTCTCCATGCATTGTAGACCTAGTTCTGTTAACATTGATCTCACCGTTCATTCTCGACCGGACAGTCGAAAAAGCGGTACTGTGTTACTACATTACTGTTCATATAGTTGACATGCGCACAACATCATTTGTTATCATCATATCTTACTACACTAGCAACAAGAATATGTAGTACTGACATATGAACCACTGCACATGCCTGATACGTCCATTTCACATCAAGCTTTGACATTGATATTTATTGCATATGGGCTGTTATTACTCATTATGTCACAATACTTATGCCCTTTTCTCTCTTATTTTACAAGGTTTACACGAAGAGGGAGAATGCCGGCAGCTGGAATTCTGGGCTGGAAAAGGAGCAAATATTAGAGACCTATTCTGCACAACTTCAAAAGTCTTGAAACTCCACGGAAGTTATTTTTGGAATTAAGAAATATTGAGCAAAGAAAATACCAGAGGGGGGCCACCCACCGTCCACGAGGGTGGGGGCGCGCCCTACCCCCGTGGGCACGCTCCCTGCCTCGTGGGCCCCCTGGCAGGCCTCTGGTGCCCATCTTCTGCTACATGAAGTCTTTTACCCTGGAAAAAATCATAAGCAAGCTTTCGGGATGAGACACCGCCGCCACGAGGCGGAACCTTGGCGGAACCAATCTAGGGCTCCGACGGAGTTGTTCTGCCGGGGAAACATCCCTCCGGGAGGGGGAAATCATCACCATCGATCCTCTCAGAGGGAGGGGGTCAATCTCCATCAACATCTTCACCAACACCATCTCCTCTCAAACCCTAGTTCATCTCTTGTATCCGATCTTTGTCTCAAAGTCTCAGATTGGTACCTGTGGGTTGCTAGTAGTGTTGATTACTCCTTATAGTTGATGCTAGTTGTTTTATTTGATCGAAGATCATATGTTCAGATCCTATATGCATATTAATACCCCTCCGATTATGAACATTAATATGATATGTCAGTAGTTATGTTTTTTCCTGAGGACATGGGATAAGTCTTGCTATAAGTAGTCATGTGAATTTGGTATTCGTTCGATATTTTGATGAGATGTATGTTGTCTCTCCTCTAGTGGTGTTATGTGAACGTCGACTACATGACACTTCACCATTGTTTGGGACTAGAGGAAGGCATTGGTAAGTAGTAAGTAGATGATGGGTTGCTAGAGTGACGGAAGCTTAAACCCTAGTTTATGAGTTGCTTCGTAAGGGGCTGATTTGGATCGATATGTTTCATGCCATGGTTAGGTTTACCTTAATACTTCTTTTGTAGTTGCGGATGCTTGCAATATGCGTTAATCATAAGTGGGATGCTTGTACAAGAAAGGGCAGTACCCAAGCACCGGTCCACCCACATACCAAATTATCAAAGTAACGAACGTGAATCATATGAGCGTGATGAAAACTAGCTTGACGATAATTCCCATGTATCCTCGGGAGCGCTTTTCTCTATACAAGAGTTTGTCCAGGCTTGTCCTTTGCTACAAAAAGGATTGGGCCACCTTGCTGCACCTTATTTACTTTTGTTACTTGTTACCCGTTACGAATTACCTTATCACAAAACTATCTGTTACCGATAATTCCAGTGCTTGCAGAGAATACCTTACTGAAAACCGTTTGTCATTTCCTTCTGCTCCTTGTTGGGTTCGACAGTCTTACTTATTGAAAGGACTACGATAGATCCCCTACACTTGTGGGTCATCAAGACTCTTTTCTGGTGCCATTGCCGGCGAGTGAAGCGCCTTTGGTAAGTGGAACTTGGTAAGGAAAACTTTATATAGTGTGCTGAAATTTACTGTGACTTGTTACTATGGAAAGTAACCCTTTCAGGGGTTTGTTCGGGGTATCTTCACCCCGACCAGTAGAGCAAAGAGTTTCTCCTCAACCTGCTGAACCTACTAAAAATGTTTACTTTGAAATTCCTTCGGGTATGATAGAGAAACTGCTAGCTAATCCTTTTACAGGAGATGGAGCATTGCATCCCGATTTGCACCTAATCTATGTGGATGAACTTTGTGGATTATTTAAGCTTGCAAGTATGCCCGAGGATGTTATCAAGAAGAAGGTCTTCCCTTTATCTTTGAAGGGAAAGGCATTGACATGGTTTAGGCTATGTGATAATATGGGATCATGGAACTACAACCGATTGAAATTGGAATTTCATCAGAAGTTTTATGCTATGCATCTTGTTCATCGTGATCATAACTATATATATATTTTTTGGCCTCGTGAAGGAGAAAGCATCGCTCAAGCTTGGGGGAGGCTTAAGTCAATGTTATATTCATGCCCCAATCATGAGCTCTCAAGAGAAATTATTATTCAAAATTTTATGCTCGGCTTTCTCTCAACAATCGCTCCATGCTCGATGCTTCTTGTACTAGCTCTTTCATGATAAAGACTATTGAATTCAAATGGGATTTATTGGAAAGAATTAAACGCAACTTGGAAGATTGGGATCTGGACGAAGGTAAGGAGTCAGGTATAACACCTAAGTTTGATTGTGTTAAATCTTTTATGGATACCGATGCTTTTCGTGAATTTACCACTAAATATGGACTTGACTCTGAGATAGTAGCTTCTTTCTGTGAATCATTTGCTACTCATATTGACCTCCCTAAGGAGAAGTGGTTAATCCTCCCTGTCGGTGTCAAAACCGGCGGATCTCGGGTAGGGGGTCCCGAACTGTGCATCTAAGGCTAATGGTAACAGGAGGCGGGGGACACAATGTTTACCCAAGTTCATGCCCTCTCGATGGAGGTAATACCCTACTTCCTGCTTGATTGATCTTGATGATATGAGTATTACAAGAGTTGATCTACCACGAGATCGTAGAGGCTAAACCCTAGAAGCTAGCCTATGATCATGATTATTCTTGTCCTACGGACTAAACCCTCCGGTTTATATACACACCGGAGGGGCTAGGGTTACATAGAGTCGGTTACAGAGAAGGAGATCTACATATCTGAATCGACAAGCTTGCCTTCCACGCAAAGGAGAGTCCCATCCGGACACGGGACAAAGTCTTCAATCTTGTATCTTCATAGTCCAACAGTCCGGCCAAAGTATATAGTCCGGCTGTCTGGATACCCCCTAATCCAGGACTCCCTCAGTAGCCCCTGAACCAGGCTTCAATGATGATGAGTCCGGTGCGCAGATTGTCTTCGGCATTGCAAGGCGGGTTCCTCCTCCGAATACTCCATAGAAGATTTTGAACACGAGAATCGTGTCCGGCTCTGCAAAAAAAATTCCACATACCTCTGTAGAGAGAATGATACTCCACAAATCTAATCAGCTGACAGCTCTTTATGACATTACGCGACGGTCCAGTCATTATTCGAACCGTTTCTCACAACCTTACACCGCACATATTGCGAGGCAGTTTTATCGGCACTTCTTGTCGAAGCAGGGATAGTGTCCCCTCATTACGGGACCCTCATCAATACGGGAGTGGGTAACCCGACCGCGCCATCAATCGTGGTGTTTGGAAAATAAGCGAATTCACCGGGCAAGTGGGGAGGCGCAAGATCTCTGCTGCCTTTATAAGGGGATAAGAACTCCCTTTTCCACCCACGCCCTCTTCTTCCTCCGCTCATTCATTCTCTTTCGCTCGAGCCCTAGCGCCCAAGAGTTCATCTTCTCTGCCCACAAAGGCTTCCAAAAAATGTTCAGATCCGGAGCAAGAGGCAAGTGGATGGCCTCTACCGTCCGGGAGAAGGATATCAAAAGGTTTCGGGGGGGCGGGTATCTGGCCAAGAGAATTGGCCACCGCCTTCCGACGGCGGGACAGATCATCCCCACTCCGGAGCCCCACGAGAGGGTGTTATTCCTCCCTCATTTTGTCCGCGGGCTAGGGTTTCCTCTTCACCAATTCGTTCACGGCATCATGTATTATTACGAGATTGATTTTCACGATCTATCCCCAAATTCCTTCCTCAACATCTCGACATTCATTGTTGTGTGTGAGGCCTTTCTCCGCATCCCGTCACACTTTGGTTTATGGCTGAAGGTGTTTAACGTGAAGCCCAAGGTAGTGAACAGCGAGCATGCCGAGTGCGAAGGAGCCATGGTGAGTAGGATGCCCAATGTTACCTGGCCAACAGGTACTTTCAATGATTCCGTCAAGGAGTGGCAGCAGCAGTGGTTTTACATCACTAAGCCACGCGGCAAGGATTGGGCCGCTACTCTGGACTTCAGATCCGGAGCCCCCCTGCGCCTCACGTCCTGGCCCAAGAAGGGCCTGGACTGGGCTTCGTCTGATGAACTATCAACGCTCCAGACACGCGTTAAAGATATGGAGGATAAGAGCATCAAGCTCATAAATGTAGTCCAGGTGATGTTGATTCGCCGGATTCTACCTTGTCAACACCGGGCATGCAATTTATGGGAGTTCAACCCGGCCAAGCACCAGACCCTGCTAGAGCTCTTTGGCTCCTCGCACGAGGGCATCTGGAAGGTGCTTTTCAAGTCCGGTAAATCACGGCCGGACTCCGCCGAGGACCGCGGGTACCAACTATCCCGCCCTGCAAGTGCGGTAAGCAGTCGTATGTTGATAGTTCATATGTTGTATTGGCATATCCTTAGCAAAATGCCTAATATATTTCCCACAACTTTCCTAGGGCTGGATGAAGAAGGCGGGGCGGATCTACTGCCCGGCTCCGCTGCCCGAAGAACCGTCTGGCCCACTTCTGACGAAGATGCTAGTCCCGGCGCCTTACAAGGCGCCGAAGAAGAAGACCGAAGAAGAGGTCAAGAAGACCAGGGGCAGCCTCCGTCGCCATGGGGCCTCAGACACAAAATCCGAAGACTCCAACGCCCATCCTTACTCCAAAGAGGACGGGGAGGAGGTGGAAGAAGATGAATCCCCCGTGGGGGAAAGAAAGAAAAGGATGGCCTCCACATCCTTGGAGGCTGAGTCGCCCAAGAGGGGAAAAATTCCCCTTGCACAGGAGTCCACTACCGCTGCCGATAGCAGCTCGGTGTGGGATCCTAGGGCCCAGCCCCTGGTGAACTCATGAGTATAAATTCTGAACACGCTTATGCATCCAGACTCGTTGTGGCATAGTATTTTTATCCGAGCCATACTTTTTACAGTCCTGCAAGGTCCCGCACCGAACAATCCTTGTCGGAGGATTCACTGGGTTCGGATGCTATGGAGAGCGGGACACCCCCAAAGGCCCCTCCCCCAGTCATGCGAGTGATACCGAGGTCTCGTCCCAGAAGGACCCAGGCCACGGAGGAGGGGGGAAGATCGCAAAGGTGACGCCAGAAGGCCAAGCTTCAGGGTCCGGACACACGGGAGAGAAGATTCCCGTGGACACTGACGGTGGGGGTCATCTTAAATTCATCCCCTAGTCGGACACTATCCCGGAGGCCAATAAGGCTCCAGAATAGGGCAGGCGGCCTCCATTGGCTAGAGGGGGCGTGCCTATTCCATCGGCGACCCTTGTCCAACCAGAGGCGTCGGATGCTTTATTGGCGGCGCTGAAGGGCGCCTCCATCATTGATGAATACAGTGCCCTTATGGGTGCGGTGATTGAGAAGATTCAGTCTGCTAAGAGCAGACTGAATGAATCCTGTGTCAGCCTTATAAGAGGCTTCGAGGTATGGAAGAGTGTCATAGTATAGATAGTAGCCCCTGATACACTGTTCGGTGAAAAAGGAGAACCGGACAGAGGATCCAATATTATGTTCACTGGAGACTCACTTGATGATGTTTCTCACTTTGTTTAATAAGCAGGCGTTTGTAGCGACTGTCGCCTCTCATGCTGTGGAAGTATCCGGACTGAGGCATAGTCTGGAGCGGGCCGAAGGAGAACTTGGCCAAGTGAAGAAACAGCTAGAGGATAACCAAGGTATTTGGAAACCTTGTTTATTTAGCACTAATCAATAAGTGTGCATGATGAAAATATCTTTGGAATATGCTCTTGGTGCGTCGGCCGAAATTGAGGCTCTAAAAAAGGTTGTGGCCGAAGCCGAGAAGAAGGCAACCGCACAGCAGGCTCTTCGTGAGAAGCACGAGGCCAGAGTTATTGAGGCTGAGCAAGAGCTTCAAGAGGTCGTGAAGAAAATCGAGACCTTGGAGCAGAGTTTATTAGGGAAAGAATCCGAACTCTCCCAGGTTCGTCAAGCCGCAAGTGATGCCCGGGGGGAAATCCAGGAAGCGAAGAAGATTGCGGCTGGTAAGGTTTTTTTTATCTGCACGAAGCATTTATTTAATAGGGAAGGACTCAAGTTTTGATAATTCGAATTCTGATTCCTCCAGGGGTGTTTGCGGAGCTGCCGCGCAGCATATCTGATGCCACCCAATTTTACCGAGCTGAAGAAAGGAATACTGCGGATAAGCTCTTCTGGACGCAGTATCTGGCGCCGAATTATCCGGTGCCTTTCTCCGATCAACTGAAGCAGTTGACCGAACTGCATAAGGCAGCCGAACTAGCCATGAAGGACGTAATTATCCGGCTGTTGCCCGCCGAGCCTATTCCAAGCAGTTACTTCGGGCTCGTGAAGCGGCTTGTCAGTGCCTTCCCTCGACTCGAGATCATCAAGTGGTCGGTCTATATAGAAGGTGTGCGAATGGCCTTTGCCTGTGCAAAAGTGCATTGGGGGAAGATGGATGCGGAAAAGCTGATGACCGAGGGACCATCGGAGGGGAGTGAGCACCGCGCGCCCGAAATGTATTATGAAGGTGTCTTGAAAGGAGCCCGCCTTGTAGCAGAGCAATGCACCAAGGACATTATATTTCCATGAAATACAATCATGTTTGTCCGTTGTAATGTTTGAACAAGGTCATTTTTATTATTTATGCCTGTCATTTTATAATTGTTCCTCTTGTGTGGCCGTTTTATACATTAATACTGAGAGTTGGCCAGTCGTCGGCTTCCGCCCCCATGCAGTGAATACGGGGGTGTTCGGGATAAACATGAGCACTCTTTATCCCAGTTTTGGGTCCTTGAAGGAGGTGTTCAGCACAGCGAACCAGGCAATCGGACTATAGGGCTCTATCACTCTCACTTAGCCATAGGAAAAAGTATGCTAGGCGCAGCTCCTGGTGTTCGGAAAACCGTCCCGGGGGCTATATAAGTGCCTGATCGGAAGAAGACCGATCCTTTGCACGCTGCATTGGTTATAGCATTATGCAAAAGAAATCCTTAAAGATTTGATAACCTCTCAAACAGCTGACCAGCTCTCGCCGCATCATGACAGCCAGTTTCTACTGAGGTGCTCGTCCGGAAGAATCGGGACACAATCGCAGTAGTTCTCCTAGCGCTTCCTTAGCCGATATAGCGAAACGTGAGGTACCAAAACATAGGAGCCGGGCAAACCCAACTATTGACCCAAGACATGATTCGGAGCTGATGCATATAATGCTATAAGTTCGGGGTGCTGAACTGTCATGACGGTGTTCGGACTTTTGTGCCGTAATGTGGGTATGATGAAGCCCCTGTCATACTAAGGCATATCGCGATAAGCAGCTGCCTTCCCACAAAGGGTTTTGATAAGAAATAAAAGGAGACTAGCATCATATAAACTCACATGGTGTATTTGAGTGATACGTCTAAGCGTATGAGTACAGGTATTGTGATAAAAAGAAATATGACTATAGAACCTGCTAAGACCAGGCGAGAGGAGGTTGTATGCGGATTTGGAGTGTATTCGGATTATAAAAGAGGGGAGTATATGTCGATTCCCTTACGTGCCCGCACTGCTTCCACGTCATCCGTCCTGGCCTGTACAAAGGTGAACCTGCGAGAAAAATGCAAGAAATAGTCTTTCGCCACAAAGCGGTTGAGCTGCAATATGTGGCTTGTCTTTTAAGTTTTGCCGGAGTGTTTTTAGTTAAGCTCCGGACGGGCCGGTCTATCCCGCCGAACAGTAGTTTGGACTCCTTCTAAAGAGTCTGTGAGCTTGGCCGTTGACTTAAGGTTTGATTGAGAGGTGCCATTTGTTGCTCTTGCTGTGAAAGCTGTGGTAGATTCTTCGGCAGCGAGGAGTTCGGTCCTGCCCTTAACCGTGATGACGCCGCGTGGACCGGGCATCTTGAGTTTACTGTAGGCATAATGTGGCACCGCATTGAACCGAGCAAACACAGTTCGTTCGAGCAAGGCCTGATAGTTACTGTGAAAGGGGACGATGTCGAAGAGTAACTCTTTCGCACGATGACCATCCGGGGATCTGAAGATTACTTCCAGTGTGATTGAGCCCATACAACAGGCCTCTACACCTTGTATGACACCTTTAAAGGTGGTTTTTGTGGGTTTGATCCTCGAGGGATTGATGCCCATTCTGCGCACTGTATCCTGATAGAGTAGGTTCAGGCTATTGCCACCGTCCATGAGGACTTGTGTGAGGTAGAATCCGTCGATGATGGGGTCGAGGACCAATGCAGTTGAATCGCCATGATGGATACTGGTAGGATGGTCCCTTTGATCTAAGGTGATCAGACAAGAGGACCATAAGTTGAGTTTTGGGGTGACTGGCTTTATTGCATGGGCGTCCCTTGATTCACGCTCCTGCTTGGGGGTATAGGTTGTGTGTATCTTATTCACCGTTTTCACCTGGGGAGGGAATTTATTCTGCCCTCCCGCACTCGGTGATCGGGGCTCCTCGTCATCGTCGTTGCTTTGAGACCCCTTCCCCTTGTTTTCGGCACTTGACCTGTCGGCTTGTCTGAAGACCCAGCATTCTCTGTTGGTATGATTGGCTTGTGTTCCTGGGGTGCCATGGATTTGGCACAGACGGTCGAGTATGCGATCCAAACTGGACGGGCCTGAATTGTTTTTGTTGAATGGCCTTTTCTGCTGACCAGACTTGGAGCCACTGAATCCGGCATTGACTGCCGTGTCCTCGGTGTTATCGCTGTTTTTGCTACGCTTATATTTCTTGCGCCGTGGTTTGTCGTTGTTATCCCTAGCTTTTGATGTGCCAGTGTTGCTTGCTGTGTTGTTGCTATGAGCCAACCAGCTATCCTTGCCCGCACAGAAGCGGGTCACGAGTGTTGTGAGGGCTGCCATGGACTTTGGCTTTTCCTGGCCGAGATGTCGGGCAAGCCACTCATCGCGGATGTTATGCTTAAAGGCCGCTAGGGCTTCGGCATCCGGACAGTCGATAATTTGGTTCCTTTTAGTCAGGAACCATGTCCAGAATTTCCTGGCTGACTCTCCGGCCTGTTGTGTTATGTGACTTAGGTCATCAGCATCCAGTGGTCGTACATAAGTGCCCTGAAAGTTGTCAAGGAATGCGTCTGCCAGGTTCTCCCAACTCCCGATGGAGTTTGCCGGCAAGCTATTCAGCCAATGTCGAGCTGGTCCCTTGAGTTTTAGCGGGAGGTACTTGATGTGTAGATTGTCTCCGCGGGCCATATGAATATGAAGGAATAAATCTTCTATCCATACCGCGGGGTCTGTAGTACCATCATATGATTCAATGTTTACGGGTTTAAACCCTCCTGGGAATTCATGATCCATTACTTCGTCAGTGAAGCATAGGGGGTGTGCGGCGCCTCTATGTCGGGCTACGTCACGACGCAGTTCGAATGAGACTGGTCTGTTGTAGTCGGCCTGACCAAATTTTTGTTTAGTGTATCTGATGTGACCGTCATCGTCGCGCTTTGTGGCGCGCCCCTGTGATCCATAGATCGATCTTGACTGTCCTGCTTTGTTTTCCAATACATCTCGCAGGTCCTTCATGTGGCCCCCAGCCTGTGTGTTTTTGCTTGTTTGGCGACGGGGTGCGGTCTGGACTTTGGGCTTGTATGCCGCTTTGTCCGGCCACGGGGTGGCCGGTCAGCCGCATCATGCGCTGGTAGTGTGGGTTTTAATGCCTCCTCCTCAAGTTGAGGTAGCAACCTGCCCTTTGGGTAGCTTTTGCTAGGGCGCTCGAGTCTATATTCCTCGGCAGCCAGGACTTCGGTCCATCTGTCAGTTAGCAGATCTTGATCAGCTTGGAGCTGTTGCTGCTTTTTCTTCAGGCTTTTTGCAGTGGCCATAAGTTGGCGTTTGAAGTGCTCCTGCTCGACGAGATCCTCAGGCATGATGAATTCTTCATTGCCAAGTCTCAATTCGTCTTCGGAGAGAGGCATGTAATTATCGTCCTCTGATTCTCCATCTGTCGCCTGTTCCTTAGGGCTAGCTTGCCCATCCTCTTGCTCACCCTGCTCGAAGCCTGACTGGGCAGGATTGTCTTCATCTTCGGCACCATCCGAATTGTTATCTCTTGTGTCGGTATCACTGTTTTTGTTATGGCGGGGCTTGGAGCGGCGCCGCTGACGTCGGTGTCTGGATTGCTTCTCCAAGGGGTTATCCTCCATTGCCTTGTTGCCATTGCTTTCTTTGGGGGTGTCCACCATATAAATATCATATGATGAGGTGGCAGTCCAGCGCCCTATAGGCGGTGGTTCCTGTTCATCTCATGCATCGTCGTCCATACCGTCGATGTCTTCGGAGTCAAAGTCAAGCACGTCGGTTAAGTCATCGACAGTGGCTATAAAGTGGGTGGTGGGTGGGGGCAAATTTCTTCATCGTCCGCTCCCCACTCGGGCCGGACATAGTTCAGCCAAGAATCTCCTGACAAGGACAGAGATCTTAATGAGTTCAGCACGTCACCCAGGGGTGAGTGGTGAAATATATCCGCGGCGGTGAATTCCATGACGGGTGCCCAATCTGATTCGATAGGCACGGACGCACGCGGTTCGGATCCTGCAGCCGGAGACGAGTCCGGGGGTCCGATAACGCCACTCTCACAGGATGTGGGATCAGTGTTCGGCTCCGACGCCGATGAGTGTGCGGCCTCCGTGGCGGGGTCCATCCACCCGTCCTTGGAAGGCATGATCTGCTCCGGATTGATTCCTGATGCCAACGCGGGTACGATCTCCCGAATACTGTCCGACGGCAGATTAAAGTCATGTCTGTTGGGGAACGTTGCAGAAAATTAAAATTTTCCTACGGCTTCACCAAGATCCATCTATGAGTTCATCTAAGCAACGAGTCAAGGGAGAGAGTTTGCATCTACATACCACTTGTAGATCGCGTGCGGAAGCTTGCAAGGTGATGATGTAGTCGTACTCGAACGTGATTCAGATCACCGATGCCAAGTGCTGAACGGACAGCACCTCCGCGTTCAACACACGTACGGCACGGGTGACGTCCCCTCCGTCTTGATCCAGCAAGGAGGAAGGGGAGGTTGAGGAAGACAGCTCCACCGGCAGCACGACGGCGTGGTGATGGTGGAGAAGCAGTACTCCGACAGGGCTTCGCTGAGCACACAACGGAGGAGGAGAGGTGTTGGGGAGGGAGAAGGAGGCAACCAAAGGCCAAGGACTCAAGGTTATGAGGTCCCTCCTCTCCCCCACTATATATAGGAGGGCCAAGGGGGGGTGGCCGGCCCTAGGAGATCCAATCTCCTAGGGGGCGGCGGCCAAGGGGGGTTTCCCTCCCCCCCAAGGCACCTAGGAGGTGCCTTCCCCTCCTAGGACTCTTGCCCCCTTGAACCCTAGGCGCATGGGCCTATGTGGGGCTGGTGCCCTTGGCCCATGCAGGCCAAGGCGCACCCCCTACAGCCCATGTGGCCCCCCGGGGCAGGTGGCCCCACCCGGTGGGCCCCCGGGACCCCCCCGGTGGTCCCGGTACAATACCGATAACCCCGAAACTTGTCCCGATGCCCGAAACAGGACTTCCCATATATAAATCTTTACCTCCGGACCATTCCGGAACTCCTCGTGACGTCCGGGATCTCATCCGGGACTCCGAACATCATTCGGTAGTCACATACTTGACTTCCTACTAACCCTAGCGTCACCGAACCTTAAGTGTGTAGACCCTACGGGTTCGGGAGACACGCAGACATGACCGAGACGACTCTCGGGCAATAACCAACAGCGGGGTCTGGATATCCATGTTGGCTCCCACATGCTCCTCGATGATTTCATCGGTTGAACCACGATGTCGAGGATTCGATCAAACCCTGTATACAATTCCCTTTGTCAATCGGTACGTTACTTGCCCGAGACTCGATCGTCGGTATCCCAATACCTTGTTCAGTCTCGTTACCCGGCAAGTCACTTTACTCGTACCGTAATGCATGATCCCGTGGCCAACACCTTGGTCACATTGAGCTCATTATGATGATGCATTACCGAGTGGGCCCAGAGATACCTCTCCGTTATACGGAGTGACAAATCCCAGTCTCGATCCGTGTCAACCCAACAGATACTTTCGGAGATACCTGTAATGCACCTTTATAGTCACCCAGTTACGTTGTGACGTTTGATACACCCAAGGCACTCCTACGGTAACCGGGAGTTACACGATCTCATGGTCGAAGGAATAGATACTTGACATTAGCAAAGCTTCTAGCAAACGAACTATACGATCTTTTATGCTATGCTTATGATTGGGTCTTGTCCATCACATCATTCTCCTAATGATGTGATCCCGTTATCAACGACATCCTATGTCCATAGTCAGGAAACCATGACTATCTATTGATCATAACGAGCTAGTCAACTAGAGGCTCACTAGGGACTCATTGGGTCTAAGTGTTCACACGTGTATTACGATTTCCGGATAATACAGTTATAGCATGAACAAAAGACAATTATCATGAACATTGAAATATAATAATCCTTTTATTATTGCCTCTAGGGCATATTTCCAACAGTCTCCCACTTGCACTAGAGTCACCAATCTAGTTACATTGTGATGAATCGAACACCCATAGAGTTCTGGTGTTGATCATGTTTTGCACGCGAGAGAGGTTTAGTCAACGGATCTGCGACATTCAGATCCGTGTGCACTTTGCAAATCTCTATGTCTCCATCTTGAACATTTTCACGGATGGAGTTGAAACGACGCTTGATGTGCCTGGTCTTCTTGTGAAACCTGGGCTCCTTGGCAAGGGCAATAGCTCCAGTGTTGTCACAGAAGAGTTTGATCGGCCCCGACGCATTGGGTATGACTCCTAGGTCGGTGATGAACTCCTTCATCCAAATCGCTTCATGCGCTGCCTCCGAGGCTGCCATGTACTCCGCTTCACATGTAGATCCCGCCACGACGCTCTGCTTGCAGCTGCACCAGCTTACTGCTCCACCATTCAACATATACACGTATCCGGTTTGTGACTTAGAGTCATCCAGATCTGAGTCGAAGCTAGCGTCGACGTAACCCTTTACGACGAGCTCTTCATCTCCTCCATAAACGAGAAACATGTCCTTTGTCCTTTTCAGGTACTTCAGGATATTCTTGACCGCTGTCCAGTGTTCCTTGCCGGGGTTACTTTGGTATCTTGCAACCAAACTTACGGCAAGGTTTACATCGGGTCTGGTACACAGCATGGCATACATAATAGATCCTATGGCTGAAGCATAGGGGATGACACTCATCTCTTCTTTATCTTTTGCCGTGGTCGGTGACTGAGCCAAGCTCAATCTCACACCTTGTAACATAGGCAAGAACCCCTTCTTGGACTGATCCATTTTGAACCTCTTCAAAATCTTATCAAGGTATGTGCTTTGTGAAAGACCTATGAGGCGTCTCGATCTATCTCTATAGATCTTGATGCCTAATATATAAGCAGCTTCTCCAAGGTCCTTCATTGAAAAACACTTGTTCAAGTAGGCCTTAATGCTGTCCAGGAGTTTCGTATCATTTCCCATCAAGAGTATGTCATCTACATATAATAGGAGAAATGCTACAGAGCTCCCATTCACTTTCTTGTAAACGCAGGCTTCTCCATAAGTCTGCGTAAACCCAAACGCTTTGATCATCTCATCAAAGCGAATGTTCCAACTCCGAGATGCTTGCACCAGTCCATAAATGGATCGCTGGAGCTTGCATACTTTGTTAGCGTTCTGAGGAACGACAAAACCTTCCGGCTGCATCATATACAGCTCTTCCTTAAGATGTCCATTAAGGAATGCCGTTTTGACGTCCATCTGCCATATCTCATAATCATAGTATGCGGCAATTGCTAACATGATTCGGACGGACTTAAGCTTCGCCACGGGAGAGAATGTCTCGTCGTAGTCAATCCCTTGAACTTGTCGATAACCCTTAGCGACAAGTCGAGCTTTATAGATGGTAACATTACCATCCGCGTCCGTCTTCTTCTTAAAAATCCATTTATTTTCTATCGCTCGCCGATCATCGGGCAAGTCTGTCAAAGTCCATACTTTGTTTTCATACATGGATTCTATCTCGGATTTCATGGCCTCAAGCCATTTGTTGGAATCCGGGCCCGCCATTGCTTCTTCATAGTTCGAAGGTTCATTGTTGTCTAGCAACATGATTTCCATGACAGGGTTGCCGTACCACTCTGGTGCGGAACGTGTCCTTGTGGACCTTCGAAGTTCAGTAGCAACTAGATCTGAAGTACCTTGATCATCATCAACATTTTCCTCTTCAGTTGGTGTGGGCATTACAGGAATGGTTTCCTGCGCTGCACCACTTTCCCGTTCGAGAGGTAGTACTTCATCGAGTTCTACTTTCCTCCCACTTACTTCTTTCGAGAGAAACTCTTTCTCCAGAAAGCATCCGTTCTTGGCAACAAAGATCTTGCCTTCGGATCTTAAGTAGAAGGTATACCCGACAGTTTCCTTAGGGTATCCTATGAATACGCATTTTTCCGACTTGGGTTCGAGCTTTTCAGGTTGAAGTTTCTAGACATAAGCATCGCATCCCCAAACTTTTAGAAACGACAGCTTAGGTTTCTTCCCAAACCATAATTCATACGGTGTCGTCTCAACGGATTTAGACGGTGCCCTATTTAAAGTGAATGTAGCTGTCTCTAGAGCGTATCCCCAAAATGATAGCGGTAAATCGGTAAGAGACATCATAGACCGCACCATATCTAATAGAGTGCGATTACGACGTTCGGACACACCGTTTCGCTGAGGTGTTCCAGGCGGCGTGAGTTGTGAAACGATTCCACATTTCCTTAAGTGTGTACCAAATTCGTGACTTAAGTATTCTCCCCCACGATCTGATCGTAGGAACTTTATCTTTCGGTCACGTTGATTCTCTACTTCACTCTGAAATTCCTTGAACTTTTCAAAGGTCTCAGACTTGTGTTTCATTAAGTAGACATACCCATATCTACTCAAGTCATCAGTGAGAGTGAGAACATAACGATATCCTCCGCGAGCCTCAACGCTCATTGGACCGCACACATCGGTATGTATGATTTCCAACAAGTTGGTTGCTCGCTCCATTGTTCCGGAGAACGGAGTCTTGGTCATTTTGCCTAAGAGGCAAGGTTCGCATGTGTCAAATGATTCATAATCAAGAGACTCTAAAAGTCCATCAGCATGGAGCTTCTTCATGCGCTTGACACCAATGTGACCAAGGCGGCAGTGCCACAAGTATGTGGGACTATCGTTATCAACTTTACATCTTTTGGCATCCACACTATGAACATGTGTAATATTACGCTCGAGATTCATCAAGAATAAACCATTGACCATCGGAGTATGACCATAAAACATATCTCTCATATAAATCGAACAACCATTATTCTCAGACTTAAATGAGTAGCCATCTCGTATTAAACGAGATCCAGATACAATGTTCATGCTCAAACTTGGCACTAAATAACAATTATTGAGGTTTAAAACTAATCCCGTAGGTAAATGTAGAGGCAGCGTGCCGACGGCGATCACATCGACCCTGGAACCATTCCCGACGCGCATCGTCACCTCGTCCTTCGCCAGTCTCCGTTTATTCCGCAGCTCCTGCTGTGAGTTACATATGTGAGCAACGGCACCGGTATCAAATACCCAGGAGTTACTTCGAGTACTGGTAAGGTACACATCAATTACATGTATATCAAATATACCTTTGGTGTTGCCGGCCTTCTTATCCGCTAAGTATTTGGGGCAGTTCCGCTTCCAGTGCCCCTTCCCCTTGCAATAAAAGCACTCAGTCTCAGGCTTGGGTCCATTCTTTGACTTCTTCCCGGCAACAGGCTTACCGGGCGCGGCAACATCTTTGCCGTCCTTCTTGAAGTTCTTCTTACCCTTGCCCTTCTTGAACTTAGTGGTCTTATTGACCATCAACACTTGATGTTCTTTCTTGATTTCAGCCTCTGCTGACTTCAGCATCGAGAACACTTCAGGAATGGTCTTTACCATCCCCTGCATGTTGTAGTTCATCACAAAGCTCTTGTAGCTTGGTGGGAGCGACTGGAGGATTCTGTCAATGACCGCCTCATCTGGGAGGTTAATGTTCAACTGGGTCATACGTGCGTGCAACCCAGACATCTTCAGGATGTGTTCACTGACAGAACTGTTCTCCTCCATCTTACAACTGTAGAACTTGTCGGAGACATCATATCTCTCGACCCGGGCATGAGCTTGGAAAACTAGTTTCAGCTCTTCGAACATCTCATATGCTCCGTGATGCTCAAAACGCTTTTGGAGCCCCGGTTCTAAGCTGTAAAGCATGCCGCACTGAACGAGGGAGTAATCATCAGCACGAGTTTGCCAAGCGTTCATAACGTCTTGGTTCTCTGGGACGGGAGCGGCACCTAGCGGTCCTTCTAGGACATATTGCTTCCTGGCAGCTATGAGGATGATCCTCAGGTTTCGGACCCAGTCCGTATAGTTGCTGCCATCATCTTTCAGCTTGGTTTTCTCTAGGAACGCGTTGAAGTTCATGTTGACATGAGCGTTGGCCATTGATCTACAATACATATTTGCAAAGGTTTTAGACTAAGTTCATGATAATAAAGTTCTTAATCAAAATTATGAACTCCCACTTAGATTAGACATCCCTCTAGTCATCTAAGTGTTACACGATCCGAGTCGACTAGCCCGTGTCCGATCATCACGTGAGACGGACTAGTCATCGTCGGTGAACATCTTTATGTTGATCGTATCTTCCATACGACTCGTGTTCGACCTTTCGGTCTCCGTGTTCCGAGGCCATGTCTGCACATGCTAGGCTCGTCAAGTTAACCCTAAGTGTTTTCGCTGTGTAAAACTGTCTTACACCCGTTGTATGTGAACGTAAGGATCCATCACACCCGATCATCACGTGGTGCTTAGAAACGACGAACTGTAGCAACGGTGCACAGTTAGGGGAGAACACTTCTTGAAATTTTGTAAGGGATCATCTTATTTACTACCGTCGTCCTAAGTAAACAAGATGCATAAACATAATAAACATCACATGCAATTATATGGTTGTGACATGATATGGCCAATATCATCAAGCTCCATTGATCTCCATCTTCGGGGCTCCATGATCATCTTGTCACCGGCTTGACACCATGATCTCCATCATCATGATCTCCATCATCGTGTCTTCATGAAGTTGTCACGCCAACGACTACTTCTACTTCTATGACTAACGCGTTTAGTAATGAAGTAAAGTAGTTTACATGGCGTTCTTCAATGACACGCAGGTCATACAAAAAAATAAAGACAACTCCTATGGCTCCTGCCGGTTGTCATACTCATCGACATGCAAGTCGTGAATCCTATTACAAGAACATGATCTCATACATCACAGTTCATCATTCATCACAACTTCTGGCCATATCACATCACATGATCAATCGCTGCAAAAACAAGTTAGACGTCCTCTAGTTGTTGTTGCATCTTTTACGTGGCTGCGATTGGGTTCTAGCAAGAACGTTTTCTTACCTACGAATCACCACAACGTGATTTTGTCAACTTCTATTTACCCTTCATAAGGGCCCTGTTCATCGATTCCGCTCCAACTAAAGTGGGAGAGACAGACACCCGCCAGCCACCTTATGCAACTAGTGCATGTCAGTCGGTGGAACCGGTCTCACGTAAGCGTACGTGTAAGGTTGGTCCGGGCCGCTTCATCCCACAATACCGTTGAGCAAGAAAAGACTAGTAGAGGCAAGTAAGATGACAAGATCAACGCCCACAACAAATTGTGTTCTACTCGTGCATTAGAGAACTACGCATAGACCTAGCTCATGATGCCACTGTTGGGGAACGTTGCAGAAAATTAAAATTTTCCTACGGCTTCACCAAGATCCATCTATGAGTTCATCTAAGCAACGAGTCAAGGGAGAGAGTTTGCATCTACATACCACTTGTAGATCGCGTGCGGAAGCTTGCAAGGTGATGATGTAGTCGTACTCGAACGTGATTCAGATCACCGATGCCAAGTGCTGAACGGACAGCACCTCCGCGTTCAACACACGTACGGCACGGGTGACGTCCCCTCCGTCTTGATCCAGCAAGGAGGAAGGGGAGGTTGAGGAAGACAGCTCCACCGGCAGCACGACGGCGTGGTGATGGTGGAGAAGCAGTACTCCGACAGGGCTTCGCTGAGCACACAACGGAGGAGGAGAGGTGTTGGGGAGGGAGAAGGAGGCAACCAAAGGCCAAGGACTCAAGGTTATGAGGTCCCTCCTCTCCCCCACTATATATAGGAGGGCCAAGGGGGGGTGGCCGGCCCTAGGAGATCCAATCTCCTAGGGGGCGGCGGCCAAGGGGGGTTTCCCTCCCCCCCAAGGCACCTAGGAGGTGCCTTCCCCTCCTAGGACTCTTGCCCCCTTGAACCCTAGGCGCATGGGCCTATGTGGGGCTGGTGCCCTTGGCCCATGCAGGCCAAGGCGCACCCCCTACAGCCCATGTGGCCCCCCGGGGCAGGTGGCCCCACCCGGTGGGCCCCCGGGACCCCCCCGGTGGTCCCGGTACAATACCGATAACCCCGAAACTTGTCCCGATGCCCGAAACAGGACTTCCCATATATAAATCTTTACCTCCGGACCATTCCGGAACTCCTCGTGACGTCCGGGATCTCATCCGGGACTCCGAACATCATTCGGTAGTCACATACTTGACTTCCTACTAACCCTAGCGTCACCGAACCTTAAGTGTGTAGACCCTACGGGTTCGGGAGACACGCAGACATGACCGAGACGACTCTCGGGCAATAACCAACAGCGGGGTCTGGATATCCATGTTGGCTCCCACATGCTCCTCGATGATTTCATCGGTTGAACCACGATGTCGAGGATTCGATCAAACCCTGTATACAATTCCCTTTGTCAATCGGTACGTTACTTGCCCGAGACTCGATCGTCGGTATCCCAATACCTTGTTCAGTCTCGTTACCCGGCAAGTCACTTTACTCGTACCGTAATGCATGATCCCGTGGCCAACACCTTGGTCACATTGAGCTCATTATGATGATGCATTACCGAGTGGGCCCAGAGATACCTCTCCGTTATACGGAGTGACAAATCCCAGTCTCGATCCGTGTCAACCCAACAGATACTTTCGGAGATACCTGTAATGCACCTTTATAGTCACCCAGTTACGTTGTGACGTTTGATACACCCAAGGCACTCCTACGGTAACCGGGAGTTACACGATCTCATGGTCGAAGGAATAGATACTTGACATTAGCAAAGCTTCTAGCAAACGAACTATACGATCTTTTATGCTATGCTTATGATTGGGTCTTGTCCATCACATCATTCTCCTAATGATGTGATCCCGTTATCAACGACATCCTATGTCCATAGTCAGGAAACCATGACTATCTATTGATCATAACGAGCTAGTCAACTAGAGGCTCACTAGGGACTCATTGGGTCTAAGTGTTCACACGTGTATTACGATTTCCGGATAATACAGTTATAGCATGAACAAAAGACAATTATCATGAACATTGAAATATAATAATCCTTTTATTATTGCCTCTAGGGCATATTTCCAACAATGTCCGTCGTGACTGTTCGGCGCACCTGTCATGGGGTCAAATCCATCGAAGATCAAGTCTCCGCGGATGTCGGCATTATAGTTTAAACTTCCAAACCTAACCTGATGGCCAGGGGCATAGCTGTCGATCTGCTCCAGATGGTCAAGCGAGTTGGCCCGCAGTACGAAGCCGCCGAATACAAAGATCTATCCGGGAAGGAAAACCTCACCCTAGACCGCATTGTTGAAGATGATCGAGGGAACCATCAAGCCTTATCGCGACGGCACAGTGGAATTCTCAATGAAAGCACCAATGTCAGTGTCAAAACCGGCAGATCTCGGGTAGGGGGTCCCGAACTGTGCGTCTAAGGCTAATGGTAACAGGAGGCAGGGGACACGATGTTTTACCCAGGTTCGGGCCCTTTCGATGGAGGTAATACCCTACTTCCCGCTTGATTTATCTTGATGATATGAGTATTACAAGAGTTGATCTACCACGAGATCGTAGAGGCTAAACCCTAAAAGCTAGCCTATGATCATGATTATTCTTGTCCTACAGACTAAACCCTCCGGTTTATATAGACACTGGAGGGGCTAGGGTTACACAGAGTCGGTTACAGAGAAGGAGATGTACATATCCGAATCGCCAAGCTTGCCTTCCACGCAAAGGAGAGTCCCATCCAGACATGGGACCAAGTCTTCAATCTTGTATCTTCATAGTCCAACAGTCCGGCCAAAGTATATAGTCCGACTGTCCGGATACCCCCTAATCCAGGACTCCCTCACTCCCATTGAAGTAAAAGTAGTTTCACCTATTAAAGTTGAAGAAAATATTATCACTTATAATGATCCTATTGTTCCTACTACCTATATTGAGAAACCACCTTTCCCTGTTAGGATAAAGGATCATGCTAAAGCTTCAACTGTGGTTCGTAAGAGTAATACTAGAACACCTACACCACCTGAGCAAATTAAAGTTGAACCTAGTATTTTTATGATTAAAGATCTCTTGGCTGATAATATTGATAGGCATGTTATTTACTTCTGTGATGAAGCTGCTAGAATTGCTAGACCCGATACTAAAAATAAACATAGACCTGTTGTAGGCATGCCTGTTATTTCTGTTAAAATAGGAGATCATTGTTATCATGGATTATGTGATATGGGTGCTAGTGCAAGTGCAATACCTCATTCCTTATACAAAGAAATTATGCATGATATTGCACCTGCTGAGATAGAAGAAATCGATGTTACAATTAAGCTTGCCAATAGAGATACTATTTCACCAGTTGGGATTGTTAGAGATGTTGAAGTCTTGTGTGGGAAAGTTAAATATCCTACTAATTTTCTTGTTCTTGGATCCCCACAAGATGACTTTTGTCCCATTATATTTGGTAGACCCTTCTTGAATTCTGTTAATGCTAAGATAGACTACAAAAGGGATATTGTTACAATTGGTTTAGGGGATATGTCTCATGACTTTAATTTTGCTAAATTTCGTAGACAACACCATGATAAAGAATTTCCTAGTAAGGATGAAATTATTGGTCTTGCTTCTATTGCCGTGCCTCCTAATGATCCTTTAGAACAATATTTGCTAGACCATGAAAATGATATGTTTATGAATGAAAGAAGGGAGATAGATGAAGTATTCTTTAAATAGGGACCTATTTTGAAACACAATTTGCCTGTTGAAATTCTAGGGGGTCCTCCACCACCCAAGGGTGATCCCGTGTTTGAGCTTAAACCACTACCTAATACTCTTAAATATGCTTATCTTGATGAAAAGAAGATATATCCTGTTATTATTAGTGCTAACCTTTCAGAGTAGGAAGAGGAGAAATTATTGAAAACTATGAAGAAGCACTGTGCTTCTATTGGATATACTCTCAATGATCTTAAGGGCATTAGTCCAACTCTATGCCAACACAAAATAAAATTGGAGAAAGATGCCAAACCAGTTGTTGATCACCAACGATGGTTAAATCCTAAGATGAAAGAAGTGGTAAGAAAAGAAATACTAAAGCTCCTGGAGGCAGGTATAATTTATTCCATTGCTGATAGTCAGTGGGTAAGTCCCGTCCATTGTGTCCCTAAGAAGGGAGGTATTACTGTCGTTCCTAATGATAAATATGAATTGTTCCCGCAAAGAATTGTTACAGGTTATAGGATGGTAATTGATTTCCGCAAATTAAATAAAGCTACTAAAAAGGATCATTACCCTTTGCCTTTTATTGATCAAATGCTAGAAATATTATCCAAACATACACATTTTTGCTTTCTAGATGATTACTCTGGTTTCTCTCAAATACCTGTGTCAAAAGAGGATCAAGAAAAGACCACTTTTACTTGCCCATTCGGTACTTTTGCTAATAGATGTATGCCTTTTGGTTTATGTAATGCACCTGCTACCTTTCAAAGATGTATGATGGCTATATTCTCTAACTTTTGTGAAAAGATTGTTGAGGTTTTCATGGATGATTTCTCCGTTTATGGATCTTCTTTTGATGATTGCTTGAGCAACCTTGATCGAGTTATGCAGAGATGTGAAGAAACTAATCTTGTCTTGAATTGGGAAAAATGCCACTTTATGGTTAATGAAGGCATTGTCTTGGGGCATAAAATTTCTGAAAGAGGTATTGAAGTTGATAAAGCTAAAGTTGATGCCATTGAAAAGATGTCGTGTCCTAAAGACATTAAAGGTGTAAGAAGTTTCCTTGGTCATGCCGGTTTTTATAGGAGGTTTATTAAGGACTTCTCTAAAATTTCTAGGTGACTAATCTCTTACAAAAAGATATCCCTTTTGTCTTTGATGATGATTGTGTAGAAGCATTTGAAATACTTAAGTAAGCTTTGATTTCTGCACCTATTGTTCAGCCACATGATTGGAATTTACCCTTTGAAATTATGTGCGATGCTAGTGATTATGCCGTAGGTGCTGTTCTAGGACAAAGAGTTGATAAGAAACTAAATGTTATTCAATATGCTAGTAAAACTCTAGATAGTGCCCAGAGAAATTATGCCACTACTAAAAAGAATTTTTAGCAGTTGTATTTGCTTGTGATAAGTTTAGACCTTATATCGTTGACTCTAAAGTAACCGTTCACACTGACCATGCCACTATTAAATATCTTATGGAAAAGAAAGATGCTAAAACTAGACTTATTAGATGGGTTCTCCTACTACAAGAATTTGATTTTCATATTATTGATAGAAAGGGAGCTGAGAACCCCGTTGCAGACAACTTGTCTAGGTTAGAGAAGGTTCTTGATGACCCACTACCTATTGATGATAGCTTTCCTGACGAACAATTAGTTGTCATAAATGCTGCTCGTACTGCTCCATGGTATGCTGATTATGCTAATTACATTGTTGCTAAATTTATACCACCTAGTTTCACATACCAGCAAAAGAAACAGTTTTTCTATGATTAAGACATTACTTCTGGTATGACCCACGCATTATAAAGAAGTAGTAGATGGTGTTATTAGACGTTGTGTACCTGAGCATGAACAGGAACATATCCTATGCAAGTGTCACTCTGAGGCTTATGGAGGACACCACACTGGAGATAGAACTGCGCATAAGGTACTGCAATCCGGTTTGTATTGGCCTACTCTCTTCAAGGATGCCAATAAGTTTGTCTTGTCTTGCGATGAATGTCAAAGAATTGGTAATACTAGTAGACGTCTAGAAATGCCTATGAATTATTCTCTTGTCATTGAACCATTTGATGTTTGGGGCTTTGATTATATGGGACCGTTTCCTTCCTCTAATGGGTATACACATATTTTAGTTGCTGTTGATTACATTACTAAGTGGGTAGAAGCTATTCCAACTAGTAGTGTTGATCATAACACCTCTATTAAGATGCTTAAAGAAGTTATTTTTCCTAGTAGAATTGAGTAACAGAGAGCTTAAATTTTTTTTGCAAAAGATTGTTAATAGATCTAGAAAGAATTGGTCCAAGAAACTTGATGATGCATTATGGGCTTATAGAACTGCATATAAAAATCCTATGTGTATGTCTCCATATAAAATGGTTTATGGAAAAGCATGTCACTTACCTCTCGAACTAGAACATAAGGCATATTGGGCCATTAAAGAGCTCAATTATGATTTCAAACTTGCCGGTGAGAAGTGGTTATTTGACATTAGCTCACTTGATGAATGGAGAACTCAAGCCTATGAGAATGCCAAACTGTTTAAAGGAAAAGGTTAAAAGATGGCATGACAAAAGGATACAGAAGTGTGAGTTTAATGTAGGTGATTATGTGTTGCTTTTCAACTCTCGTTTAAGATTTTTTGCAGGAAAACTCCTCTCTAAATGGGAAGGCCCTTACGTTATAAAGGAGGTCTATCGTTCCGGTGCCATAAAAATCAACAACTTCGAAGGCACAAATCCGAAGGTGGTAAACGGTCAAAGAATCAAACATTATATCTCAGGTAATCCCATAAATGTTGAAACCAATGTTATGGAAACCGTAACCCCGGAGGAATACATAAGGGACACTTTCCAGAACGTTTCAGACTCCGAAAAGGAATAGGTATGTGGTACGATAAGTAAACCGACTCCAAAACAGTTCTAATAGCGATTTCTCTCCATTTTGGACTATATAAGAAAATAGGAAAATAAGTAGTCTGGGAAGGACACGAGGCGTCCACGAGGGTGGAGGGCGCGCCCTACCCCCCTGGGCGTGCCCCTGCCTCGTGGGCACCTCGTGTGCTCTTCGGACTCTGTTTTCTTGCATGATACTTTTTTTAGTCGGTAAAAAATCATTATATAATGTCCCGAAGGTTTTGACCACCGCACCACGCAAATATCTCTTGGTTTTCTTTCGAGCTATTTTTTTGATAGATCTAGATCGCCATGACATCTTCGAGTGCACCCAAGGACAAGTTCTTTGAGAAGGTCATCAACCCCTACCTCGAGGAGGTGCTGCAACACCCTCGAACCATTGAGATGCATGAGGGGGTGCTGCACATCCGCAATGTCGAGGGACCAAGGAGAACCGGAAGCATGGAGACAAGACTCGAAGGAATGGAGTAGCAGGTTTTCAAGTGCCAATGGATGGTGGAATGCGGACTCGATGCTAACCACATGATGATCGCGGAGTTCACCAACAACCACAAGCTGGATGCCAAGAACATTGGGGAGGCCATCTTCAGGCTTCACGAGAAAATCGAACACCTCCAAGCCCAGATCTATGACCTGCAAAACCAAAACTGTGAGTATGGATATAGATTCAAGAGTATGAGTTTGGCTGCGGATTTAAGGATCCCGGAGACTCGATCATCTTTCTATGATGGTGAGCCTATGCCTTGGAAGAGGGACAACAAGCCTTCATCACCAACAACTCCATCATCACCACCTCCGAAGAAGGAGACATAATCACATGGGTATGGGCACTCCCCTTGGCAACTGCCAACCTTGGGGGAGGTGCCCCGGTATCGTATCACCATCACACTCCTACCTTTACCATTTTTCTTAGTTTGATCCTTTTGGTAATATCTTGATCTAGTAGAATAAAGTTTTAGAATGATCTAGTTTAAAGTTTTGCTTTATGATTCCTCTGTGTAATCGAGTCCGTGAGCTATATATAATAAAGATTAGTCTTGAATCAAGGGCTTTGCTATCTTGCTATGATCTTGAGGGAATAAAAGAAGAAGAAAGAATAAAAAGAAATAAAGAGATCATATGGATCTTATGGAGAGTAATGACTTCACATATTAAGAGTATGATGAATAAAAGTTGTTGAGAGTTGGCAAACATAGTTTTGGTCATCGTTGCAATTATGTCGGGGGTTGGATGCGACATATGCCAACGGGTGGCTTATCATGGTGGGGGCGAGTAGAACGTCGCCGGTGCCTGGAAACGGGATGAGGCGCAAACATGCACGCCGGCGAATCTTACCCAGCTTCGGGGCTCTCCGGGGAGATAACACCCCTACTGCTGCTCTGCGGGGTCTCCGCATGATCACTATGGTGTGATAATACAAAGGAGCTCCTTGAGCTATTTCGGGAGGCAGGAGGGAGCAAGGCTAGCTCTCTCCCCTGCTTGCTATGTGTCTAAATCTATCCAAGGCCGAACCCTTTGCATGGGTGCCCCGGGGGGTTTATATAGGCCTACCCCCCGGGGGTACAAGAGTAATCTGACTGGGCGTGGCCCCCAGCCGTCTGTCTCTCATGCCGCTGTCCTTCCTGCCGGCTTCTGGGGCCCGCCGACTGGTGGGTCCCACAGACATGCAGAACACTGTACAGCACTCCTGGTGACGCAGGCTTGGTCATGGGGTCGTGGGAACAGTGCCGCCGTCTGTCAGGCGATCACTATCACCACTCCCCGTCCAATCGGGTTTATGGCTTGTGGGGCCCAGACGAGGAGGCGGCCGACTCTGGGGAGGCCGACTCCCACAGGGCCGACTCCAGGCGCTCTAGCCGTCTTCTACTCTCCCACTGACAGAGGGCCCGGCGATCTCCGGGCCGTACAGGCCGCCATCATGGGCACAGTGCCTCGCGCACTGTAGCTGAGGTCAGGGGAGGCATGGCAACAGTGCCGCGCCTCACCAGAGATCTTCCAGCGATACGGCTCACTGTAGCCATGCCCACCCCTCGTGGGCCGGAGGGGACGGCCACGTCGGGGCCGTACCCTGCATCGGTCTTCGAGAAAGGTCGCGGGCCGACTCCCATAGTCGGCACGCCAAAGGTCGCGAGCCCAGAGTCGGCTTACTTTAGTGTCGCCGTCTGGGACTCGGCTTCTCCGAAGGTCGCCAGCTGGGACTCGGCCTTCCCGAAGGTCGCCAGCTGGGATGCGATCAGAGGGGCGCGGCCTGCCCCGATGTCTTGAAAGATCCTGGGTCCCGGGTCGGCCTACCCGTGGCCCATTACTCCGATAGTAGTCCCCGAAGCTGGTGAAGCCCGGCGGGCGCCGCCTCGAGGGGCTTCAACAGTTTCAGTTTCCCAGTGCCGATTCTGAGACTCGGCCGCTGTTTCTTTGGGCCGCCTCGCCGAAGTCGGACTCGCTCAGCGAAGGGCCGCTGTTCGCAAGTCGCGGCGGGAAACGGGCGGCGTATCGGTCACGCTTCCCTGCCATTATTGAGACGGTCCTATCGTGTGGCGCCACGTGGTGGAGATAGTCTGCCTACCCACGCGCGTGACGGGACGGGCCGTCAGGTGGGGCCCGCCATTACCGCACCTCGGCCCCCGAGCGGATCCGCTGTGGTCGCGGACGGTTGGCATCCCCACGTCGTTACTGCACGCAGTAACTTCGTGGGGGTTAATCGTGGGCGACGTGGGGCCTTGGGCGCGGTTAATCCCCACGTCGCCCCCTCGGCTTCTCAGCCCGTAGGGCTATAAGTAGGCGGGGAGGAGCGGGGCGGCACTGCACGCGCACTCTCTTCCCCGCTCTCCCGCCTTTCTCCTTCCTTCGCCGCGAGCCACGGCATTCTTCCTCCGCCGCGAGCCAAGGCATTCTTCCTCGCCGGCGATGAGTTCTTCTTCCGCCGCGCCCCCCACCTCGCGCTTCGGCGTGTGGGACGGCTCGGACGTGGAGGCGGAGGACATCGAGTTCCTTCGCCGGACCCGCCGCCTCCCCAGGGCGGACCTGGTGCACGCCCGTCCCGCGCCGGCGGGAGAGATCCGGCCCGCGCCGGAGGAGGGCGAGCGGGTCATCTTCCGTTCGCATCATATGCGTGGGCTGGGGCTTCCGGCGAGCGGATTCTTCCGCTCGTTTCTCGAGTTCCACAAGCTGCAGCCGCACCACCTCACCCCCAACGCGGTGGTGCTTCTCTCCGCCTTCACCACTCTGTGCGAAGGCTACATCGGCGTTCTCCCCACCCTCGAGCTGTGGGGGGAGTTCTTCTTTTCAAAACTCGGCACTCAGGCCGCCGGCACGCCGGCTCAGTGCGGCACCTACATCGCGGTGCGGCGCACGACAGCCGACAATCCTTTTCCTCCCATTTCGTTGGTGAAGTCGGTGAAGATGTGGCAGAAGTCCTACTTCTACGTGAAGAACATCTCCACCGACGGCGACTGGGTCAACCTGCCGCCTTTTGACCCCGAGCCTCTGACTGGCCGGCTCGCCAGCTGGTCCCACCGGTCCAAATCTCTTTCGCCCTCCGGAGCTGGCGCCGTGGCGCGACTCCGAGTCATGCTGCAGTCGGAGGGGCTCATCGCCTCCGATCTTCTGGCCGCCTTCGTGGCGCGCCGAGTTCTTCCGCTCCAAGGCTGGCCTCACCTCATCTGTCAGATGAGCGGCCGCCACGACCCGAGCCGGCTGTGCACCAAGGACATGCCGCGTGGGGAGGTGGCGAACTTGGTGAACCACATCGCGCACTGCGAGTTCACGGAGGACTGGCAGTTCGGCAAGGAGCCGTACTCGCGCGACAACCCCCCTCCAATGGTAAGTCACATCCGTCTGTAGTTCGATCTCCTCCGCATCTGACTTCGAACTCTAATCATCGCTGGCGTCTTCTGAGCAGAACCCCCTCACGGCGCCCGTAGCCGGCGCCACAAGAGAGCCTCGCGACTACGTCCCAGATCGCGAGGCCAGCGACGTTGACGACCCCGACTTGGGGGCTGCGGCGCTGGAGGCCGACGCCGAAGGCGGCGGAGAGGGGGCAGACGGCGGCCTCAGGCCGTCGGCAACCTTTGCCGACTGGCCCGAGGACGACGTCGACGCGGAAGTCGTCCCGCGCCGCCAGCCGAGGGCCGGCCCCTCCGGCCAAGCCGGCGTGAAGAGGCGTCACGCCGGGCCGAGTGCGCCCGGTGGCAAGCCAAAGAAGTTCAAGGGAGCCACCGCCACGACCAAGTGGGAGGAGGCGGCTGCGAAGGCCAACCGCTTCCAAAAGGAAGTGAGAAGGCCGCCGCTAGTTTCTTCGTGAGTCTTCTTACTCTGTCACTTCTTTGTTGGATCTCATTGGAGTCTTTTCTGATTTTCCCTCTGATCTTCTCCAAAGCTCCCCTCTCCCTTGAGACAGCCGCCGTCCCCTCCGTCATGGGGTCGGTGGAGACTTCCGCCAACACTCGGCGGATTGATCCCGCCACCGACCTTCGGGAGGCAACAGAACGGAACGCGCGGGAGAAGCGCGAAGAGGAAGAGGCCGACCGCCTGGAGAAGGCGGAGGCCGAGAAGGCGGCCGCCAACGCCCAGCGACGCCTGGAGGAGGCCGAGACTGCGGCCACAGTGAAGCGGCATGCTGAGGAGGTCGCACGTCACCGATCGGCGATGCTTGTCCCCCCCGTTGTCGTTGGCGCCGCCGGCTCTCAAGTTCACTGGGCAGACCGGGGAGGTCGGCACCGCGAACCCTCTCGCGGAGGAGGGCGGCGACGTCTCAGGATCGGATACTCACGCACCGCCTCCGCCGCCTCCGCCGCCTCCGTCTTCGAGGCCGCATGGCAAACAGCCGGTGGACCCGCAGGATCCTCCGACTGCGGATGACGCCGACGCACAACTGCTTCTTCAGGTCGCCGCGCCGGCGCGCCGCCGGCTTGAGAGGACGAGCTCAGCGCCGCGAGCTCGGGAAACCGGCGCTGCAAGTTCGGCGAACCTGGACGTCGAGGCCTCAAGTGCCGCGCCCACCGGCTGGCTGCGTGAAGGCGGCACTGGCCCGCTGAACCAGGCCCTTCTGGACGTCCAGTCGAAGCTGCGCGAAGAGGGCGACGCCCTCCAACTCTGTATCAGGGCGCATCTGGCCTTGCGGACCTCCGTCCGGGTACGTTTCGTTTCTCCTTTTTGATTTCTGTCTTCTTCTGTGGGGGCGCGCCAGCGCACCCACTGGGTGTAGTCCTCGAGTTCGGGGCCGGCTGCTGAGCAGGCGGCTCGGAACTCCTTGTGGTGAGCTTCGAAGACTAATTTTTACTTCGCCGGCTTTGCAGGAATACCACAATCTCCGCGCTACTGCCTTCAACCGCAATGTTGAAGAGCTGAAGAAGCGGACCGCCGATCTGACGGAAAGCCGAGGTGAGCTAATTCTTCCTTCTTCGCGGGGGCGCGCTGGCGCACCCACGGGCTGTAGTCCCCGAGATTCGGGCCGACTGCTGAGCAGTCGGGCCGGATCTTCCCGGCGACCTATCTTCCTTCTTCTCCGCGGGGGCGCGCTGGCGCGCCCGCGGGCTGTAGTCCCCGAGATTCGGGCCGACTCTGAGCAGTCGGGCCGGATCTCCCCGGCGACCTTCCTTACTGATGACTTTCTTGTCTCCTTCTTCGATCTTCAGGCGCCAATGCCGCCCTCCAGGAGCAGCTGGGCGAGGCCAACACCGCTCACCGCGCCAAGGAGGAGGAGTGCGACAAGCTCGTCCAAGAGCGCGACCTGCTGGCGACGCAGCTGGCCGAGCAGAAAGAGTTGCTCCGGAAGGCGCAGGACGACGCCAAGTCGCGGGAAGATGCCCTCATAGCCGAGTTCGAGGTCGAGCGCTCCGCCTGGACCGACCGGGAGGCGATGCTGACCTCCGGCTACCACGAGCTCGAGGACATCGTCGATGGTAAGTCTTTTTCTCTTCTTTGGTCTTCCGACCCTGTGTCGGGCTGATTTCTGATTTTTCTGACTGTCTTCTTTTCTGTCTTGGCAGACTTCTTTTCCGGCCACTCGCAAGCCGTCCCTCTGGCCATCGAGGCGGCCCGGGAGGAGCGAAGCGCGAAAGGCGAAGTGATTGCTGCCAACGCCCCCCGAACCATCGACGAGCAGCTTCTGAGCATCGGGGTTCGTCTTCGTCCTGCTCATCGTCTGTTGCGCCGTCTTCAACGTGTCGGCGCCCAAGTGGTTGCCGCCCTGTGGCCGGAAGTTCCGACTCTTTGCACCGCCAGCCGGACGGCCGACTGGCTGGAGGTCGCCGCCGGTCGCTTTGAGGCTTGGAGGGGCTCCTCGGCTCGGGCCGGAGCACGCCGAGCCTTGGAGTTCGTCAAAGGGTGGTACCCAGGGCTGGACCTGGACCGTCTGGCCGCGTTCCGGTCAGAGGCCCAGGCCGAGCTGGAGGCCGTAGAAGGCGCCCTTGTCGAGCGCGCGGCGGCCATCGCCGAGTACACGGACACCAGTGTCTTTGTGCCCGAGCGGACCGAAGGTGGCGAGGAGGTACCGCCGGAGTGGTTCGGGATGCACCCGGAGTACGAGGAGGACTCGGCGGAGGTGATCGGCTCCAGCGTCGAGGAAGAGGACGAGTCGGAGGACGGAAGCGAGGAGGAGGCGCCAAAGGACGAAGAAGGTGGCCAGCCTCAGCCTGATCGCGCCTCCAGCAACGAGCCGCACAAGGACAAGGCGACTGTCGCCGGAGGCGACCAAGCCGAGACCGCCCAGCCGACTGCCCCGGCATCCCACACCGCCGTCACCTCCGACCCTTCGGCTCCGGAGGCCGCCTCCTAGAGTGCTTCTGTTTATCTGTCTTTGTTGTTCTTTTAAAAAACTTGTCAGGCTCGAACAATTCCACCCACTGGGTGTATTCGGCCAAGGGCCTTATGTAAATATTTATCTAATTTCCGCCTTTCCTTGCTTTTTGCTCCTTAGACTTTTTCCTTTGCCGCCTTCCTTCAGTTGCCGCCTTGCCGGCTGGACAGCCGCTCTGCGGACTGCCGCCGGGTCAAGTGCTTAGCTACTTTAGGGAGGCAAGTACTTAGTCGTTTAGAATATCTTAGCAAGTTGGCTAGAAACCGATAGGCCGACTATTCGAGAGTCGGCTATCCTTGATGAAAATTGAGACGGCGAGCCGACTGCTCGTGAGTCGGCTCGGTAAGGGGAGGCTGGTAGCCGGCTTGGGCTATGCGTAGCTCTTACGTCCTTAGCCATTTTTCATATGTGCGCTCGTTCTTGCTTGTCCCCTGCCCACCGACAGTCGCTCTGCGAACTGCGGCTTTCGGCAGGAGATGGCTTTGAGCGCGACACATTACTTGTCTGACCACAGGGAGCATTTCATAGCGCAAGACGGCGAGTCCCCAGGCCGACTAGTCGGACCCAGTGCCAGATAGTATGATAAAAGGGAACAGCATATTCGGAAGCGTAATCCTTATCATACAGATAATCAAAAAGGCAGTCCCCGAGCTCGTCCCGGGGGGCCTAAGGTCTTAGTACTTTAATACAAAAGAGGGTAGTGCGATACATACTGCATCAGCTGTAAAATCTTCGAAGAAGATTCGCGTTCCATGGGCGCTCTGTTTCTTTGCCGGAGTCGTCCCTCTTGCGTGCTCGAGGCTTCTGAGCGTCGATCAAATAGTAGGCGTCGTTCCCTAGCACCTTGCTGATGATGAAGGGACCTTCCCAAGGCGCCGACAACTTGTGCTGGCCGGCTGTTCTCTGAATCAGCCGGAGAACAAGGTCGCCCTCTTGGAACGATCTTGGCTTGACCTTGCGATTGTAGTATCGGCACAGACTCTGCTGGTAGATGCCGGACCGACTGAGTGCCAACAGTCGGCCCTCTTCCAGCAGATCGACGTCGTCTTGTCATGCTTCTTCAGCTTCCTCTTCGGTGTACATGGAGACTCGCAGAGAGTTGAACTCTATATCCGTTGGGATGACGGCTTCGGCACCGTAGACGAGGAAGAAAGGCGTGAAGCTGGTTGACTTGTTTGGGGTTGTGCGCAGACTCCAGAGGACGGCAGGTAGCTCTTCGACCCAACAGCCGGCCGAGCGCTCGAGTGGTTCGACCAATCGAGGCTTGATGCCGGACAGGATGAGGCCGTTGGTTCGTTCCACCTGACCGTTTGACTGCGGATGGGCAACGGACGCTAAGTCCAGTCGGATGCCCTGCGTTGCGCAGAAACGAGCCAAGGCGCCCTTGGCGAAGTTGGTGCCGTTGTCGGTGATGATGCTGTGCGGTATGCCGTACCGCACTGTGATGTCGGCAATGAAGGTCACTGCTGTAGGCCTGTTTAATTTCTTGATGGGCTTTGCTTCTACCCACTTGGTGAACTTGTCCACTGCGACAAGCAAATGAGTTAGGCCGCCTCGGGCCATCTTGAATGGTCCCACCATGTCCAGGCCCCAAACTGCGAAAGGCCAGGCAATGGGGATTGTCTTCAGCGCGGAAGCCGGCTGAAGGGGCTTGGAGCGGAACATCTGGCACCCCTTGCATTTTTTGACTAGTTCTTTAGCTTCTTCTAGGGCAGTCGGCCAAAAGAAACCGTGCCGAAAGGCTTTGGCCACGAGTGCCCTTGAAGTCGCATGGTGGCCGCACTCGCCCTGGGGGATGTCTCTGAGGATCGCTTGGCCTTGCTCCGACTCTACGCAGCGCTGGTGGACACCAGTGACACTGCGCCTGACTAACTCTCTGTTGACTATGGTGTAAGCTGCTGCTCGGCGCTGCACTTGCCGAGCCAGGATCTCCTCTGCTGGTAATTCTTTGTTCACTAGGAACTTGAGGATGGGCTGTGCCCACGAAGGTGCTGCTATCCCTTCAACTGCTACCACAGCGACTTGGACAAGGGTGGCTGGGCTGGGAGGCGGCGGGTTGGAGTCTGCCGCCGCTTGCTGGATTGAGGGAATCTCTGGGCCGACTGGGGCAGCTCCCAGGCCGATTGGCGCAGTCCCCGGGCCGGGCTCGGAAGTCCCCGGGCCGACTGGCGCAGTCCCCGGGCTAGGCTCTGAAGTCCCCGGGCCGACTGGCGCAGTCCCCGGGCCGACTGGCGCAGTCCCCGGGCCGACTGTGGCTTTCTTGAGGTTGCTCGCTGGGGCTTTGGAGTCGGATCCGACTATTTCTGGCGGAGCCGGCACGAAGATGGAGTCCGATTCTGGTGAGGGCTTGATAGACGGCTTGAGGAGGCGCTGAAGGGCGACACCAGAAGGTATCGCTTGGCGAGTGGAGCTGACTCGTGCCAAGGCGTCTGCTTGATCGTTGTCGTTTCTCGGTACGTGAAGGAATTCACACCCCTCAAAGTATCCGCTGAGTTGCTGTACCAGGAAGCGGTAGCTCGCCATGTTTGCGTCTTTGGCGTCCCAGTCGCCGGATGATTGCTGAACCACCAAGTCGGAGTCGCCATAGCACAGGATCCGGCGAATGCCGAGTTCTTTGGCAAGCCGGAGTCCGTGGATGAGCGCTTCATATTCGGCGACGTTGTTGGAGGCGGCGAAGTGGATTTGCAGCATGTACTTGAGCTTGTCGCCCTTGGGGGAGGTGAGGACGACGCCGGCTCCAAGGCCGGTGCGCATCTTGGAGCCGTCAAAGTGCAGCCGCCAATGAGTAGAGTCGGGCGCTGGCGGCAGGTACTGGGTCTCGGCCCAGTCGACGAGGAAGTCGGCCAGCGCCTGCGACTTGATGGCGGTGCGAGGTTGGTAGTAGATGGTGTAAGGGGCTAGGTCGACAGCCCACTTGGCCACTCGGCCGGAGGCGTCTCAGCTTCCAATGATCTCGGTGAGTGGAGCAGTGCAAACCACAGTGATTGGATGCTCTTGAAAGTAGGGCTTCAGCTTCTTGGCGGCAAAATGCACGCCGTAGCACATCTTCTGATAGTGAGGGTAGTTCTGCTTGGAGGTCGATAGTACCTCGCTTAGGTAATACACCGGTCTTTGGACCGGAAGCGCCTTGCCTTCCTCCTTGCGTTCAACTACAATGACTGTGCTGACTACCCGGCTGGTGGCAGCGATGTACAAGAGCATGGGCTCTTTGGGAGTCGGAGCCGCCAGCACAGGGGGAGTCGCCAGCATCTTCTTCAGTTGGAGAAATGCCTCATCTGCCTTGTGGTTCCACTCAAAAAAGGTGGTCTTCTTCATCAGTTGGTACAAGGGCAGAGCTTTCTCGCCCAGCCGACTGATAAATCGGCTGATGGATGCCAGGCAGCCGGTGAACTTCTGCACATCCAACAGTCGGCTGGGTACCTCCATTCTCTCAATGGCCTTGATCTTCACAGGGTTGCACTCTATGCCGCGTTCGGAGACCAAAAAACCGAGGAGCTAGCCGGCTGGGACTCCGAACACGCACTTCTCAGGGTTGAGCTTGATCTGGAATCGGCGCAAATTTTCAAAGGTCTCTTTGAGGTCTTCCAGTAGCATCCCACACTTTTCCGTCTTCACCACCACATCATCCACATAAACGTGGGCGTTTCTGCCGAGTTGCTTGAGGAGGCACTTCTGCATGCAACGCTGAAAGGTGGCGCCGGCATTCCTCAAGCCGAACGTCATTGTCAGGTAGCAGAAGGCTCCGAATGGCGTGATGAATGCGGTCTTCAGTCTGTCTGCTGGATTCAGCTTGATCTGGTGATATCCTGAGTATGCGTCTAGGAAACTCAACAGCTCGCATCCGGCTGTGGAGTCTATCACCTGGTCGATCCTTGGCAGAGAAAACGGGTCCTTCGGGCAGGCTTTATTGAGGCTGGTGTAGTCTATGCACATCCGCCACTGCTTATTCTTCTTCAATACCAGTACTGGGTTTGCTAACCACTCCGGAAAAAACACTTCCATGATGAATCCGGCTGCCAGGAGCCGGGCTATCTCTTCTCCGACAACTCTTCTCTTCTCTTCTGACAGGCGGCGCAAGGGCTGCCTGACGGGCTTCACATCCGGCCTGACGTGTAACTTGTGCTCGACGAATTCCGTCGGCACACCCGGCATGTCCTTGGGGAACCATGCGAAGATGTCCCGATTCTCACGGAGGAAATCGACGAGCTCGCCTTCCTATTTGCTGTCAAGGCCTGTGCCTATGACAGCGTATTTCTCTGGGTGCTCTGGGTCCAAGGGTATCTTCTTGGTTTCTTTAGCCGGCTTGAATGATCCTTCTGCTTCCGACTCCTTGGGGTCGGGCGACATCTCCGGCTGCTTCCCAGCCATCGCCACGACACGGTCAAGGAGCCGCTTCTCGGCTGCGATCACCAAAGACTCGGCCAGCCGACTGCTTTTGGCCGCGCAAGCAGACGACTTCTTGTAGTCGCCGGCAACGGTCAGGATCCCCTTGGAGCTCGGCATCTTCATCTTGAGGTAAGCGTAGTGGGGAACCGCCATGAACTTGGCCAAAGCAGGCCGGCCAAGCAGTGCGTGATGGGCTCTCCAAGTCCACCACCTCGAACCAGACTGGCTCTCGGCGGAAGTGGTCTTTGTCTCCGAAGAGGACGTCTATCAGAATCTTGCCGATCGGTGAACAGGAGAGGCCGGGTACAATTCCATGGAACACGGTGCGGCTGCTCTGCAGCTGCCTCCGCCTGATTCCGAGCTTCTCCATCATATCCTTGTACAGGATGTTTATGCTGCTGCCTCCGTCTATCAGGACCCACGAGAAACGGGCGGCCCACCTATCAGTGGCCAAGGTCGCGCCTAGGACCAGGGCGTAGGAGCCCGGACTCGGCATCACCTCTGGGTGATCCGCCCGACTCCAGCTGATAGGCTTCTCGGACCAATGCATGAACTCTGGGACATCCGTTGCTATCACATTGACTTCTTGTTGTTGCTGGCGCCTGCTGCGCCGGTCATCTGCCATGCTGGTGAACACTACGTAGGCTCCGTGCTCTTCTGGGAACTCGTCTTGGACTGCGCCGACTGGACGAGCCGCCGGCTGCTGGGGCGGCGGTGGAGGTGGCGGCCCCGCAGGCGGCGGAGGAGTGAGGCCGTCTCCCTTGGCGATTCTAGCGAGCCAGTGGCATTTTCTTGTGGTGTGGTTCGACGGCTTCGCGCCGCTGTGAAACTTGCAAGGACCATCCAAAGTCTGCTCATAGGAGAAAGCCGGCAACCAGTTGGACTTGCCGCCTTTCTGCCGCTTGGCCGGAGGCTGCCCCTCCGGCTGCTGATCTTCTACCGCTGCGACCTGCCGACTGTTGGAAGTCAGCTGTGGGGCCTTGCACTTGTTGTCGTTTTGCTGCTGCCGCCGGCTGGTGTCTCCGGCCGGGGTTCTGGGAGACTGGGGAGTCACTTTGCCAGCCGCGTTGACCTGAATCTCCGTCTTCATTGAAGAGTCGGCCGTGGCGTACTTGTCTGCTATGACTAGCAGTTCGTCGAGGGTTTCGGGCTCGTCGCAGAGGAGCTTGTGCTTGAGGAGGGTGCCCTCTCGGCACCCGGCCGTGAAGTACTCGATGGCCTGCACCTCGTGCACGCCCTCGCAGGAGTTTCGAAGCTCGCCCCAGCGCGTGAGGTAGTCGCGTGTTGATTCTTTAGGGCCTTGCACGCACAAGGAGAGCTGGCGTGGCTTGGGAGGTCGCTTGTACATGCTGGTGAAGTTACGAATGAAGGCTTCGGTGAAGTCGACCCAGCTATTGATGTTGCGGGGCTTCAGGCTGTTCAGCCATGTCCGGGCCGTGCCCTGGAGCATGAGGGGAACATACTTCACGGCGACTCGCTTGTTGCCGTTGGCTATGTTGACGGCTGTGGAGTAGTCTATCAGCCAGTCCTCCGGCTTCACGGAGCCGGTGTACTTGGGTGTGTCTCGGGGGAGCGTGAACCCTTTGGGGAAGGGCTCATCTCTGATGCGGGTCCCGAAGCAGGGCGGACCCAACTCATCTTCTTCTTCTAACGCCAAGGATCAGTGGAGTCGGTCGATCCGATGGCGGGCGTCATTCTCTCCGACTCCCTCTCGGCGTCCAAGGCGGCCTCCGAGATTCGGATGCTCAACAGGCGGCGGAGAAACTCGCCGCTCTCTTCGGGGTGGGGGAGGCAGATAATCATCTCGTCGTTCCACTGCTCTGGGGCGGCCGTCTTGGTCGCGCTCGATGGTGATGCGAGTCCGGCTGTGACTGGCAGCCGGCTCCTTCTCCTTCCTTCCGCGGACTCCACCAGTCGGCGTCCGGGAGGTCGCGCCTTGATCTCGGCGAGGGGGTAAGTCGTCGTTCGGCTGCTGCAGCGCGTCTGCGCGGCCGCCTGCCGCGTTTTGCGCGGCAACCGCATCGAGGAGCTGCTGGACTCGTTCCGTCATTACACGGCGCTCTTCGCCTTCGAAGTTCTTCAGCTCTTCGGTCCCCGCTTGGGCGGCGCGGATGTTCTCCGCTGGGGTGGCGTACACAGGGCGTTTCGCCCCGAGCAAGTCGGCGATGGCTGCGCCGCGCTCTCGGACCGCACCCAGACGGCTCGGCCCAGTCGGAGCCGGCGAGCCGCCTACAGCGCGATCCACCTCGCGCTGGTATGCTTCTGACAAGCGCCTCATGCTTGTCAACTTCTTGGCACCTTCGATGATCTGAAGGCGGCGTTCTTCCAGCGCCTCAGCGTCCGCGTCCTCTGGAATGGGCGCGCTCAGGTCTTGCAGGGCCGCTGGCAGCGGGTCCTGGGCGTCTTCGCCGGAGTGCTCGCCGTGGCCGATGACGAGCACCTCCGTGACGGTGCTTCCGCCACTCTCCTCGTACGGAAGCGGCTCGTCGTAGACCACCATGTTGGTGGGGAAGATATCGAGCGATACGGCGTCGGAGTCGACCAGCATCGGGTCAGAGGAGCCTACGGACTCCAAATCTACGGCGGGCTCGCCGGCGACGTGGAGTTGGTCGAGGAGGCCCGCGAGAAGGTTCTCGGGGCCACCCGTGCCTGCACTTGGTGCAGGCTCGTCGAAGAGGCGCACCTCGCCGATGAGTTCAGCGAGGCCGCTCGCAGCGCAGGCGGCTTCAGCGCCGCGCAGCGTGTCGATGCAGACTCCATCTGGCGAGCCGGGCTGGCTGCGCTCGCCAGGGAGGAAGAGGGTTCCCGTCCAGAACAGATCTCCGGACGACGGTGCACCAAGCCCCACGGTGGGCGCCAAATATCGGGGGTTGGATGCGACATATGCCAACGGGTGGCTTATCATGGTGGGGGCGAGTAGAATGTCGCCGGTGCCTGGAAACGGGATGAGGCGCAAACATGCACGCCGGCGAATCTTACCCAGCTTCGGGGCTCTCCGGGGAGATAACACCCCTACTGCTGCTCTGCGGGGTCTCCGCATGATCACTATGGTGTGATAATACAAAGGAGCTCCTTGAGCTGTTTCGGGAGGCAGGAGGGAGCAAGGCTGGCTCTCTCCCCTGCTTTCTATGTGTCTAAATCTATCCAAGGCCGAACCCTTTGCATGGGTGCCCCGGGGGGTTTATATAGGCCTACCCCCCGGGGGTACAAGAGTAATCTGACTGGGCATGGCCCCCAGCCGTCTGTCTCTCATGCCGCTGTCCTTCCTGCCGGCTTCTGGGGCCCGCCGACTGGTGGGTCCCGCGGACATGCAGAACACTGTACAGCACTCCTGGTGACGCAGGCTTGGTCATGGGGTCGTGGGAACAGTGCCGCCGTCTGTCAGGCGATCACTGTCACCACTCCCCGTCCAATCGGGTTTATGGCTTGTGGGGCCCAGACGAGGAGGCGGCCGACTCTGGGGAGGCCGACTCCCACAGGGCCGACTCCAGGCACTCTGGCCGTCTTCTACTCTCCCACTGACAGAGGGCCCGGCGATCTCCGGGCCGTACAGGCCGCCATCGTGGGCACAGTGCCTCGCGCACTGTAGCTGAGGTCAGGGGAGGCATGGCAACAGTGCCGCGCCTCACCAGAGATCTTCCAGCGATACGGCTCACTGTAGCCATGCCCACCCCTCGTGGGTCGGAGGGGACGGCCACGTCGGGGCCGTACCCTGCATCGGTCTTCGAGAAAGGTCCCGGGCCGACTCCCATAGTCGGCACGCCAAAGGTCGCGAGCCCAGAGTCGGCTTGCTTTAGTGTCGCCGTCTGGGACTCGGCTTCTCCGAAGGTCGCCAGCTGGGACTCGGCCTTCCCGAAGGTCGCCAGCTGGGATGCGATCAGAGGGGTCCGGCCTGCCCCGATGTCTTGAAAGATCCTGGGTCCCGGGTCGGCCTACCCGTGGCCCATTACTCCGACAAATTAATAGGAAGTAACAAAGAAAGAGAGGTTCTCACATATAAATATACTATCTTGGACATATTTTATGATTGTGAGCACTCATTAAAATATGACATGCTAAAGAGTTGACGTTGGACAAGGAAGACAACGTAATGGGATATGTTTTCTTATATCCGAAATAAAGTATATTGTCATGGATCATCCAACATGTTGAGCTTGCCTTTCCCCCTCATGCTAGCCAAATTCTTTGCACCAAGTAGAGATACTACTTGTGCTTCCAAAATATCCTTAAACCTAGTTTTGCCATGAGAGTCCACCATATCTACCTATGGATTGAGTACGATCCTTCAAGTAAGTTCTCATGTTGCATGCAATAAAAATTGCTCTCTAAATATGTATGATTTATTAGTGTGGAGAAAATAAACTTTACAAGATCTTGTGATGTGGAAGCAATAAAAGCGACGGACTGCATAATAAATGTCCATATCACAAGTGGCAATATAAAGTGACGTTCTTTTGCATTAAGATTCCGTGCATCCAACCATAAAAGCACATGACAACCTCTGCTTCCCTCTGCGAAGGGCCTATCTTTTACTTTTGTCTTATACCTTTTAATAGAGTCATGGTGATTTTCACCTTTCCTTTTTACATTTTATCCTTTGGCAAGCACCTTGTGTTGGAAAGATCCTGATATATATATCCAATTGGATGTAAGTTAGCATTAACTATTATTATTGACACTACCCTTGAGGTAAAAGGTTGGGAGGCAACACTATAAGCCCCTATCTTTCTCTGTGTCCGATTAAAACTCCATACCCATAAGTATTGCGTGAGTGTTAGCAATTGTGAAAGACTAAATGATAGTTGAGTATGTGGACTTGCTGAAAAGCTCTTATATTGACTCTTTCCGATAGTTCAGTACAGGGAGCACCTAATATGAGCAATGGGGATCCGTTGGATCCAAGATGCAGCGGCACACACGAGGCCTAAATGTTTTATTTGCAAAAAATCCTTTGGAGAGTTTGGAAATTACGCATAATTACAAAGACTACTCCCAAGCCAATAGATCTCACTTCCAACTATGTAAAAACTCGTATCACCATAGCATCTAACCCGCGGGGTGGATGTGATATTCTATGCCGCTGTCATTTTTGTTCGTAAACTTGCAAAATACGTGTAACTCATGTCATTACTTGTCTAGCCGCGCAAAGTGTTTGTTCAAAAAAAAACATCCTATACTGACATATCAAGACAACACACGGGGGGTCCCACTTGTCACTAATCAAATTTGGACCTAAAACTAACAAATCTGAAAGACGAGATTCGAACTGGCAACCTGGACTACAAAGCATAAGTCGATAGCATGAAACAACAACGGTTGTTGGCTTTGTCCCATAACTTGATTTTATATAGTATTGCGTTGAGTAGAGTAGAGCGTGTGCCTCATCAACACGTGCATGATTGTTGACTCACTTACTGGTGGGTCCCAGGTCTGCGATCTCTCTCTCCTCTCCATCGTCTAACCTTTGCACGGGCACACACAAAGAGCGGCGCTAGCTTTCCGTGGTGTTATTATAACTAAAAAAAGCTTCGAAAATAGAGAATCGCCTAGAACAAGAGACGTTGTGGCTGGTCGAGACGGAGCTAACCACACCTATCCTCCGTGCCACGTTAGCATGATGAAGCTGTGTGGCTAGTGGGGTGTTTTTGACCGACTGGCTGGGTCTCAAGGTCGAACCATAGGTACATACAGTATATTTTTACACGCACATTTTTCCTCCGTGCCGAGATGTGGCACACCCTACCGCGCGGTTTCGGGGTCCTCCCGGGTGGTGCACGCTTATATTCTTCCTGACGTGGGACGCCCTACCGCGCGTTTTCTGGATCCCCCTCGGTCATAGCGCCGAAGCAAGTAGATGAGTCATCAAATCATGAAATACCACCTTTCCCGCCGAGTACATCAGTGAAGCACGGTGGCTAGCTAGTTGGGCTAGTTCGACCAATTAGCTAGGCCACCCCCACATTTGTTTTTTCACCCCTTTTTTTATCTCCTTGCTGTCAGGTAAATTTAAATATCCACTGCAGCGTTGCTCTGGTGTTTGGGTGCGGCAGGATTTTTAATTTTTTGTTTGAAGGGAGCAGGCGCGGGAGGATTTTTAATTTTTTGAATTACGGGAGCAGGCGTAGAAGCAATTAGTCACGATGACTCCGCCTATAAAACCCACTGCTCCCTGATGCGAGAAGTCGTTGACTGGTGTTTTCCCATGGTGAAAACCAAAAGATTCCCTGTTCCTCGGCTGGCTCCCTCCGCCTTCCCGTAGATTGCATTGCCTTTCAGCCGTTTCGCCCCCTTTGCTTCCTCTCCCCATTGCTTCTACCTGGTGCCATGGTGGCACAGTAGATCATGGAGTCTGAGGTGAGGCGCCTGACGCAGGAGCTCCATGCCAAGGATGCAGACCTCAGGGCCAAGGACGTGGAGCTCCATGAGCTCAAGGAGGAGAGGAGTTCCATGCTCCTCCATTATGTGCGGGAGTTCATGGACCTTCGAAAGCGGCAGGCGTCCACCACAAAGATGCTCGAGGCGTCGGTGACGTTGCTGCAGAAAGCGGGAAATGCGATAGGTCGTCCGAGGAGCCGGCTGGAGCGCGAGCGGCCCGATCGTGACGAGGTCGAGGATCGCCTCAGCCACTTGGTGAACCAAGTTGCCACGCACGTGTTGCGGCTGCGCGATGCCTACCGTCGTGCCAGGGCGACCATGCTGGCCGTCGGGCTAAACCCGTTCGACCACCCGGTCGACTTCAACGAGCTGCGGCTTCCTGACCTGGTCTCCTTCTTCACCTATATCTCCGAGGATCTCAGTCGTCTCCGCGCGATGGTGGGGGCGGAGCTGGACAAGGAGGGGTTGCGGGCTGTCCTCACCGTTGCCGGGCGAATCCTTTTAGGGCTCCGTCACTGGAATCCATTCGTGCCATTGGACGCCGTGTTTGACGAGCTGGCTCCCGTCGACAGGGAGCAGCCTCTGCGGGCGGTTGCACCCTGCATCACCAACATCGTGCGCCTCGAGAAGCAGAGGGACTTCAGTGGTGTTTAGGCGCCCTCTGCATGGGCATGTCCATGTCTCGGCGCAACATGACCGTTGGATCAAACTCAGATGGTGCAGATCAGTCACTGTAGCAGAAAGCGTGTGGGTGTATTTGGTTGCATTCTCATCTCAATATAGGTGTTCCCTCTTCGTGTATTTGTGTTAACCTACTAGTGTGGACTCATGCACCCTTCATGCACTCTGCCAAACACCCAAAAGTGGGTCGAGAAGGGAACTTTTGCTCCCATCCCGTGCACCCTTCATACACCCTGCCTAACAGTAATTCGTGCTTCATATGGTTCATGTTTCGCGGAGTACTATAGCACCGTACTCTCCGTGCACTATAGACCTAGTTCTGTTAACATTGATCTCACTGTTCATTCTTGACCGGACAGTCAAAAAAGCGGTACTATGTTACTACATTACTGTTCATATAGTTGACATGCGCACAACATCATTTGTTATCGTCATATCTTACTACACTAGCAACAAGATTATGTAGTACTGACGTATGAACCACTGCACATGCCTGATACGTCCATTTTGCATCATGCTTTGATATTGATATTTATTGCATTATGGGCTGTTATTACTCATTATGTCACAATACTTATGCCCTTTTCTCTCTTATTTTACAAGGTTTACATGAAGAGGGAGAATGCCGGCAGCTAGAAATCTGGGCTGGAAAAGGAGCAATTATTAGAGACCTATTCCGCACAACTCCAAAAGTCCTGAAACTCCACGGAAGTTATTTTTGGAATTAATAAAAAATACTGAGCGAAGAAAATACCAGAGGGGGGCCACCCACTGTCCACGAGGGTGAGGGCGCACCCTACCCCCTTGGGCGCGCCCCCCTGCGTCGTGGGCCCCCTTGCAGGCCTCCGGTGCCCATCTTCTGCTATATGAAGTCTTTTACCCTGGAAAAAATCATAAGCAAGCTTTCTGGACGAGACACCGCGACCACGAGGCGGAACCTTGGTGGAACCAATCTACGGCTCCGGCGGAGCTGTTCTGCCAGGAAACATCCCTCCGGGAGGGGAAATCATCACCATCGATCCTCTCAGAGGGAGGGGGTCAATCTCCATTAACATCTTCACCAGCACCATCTCCTCTCAAACCCTAGTTCATCTCTTGTATCCGATCTGTGTCTCAAAGCCTCAGATTGGTACCTACGGGTTGCTAGTAGTGTTGATTACTCCTTGTAGTTGATGCTAGTTGGTTTATTCGGTGGAAGATCGTATGTTCAGATCCTATATGCATATTAATACCCCTCTGATTAGTTACGTTTTTTCCTGAGGACATGGGGGAAGTCTTGCTATAAGTAGTCATGTGAATTTAGTATTCGTTCGATATTTTGATGAGATGTATGTTGTCTCTCCTCTAGTGGTGTTATGTGAACGTCGACTACATGAAACTTCACCATTGTTTGGGCCTAGAGGAAGGCATTGGGAAGTAGTAAGTAGATGATGGGTTGCTAGAGTGACAGAAGCTTAAACCCTAGTTTATGAGTTGCTTCGTAAGGGGCTGATTTGGATCCATATGTTTCATGCTATGGTTAGGTTTACCTTAATACTTCTTTTGTAGTTGCGGATGGTTGCAATATGGGTTAATCATAAGTGGGATGCTTGTCCAAGAAAGGGCAGTACCCAAGCACTGGCCCACCCACATACCAAATTATCAAAGTAACGAACGTGAATCATATGAGCGTGGTGAAAACTAGCTTGACGATAATTCCCATGTGTCCTCTGGAGCGCTTTTCTCTATATAAGAGCTTGTCCAGGCTTGTCCTTTGCTACAAAAAGGATTGGGCCACCTTGCTGCACCTTATTTACTTTTGTTACTTATTACCCGTTACGAATTACCTTATCACAAAACTATTTGTTACCGATAATTTCAGTGCTTGCAGAGAATACCTTACTGAAAACCGCTTGTCATTTCCTTCTACTCCTCGTTGGGTTCGACACTCTTACTTATCGAAAGGACTACGATAGATCCCCTACACTTGTGGGTCATCAATGCCTGGTAGTAGGAGCACTGTGTATGTTCAAGTGGTTGCCGTGTTTCGCACTCCTTCGTCATAAGAGTGGAAACGCTTGCTGTAATCATTTTTTTTCCTTCAGAAAAACAGTGGACACGCTCTACCATGCGGATCCTCCTCCAGCCATGCACTAAATTACCCACTTTCGCCGACGTGTGGGACAACCAGCATCGGGGTCCACCAGCCATGCACTAAATTACTCTGTAGTAGAGTGACGGTAGACTACCACGATCGAAGCGCCGCGACAATGCCCAATGAGCCGTCAAATCACAAAAACCCCTCCTTTCCAGCAGTAAGTTGGACGGACGAAGCAACCATCATTTCACTCTTCTCTCTCAGCTTCCTCTCTTGAAGAAAACCCCCACTCGCTTTGCTTCTCCCTCATCTCGTTCCTCATTTCACTCTTCTCTCTCAGCTTCCTCTCTTGGATGGACGCTGGAGCACCGGCCGACGTGATGTCTATGGATCTGGAAAAAAGCGTTGAGGCTCATGGTACGAAGAAGCGCAAGCACCCCACCGAGACTACCGCAGACAAGCTCAAAGCCATCGCCCTATCCAAGCCCCCCTCTTCGGGATCCCTCATTAAGCAAGTCCAGGTAATATCTCTTCTTGACGATCTTTTTCTCGATCTTGATCCAAATTAGCACTGATGCTGAACTTTTTCCATGAGTCACCTGGAACAAAGTCAACAAGCTTAGTATCATCGGCCGACTTAAACTTCATAACCGGCTCATGCTCTGTGGTTGGTTTTTTCAAAGACGTCATATCCACCGGATCAACATTGTCCTTGTAGAACGTCAACTCTTCTATTGCACAGACCGACTCAGCATAAGCCGTGTCGCCTTCTTCACATTCCAAGGCCACCTTCCGGCTTCCATGCATCGTGATGGTTCCCTTATGACCCGGCATTTTGAGCTGCAAATACACATAACACGGTCGTGCCATGAACTTGGCGTAAGCCGGCCGCCCAAACAAAGCATGATATGGGCTCTTGATCTTGACCACTTCAAACGTCAATTTCTCGGCCCTAGAGTCATATTCATCTCCAAAGGCCACCTCCAATTCGGTCTTACCAACTGGATACACCGACTTACCAGGCACGACACCATGGAAAACAGTGTTGGACTGCTTAAGGCTTTTATCAGTTAACCCCATGCGACGGAAGGTCTCATAATAGAGGATGTTCATGCTGCTGCCTCCATCCGTGAGTACCTTGGTGCATTTATATCCACCAACCTGAGGGGCCACCACCAAGGCTAAGTGACCTGGATTATCAACCCGGAGAGGGTGATCTTTCCTACTCCATAGAATAGGTTGCTCAGACCATCTCAAATAACGAGGAACTGTCGGCTCAACAGCATTCACAGCCCTCTTATGAAGCTTCTGGTCTCGTTTGCACAAACTGGTGGTAAACACATGATATTGCCCACTATTCAGCTGCTTTTGATGGCTCTGGTATCGACCTTGCTGTTGCTGCTGCTGCTACTGACCACACTGGCCAGATTGCTGGTTATAACCACCTTCATTGCCTTGAGAATTTTGAAAGTTGGAATTTGAACCGCCGCCCGGGCCATGAAAACCGCCGCCACCTGAGCCGCCGCCCTGCCCATTATTACCATCGAACATGTTGGAATTTTTGAAGGCCTTCATGATCGTACAGTCCTTCCATAGATGAGTAGCCGGCTTCTGCTAGTGTCGTGCCTTGGACAGGGCTCATTCAGTAACTGCTCAAGGGTGGGGCCTTACCCGCCAGACCAGGGAGGTGGTCTCCCCTTACGCCGTTGGTTGTTAGCCTGCGCATTAGTGTTAGCCACAAACTCCAAACTACCATCAGCCTTACGTTTATTACCTCCTTGATTTGATGGGTTATGCTGAGGGCCCTTGCCGTTGCCGTTCTTCTTTCCCTTCCCTGTCTTTTCATCATCAGACTCGGGATCCTTGGTACTATCAGAGCCAGCGTACTTGACCAGAGCTGCCATCAGCGTGCCCATATCATTACAATCGTGCTTGAGCCGCCCCAGCTTTTGTTTCAGAGGCAAAAAACGACAACTTTTCTCCAACATTAAGACCGCAGAGCTGGCATCCATCTTATCAGACAAATGTATTATGGCCTTAACCCGGTGCACCCAATGGGTTGTAGACTCGCCCTCCTCCTGCTTGCAATTCGTCAAATCCACGATTGACATGGGCTGCTTGCATGTATCCTTGAAATTCTGGATGAACCGGGCTTTTAGCTCCGCCCATGAACTGATTGAATTAGGTGGCAGGCCTTTCAACCAAGTGCGGGCGGTCCCATCCAACATCATGGTAAAGTGCTTGGCCATCGCAGCATCACTGACCTCCGATAACTACATAGCCATATCGTAACTTTCAATCCATGCCCTAGGCTATAAGTCGGCCGTGTAGTTCAGCACCTTCCTAGGTCCCTTAAAATCGTTGGGCAAACGCTCGTTACATAGAGCCGGCACTAGACAGGGGACACCTCTGGTCCTGGTGGCCACACCTCCCTTGATAGAAGTCGTCGAATAAACCGGATGCGGCTGGTAAGCCGTTAGTTGAGCCGCCTGCTGAGCCGCCTGTTCAACCTCTTGACGTATTCTGTCTTGATCTACCAAGTTAAATGCTCCATGGCGTGCTGGGTTATGCCCACCTGGCTGGTTACGGCGCCGGACGTTGCTTGAAACGGCCACTGAATCCATGTGTCGACTATAACTTGGGCTTTGGCTTGGACGAGGGGTTGAATGAATCCTATCCCGGCTGTATCAGTAAGCCTCCCGTTGTGCTAAAGCCATCTGAAGAAGTTCTCTGACCCGGCAGGTTTCAACCGCCGCCGGAGAGTTGCCAGCCATTGGGAGAGCCGCCAGCCGCGCCGCCGCCGCGATCATGTTCTCCAACGGGTTAGAATAATGACCCGAAGGTGTTAATACATACTGAGCCTGAGCCGGAAGGTCTGTGCCGGAATCCGCTGAGCCTGAGCATCCAGAGCCGCCCACTCTGCGGTTATCCTGACATCTTCCACTGCTAAGTCTTCCTTAGCCTGCACCATATCCAATTTTAACTGTGCCACTTTCGCGTCATGTCGAGCTTGATCCGCCAGGTTGACCACGACGGTTAAAAGAGCGGTTATCTTATCTGTGAGATCCATCAACACCTGAGCCGGCGAGTGCACAGGGCCTCCTGCCCCGGCTCCTGCTGACCCGGGGGTTACGGTCGCTGCAGTTGTGGAGTCTTGGATAGATTGTGTGCCGGCCATGAAGATTCTGACCCTGCTCGGCGGCTCGAGGCAATCCGGAATACTGCTGCCATCGGAACAGCCCCCAAGCCCGTCGTCTTGCAGTTGATACAATGAATTTGTCTCACCTGTGGACGACTCACCATCAGAGTAGATGGCCGTCTCACCGCCAGACGCAGATCCTTCAGAGAGCCCTCCGTGGATGCATCCCACGAAGGCACGCTTCACAGCAGGCGGAGCCCGGGCGGGTCTCGCACGCTGAGCCGTCTCGACGAGGTCGGTGTAGACGTCCGGCTCAGGGCCCGCCTCGCCGATCTTGCCGATGAAGACGTGAATTCCGCCAAAGGGGACCCGGTACCCGTACTCAATTGAGCCGTCATCGGGGCCCCAGCCTGCGTCGTCGATGCAGAGCTTACCACAACAACTCTTGGTCATCCGGCCCATAGCGTATCCCTTGAGCCCTTCGAAGCTGCCCTTCAAGAACTCAAATCCACCGTGTGTTGGCCCCATGGTGGGCGCCAAGTGTTGTGGAATTGTCACGACAGATGTCCTAGTGAAAGGATGTCACAGCCCTAGCTCAGCCCCTGCTGCCTTTGCTTGTTTCTCTTGTCATCATGTTTACAATTTAAATAAACTTGAAATGGGGATTGATAAACCCTAGCACAAATGCAATTCAAATAGGTTCAACCAAAATATTTTCAATGACCTCAAAATATCCTTTTAAAATGTTCATGATTTATGGAAAAGGGTGAAAGCCTCTACCAGAGATGATGCATATTTTTCCAGGACATTTTGGTCATTGAATTAAATCATTATGATATTGAGTTGGAGTTTAAAATTACCATTAAATATTGGTTGCTCCAAATATTCTGAAATTTGTTGTGTGGTTTGAAAATAATTCAAATATTCCTCACAAAATTTTATAGAATTAACCAAAGTGTTTTGGTTAGTATGTTATTTGCAAAACAGTAGCAGAAATTAGAAAAACTAAAACAAATAATAAAGAGAGGGAGAGAAGGCCACCAGGCCACCTACCTAACCTACTTGGCCCAAAGTTACCTGGCGCCCCACCTGGCCCAGCTCCTCCAGCCGGCCCGGCCCATCTGGCCGTGCCAGTAATCACCTACCTCTGCCAGTAGGCAGAGGAGGGAGACAGCGCACGCGCGCACCGTGGTGACACGCCTCCTCCTTGCTCGCCTGCCTCACCGGGCGCCTCGAAGCCCCTCCTCGGCGCCGCTCGGGACCCCCTGCACCCCTCTCCTCTCTCTCTGGACCCTTTCCCCCTCCTCTGCTCTCTCTCTCGCGATCGACCACGAGCACCGAGAGTGCCGACAAGCACCACCACGGCCACCGGCCACCCCACGCCTCACCGACGCGCTCAGAGGCTCCGCCACTTCGTCCTCTACCTCCTCGATGAGCCATGAGGCCCCGGACGTGCTGCAACACCGCCACCGCCGCCGCCCTCTTCGTTCGGCCACCAAGATCGCCGGCGACCTCTCGTCACCACCAGCCCCTCCCCGAGGCCGCCGAGGCCACCTCTGAACTCGTGGTGAGCTCCTCTACCGATTCCCCCTACTCCCATGCCCACTAGCTAATCGTAGCACCCGTTCCCGTCGAGCCCGAGAGCTTGGCTCCGCCGGCCATGGCACCGCCGCGGCCACAGCTCCTGCCGCCCGTGTCGGAGCGCGTCAACGTGCTCAGGAGGCCCAGGAGCCTAACCCACACACTCACTCGCCCTACCGCGCACCCTAGCACCAACCCCGCAGTCACCCGAACTCCGGCGCTGCCCCGAGCTCGTTTCCGGCGAGCTCCGGCCGTCCCCGCTGCCGCCGCATGCCGTGCTGGATGCGGGAGAGCTCCAGCTCCCCGTAGATGGCCTCGGCCGCCGTTTTGGTCCACGTAGCGCGAAACCCGCAGCCCTCCGACGCGTCTGGTCTCGCTGGCGTCGAGCCGCCGGCGAGTTTGACCCCGCTGACCATTGACCTCGGGTGGACCCAGTTTGACCCTCTGGATAACTGACGTGTGGGCCCCAGGCCACTAACGAACCAGGATTAGAATTAACTTAAATTAGTTAAACTAATGACCCTGACACGCGGGACCCACATGTTAGAGTTGACCTGGACCGTGCCTTTGACCCGATTACGTCACCCTGACCTCATGCTGACGCGATAATCATTTACTGGAATTATTCTTATACAGGAAATTCCAGAAAATAGTCAAAACTTCTAAAATTCATAGTAATTCAACCATAGCTCCAAATCAAACAAATTATATATGAAAAATTATCAGAAAAATGCAATCTATCCATCTGTACCATTTTCATGCATGACAAACTAAGTTATACCTGCTGTATAACTAAAAACATGTTAGTGGCATTTAAATAACCACATGTGGAGTTTGAATTTGAACCTTGGGTTCAAACCAACTTCATTTAATCTGGTCTCTAGTTGCATTAGCTCAAACAAAAGCATATTGCCATGTCATGATCATGCATCATATTGTGCATTGCATTGATTGTGTTTCTTTCTCTGTTGCCGGTATTTGTCCCCTCTCGATAGACGTGGTTTCGACAATGTGATCGATGACACCGATGAAGAACTATACTATCTTCAGAAGTGCCAGGCAAGCAAAACCCCCTTGTTCATTCCGATACAATCCCACTCTCTCGCTCCTGCTCTCTTTTACTGCATTAGGACAACAACATTTCAACTGTTACATGTTGCGGTAGTTGAACCCCTTTATCCTCTGCATGACCTGTCATTCCACAGTAAATAGATGAAACCCAATAGCATGAGTAGGAGTTGTTTGAACCCTGATGTGCCTACTCATTCATGCTTGTTTGTCATGCCTGCTATTGCTTAGAGTTGTGTCAGGTCTGATTCATCGGGAATGAATTGGAATGTGGTGAACATGTCCTACTGTTGAGAGCTAAGTGTGTGAACACGATTTGGTAAAGGTAGCGGTGAGAGGCCATGTAGGAGTACATGGTGGGTTGTCTCATTGCAGCCATCCTCAGGAACTGAGTTCTGTGTTTGTGATCCATGAACAGCTACTACCACACATTGGGTTCCGGTAACTCGGCCCCTCTCGACTTATTAATCAACTTGATCTCTGTCCAGGAGTTGCAAATAGTTTCTGGTGTTTGTAGGTAGTGTTAGTAGTCTACCAAGTGGCACCCGGTATAGGTGGGCTTGGGACAGACTAGGCACAGTGGCACGGTGTACCAAGTGGCACCCGGATGGTGGGCTTGGGAACCCTGCTCACATCGTTTGGGGCCGTGAGCGACACCCCGGCCGGATCTCCTTGCGGATGGAACCCGAATAGGCGATAAACCTGGACGAGAGACTTGTGTGGTTAGTTAGGTCGTGGCCGACTCCCTCGCCCGGCTTCCGCTTGAAGGTTGCCAAGGTACATGACGTGTACAGGGCGATAAGTGGCGAGAGCGTGTGTGAAGAAGTACACCCCTGCAGGGTTATCATTATCTATTCGAATAGCCGGATTCCTTGGATATGGAAACTTGGACCCCTTGCATAGTTCATAGACAAGTGAAAGTGGATACTCTAAAATGCGCAAGATAAGCGTGAGTGCTATGGATGGCGTTCTCGTAGGGAGACGGGAGTGGATCCATAGTGGTGTATTGATATGGTGAATATGTGGACTCGTGTGCGCCACCTCAAAGAGTTACTTGCAGTCGTAGTTCAGGATAGCCACCGAGTCAAAGCTGGCTTGCTGCAGTTAAACCCCACCATCCCTTTGTTGATAATGATGCATATGTAGCTAGATCTGATGTAAGTCTTGCTGGGTACATTTGTACTCACGTTTGCCTATTTTATATTTTTGTAGAGAGACTTCAGTCTCGCTAGTAGTTCCGCTTGGACTTCTACGTTTAGCTTGTTACCTCAGCTACGATCTTGTGCCCTCGGCAGGATCTAGTAGATAGTCAGGCTTCTCAGCCTTTTTCATTTGTAGTTGTCTGTACTCAGACATGTTAAGCTTCCGCATGTGCTTTGACTTGTATGCTCTGAGTGTTGGGTCATGAGACCCATGTTTGTAATATCTCGCTCCTCGGAGCCTATTGAATAAAATACTTGAGTCGTAGAGTCATGTTGTGATGCCATGTTGTATTTGCACATATCGAGCATATTGTGTGTATGTTATTGAAATGCTTGGTATGTGTGGGATCTGACTATCTAGTTGTTTATCTTTAGTAGCCTCTCTTACCGGGAAATGTCTCCTAGTGTTTCCACCGAGCCATGGTAGCTTGCTACTGCTCCGGAACACTTAGGCTGGCCGACATGTGTCCTTCTTCGTTCCTGTGTCTGTCCCTTCGGGGAAATGTCACGCGATGAATACCGGAGTCCTGTTAGCCCGCTACAGCCCGGTTCACCGGAGTCCTGTTAGCCCAGTGCTACAGCCTGGATTCACTCGCTGATGACCGACACGTTCGATGTTGGGTCATGGATGCCTGTCCCTGTAAGTTTGTGCCACTTTGGGTTTACGACTAGCCATGTCAGCCCGGGTTCCTTATCATATGGATGCTAGCGACACTATCATATACGTGTGCCAAAAGGCGCAAACGGTCCCGGGCAAAGGTAAGGTGACACCCGTGGGGATACCGTGCGTGAGGCCGCAAAGTGATATGAGGTGTTACATGCTAGATCGATGTGGCATTGAGTCGGGGTCCTGACAAAGGACTTAGTCGTGGTGCCATCGCAACTAGGAAGCTTAAAGGGGTTAATCGGGACAAAGGACACGAGGTTTATACTGGTTCATCCCCTTACGGTGAAGGTAAAAGCCTATGATCCAGTTTTGAGTGGGACTGCTTATGTCTCGATAACCAGGGAGCGAATCGCTTGACCTAGCTCTCGAGTTGATGTTACTTGCCCTGAACCGCCGCCGGGTTGTCCCTTTATATACACAGGTCGACGCCCAGCGGCTCTACAGTCCCGGTCGGCTCATAAACAGTGTCCGGCTCAGTCTCTTAACTATTCTTGCCTTACAATACAAGTCACACATACATCACGGTTTATCACTACAGACCTTAAGTCGCCTCCTGGCTTTGGGCCCTTTCTTGAACCGTCATCTCTATCCTGGGTCTTGGGCTTCAAGAATATTTGTAAGTATAACCCGGCCCCTCCTGGGCGGGTCATACCAATAATTATATCCCCAACATTGATCGTGTTTTTTCATCTAACATGCAGTACTAGTACTACTAGTACACCTTTCTGGGTGATCTTGCATGTGATTTTTGTGTGCCAAATGACGGTTCTAAATTCCTATTTTGACCAAACATGCGAGAAGTTGACACCGATTTCTTATAGATTACTTTCACTACTCCTTCTGTCCCAAAATTCTTGTCTTAGATTTGTCTAGATACGGATGTATCTAATACTAACATGTGACTTGATACATCCGTATCTAGACAAATCTAAGACAAGAATTTTAGGACGGAGGGAGTACTTTATGAACATCAGTGCTACCTTTGAAGAGGGTATATTTGCCTCAGTAACTTGTATTATAGATATTGCAAGTAATCCCTCTGCTCTCATGCCTTTGAAAGACATGTTCAGATGTTCTAGTGTCTTTGTTCACTCATTTATGTGCATATTTGTAGTCATATATGGAGTATAATATTGAAAATCATCTTATATTTTTGAACGGAGGTAGTAATAAAATAAGTTTCTGTTTGAATTAGAACCAGGTCCGGGGTGGAGATGAAGTTCTCAAAGTCATGTCATGTGAACTGGAAGACCTGAGGATGAGTTCTATTGCTAAACTATCCAGCTGTTGTGTCCTTGTCGCCACGTGTCCTGAACTAGTGTTTTCCTGTAGCATTGTTGTCAGGCGTGTTCTCGAGGCTGTACTTGACCACAACAATTTCCTGGTTGTGCCTTTGATTACAAAGGGTGTGGTTCTTGTAAAGCTTCCCGACAAATCTGATGCGGCCTGTCTTCATCATCATCTTTATGAGTGGAAAGACCACTCTGTTAGGTTCTCCAAGGTTGACGAGATGGTGATGGTGTAGGTAGACATCTCTCACAAAGTCCATGGCCTAGTCAGTTATGCGGGGTTCATCCCATAGGTCGGTGGCAAGAAATAGTCTGCAGAGTTTAATTAGTGCAACTTTGTTTGTCTGTAGTAAGTATTATTATTCACTACTTGATTTGTGTTTGTGAACCCGGTATTGTTTAGTACTGCCGCTTTTGGTGTGTGGTGAGTCCTGAGAATAGTCTATGTTAATGTATGTCCACTCAATTCAGTCTGCATATTTTGAAGTATCCAGATCATCTTTTTTGTGAGGACGGTTTATCAATTATGGTTACACTCCAATATCTGTATGCATTGCAGGATTTATTGCACCCACCAGAATTCCCAGTCCCATGGATGTTCGGTCCATATGATTTGTCACGACCTTTGGACTGTCTTGCTTGTGGGAGTAGGCGGGGGCCCTGCATGCCACCCATAGTTGGACGATCAATCGTCTGTTTAGTACTTCAACATAGTGATTTCCTGGTAAGGATTCACTTGTGTCACATCAAGTAAATATTATTGATTTATTTTCTAAATCTTATTGATTTAATGTCATGTTTTCTTTCTTTTCCTGCAATTTTACGATGCAAGTTTTGCCATGTGACATTCATCATAGAATAAACCGTTTGGTTCACTCTACAATGGCTATTTTTGCAGATTTCACTTCTTATGTCGTGTCAGTAATGAAGGCACTGTTCATCACTTATATTACTGGAAAAAATTGGATCAGTCTGTTGTTTGAGTACAAGCTGAATCCCTATGATGAACTGCAGTTTGGTTTAACAAAAGTGCCACAATTAGTCCTTCTCGCGTTTAAAAGAAATGAAGAAAAAAACTGGATCACGTTCACGGAGCCTAGTCAAGTTAGAAAGCTGATCATAGCAGACTAGACACGATCGCCGCTATCTCGCACATCGGTACCACTTTGCAACGGACCGAGCACCGGCAGTTGCTCTAGCACTGACAGCGGCAACATCTCAGTCTGATCCAGCTGAGGATTGGGCACCGACCGTGTCAGCAGATCAGGCTGATCTACCAGAGGATCAGGTATCGACACCGGCACCTGCTCCGACACCGGCACCAGCTCTACAAGGAGCACCATCTGCGGCAGCGGCGGCGACACTACCAGTCGCACCGGCACGGGCACCAGCAATGGCTTTGGCCCCTGCACCAACACTTGCACTTGCATCTGTTGCGGCCCGTGCAGCGGCAACCGAACGAGGAGTTGCACCGGCAACAGACTGGGCTGCAGTTCGCACTTCATATACCAAAGTCCTTACAAAAACCGACATGTCCACCTTCTCGGTAAGCATTGGCCGCCCAAGTGCTTCGTTCTTTTTTCTTTCAATGTTGTTTCACATGATTCACTGTGTTGATCTAACTGTTTGTGTATGTCTTCTTGTTTGCAAACAGAGAATTCCTAGAGCAACGAGGGAGTCGTTCAACAATCCGGGCGACCGTGGCCAAGTTTCTCTTACCATGCGCAGCCTTGGTGTGAATGAACCTGCTCAATATACCGTAAGTACAAAGGATGGTCGCATGATGATTGATGGTAAAGAATGGTCAAGGTTCAAACCTAAATCATATCTTGCGGTAGGGGATGATGTCAAAATTGAACTTTCTCGGCAAGGAGAGCCGGTCCAAATCAACTTTGAAATTCTTCAGTAGCAGCACGCAACTGCCAAACCGATCTATCCTCCGAGAGATTTTGATGTAATAATCTGGCATGGTCAAACAAGTGTCCTGTGTGTACAAGTAGTACGACAGTACTCCTTCTGTCCCAAAATAAGTGTCTTGAGCTTAGTACAAATTTGTACTAGAAATAGTACAAAGTTGAGACACTTATTTCGGGACGGAGGGAGTATTATTTATCACATGGTATATCGTTGATAGAATTGGAACTCTCATTGCTGGTTAGGAACTGTCGTTCGATTTCATTCCAACAGCTTCCGTGCTTTATTCAATTTTGTGTATTCGCCTTGCGACAGCATCTAAAATCAGCGTCATACCGATCGCTTGCAATATGAAAAGCGCTGAGGTATTACACATGGGCCCCCAAACATGCAGGGTGGGCATGCGGCCCAAAGTCCCGAACCATGAGCATGTCTGAGTATTATATTCTCAGCTGAACCCCCATATGCCTGTGCATTGCACGTAACATCAAGATGGATTTGTATGAGTATTTTATCTTGTGAGAGAAAAGGATGAATGAGGGAAGGCCTTATTTGCAAATGTGGAGAGGTGTGTATGTACCTTTTTGCAAAATTGCCATAGTTTCCTTCCTATCCGTCAGATATAGATCGGACGGCCTATATTGCAGGATGGCAGGCACACCATCATCACCAACTCGTCTATACTGTGTTAAAAAACAACTCTGTTTTTTTATAATTATATATGTTATATATATCCCCCTTGATTTTTCTTATGTGTAAAGTTGTGAAATAAAAGATTTTATATTTCTTTACAGAGGGAGTATCTCTCTGTCAGAAATATATTTATGTGTAACTAGTTACTCCTGTCTTTCTACTTCCTTTCGCTGATATGTGGGGCATCCGGCAACGGGGTCCATGTGCCATATGCACCAAATTAGAGTGCACAATTGCATGGTAGACACACCCCGGTCGTAGCGCCGTAGTAATGCCCAATGAGCCATCAAATCACAACCCCCCCCCTTCCAGCTTTAGTAGTAAGCTGGACGGACGAAGCGGCAATATTTCACTGGGCCTGAATCCCCTTCTCCCTCGTCTACTTGTTCAGAGAAAAACCCCTCTGGCGATTGCATAGGGTTTTCTCATGGAGAACCATGTACGAATTCTTCATCCATCACCGATAAATCCAAGTCCCTTGGTCGTGGGTAATCCTAGGATGGCAGCCGCCGCCGTTGATGCATTTTTCTTCCTACTAAATCTAGTGTGTTTCATTTGCAGTGCCCAAAGTGCGAGGACCCTACAGGTTTCTACACCCTTGGCGAGACGCCACACTTGTTCCTTCTCATCCTAACACTGGATTTAAAACACGCACAATATATTCCTAGAATCCTCTTTTCTATCTGGGAGGGTGGGGTTTTTTGAACATGATGTCGACTAATTTGGAAATTTGGATTGGTATATTTGGATAAAAGGTACTACTAGTACGATGGTCAACACTGACGTGATGGAGGAAATTATTTCTAGATTTTCATAGGGAATACATTGTGTTCTCATATTATTTTTCCAACAGTGCATTATTTGCTTTGCCAGAACACATATACTCAAGATGCTCGGCCTTGCCATAACTGAATACACCAGTTTAATGGTCACAGTGAAGACAAACCATGGATATAAGTTCCGAGTTGGGTTCATGAACCAAGAAGATCACTGCTTTTTTATGGCCAAACTTGGATAAACTTTCTCAAGTGCTACGGACTAAAAGTTGGCGCACGAATGTTGATGGAAATAGCAGAACCTGGTCTCATCTTCACTACGATCTTCCACCCCGACGTCGTTTCAATTGTTCATCCATGTTAGTTTTGTATCTGGTTCTTACTTGTTGCCTCGATTAGTTCTTAGTCCACCTATTCTGTCTAACTAATCACAATTTGACTTTAGAAATAGCAACGAATCTCTCACGAAGATGCTACTTCTAACTAATATTTTCTTATAATTGGTGGCACGTGTAGGTTTTTTAGAGTTGAGCAGGCTACTCGTTTGTTATTCTGTAAGAACTCGGCTGTTATTGATGGCACTAAAGTTGACTGGGACGACATCCACAAGTTCCTACACTTAATTGATCGTCTTGAGGTCCTTGTGGGGCATTTCAATGGTGGAAGGCCACGTGGGATATGTGTGCCACCGCTGCACTTGTTGAACAAGTCCAACTGTGTCGGGAAACTTATGGTACGATCTATTTTCTGTTATATTTGTTGTTCATAAACTATTGCTTATATACAATTTTACAGTTGCGATCTTCTTGAAAACAGAAACTGCCCAGTTCTATTGTTCCTATACAAATGCCTGAACATGGTCGGGTCAGACTAGCACTTGGTCACAACATGATGTTTATGTAGACCTACTCCATTCCTCTTGGAGGTGAAAAGATACTTATTCATGGGTGGTCTCAAATAATGAAGGCCCATCCATCTTGCAGAATAGGACAGAAGATTATGTTCCTGCTTTTCCATGTCTTTAAAGCTAATATCCTATTTTTTGACCACATTGCGAGATGAAGCCGCTTTCAGAAGGTTGTGGATGCGCGGGGTGGCGCCTAGGCCTTGTCCTGGGGCTTGGCGGCCTCACCCTTGGTTAATTGTAGGCAAAGTAGCACTGCTCGAGGCATGCTTTGTACGGTTGAACCTGTATAAGTACTCATCAGCTATGGTTGTTAAGTGCCCATGCTAGTTTCAGTTAAGGTTGTTAAGTACTCCTGGTGCTTTTACAGTCTGTTGTGTTTCTTTAGTCCTGACTTCCTCCAGCCGCCAAAACGAAACCAGCGCCTGCGGGGCCGCCTGCTTCCGCCTCCCATGGCTGGCTGCGCCTCAGCGCACGCATCGCCGCCCCACCGTCTCCTAAATCGTTAACACCGACGTCTGAGGCCTTGCTATCGTCCTCTGTGCGTTTTGGTGCGCTCGCCGCGGCGCCGCCCTCTCGCGTTGTCAACATGGTCAACAAACAACAGGAATCGGCAGAAGTACGTGGAGAAGATGACAATAGGGGCCCACCATATCAGCATATGAAAAAAATGCTTCCTCCTGGTGGTTTCCTGACATCTGGGACCCACGATATTGTGAGCGTATATAGTCAATAGACAAGAGAACAGCACAAGATCGCTGACACCTGGGACGTAGCTGCTCGAGCAGTATTTTTTTTTGTTATTGTTGAGACGGAGCAGGGTTTGAAATGGGCTGTGGCCCGTCTAGTCCAGGCTTATATTTTATGTTCACCATGTGACCAGCCCAGCTATTTTTTCTTTGTGAAAATGAGCCCAGTTTATTTTTTCTGAAGAATACCCAATCCAGGCCTACTTATTTTTCTACGCCCTAATGGGCTGCAACTTTTTCAAGACGCGTGCAAATCTTGAAAGTAATATGAAATGGGTTGTAAATATAAAAATAGATGACAAATTGGCAATTACTTTATAATTTCTGAATTTTTTCACATTTTCAGATTCCTATTTCACTGGGCTTTAACCTAATTTAAATATATCTTCAAAGTACTTTAAATCTGGCTCGACATTTCGGTATTAAAAATAGTTTGGAACCCACAGAAATATGCAAAATTTCGCTTAAATTTTTAACCCTGGCACTGGCCAAAAAAATGGACTGCAATAAATTGCATAAGAAGTTGCAATGAGCTATATATAAATTATTAAAAAAAGAGGGAATGGTCTAACTTGTGGGTTTATTAATTTGACGTGTATGCAAGATTTTTTTAGTTATTATATACGTCAACAAACGATTCTAGTAGACGTAACCGTTGGATATCAATCCAACGGTTGTCCTGTTTCTTCAATCTCTGATCTTCTTGCTCCAGCTGCCAAATCCAGCGCCGGCGGGACCGCCTGCTCCCGCCTCCCGTGGCCGGCTGTGCTGCTGCGCAGGCCTCACCGCCCCCTACTACTCCCACCGCTAGCCAGGGCATACCTCTACTCACCCACACCCCCTTTTATTCTACGGCAACGGCAGCCTCACACCGCAGCCGAACCAGTGAACCCTCGTACTCCTCTCTGTGCGGGCACTACTGGAATCAGCTACTTTGCCATCTGCCAGCTCTTTGCCGTCAGCTAGCGGACGGCAAAGAAGCTCTTTGCCATCAGCTACCCAAAAGCAGACGGCAAAGAACTGGCTGATGGCAAAGAAAGCCTTTGCCATCAGCCAGCTCTTTGCCGTCCGCTAGCTGACGGCAAAGAATCTTTGCCGTCCGCTAGCAGACGCCAAAGAGAGAGGGGGGGGGCCACTGAGGAGCTGGTTAAAAAATACTTAACGTCCCCCCGCTTTGCCGTCCGCCGCAGACGGCAAATATGAAGAAAAGCGGACGGCAAAGGAGGGCGGACAGCAAAGGCTACCCTAACTAACCTAACTAACGGCCGAGCCCCCTCCCCCGCCCGTTACTCATCTCTCTCCCTCGACCTCCTCCGCCCCCGCCCCCGCCGCCCCCTCCCCCGCCGCCCGGCGCCGCCCCCGCCCTCGCTGCACCCGCCACCGCCCCCCGCCGCCCGGTGCTGCCGCCGCTCCCACCCCCTCCCCCACCCGCCATCGCCCCCACCGTCCCGCCGCCCGGCGCTGCCCCCGCCCCTCCCGCCCCCGCCCCCGCCCCTCCCGCCCGGCGCCGCCCCCGCCCCCGTCGCCTAGCCATCCCACTGCCCCGGAGCCCCGCCGCCCCCCCCCCCCACCCACCCACCACCCCGGCGCCAGCATCGCCCCCTACTCCGGTGAGTTTTTTTTCTGTTTTTCTTTTTTTGTTGTTTAATTCTTGTTTAATTGTTAGTGTTAGTGTTAGTGTTAGATTTAGTGTTAGAAAAGAAGAAAAATTAGTGTTAGTGTTAGAAAAAAGAATATGTAGAAGAAAACAAGAAGAAGTGGAAAAAAGATGAAAAAGAAGAAAAGAAAAGAAGTAGAAAAAGGATGAAAAAGAAGAAGAAGAAAAGAAGAAGAAGAAGAAGAAGAATAGAAGAAAAGAAAAGAAGTAAAAGAAGTAGAAAAAGATGAAAAAAGAAGAAGAAGAAGAAGAAAGGAAAGAAGAAGAAAGGAAAGAAGAAGAAGAAGAAAGGAAAGAAGAAGAAGGATAGAAGAAGAAGAAGAAAGGAAAGAAGAAGAAAAAAGAAGAAGAAGAGAAGGAAAGAAGAAGGATAGAAGGAAACACCCCGACCACTGACCCCGACACCCCGACCCCGACACCTGACCCCGACACCCTAACCCCGACACCCCGACCCCGACACCACACCCCGACACACAGACCACGACACCACACCCCGACACCCCGACCCCGACACGACACCCTTACCCCGAAACAGCACCCCGACACCGACATGACACCCCAACCCCCTAAACCTCCCGAAAAGGTGCTCTTTGGCCTTCCAGAGGCCGACGGGGTTATATATTTGTGAATTATTAGTTAGGTCATATATTTTTCAATTTTGTTATGAAAAACATCATATATAATTGTGTTGATTGGGTAGATTTAAATGTGAGTTGTTTCATCGCTGCGAGGTTTGGTGTTCGACGACCTCGCCGTGCGTTTGACGAGCTCTGACTCTTCGTTCGTGGGTGAGCACAAATGACATGTCCTTCTCCCCCATTAATTATCTGCACAAATGACATGAAATTTGGTAGCTAGCTATATATGTGTCTTGAATCATCAGTATGCGTAACCAATATGTGTCTCCCGTTCGAAAGCGTCATAGTTATAAATATGCATGCATTTGCATATTTATAACCTTGATTCTTTCGAATTGTCCAACGCTATCCATGGACAGCCCGAGTATGTGTAGATTGGGTTTGTTTTTCCATATGCTTTGCTCCGGATCCGACGCATAAATTTCGTCAGTGCCTCCTCTGTTGTTCTCCGGGTACACATCCTCTCTTTTTATTGCAGAGACGTGTATCAGGAGAACAGCGGGGAGGTGCTGCCAAAATTTTGCGTCGAATCCGGAGCATAGCTTGGGAAAACGAACCCAATCTACACATACTCGGGTGGGATTAGGACCTATCATTACCTATTAGAGTGTAGGTTGCATGGACGTAATAAAATTGACAAAGTAGATCAACTGATGAATATATACATGGTGAATTATATATATAATTGTTGTGTGTCCAGTAGCTCTGAAAGTCAAGATGAGTGATCGTGCGTGGATGTATACCGGTCACACTGGTCAGAACAAATGGAGCGCTGAATGGTTCACAAAAACCAAGGGGTTTGTGCAAGCCACATTTGCAAATGGCCAGAGGAAAACTTGGTGCCCCTGTTTCCGATGCGGCAATTGGGAAAAGAGGACAGAGGCTGAAATGGGTAAACACCTGCAGAAGAATGGTTTTACGCCCGATTATACGGTGTGGACATTTCATGGTGAGTCTGCCCAACGTGACCGAGCTGAGGTGGATCATCGTCGCACCAACGAGCATGGTACCGGGATGGAAAACATGGTGCAAGACTATGATGATGCTCGGGATTCGGACAAGGAGATGGAGGAATCTGCAAAGGCCTTCAATGAAATGTTGGAGTCTTCAAAACGTCCGCTCCACGAGCACACTGAGCTTTGTCAGTTGGATGCCATCTCACAAGTAATGGCTTTGAAGGCTCAGTTCAACTTGGGCAGAGAATGCTATGATGCAATTATGACAGTATTTGGACGCTTTCTACCCAAAGGCCATGTAATGCCTGCAAACCTGTACCAGTCGGACAAAATCCTGCGTGCACTGAAGATGCCCTATGAGAAGATACATGCCTGTGAGAAAGGATGTGCCTTATTTAGGCTTGACTATGCGGACTTGAACTATTGTCCCATTTGCAAGTGTTCCAGGTATATTGTGGTAGACAATGGTATGGGTGAGAAGAGACAAACCAAAATCCCTGTTAGTGTTCTTCGGTATATGCCAATTGTACCAAGACTTCAACGTCTTTTCATGGTCGAAGAGACGGCCAGACAGATGACATGGCACAAAACAGGCAAAAGAACCGAACTAGATGCAGATGGTAATCTGATGATGGTACACACATCGGATGGTGTTGCATGGAAAAAGTTTGATGAATTACATGCTGACGAAGCGGCAGATCCGAGGCATCCTTGAGTCAGCATCAGCACCGATGGGTTCAGTGTGTTTGGTATGATGGCAGCCCAATACAGTTGTTGGCCCGTATTTGTCTTTCCACTCAATCTCCCCCCGGACAGATTATGCAAAGAAAGAACATTTTCCTGACGTTGATAATTCCAGGGCCCAACTATCCAGGGAAAAATATGAATGTGTACATGCAGCCGCTTAAGGACGAATTGCAAGAAGCCTGGGATAATGGGTTCAAGACATACAACGCCTATAGCAAACGAAACTTCATAATGCATGTCTGGTACATGTACTCGACGCATGACTTGCCGGCGTATGCGCTATTCATTGGCTGGTGTGTGCATGGAAGGTTCTCGTGCCCCACATGCAAGGGAGCTCTTGAGTTTCGTTGGCTTCAGGCCGGTCGCAAGTTTTCTTGCTTCGACATGGATAGACAGTTCCTGGATCCTCGCCATAAGTTCAGGAAAGACAAGAAGAACTTCATCAGAGGTAGAGTTGTAAAAAACTCTGCACCACCTGCCTTGACAGGCCAACAAACCCTGGATCAGTTAAACGCTCTTGAGCCAGATCCAGAGCGTCCAGGGTACTTCAAGGGGTATAATTCTGAGCACGCCTGGACTCACAAAACATGCTTATGGGATCTGCCTTACTTCAAAGACCTCCTTTGCCCACACAACATCGACGTGATGCACACTGAGAAGAATATCGCCAAGGCACTTTTTGGTACATTGTTCAGCATAGATGGGAAGTCAAAGGATAATACTAAGGCTAGAGTCGATCTGGAGGCGCTATGTGATAGGCCGTTACAAAACATGAAAGAACCGAAAGGAAAGCAGAACTGGACGAAGCCAAAGGCATGGTTCAATCTTGGAAGGCCAGCTATGAGGGAAATTATCTTGTGGGTGAAAATGCAGTTGATGTTCCCCGATGGGTATGCAGCGAATCTAAAGAAGGGAGCGAGTCTTGATAAATTGAAGATATTTGGTCTCAAGAGTCATGATTGGCACATATGGATTCAGCGGGTAATGCCGGTGATGTTGCGTGGCTACATCCCTGAGGATGAATGGCTAATACTGGCAGAACTCAGTTATTTCTTCCGTGTTCTTTGTGCGAAAGAACTATCGCCTGGCTTGCTAGAAGAAATGGAAGAGTTGGCGCCAGAATTGATCTGCAAGTTAGAGAAGATCTTTCCACCGGGCTTCTTTAATCCAATGCAGCATTTGATTTTGCATCTCCCGACCGAGGCAAGATTGGGGGGGGGGGGGGCGTGCAAAATCGTTGGTGCTACCCAACTGAGAGGATGCAGAAGACGCTTCGAGAAAAATGTAAAAATAAACGTAGAATTGAAGCGTCTATGGCTGAGGCATTCATCACTGAGGAGGCGGCAAACTTCGTGACAGCACACTACGAAACCAAAAATCGTCATTTGCATAATCCGAAGCCTCGGTACAATGCTGACGAGCCTAAAAAGGGTGGATCCAACCTCAGCCTATTCAAAGGCAATCTCGCACCAGCCAGTGTTTCAAATCCAGTATCTTTGGATAACGAAGAATGGCGGACCATTTCGTTGTATATCTTCAACAACCTGATAGAAGTGCGGCCGTACATCGAGTAAGTTCTTGGTACATTGTTTCGCAACTTCTATTTCCTTTGAACTGCTCTTATTCCTGGATATTTCATACAGTCGATACGTCGCCCTATTCTCGTATGGAGCGGTGATCCAAAAGGATTCCGTCGAAGAGTATGAGCTTCTCGCAAAGCAAGGAGGCGGCTATCCTGGTTTCATCTCTTGGTTCAAACAAACGGTAAATTCTATTAGACAATTTCATTTCATTCGCTAATTTGTGCGTAATGCAACAATCCTTTCATATTAAACTTGTAGGCTAATTCAGAGTTTATGGACGCTGAATTGAGACAAGTCGCTAATGGTTTTGACTATAAGGTCCGTTCATTTGACAAATACGACATCAACGGGTATCGTTTTCGTACCTATGGCAAAGAGCTATCTATGGCCGACCAAAAGTCTACAAATTGTTGTGTATCTGCTATCGGCGAAGGAGGTACCGAGTATTATGGGAGAGTTGAAGCAATTTATGAACTTCTATTCCATGGTGAAAACCCACCGAATGTGGTAGTCTTCAAATGTTATTAGTTTCAGCCGAAGGAGACTAGAAGGACTCATGAACATATAGGGCTAGTTGAAATCAACCAAAGCGCCCATTTAGATGTCCCTGATGTCTATATTATGGCTCAACACGCGACCCAAGTATTCTATATACACTGCGCCTGCCAAACTAATCCAAATCTGAAAGGTTGGGATGTCGTTTATGAAGTGCCGCCACGTGCTAGACTATCTCCCCCAAAGGAAGAGGATTATGAACCTCACATTAACCCAGACACATATGAAGGAGAATTCTTCCAAGAGACACGTCTTTCCAAAAAGCGTTTCAAGAACTGGTATACTTCACCCCAAAACATTGAAGTAGATAGTGACAGTGAATCCCACATCACCCCAGAGGAGGAACAAGAAGAACCGGAACAAGAAGAGGTTACTGCTGCGGACGACCTCTCAATGCTTGACCGATTACGTAAAGGTGGCCTTCCACATGTTGATGCCACTGAACCCTATGAGCCCGTCATTGATTATAGTGATGATGATGATTATGCATTTATTGATGATACTGATCGAGATTATTAGTAGTGTCAGGTATTCAATTTTTTTATGTTGTACTTGATGATGATACACTTAAGTGATATACATATTATTATTCATGTCGGTATTTCTTTTATGTTGTACTAATTTCGTTTACTCTTTGTCATGGTAGGTGTTGAAAGATGGAAGGGGAGCCGACTGAGGCCAAGGACAAACGTGCCCAAATTGAAGGTGTGCCACACCATCAAGGTAGCTCCAGCTTATATCAGTTCGGGCGGAATTGGGTAATGTGGTTTGCTTCATTATTAATGCAATTCATTCATCATGCTAGCTTGAGCCCTTTAATTACTAATTTACTTTGTTTCTCTCTTTCAGGCATGCTACAATAAGACGGATAAGGTGCCAGAGGGGTACGACCTGTATGCCATGGCCCACACTGCCTCTTACAAGCAAGTCAAGGGGAAGGCGAGGATAGGGAAGGAGTTTAACCCGAGCCAGATCCCCTACAATCCAGGATTTTTTGTCAAAAAGGACCACCTGCCCAACGAAATTGCTAGAAAAGACCCCCTCTGAATAAAATTGACAAAAAAGACCCCCTCAAACGTGGCGGCAGGCGCGCCAGCCGGCACGTGGCACCTGCCGCCATGTGCGAAGGCGGCCAGGCCTGCCGCCACGACATCAGGCGGCAGGCGCCGCGTAACAGATTTTCCGCCGAGCGGGAGCTGGAACGGAATGGGAGAATAGGAGGTGGGCCCCGCCGCAACTGCGTGAGGCGGCAGCTCGGGCTACGTGTTTTTGCCGCCACGCCCGCTGGCGGCAGGTGCTATTGTTGTTGCGCGCCCGACGGGACAACACCAACGGGTGATTAGGTGGCTTTCGGCAGTTGCGTGTCACCTGCGTTGACACATGCATTGGTTTAGCAATGATCTACTCTATGACGTATGGGTCCCATGTGTTGCTAGAAATTTATGAAAAGAAGAATATATTCAATATTGGACTCTATTTGTAGAGTTCATCGTGGTGAATATAGTGGTGCAAATAGATTGAAGTTTTATACTTTGATCTAAGAGAAAATCACCAAAAGAGGGCTAGATATGCACGTACAAAAGCTAGCCAGATTTCTAGTTCGTGTACACCACGTCGCATAGATGCATGCTCTCTCTTTTAAATTTTCTATATATACAGAGGTGCCGTGCGCTGTCAGTCGTCTGTTAGGTCAAAAAGAAGGTGCCGCCACTCCTAAAGGCGGCGGGCCCACCTCTTGTCTCCCGTTCTGTTCCAGCTCCCGCGCTCGGCCGGAAACCTGTTACGCCGCGCCTGTCGCCTGGCCCAGTGGCGGCAGGGGCTGTCGCCTCTGCACGTGGCGGCAAGTGCCACGTGTCGGCTGGCGCGCCTGCCGCCACGGCTGAGGGGGTCTTTTCTGTCAATTTCATTCAGAGGGAGTCTTTTCTGGCAATTCTGTTGGTCATGTGGTCTTTTTCAACAAAAAATCACAATCCAAAGCAGGTGATGATATCTAGTGGCGGGAGGTCCCGTGGCTCCATAGCCATTGATCCAGAGATTGCTCCTGAGACCACGGTGAGTTTAATTTGAATGGACGTTACTTGCTAGTCTTAACATTTGAGTGTCATCATGCTAACGAAACACTGGAAATGATCTTTTGTGCAGCGTTACTCCACACAAGCATCACACGATCCTTCTCCAGCTACTGGCCTGAGCCAGCCCGCTCCCACACCTCCATGATCAAGGTAAGTTTCTCTATTTTTTGCTTAACAAATGCATAAATACCTAGACTTAGCTTTATTTCATCCAATATGCTTACCTTAATGACCTAAACGTAGCTTCTTTTCCTGCAAAATGACTTAATAAGCTTACTGACCTCCAAAACCAGCCATTTTACCTAAGTTAGCTCTAAAACGATCTATACTTAGCTTTGTTTCCTCCAAAATGACCTAAGTTAGTTATAATATGCTTAGTTAACTAGGTTTGCTCAATAATAACATGTACTTACCTTACTTATGTAAAAAAACGGCATAATTAGCTTAGTTAGCTCATAAACGATCCATTTTACCTACATTAGCTCTAAAATGATGCATTTTACCTAAGTTAGCTCATAAACGATCCATTTCACCTAAGTTACCTCACAAACGATGGCGTGCTTCTTCTTCTAGTCTTCTTCTTCTAGTCACCTTTTCCTAACTTTTTTATTTGCCATTTTGCAGATTTCATTCACTTCTCGGGAGCTAGCTTGCTATGATGGAGTGCTTGTTTTTAATTTCATTCTCTTCTAGTATTCTTCTAGCTTGCTATGATGGAACTTGCTATCTTAATGAAACTTTGCATTGTAATATGTATGTGCAACTTTGCTATCTTGATGGAACTTGCTATGTATGAGTGGATGGAACTATATATGTATGTACGATGAAACTTATGTGCTGTTAAATAGCTCTGTGAAATATATCTATATATGTCATATATATTTGCTGTGAAAATTTTTGGATTTAAAAAAACAGAAAAAAAGAGCCAATATGCAGGCTCTTTGCCGTCAGCCACCGACGGCAAAGGTATCTTTGCCATCAGCAGCGGACGGCAAAGAGGCCACGTGGCAGGCAACTGTGTTTCCTGGGAGGCTGACCTATTTGGTCAGTTTGCCAACAGTGGCTGACGGCAAAGAGAAAAAAAACTTTGTCTACAGCGGCGGACGGCAAAGGCCTTCCGATGTTTGCCGTCAGCGGCCGACGGCAAAGGCTTGCCGTTAACCACCTAACGGAGTAACAGCGCAATTATTGCCGTCTGTATTCTTTGCCGTCGGCAGCTGATGGCAAAGGACCCTTTGCCGTTAGCCGCCCGAAGCGGACGGCAATGTAGCTCTTTGCCGTCCCGTACGTTGCCGTCCACTTTTTCCGTCAGCGGTGGACGGCAAAGACCTTTGCCGTCCGCCATACGTGCCTTTGTCGTCCACCGTGGCTGATGGCAAAGTAGCTGATTCCTGTAGTGGGGCTTCCACTGTCGCGTCTTCCCGGCTTCGCGTCGTCCCCTTCTTGAGCCTCGCCGTGTCCATCGCCCTGGTGCTCTCGGCACGGCGTGGTCAACGTGGTCAAGGAACGACTTCCATCGGAAGAGTATTATATGAGGAGAGGCTGACAGCTGTGTCCATGGCGGCCGCAAGGAAGTGTCTCCTTATTACGCGCAAAATAATTATTCCTCCACCTGACAGCAGGGACCCACTGGACGGGCCACCGTATTTCACGAAAAAATGTTCCTCCTGACTGTTGGGACCCACCAGCTACATCTTCGCACGCAAGGAAGTGCATCCATATTACGGGCAAAAAAATGATTCGCCCCCCTGACTGCTCGGACCCACCAGCTACATCTTCGCACACAAGGAAGTGCGTGACAGTCGGGACCCACTTGGTCGAAGCATACATAGCGTTGTCATTCTGGTCGCGAACGTGTACGTACATACTGGTCGATGTAGAGGCGCGCACGTGTCGTAGTAGAGGCGTGCACGTGTCGTAGTAGAGGCGCGCACGTAGCATGTACACATACGTACAACGGCCAGGGTGCAAGTAAGAAAATACGGTCACATACGTACATACGGGAAGGGTCTCGAACACCAACTCGCGCATACGTACGACCAAGGCTCGTGTACATGGATGGATCGGAACAGAGAAACTGCATCGTCGTCATGTTCATGGGGAGCCAAATGGCTAGGTCGAAATGAAATGCGTCGTCGTGTTCATCGGGAGGGCTTGGACGGAACAACCGATGGAAACGAGGCTTGGCGTACCGCGGAACAGAGGAAACGGCCTTGTGTTCGACCGGCCACGGTCAAAACGGGATCCTGTTCATCGGGAGGGGTCTGGCGTACCGCAAAACGGAGGAAACAGACTTTTGTTGGACCTCCTACAGTCGCAATGGGGTCTTGTTGATTGGGAGGGGTGTGGCGTACCGCAAAACGAAGGAAACGGATTTGTGTTGGAGCACTACGATCGAAACGGGGGTCCTGTTCATCGGAAGGGGTGTGGTGTATCGCAAAATGGGACTCCACGAGATACTATTCATCTCCACCGTCAATCTCCTCCAGCCTCCACGGGCTACTGATCATCCACCGTCGACCTCCTCCAGCCTCCACCTGCGACTGTTCATCCACGGGCTCCTATTCATCCAGCCTCCACCGTGCGCTACTCCACCGGTTACTGAAGGAAATATGCCCTAGAGGCAATAATAAAGTTATTATTTATTTCCTTATTTCATGATAAATGTTTATTATTCATGCTAGAATTGTATTAACCGGAAACATAATACATGTGTGAATACATAGACAAACATAGTGTCACTAGTATGCCTCTACTTGACTAGCTCATTTATCAGAGATGGTTATCTTTCCTAGCCATGGACAAAAGAGTTGTCATTTGATTAATGAGATCACATCATTAGGAGAATAATGTGATTGACTTGACCCATTCCGTTAGCTTAGCACTTGATCGTTTAGTATGTTGCTATTGCTTTCTTCATGACTTATACATGTTCCTGTAACTATGAGATTATGCAACTCCCGTTTACCAGAGGAACACTTTGGGTACTACCAAATGTCACAACGTAACTGGGTGATTATAAAGGAGTACTACAGGTGTCTCCGAAGGTACATGTTGAGTTGGCGTATTACGAGATTAGGTTTTGTCACTCTGATTGTCGGAGAGGTATCTCTGGGCCCTCTCGGTAATGCACATCATTATAAGCCTTGCAAGCAATGTGACCAATGAGTTGGTTACGGGATGATGCATTACAGAATGAGTAAAGAGACTTGCCGGTGACGAGATTGAACTAGGTATTGGATACCGACGATCGAATCTCGGGCAAGTAACATATCGATGACAAAGGGAACAACGTATGTTGTTATGCGGTTTGACCGATAAAGATCTTCGTAGAATATGTAGGAACCAATATGGGCATCCAGGTCCCGCTATTGGTTATTGACCGAGAATAGTTCTAGGTCATGTCTACATAGTTCTCGAACCCGTAGGGTCCGCACGCTTAAGGTTTCGATGACAGTTATTTTATGAGTTTATGAGTTTTTATGTACCGAAGGAGTTCGGAGTCCCAGATGAGATCGGGGACATGACGAGGAGTCTCGAAATGGTCGAGACGTAAAGATCGATATATTGGACGACTATATTCAGAGTTTGGAAAGGTTCCGAGTGATTCGGGTATTTTTCGGAGTACCGGAGAGTTACGGGAATTCGCCGGGGAGAAGTATTGGGCCTTATTGGGCCCTGCGGGAAAGAGAGAGGGGCTGCCTAGAGCAGGCCGCGCGCCCCCCCATGGCCTAGTCTGAATTGGACTAGGGGGAGGGGCCGCACCCCCTCCTTCCTTCCCTTCTCTCTTCCCCTTCCTTGTCTCCTACTCCTAATACATGGAAGGACTCCTAGTTGGACTAGGAAAGGGGGAATCCTACTCCCGGTGGGAGTAGGACTCCCCATGGCATGCCCCTCCTAGGGCCGGCCTCCTCCTCCCTCCCTCCTTTATATACGGGGGCAGGGGGCACCCCATAGACACACAAGTTGATCTACGGATCATTCCTTAGCCGTGTGCGGTGCCCCCCTCCACCATATTCCACCTCGGTCATATCGTTGCGGAGTTTAGGCGAAGCCCTGCGGCGGTAGAACATCATCATCGTCACCACGCCGTCGTGCTGACGGAACTCATCTCCGGAGCTCGGCTGGATCGGAGGCCGGAGATCATCATCGAGCTGAACGTGTGCTGAACTCGGAGGTGCCGTACGTTCGGTACTTGGATCGGTCGGATCGTGAAGACGTACGACTACATCAACCGCGTTGTCATAACGCTTCCGCTTACGGTCTACGAGGGTACGTAGACAACACTCTCCCCTCTCGTTGCTATGCATCACCATGATCTTGCGTGTGCGTAGGAAAATTTTGAAATTACTACGCTCCCCAACAGTGGCATCCGAGCCGGGTTTTATGCATGTGATGTTTATCCTTTATGCATCTTATCTTGCTTTGATTGACGGTAGCATTTTAAGATGATCTCTCACTAAAATTATCAAGAAGTGTTCTCCCTGAGTATGCATCGTTGCCAAAGTTCGTCGTGCCGAGACACCACGTGATGATCGGGTGTGATAAGCTCTACGTCCATCTACAACGGGTGCAAGCCAGTTTTGCACACGTAGAATACTCAGGTTAAACTTGACGAGCCTAGCATATGCAGATATGGCCTCGGAACACAGAGACCGAAAGGTCGAGCGTGAATCATATAGTAGATATGATCAACATAGTGATGTTCACCATTGAAAACTACTCCATCTCACGTGATGATCGGTCATGGTTTAGTTGATTTGGATCACATGATCACTTAGATGACTAGAGAGATGTCTGTCTAAGTGGGAGTTCTTAAGTAATATGATTAATTGAACTTAAATTTATCATGAACTTAGTCCTGGTAGTATTTTGCAAATTGAGTTGTAGATCAATAGCTCGCGTTGTTGCTTTCATATGTTTGTTTTGATATGTTCCTAGAGAAAATTGTGTTGAAAGATGTTAGTAGCAATGATGCGGATTGGATCCGTGATCTGAGGTTTATCCTCATTGCTGCACAGAAAAATTATGTCCTTAATGCACCGCTAGGTGACAGACCTATTGCAGGAGCAGATGCAGACGTTATGAACGTTTGGCTAGCTCAATATGATAACTACTTGATAGTTTAGTGCACCATGCTTAACGGCTTAGAATCGGGACTTCAAAGACGTTTTGAACGTCATGGACCATATGAGATGTTCCAGGAGTTGAAGTTAATATTTCTAGCAAATACCCGAGTTGAGAGATATGAAGTCTCCAACAAGTTCTATAGCTAAAAGATGGAGGAGAATCGCTCAACTAGTGAGCATGTGCTCAGATTGTCTGGGTACTTCAATCGCTTGAATCAAGTGGGAGTTAATCTTCCTGATAAGATAGTGATTGACAGAATTCTCTAGTCACCATCACTAAGTTATTAGAACTTCATGATGAACTATAGTATGCAAGGGATGAAGAAAACGATTCCCGAGCTCTTCGTGATGTTGAAATCGACGAAGGTAGAAATCAAGAAAGAGCATCAAGTGTTGATGATTGAGAAGACCACTAGTTTCAAGAGAAGGGCAAAGGGAAAGAAAGGGAACTTCAAGTGGAAAGACAAGCAAGTTGTCACTCCCGCGAAGAAGCCCAAAGCTGGACCATAGCCTGAAACTGAGTGTTTACACTGCAAAGGAAATGGTCACTGAAGCGGAAATACCCTGAATATTTGGTGGATAAGAAGGATGGCAAAGTGAACAAGGGTATATTTGATATACAGATTATTGATGTGTGCCTTACTAGTGTTTATAGTAGCCCCTGAGTATTTGATACTTGTTTGGTTGCTAAGAATAGTAACTCGAAACAGGAGTTACAGAATAAACAGAAACTAGTTGAGGGTGAAGTGACGATGTGTGTTGGAAGTGGTTCCAAGATTGATATGATCATCATCGTACACTCCCTATACTTTCGAGATAAGTGTTTAACCTAAATAAATGTTATTTGGCGTTTGCGTTGAGCATAAATATGATTTGATCATGTTTATTGCAAAACGGTTATTCATTTAAAGTCAGAGAATAATTGTTGTTCTGTTTAGATGAATAAAACCTTCAATGGTCATACACCCAATGAAAATAGTTTGTTGGATCTCGATCGTAGTGATACACATATTCATAATATTGATGCCAAAAGATGCAAACTTAATAATGATAGTGCAACTTATTTGTGGCACTGCCGTTTGGGTCATATCGGTGTAAAGCGCATGAAGAAACTCCATAAAGATGGATGTTCGGAATCACTTGGTTATGAATAATTGATGTTTACGAATCGTGCCTTTTGGGAAAGATGACTAAAACTCCGTTCTTCGAAACAATGGAACGAGCTACTGACTTGTTGGAAATAATACATACTGATGTATGCAGACCAATGAGTATGAAGGCTCGTGGCAAGTATCGTTATTTTCTGACCTTCACAGATGATTTGAGCAGATATGGGTATATCTACTTGATAAAACATAAGTCTGAAATAGTTGAAAGGTTCAAAGAATTTCAGAGTGAAGTGGAAAAATCATCGTAACAAGAAAATAAAGTTTCTGCGATCTGATCATGGAGACGAATATTTGAGTTACGAGTTTGGTCTTCAATTAAAACAATGTGGAATAGTTTCACAGCTCACGCCACCTGGAACACCACATCGTTATGGTGTGTCCGAACGTCGTAACCGCACTTTATTTGATATGGTGCGATCTATGATGTCTCTTATCAGTTTACCACTATCGTTTTGGGGTTATGCATTAGAGACAGTTGCATTCACGTTTAAAATAGGGCACCATCTAAATCCGTTGAGACGACACCGTATGAACTATGGTTTAGCAGTAAACCTAAGCTGTTGTTTCTTAAAGTTTGGGCCTGCGATGCTTATGTGAAAAAGTTTCATCCTGATAAGCTCGAACCCAAATCGGAGAAGTGCGTCTTCATAGAATACCCAAAGGAAATTGTTGGGTACACCTTCTATCACAGATCCGAAGGCAAGATGTTCGTTGCTAAAATTGATCCTTTCCAGAGAAGGAGTTTCTCTCGAAAGAAGTGAGTGGGAGGAAAGTAGAACTTGATGAGGTAACTGTACCTGCTCCCTTGTTGGAAAGTAGTTCATCACAGAAATCAGTTCCTATGACAAATACACCAATTAGTGAGGAAGCTAATGATATTGATCATGAAACTTCAGATCAAGTTACTACAGAACCGCGTAGGTCTTCCAGAGTAAGATCCGCACCAGAGTGGTGTAGTAATCATGTTCTGAAAGTCATGTTACTAGACCATGATGAACCTACGAACTATGAGGAAGCGATGATGAGCCCAGATTCCGCGAAATGGCTTGAGGCCATAAAATCTGAGATATAATCCATGTATGAGAACAAAGTATGGACTTTGATTGACTTGCTCGATGATCAGCAAGCCATGTTAAATAAATGGATCTTCAAGAGGAAGACAGACACTGATAGTAGTGTTACTATCCACTAAGCTCGACTTGTTGCAAAAGGTTTTCAACAAAGGGGTTGAATACGATGAGATTTTCTCACTCGTATCGATGCTAAGTCTGTCCGAATCATGTTAGCAATTGCCGCATTTTATGAAATCTGGCAAATGGATAAACAAAACTGCATTCCTTAATGGAGTTATTAAAGAAGAGTTGTATGTGATGCAACCAAGAGGTTTTGTCGATCCTAAAGGTGTTAACAAAATGTGCAAACTCCAGCAATCCATCTATGGACTGGTGCAAGCATCTCGGAGTTGGAATATACGCTTTGATAAGTTGATCAAAGCATATAGTTTTATATGGACTTACGATGAAGTCTGTATTTACAATAAAGTGAGTGGGAGCACTACAGCCTTTCTGATTAGTATATGTGAGTGACATATTGTTGATCAGAAATGATGTAGAATTTTTCTGCAAATCATAAAGGGGTGTTTTAAAGGAGTTCTTTAAAAATAAAAGACCTCAGTAAAAGCTACTTACATATTGAGCATCAAGATCTATTGAGATAGATCAAGACGCTTGATAAGATTTTCAATGAGTACATACCTTGGCAAGATTTTGAAATAGTTCAAAATGGAACAGTCAAAGAAAGAGTTCTTGCCGGTGTTGCAAAGGTATGAAATTGAGTAAGACTCAAATCCCGACCACGGCAGAAAATAGAAAAGAGAATGAAAGTCATTCCCTATGCCTCAGTCATAGGTTCTATAAAGTATACTATGCTATGTACCAGACCTATTGTATACCTTACTATGTATTTGACAAGTGAGTACAATAGTGATCTAGGAGTAGATCACTGGACATTGGTCAAGAATATCCTTAGTGAGGACTAAGGAAATATTTATCGATTATGGAGGTGATAAAAGAGCCCGTCGTAAAAGTTACCTCGATGCAAGCTTTCACACCGATCCAGATGACTCTAAGTCTCAATCTGGATACATATTGAAAGTGGGAGCGATTAGCTAGAGTAGCTCCGTGCAGAGCATTGTAGACATAGAATATTTGCAAAATACATACGGCTCTGAATGTGACAGACCCGTTGACTAAGCTTCTCTCACGAGCAAAACATGATCACACCTTAGTACTCTTTGGGTGTTAATCACATAGTGATGTGAACTAGATTATTGACTCTAGTAAACCCTTTGGGTGTTGGTCACATGATGATGTGAACTATGGGTGTTAATCATATACAGATATGAATATTGGTGTTAAATCACATGGCGATATGAACTAGATTATTGACTCTAGTGCAAGTGGGAGACTGAAGGAAATATGCCCTAGAGGCAATAATAAAGTTATTATTTATTTCCTTATTTCATGATAAATGTTTATTATTCATGCTAGAATTGTATTAACCGGAAACATAATACATGTGTGAATACATAGACAAACATAGTGTCACTAGTATGCCTCTACTTGACTAGCTCATTTATCAGAGATGGTTATCTTTCCTAGCCATGGACAAAAGAGTTGTCATTTGATTAATGAGATCACATCATTAGGAGAATAATGTGATTGACTTGACCCATTCCGTTAGCTTAGCACTTGATCGTTTAGTATGTTGCTATTGCTTTCTTCATGACTTATACATGTTCCTGTAACTATGAGATTATGCAACTCCCGTTTACCAGAGGAACACTTTGGGTACTACCAAACGTCACAACGTAACTGGGTGATTATAAAGGAGTACTACAGGTGTCTCCGAAGGTACATGTTGAGTTGGCGTATTTCGAGATTAGGTTTTGTCACTCTGATTGTCGGAGAGGTATCTCTGGGCCCTCTCGGTAATGCACATCATTATAAGCCTTGCAAGCAATGTGACCAATGAGTTGGTTACGGGATGATGCATTACAGAACGAGTAAAGAGACTTGCCGGTGATGAGATTGAACTAGGTATTGGATACCGACGATCGAATCTCGGGCAAGTAACATATCGATGACAGAGGGAACAACGTATGTTGTTATGCGGTTTGACCGATAAAGATCTTCGTAGAATATGTAGGAACCAATATGGGCATCCAGGTCCCGCTATTGGTTATTGACCGAGAATAGTTCTAGGTCATGTCTACATAGTTCTCGAACCCGTAGGGTCCGCACGCTTAAGGTTCCGATGACAGTTATATTATGAGTTTATGAGTTTTGATGTACCAAAGGAGTTCGGAGTCCCGGATGAGATCGGGGACATGACGAGGAGTCTCGAAATGGTCGAGACGTAAATATCGATATATTGGACGACTATATTCGGAGTTCGGAAAGGTTCCGAGTGATTCGGGTATTTTTCAGAGTACCGGAGAGTTACGGGAATTCGCCGGGGAGAAGTATTGGGCCTTATTGGGCCCTGCGGGAAAGAGAGAGGGGTTGCCTAGAGCAAGCCGCGCCCCCCCCCCCCCATGGCCTAGTCCGAATTGGACTAGGGGGAGGGGCCGCACCCCCTCCTTCCTTCCCTTCTCTCTTCCCCTTCCTTGTCTCCTACTCCTAATACATGGAAGGACTCCTAGTTGGACTAGGAAAGGGGGAATCCTACTCCCGGTGGGAGTAGGACTCCCCATGGCGCGCCCCTCCTAGGGCCGGCCTCCTCCTCCCTCCCTCCTTTATATACGGGGGCAGGGGGCACCCCATAGACACACAAGTTGATCTACGGATCATTCCTTAGCCGTGTGCGGTGCCCCCCTCCACCATATTCCACCTCGGTCATATCGTTGCGGAGTTTAGGCGAAGCCCTGCGGCGGTAGAACATCATCATCGTCACCACGCCGTCGTGCTGACGGAACTCATCTCCGGAGCTTGGCTAGATCGGAGGCCGGAGATCGTCATCGAGCTGAACGTGTGCTGAACTCGGAGGTGCCGTACGTTCGGTACTTGGATCGGTCGGATCGTGAAGACGTACGACTACATCAACCGCGTTGTCATAACGCTTCCGCTTACGGTCTACGAGGGTACGTAGACAACACTCTCCCCTCTCGTTGCTATGCATCACCATGATCTTGCGTGTGCGTAGGAAAATTTTGAAATTACTACGTTCCCCAACAGTTATTGTTCAACCACCCCTCTCCACGGGCTACTGTTCAACCACCCCTCCTTGGGCTACTGTTCATCCAGCCCTCCACCGGCTACTGTTCAACCAGCCCTCCACGGGGTCGTCCTGTTCATCCAGCCCTCCACGGGGTCCTGTTCATCCAGCCCTCCACGGGGTCCTGTTCATCCAGCCCCAACCGGCTCGATCGGGGTCCTGTTCATCCAAAGGCAACACCACGGGGTCCTGTTCATCCACCCCCACCGGGAACTGTTCATCCAACCCCCCCCCCCAGCAACGCTCACTGTTCATCCAGAGGCAGCATCGATCGGCTTTAGTTAGCAGCAGTAGCGAAGGAATCGCTCGATCACTCGGGTTCAGTAATGTGTAGCCTGCAGTGCAATCACTCGGGTTCAGTTAGGCGACGCCTCGCTCAAGTTCAGTTAGAGCCCAACGCCTCGCACACACGCGCGTACGGTATGAGAGAAACACGCATCCCTCGGCCCCCGACCACCCATCGTAACTGGGAACTCCCGATATTTTCCTCGCCCTTGCTTCTACCATGGTTTTTTCCATCATGGACAGCCCAAAGAATGTCATGCAGGTGCGTCTCCGGCCCGCCCAGGACGAAAAGCCCATTTTCTGTCATGATTTTTTGTCATAGAAGTAGGATCCCACCACATCTATGATGATACCGGGTTTTGTCATAATTATCGTCATAGAAGTGTCATAAGTATGACAGAAAAAAATCGTTCAGCCCAAAATGTCACGGATGTGTCTTTTTTTTGTAGTGCTCGAACCTGCAGGGTCACGCGCTTAACGTTTGTTGACGCTAGAGTAGTATTGAGATATTTGATGATTGGTAACCGAATATTATTCGGAGTCCCGGATGAGATCCTGGATGTCACGAGGAGTCTCGTAATGGTCGAGAGGTAAAGATTTATATATGGGAAGTCATATTTTGGGTTCCAGAAAAAGATGCAGTTTTTTTGGTATTGTGCCGTGAAGCTTCTATAAGGTTCCGGAGGATTTTGAAGGGGTCTGAAAGTCCACAAGTGGGTCCACCATGACCCAAATGCTAGCATGGGCTGAGGGGAGACGCCCTGGCCTTATTGGGCTAGGCGCACCAAGTCCTCAAAAGCCCATGTGGTTTGGGAAGGGAAAAATAAAGGGGAGTCCTAGTAGGAATATGATTGGACTTGGAGTCGAAGTCCTCTCCCCCTTAGCTGCACCCTAGGACTTGGGGGGGTTGTTCCCCACGGCCCTCCACCTATATATAGAGGGGAGGGGGAGCCCCCAGAGGACACACCAAGCCCTTGGCGCCCCTCTCTCTCCCGTAACTCCGTAGTTCCTCTGTCCTCGTTCTAGTAGCGCTTGGTAAAGCCCTGCTGAACTAGCTCCACCACCACCATCACCACCACGCCGTCGTGTTGGTTGTGATCCGATCTACTTCTCTGTCTTCTCTTGTTGGATCAAGGAGGAGGAGACGTCATCGATCCGCGCGTGTGCTAAACTCGGAGGTGTCGTTCGTTCGGCACTAGATCGGTTGGATCATGATCGGATCGCGAAGAGTACAACTATATCAACTATGTTATATACGTTTCTACTTTCATTCTACGTGGGTACGTAGACACACTCTCCCCTCTCGTTGTTGTGCTTCTCCTAGATAGATCTTGGGTGTTCGTAGGATTTTACTTATTTACTTTCATACTTCGTTCCCCTTTAAAAATTAGCCAGATCGTTTAATTGTTTTTCCAATGCATACTATATTTAGACAAAAAAATATCTAGACCACAAGCTATTCAAACTGAAGTTCGAACTCATGTGCACCCGGCTGAACAGTGAAATCGAGAAATGATAAAAAAGTATGATATGTTTTTACAAGAAACATGTTATGTGCTTAATTCGTGCATTTTTTTAAGAAATAACATTTGTTGTGCTCTACACAAAAGAAAAGAAAAATAATCGGTGTTTATAAATGTTTGACATTTTTGGTGCCCTAGAAATTAAAAACAGTTTTTAAAAAGATTAAAAAAAAGTTTGTATAGCAATGACTTTTTTAGAGCACCAAAAAGAGCACTTACTTACAAAAATTTGCACACGGTTCGAACACGCGCACATGTTTCTTGCTTAAAAAGAAGATTGTTCGATTTATTTATTTATTCTTTTTATTTTTTGTTCTTCTGGGGGCATATGAGCTCGGGAGCCGAACGTCCTCCCCACTACTTATTTTTGATGAAATCAAGCTGTATAAGGTAGACCTAGGCATACGTCGAGCGGAAATAGTACTAATTTAGTATTTTAAATATCAAAAATATTATTACTTATTGTGTGTGTTGCTCCCTAGCTCACGAAGGATCATATTAAAGTCATTGTTATTCTATTTTGGGTTGTTGGATGAAGATATGGCAGTCCAGGTTAGAAGTGGCTAATGCAAATGTTTATTAGGTACCTCACAAATGGAGGCTCCCCTTGAAAGATGAAGAACACAAGCTTCAAATGGAGGGGCCAGAGGAGGAACAAGGTGTGCTTCTTCCCACGGGTCATTCTAATTGTGAGCAAGATAGAGAACGCGAGCTTCAAATGGCAAAACGAGAGGAGCAAGAAGGTGTCATTCATCCCACGGGTGATTCTGTCCGCCAGAAAGATGAACAAAGTGACCTACAAATGGACAAAGCAGAGGAGCAAGAAGTCGTGGTTCTTCCCATTGGTGATTTTAATGTGAGCAAGATCAAGCACGTGAGGTCCAAATTGATGAACCCGACGAGGAAGAAGTTAAGGTGTGGTTATGCTTCCCTCGTCTAGCTCTGTTCGCCAGTAAGATCAAGCACGCGAGGTTCAAATGGAGGAAGAAGGTTAAAAGCAAGAAATAACCACTAAAATTATGATAGTGTCGGAGGACTTGCGGGTGCAGTGGGCATTCGTGCGGAAAATCTACGTCATCATCTCAATTTAGTTTATGTTCATCACCGCGGCCGCCTTGATAGCCAGCAGGTTCACCATGCCCTCCCCGAAGCCCTGCCATATTTGTGGACGTCGTTGCTGGGCCACATGGATATGCATTGTGGAGCTCATCCTATCCCTGTGGCCGGTACCGTTCACCCTACGCAAATATACGCATAAACGGCTTGTGAATGTGGATTTTGGCTGCTTTTACCATCTGCAATATGGGCAGCAACGTCGCCAAATCACAAGTGTTCTCTGGTACGTATATAACAATTATTTCTATTGATTTTTTGTTTGTTTTTTGTTGTGAAGACAATGAGTTTTGTGATGGGCTCCAAAAGCGGCATATATCACCGCAACTCTTCCTGACCCTCCAGAAAAATCCTTCTAGGATTTTCCTTGGGCTGGGGGGGGGGGGGGGGGGCATAGCCCCCTCGCCTATACACATAGCTACGCCCCTACATCTCAGTACATTGTATGTCATATTAGTTTACACATTCAAGATGGGATCCAAAACCCTCTATGTACATTGTATGTCGTATTGGTTAGGATTTTATTAACATTATTATTTGTTATTGCTAACTGATGAAGCAATTTATGTACCTGCTCATCTTAGTGCGGCTGCCATTACAAGCCTTCTGGTTTTCACATTTTGGGTGGCAAACAAGCGATACGGTCTCACCTTCTGCCCACCCTTCCTCATTTGCAACTGCACGGTCGTGATAGCCTACACCGTACGTGAAGTAAAGATAACACCCCCGCCCATTTTTTTGTTTCAAATTTAATATATCCATTTTAATTCTAATTATGAAGATCACTTGGTAGATTGGGACAATTAGCAACACCTTTTATTCTCTTGCATCTCCATCGTTGTATTGTGCGCCTTGGTGGTGGATGACACGAAGAAGATGGTGAAGAAGAATCATTTTATCTGGCTCCAAATATCTTTCACGATATCAATAGGCTCTGGATCATCTTCCCAGATCTCCACATTCACCACAACCGCTTTTCTCTTCAGACCAAAACAAGGATATCCTCCCACTTGCACAACATTAATGTGTGGAGGGAACTTAACCAAATATGATAAATCATTAAGCTCCCTTATTTTCCTTGGCCACTTTGTCTTATATATATATATATATATATATATATATATATATATATATATATATATATATATATATATATATATATATATATATATTATGAAAATCTCCTTAGCTAGATCCTCCGTAGTAGCCTCACCATCCTCTACATAAACTACTCCCCTATTCTTGGTGAACAACACATGCATCACATCAGTTTCACTAATCTCTACATGATATAAGCCCAACCCTATTGTAGCGCTTCCAATGTACTTGGCCATATGGCGAGGGTTCTTCCTAAGAGGAAGACCTCAACCAAATGAGCAGAGATTTGGCAAATAAAACACACTTGCCCTCTAGGCCAACCTGCCTTGTGATGACCAAGCCCCCCACAGCTATAGCAGTGAACCTCGACATATTTAGTTGGAGCACCAGATGTAACTACAACATTTTTTGTTCTTCCTCTGAACATGCTTGCTTTGTTGTTTGATATTCCAGTTATTTGAAACATCATTATATATTAGGTACCCAGTTTTCTAGGTAAAAACATTTCCTTATCTCTACAATAATGGGGGAATATAGGTTATTATTTAATTTGGAAATTATATCACTTGAAGTGAGCGTAATATATTGAATCAATGTTAATGATAATAACACAACCTTATTTTGTGTTTGCACAACTATGATGTTTTTGTGGGGGCCAAAATAAGCAAGATCGTTTAAAAAAATCTAATGCATACTAGCTTTAGCGACAAAAAAAGATCTACAATGCAAGATATTCAAATTGGAGTGAAAACTCATGTGCACCCGGATGAACGGTGAAGTCGAGAAATAGTAAAAATATATATATAAAGAATTGATCTTGTTTTTGCATCAACAAGTTCATGTGGTCTCAGTTCATGATTTTTTTTTAAGAAATAACATTTGTGGTGCTCTACAGAAAAGAAAAGGAAAAACATCGGTGTTTATGAATCTTTACATTCTTGGCGCCCTAAAAAACAAAATCAGCGTCTAAAAAGATTCACAAATAGTTTTTATAGCAACAATTTTTTTAGAGCATAAAAAATTTCATTTATTTACGAAAATTTGCACAGAGTTCAAACACGTGAACATGTTTGTTGCTAAAAAAAGCATATTTCTTTGATTTATTTTATGTTTGTCTTTCTATTATTTTGTTCTTCTTGGTGCAGATGAGCCTCGGAGCCAAAACGTCCTCGCTACTACTTATTTTGATGAAATCGAGCCATAGAAGTTAGACCTAGGCATACCTCAAGCGAAAATAGTGCTAATGCAGCGTTTTAAATATCAAATAAGTATTCTCTCTGTTCCATAATATAAGAACGTTTTTAACACTAGTCTAGTGTAAAAAAAAAACCCTCTTATATTATGAGACGGAGGGAGTACATTATTGCTTATTGTGTGTGTTGCTCTCTAGCCCTCCAAGGATCACATTGAAGTCATTGTTGTTCCACGGTGATTTCGTCAAATTTGAAGCTCCACGACTCCGGCTTTAGTATAGACAACGTGTGAGCGCATGGGTATAACTGCGTGCGTGTACGTACTACATCAGTGCTCGGTGTTTCTGAAAAAAAAATACACTTGACATTTTCTACGAGAGTTATGCAACGTGCAACCTAATTACACATGTGTAATACTGTACAAACGGCGATGAACATATGCACATACCCAGCAGTAGATCATGCCCAACAAGGACAGATGACGCACATGCCACTGTTGGACCTGGACCAGAGATTGATGGACAGTAGCTTGCACGTAGTGCTACGTACAACCACCATGAATTTTACTCGGAAAACACAGCCCCCGATTATCATGGGCAGCCACATATGACATAGTACGACACGCAGCTCCAAAGGGAGGTGGGTGTCGCCATCTCTCGCCCACAGCCTCGCCTGCTCTTCGGTCCATACTCCGATGCGCGCACCATGAGCTTCAAGCAGCTGAAGTAGTTGAGCTCCGAGCTCGCGCGCCGCCCTGCCCCGCCATGAAGTCGTCGTCCCAGAGCCACAGCCCCAGGACCCCGTCGCCGCGCGCTCGCGGCACGGCGGCGGCCTACGACGCCGAGCACGCGCGCTCCTCCTCGGAGCCGTGGGTTCTCGCATGCGTGGACGACACGTGCGTCAACGACGTGGAGAGCTTCGCGCGCACCGTCGCCGCCGTGAAGTCCAAGCCCCGGCCCGACCTGCTCCCGAGCGTGCTGTCCCACTACGCCGCCAAGTGGCTCCCGGACGTGGCCACGTCCGCCTCCGGCCGCTTCCTGCCCCCGGAGAGCCCCACCGCCACGTGGCTCAAGAAGCGCCTGCTCCTGGAGACCCTGGTCGCCGCGCTCCCGCCGGACCCGCCCAGCGGCGCGGCCGCGGACGACGGCATCACGTGCGACTTCCTGCTCAAGCTGCTCCGGGCGGGGAGCATGGTGGGCGCGGACGCGGCGCTGCTGCGGGAGCTGGAATCCCGCGCGGCGCGGCGGCTGGACCAGGCGACGCTGGCGGCCGTGATGATACCGGCGTTCGGGCACGCGCCGGGCGGGTCGACGCTGCTGGACGTGCCGCTGGTGCTGCGGCTGGTGCGCGGGTTCCTCAAGGAGGGCGGCAAGGGCGCCGGCGGCGGCGCCGGGGCGAGGGTGGCGAGGCTGGTGGACGCGTACCTGGCGGAGGCGGCGCTGGAGGCCGAGCTGCGGCCCGCCGAGCTGGAGGAGCTCGCCCGCGCCGTGCCCGCCCACGCGCGCGCGGCCGACGACGCGCTCTACCGCGCCGTCGACACCTACCTCAAGGTGACCATGCATGCATGCTTCCTTAACTCCGTTTCCAATTTTATCTTTCTACGATGTTCCGCTTTGTACTTTCGGTCAACTGCCAGAAGACTGCGTGAAAACTTGCGAGGCACATGTGTTTTTGCGTTTGACCACTGCATTTTGCATGGGACAGCGCACCAGTGTCGTAGGAGTACATGGTAAACCACTATAGAGTAGTACTGTAGTAATCTCCATGCTGGCATAAAGATCATACTAGCAAAAACAAAAAGTTTACTGACATGGTAAATAACCCAACTTTACGATGTCAAACCGTGAGAAGCTATAACCAAAGATCATACATATGCATGCAAAGTACACATCACATGATTGAAAACACTGTTTTACATCCTCGTCCGCATTCATCTGCCGCGGACACCAGGAGATTCTGTCATAAAACCGAACTGAAAACGCCTTATCATCAGCCGGAGTTACTATGTCTTCCCATGTCCGTTGGTGTGTTTGGTCACGGGAGCTCCGACTGCTACACAACAAAATGTTACCTGTTGGTCACGCACGGGAATAGGCGCATATATCTAATTAATCCCTCTCGTCTCTAGCCCGGTGCCCTTTTGTTCTCATCCACGCCGCTGTTTGTTCCTTTGTTTTCCCGAGTCCTGGTAGCAACTTCAGTGCTCACACTCACCGTACAATATTCCCTTCGGATTCATCTCATGAGTCATGATGTGCGGACGAAGTTGTCAGGCTGGGGATCTTGCAGAGACGGCCAGGGCATGTTCTGTAGATATTTACAGCCATATATAGCTGCCATGGCAGACATGATTCATCTGTTAGTTTCATGGGCATTGCCGCATGCGTATCACAAGTTCAGAGCTTTTCGGATCGAAATGCGTCCCGACAAATCAAAGTGGATGTCACCTGCTGCTCCATTGTTCTTCGCATTTCACATTGTTGTGTTGTCCCTATCATATCATCCATCCCAAATGTTGGCATGCGTTGCTGCTCTCTGGAGAGAGACAGATTCGCGTGCAAAATTAGGACAAGAATAAGAAAAGATGTACATTTTCATTCTTTTTACTGAACTGAAGCATGTTCAGTTCAATGTTGGCATTTTACAGTTTCTCAGTCTTTTAACTAGAGGTAAACGCTTAGGCTCCGTTTGGAAGCAATGTTTTTATAAAACCTTAGTATTCCGATACTACAGTTTTTTATACCAACGACAATGAATACTGTAGTTTATGAAAACAACAATTTTTCAAAGTATTGTGGAAACAATGGCATGTTTGACAATCAAAGTATACATCGTTGTAATAGGTCCCAACCTCTTTGTTGTGTTTCTCAGTTTTTTAAAAAGAGGTCCCAACCTCTTTTTTTAATACTGCAAAAATACTACAGTTTGTGGATACTGCAGTTTATAATACTACAATTTTAACTAGAGCCAAACACCTCAAAGTATTTAAAACCATAGTATTTTAAAATACTGTAGTATTCTTGAAATACTTCAAAAATACTTTGCAACCAAACACAGCCTTAGTTCACCTTTAGTTGGTGACCCTTCTGAATTTTTATTATAGTATCTGGTTTATCTCTCTCTACTCCAACGCCTCACTTCTCTAAAATCTTATAAAATTCATGTGTTTTAAAATCATGTTGGAATTCACTATTTCATTGGACATGGCATCTCAGTCCTTGTTTTTTTTTTTCATGTCTACATTTATAAATTCCCACAGTCCAATGAAGCCCCAAAGGGGAGGGCTACAGGAGGAAGAAGAGCGCCCAACCGTTCGATTTCTATCCAACCTTTAGGACAAAATCCACTTATCATTGTTTTTCCATATGACTTACATATAGTTAGTTCCCCCTTCATCAAGAGGATAGGAGTAGCGACAGGTGCTGTTTAGATGGTGGCCTCGTGCTTACTGTTGTATTACTTTGTAAGGTCTTTGTGAATAATAAATAATATGGCCGCATGCATCACCTAGATGTAGAGGCCGGGGGTGATTCCTCTTTTTCTAAAAAAAATGTGTACCATGCAAAACTTGGGCCTTTGGATCATTCACATTTTTTTTGGTGTGTGATAATTTGCCTGTATTATGTCAATGGAGATGTACCCGGGGCCCACCAATCCTTCTCCATGGAAAATATCAAAGTGGGGGAAAGTGTGGCATATGATCAATTTTCCCTGCAAAACCGATATATACTCCTTATTGTTGTCGACCTGAAATAAACAAGGCGATGGGGCTCCCTGCCTCTCGTCGTTGTCGGCACCGATCTGCCTGTTTCGTGTGGCCTCAAGGCCATGGAGGTGCCAAGCATCCCGACTCTTACCGCGGGAGGGGTTCGATGTTTTTTTAGTTTAGTTAGGCTTTATTTGGTTTATAGGAATTTCATAGGAATTCTAGAGGATAGGAATCTTTTAGGAAAAATTTCTTTGGAGCCCTTTGGTTCGTAGGAATGGATTTCTATTCCTATGTAGGATAGAAACCAACCATTCACATTTCAAAGGAAAAAATATTAACTAGATTCAATGAAAAAAAAATCCAATCCTATGCATTAAATGACATCGATACATGTCATCTCACTTTCTATGATTTTCTTATTCCTGTAATATTCCATCCTATGAACCAAATGAGGCCTTAGGGTTTGTGTCATGGTCAAGAATACGAAGCGGCGGCGGCTCCAGCTCCCTGAAGATGGAATATTGTTCTCTCTGACTGTCACCGGTCCCGACGGTGCATCTAGAGTCGTCGAATGGTGCGTGGGGATGTGTCTTCGACGGATCTCGTGTAATTCAGTTGATGTTGGTTTTTGACGGATCCGCTTAGATCTGGTTTGCGTTCATGTGTCTAAGACAATGAAAAAAATAGCGCGTTACAGAAAATAGCGTGGCCCCTGAAAATATGCTATTAGCGTGCTATTAGCGAGGCATTGTACATTGATTTATTTAGCGAGACAATTCTCTATATGCTATAGCGTGCTATTAGCGGCGTTATAGCGTGCTATTTTTTTCAGTGGTCTAAGGGTGAGTGATGGTTTCTATTCTAGTGTGCTGGTCATGTAGACCTTAGCACGACAACTTCATGATTGCCTATTATAACAAAGTTTGGCCGACTCAATCAGGGGAGCAAGGATGGTGACGTTCTGGTGCTTATATTCATCGCTATGTGGTCTAAGTAATTTTGATGAATTTCATGAATACATAAAAAAATCATCACAAAAAGTTGTTCATTTCCAATTTCGGCTGATGTACCAGGCACATCCAGCCGCCGTGAAAGAGGAGCGCAAGTCGCTGTGGAGGCTGATCGACGCGCGGAAGCTGTCGGCGGAGGCGGCGGCGCACGCGGTCCAGAACGACCGGCTGCCGGTGCGCTCCGTGATGCAGGTGCTCTTCTCGGAGCACGGCAAGCTGAACCGCCTGGCCGACCTGGGCGCCTCCTTCAGCGGCGCCAGGGTCCCCTGCAGCCCGGCGGCGGCGCTGGACCTCCACTCCGGCAGCGGCCGCTGCCCCTCCAAGCGCGAGGCCCTGGCGCAGCACCAGGAGATGCGCCGCCTGCGCGAGGACGTCGCCAGGCTCCAGGTCCGTTCGCTGGACGTTTTCCAACTCCGATGGCAGCTCTTATCAGGTGCTTACGGTGACATGTCTGGGCTGCAGGTGCAGTGCAGCGCGCTGCAGGAGCAGGTGGAGAGGCTGGGCTCGGAGAGGAGGCGCCGCGGCGGCGTCGGCGGCGTCGGCGGGTTCAAGTGGAGCACGCTCTGGTTCGGCGGCGGCGGCGACGTCGCGAGGATCGAGGACTCGGAGAGCGGCATGGAGCGGCGGACGCCGGCGAGCGGGAAAAAGGGCAGGGCCAGCATGGCCACGGCGACGCCCACGCCGACGCGGCGGACGCCCAAGTGGCGCAAGTCCATGTCATGAGAGGAATCCCAAGCCCGCAGCGGCGCTCATGTTTACTAGGGTTCTTCTTAATTTGTCTCTCCTTTGGTTACAGAATTACAGTTTCTAATTTGGTACTAATAGATCAAGAACTATATGAATTTAACAGTTTATAAGTCTCTCTTTCTTCACAAATCATGAAATAGTAGTACACACGCCAATCTGATTGCTGCGGATCACTTACTACTAGAAATGTTTCAGAGATTACTGACAGAGTTCTTCAAACCTTTTCGAAACAGAGAGTTCTTCAGACTATGCCCCTCACTCACAGAAACATACTTATTATGTAAGAATTGGGTACTATCTTTTTTTCACAGATCAACAAATAGTTGTACACACACACACCAATGTGATCACATAAGGGTGATCACTAAACTAACCACAAATGTTTCACAGGCAGAACCTCAGACACTAGTCTGCAAGCTATGCATCACTAACTTATTCAGCTACAGAAACAAATAATAGCACTTCACACAAATGTAACAGACACCACATGGAAAAGAATAAACAAATAATAGCACTTCACACAAATGTAACAGACACCACATGGAAAAGAATAAACACAGGGCTGAGATTGCCTCATTTGTGAACCGCCTTCTTGATCGCCTGCTTGCATTTGCTGAGGAACTTGCTGCTGCTCGTAGACACCGATTCCTCGTAGCCGTATCTGCGATCATCGTCGCCACCCACCTTCGGTTTCCTGCCTGCACAGTCTGAGCCTCTCCTCATTCCCAGGATCTTGGAAGGAGAGGATGGCAGGGACCGGAAACCCCTACCGCTGTCGGACCTCGGGAACCAGATCTTCCTTTCCACTTTCTCCTCCTTGATGTCAAAGCTATCCCTGCATCTTGGGGTGCCATGGTGAGTAGCAGCATCCTCACCACCAACGTCGACGATCTCGTCAACACATTCAGTGATCTCATTCCTGCAGCTCTCGTCTTCGTCATCGATTCTACTTTGGATTTCCTGCTCGTCATCCGAACCGTTCTCCTCAGCGGCATTGTGATCTTCCGAGGAACGGTATGCCACTTTATTTCCTTCTTCTTGCTGGTCCTCCATGAGCATATGAAGCCACTTATCAACATGGCCCTTGCCTCTGTAGTTCATGTTTTCATTGTCTTCTGCTCTGGCAACACGTCGAGGATGAAGCATTTCATCATCCTTTTGCACTGGTAGTGACTGCTCTGTGTGGTACCTCGGCGTCCCATACACGCCGGTCGCTCTATATGGAGGACTTGGTGGAACCGAGGGTGTCCTTGGAAATGAGACTGTCTGGCTTGCATGATGAGATCTCTCGGTCTCGGACTCGAGCATTGCCGCCTTGCCCTTATTATCTCTTGACCTGGTAGGTGTACCAGCACCCCTTGATGCCTTGGTTTCCTTTCTTTCCCTTCCCCTGCTACGGTGCCGCTCTCTGATCGCCGATTGTTCTAGTTTTTCCCTTACCGACGTTCTTCCTCTGTCAGTGTAACTCTTGTTTTCATCAGTCGAGATGGACCTTCTTGGGAAGCTGATCACCTTGGAAGGTTGCTCGGTGTTGACATAACTCATTGTTGAAGTCCCTTCTCCAATCTCTTCCCCCTCCAGGGAAATGTTGTATGCATCTGAAGTCCTCTGAGCCTCCTCCAGGAAAACCCTCAGCTCCTGTTTCAGAGGGCTGCTCCTCGACACTCTTTCTGGCAAGTACCTGAAACTCTCACAGTGCCTTTCCTCTGGGATTTCATCGTCGACCCGGTACCTCTTCCTTGCTTGATCAATGAATGGCTTCACCTGCCTCTCCAGATCATCTCTGTGCTGGTACTTCTTGCGGAGCTCGGTTTCAGATGAGTCGCACATTGCTCTCTGGGCCTCCAGTCTCGCCATCAGAGTACTGGTTGCAGCCTGGTTCAGCCTGAGTTGTTCCTTGTACACAACGCTCCTGCATTTTGCACCACAATGAAAAATTTAGCACCAGTTAGCCAAGATTCTGCGAAGAAACTATCAGCTCTTGGTTTTATAATAGGATCATCCTTACTGGTGCATGGCGTCTCTGATCATCTTCTCGAGCACTGTCTTGTAGTTGGCCTGGGCGTCTGCCAAGCGACGGCACTTCTCCACTCGCCGACGCCTCTTGATGAGCTGAGCCTCCAGGTCCTGGATGGCTACCCTCTCCTCCTCATTCTTCTGCTGCATCTCGGCCGCCTCGTTCTCCAGTTCAGCGAGCTCAGCTTGCTTCTTCTTCGCCTCTTCTCGTTGCCTCAGCGAGTCCCTAGCCATGGCTATGGACAAGTAAGGATTGCTGATGTAGCCGTCGACATCTGGGTTATTGTTCTCTTTCATCATCGAGTTACCACCATGGCCGTGGGCTGCTAGGTTCTCGTCCTTTTCGCCGGAGAATTTCTTTGCAGCTACAGAAAGAGAACTCAATCATCCATAGCTCATATGCAGATGTTGCACAAACGAGGGAAATTAATGCAAGAAATTCTCTGACAACCGCATACCGATCAGGGGGTAATTGGACCTCACTGGTCTGTTGGCGTCAACTGATTTGAGCACGGAACTGTCGGATCCCCTCGCGGAGACAATGGCGGCGGGCGCGAGGCCTACTTTCTTCTTCATGTCGGCGAAATGGTGAGGGAACGCGTGCGCGTCCACCGCCTGCAGCGAGCTCAGCTCCTCGTTGGCCCCGTCGGCGAACAGGAACGCGAACGCTCTGTTCCTGCACATACAACAGTTTCAGAACAATCCGTCAGTTCACCTGAAACCTGTTGGGGTGAGCAAAGGGCGTCAGGCAGGAGGTCACCTGAATTCGGTGTTCTTGGAGGCGAAGATGGAGAGGAACTGGTTGACGGAGATGCCGAGCTGCAGATCCCACCACGGGACGAGGAACTCCAGCTTGTTGTGCTTCTTCCTAGACGCCTGCAGCTGCATGATCCGCAGGTTGCTCGGGACCGTCCTCCCCCCTCCTGCAGATCGACGAAAACCAAGCACCCATCCACCGTTCGTCAGAACTCAGAACCATGTCGTAAATTCAGAACATGTAAAATTGTTCTTACTGGCGCAGGGGAACCAGTGGTGGACGTCCCAGGCGAGGGGCGAGGCGGCGTCGGCGTGGAGGTAGAGCACGTTCCCGTAGGCGTCGACGCGGAAGAGCGCCGGGTCGAAGCCGGCGTTGCCGAGGTGGTGGAGCTGCTTCCAGAGCAGGTTGGCGAAGCCGCGCGGGTTGGTGGTGGGCGCCGCCTCCGCGTCCACCACCGGGAACGTCTCGTTCAGGTCCTTGGCCCGCAGTGCCTGCACGCACCAGATCAGATCGGATCACGACGCGGCGGAGGTCGAAGCGGGGCGAGCGGATCTGCGGGAGAGAAGGAAGGTAGGCGGGTACGTACCTCGTGGGGCTGGAGGACGTAGGGGAGGAAGGCGCCGGGCGGGCCGTGGGCGTAGGGGAGGCCGAGCGCGCCGCCGCCGCTGCCGCCGGTGCGGCAGAGCCTGGCGTAGGCCCTGGGGTAGCCCAGCGCGTCGTCCACCGCCCTCTCCTCCTCCGTGAACGCCGCCATCGATACGCGAACGCCGCCGGCGAACCTAGTACTAGTACAGTCTACGGAGCAATGTTGACTGATGTGTCGGGAATCGGGATCAGGTGCCTGATGATGACCGAGGCGTGTGCGAGCTGCGGAGCGGTGAAATACAGCTGAACTTTTTTGGTTTGTTTCGGAGGAGCGCTTGCCTGCGAGTCTCTCCGCGCAACGGTCGGCACGGATGGGGACGGACGGGAGCTGGTGGGGAGGGGGAGGAGAGAGCCGTTGGGTTGGAGCTGGTTCAAACTCAGCACGTGAAGGCCACGTGGGGGCACGGCGAGTGAGGCTGGCTTGTGGGGCGGCGGTGACGCCGGGGCGACTGCGTACTGTGCACAACTGGCGTACCAGTACTGTACGTGGTAAGTGTATTCGTAGTACGAGATTGTATACCTGTATTATTTTCTCCTTATTTATGGCGATGATTAATTTCGGATTGATGTGGGGGAATGCTTTGATGGGTTGGCATTGATTGATTCAACCGTGCGTGTCAGAAGGACACAGCATGCAGAGGGTGGGCCCCGGAGTTTTATTTAGGACGGCACGGCAGCCGGTCCACAGACCGCAGATGGATTTAAAATCCATGATTTGTTAATTTCAAAAAAAAAATCCATGATTTGTTTGTTTCGGCCGGTTTGAAATCCGTCCGTGGTGAGCACGAGCCCAAGACGACGCCACCAACTCGCGCGCACGCAAGCCCTATTGTCCGTGCGAAATGACGAGCGACGACAGCCGCGGTGGCCCAAACGAATGGCCGAGGAGGCTGAAGTTGCTTGGACCGTGGCGGCACCACGCTCTCCGTGTGAAATGTTTTAAACCCGTTTTCTGAATATTCTTTTAACTTTTTGAACCCCTTTTGAACAATTTTTAAAAACACAGAATTTTTTTTAAAACCTGAACAATTTCTGACTCCAATTTTTTTAAAACATATTTAACATTTTTTGCAATTTTTTATTTTCTTAGAAAAGGAAAAAATAAAAATAAAAGCACAGTAAAAAAACTAAACATAACAGATTCAGGAAACTTCTGAAAAGATTCAAAAACGGGTAAAAACAGACAAAAAAACACTTAAGAAGGCTCGCAAACCAGGGACGATGTAACCTATATGGGCCAGCCAACCTCGCAATTCCCGTGTGTGAAACCTTGACTATGATCGTCCTTACTATTGTTGCCATCATTTGTCGCGGCGAGCAGGGCACCAGACGGGTGATGCGCCGTCTGGGCACTTATATGGAGGTGCCCTGCTCCACCAAAGGTGTGTATATTTGCGTGGAAGTTCGTATCAAACTCGTTGGCCACTTGGGCTAATAGTAATACCCGAACGCTGGAGCCTACTGACTCGTGTCCGCTCTGTGTGACGGAACTAGATGATACACTCCATGTATTCTCTAGGTTCCCTCGAGTGGTGAAGCTTTAGCATGCTATGGCGAAACAATGGAACTTGCAAACATAGCCGAAATTTGGAATACTGATGTTGAATGGCTCTTCGACGTGTTGCGTGATCAGGGGGGCATTGACTGCATGCGATTACTGATGGTCCTATGGCGCTTATGGCATGTACGTAATGAAATAGTCCACGACAAGAAGCCTCTCCCTGTCGAAGCATCATGCAAATTTTTGCTCGGCTATGACGCACCTTTGCTTGCTATCAAGTAGTATCCATCAGATGGTCTTGTGAAAGGTAAAATGGGGTTAGATGTTGACGCAAGCCGGCCGGGGCCAGTTTCACATGTGGCGGCGACCCAGTCTGGCAACCCCCAGGCCAAGGTGGCATGAAGCTTAATGTTGACGAATCGCACATCACAACTATTGGAGAGGCGGGCGCTGGAATGGTGTTGTGAGATAGCATTCTTTCGGCTTGCAGAGCCTATAGAATTCTGCAAGTCCCTAGCTGAATTAGCAACCTACTTGAAATGTCTGGAAGTTGTTATGCAATGGTCACCACTCACAGTGGATGTAGAGATGGACAGTCAAGTTACCATGGGCTCTATCAAGGCACAAGGTGAGGACACATTGCAGAATGCGATGTTGATTCAGGAAATGAGGACACTTCTCGATGAAAGGGATTGCTCTATTACTCACATTAGTCGGCACCAAAATGTCGACAATCATATGTTAGCTTCTTTCGGTCCTGTAGAAGCTAGGATAATAGTCTGGCTCAAATCTGGCCCTGCTAATGTACCACAACTTTGTCTGGAGCTCTCCGTCCATTTTGAGCAATAAAATCACTTTTAAGCCTGCTAAAAAAAGACCATGACCATCCTTGCGCTAAAAATAGAGAGACTATGATCGTCAATAGGAAAGTCGCTATATGTCCTCCTATTGCTCCTGGTTCGCGGGAGCTATAATGTCTCGCATATTGCGACTCCGCCTCGCATAGATGGCCCAACCCAATACGGGTTCCTACAAAGCGGGTCGTAGGAAGCTTCTAGGCCTTCTTTTCTTCTATATATTTGTGTGTGTTTCTCCATCACTTTTCATTTGTTATCTCTTTTTTTCACACGACATATCTCTTTTTAAGTACACATTGTACATTTTTCGTATACACATGGAACACTTTTTTATACATGTTGAATATTTTCTTAATGGCACAAAATATTTTTCAAAAATCACGTGAACATTTTTGTACGTCATATAAACATTTATAAAACACATGGATTTTTTTAGAAAATTTTGATTTTATAATTATCACGAATAATTTTTCGAATTACGCGAAAATATTCTTAGATTGCACCATTTTTTAAAAGATTCCACAGACCATTTTCTTGAAACGCTTCATTTTTTTATGTCGCGTGAACAATAAATTTACTATGTTAATATTTTTAAAAATGTACTATGAACACTTCTTAATAGTTTTAATTACTTTTTTTTGAAGTATATATATTTTGAATACTTTTTTGAATATAAACAAAAAAGAAAAACACACAAACAGAAACCAAGCAATGAACGAAAAAAAGGAATCAAAGCAAACTGGGTCGGCCCAATTTAGTGGTGTCTTGAAGCGAGTGGCTGTTCGGTCTGGCACAAGGTGTGACATAGCCGCGGCAATTCCTATTTGGCGCTGTAGGCGTCGGTTTCTATAGTTTTTCCAAACCGGCGCCTGTAGCAGCTACTCACGCGTCTTAGTTAGGCCGGTCCATATTTCATTTTTTCTTCTGTTTTCTAAACTAGATTTAAACACGCATCACATGATATCAGTGATCGACGCATAACCAACCCGACGACTTCACTAGGTGTGATAACATATGTGTTTTACCTTCATTTATTCATTCCTTTTTTCACTGTCCTTTTCTTCTTTCTTTTTCCAAATTGGTAATTGTTTTCTTCAAATACATGAACTTTTTTTAAAACTCGTGAACTTTTTGCAAATTGACAATTTTTTTTCAAAATCAATGAACTTATTTTTAAAATTTTGTGTTTTTCTCAAAATCAATGATTTTTAATATATTTTTTCAAAATCGATGAACTTTTTCAGAATCGATGAACTTTTTTAAAAACTTGATGATATTTTTTAAAAATTGATGAACTTTTTTGAAAATTGTTTTCAAAATTGATGAACTTTTTTTGGAATTGATGATTTTTTTTAAAATTCGATGAACTTATTTCCAAAATTGATGGTCCTTTTTCAAACTTGTGAACTATTTTGCAAATCTATGATTTTCTTTTGCAAATAAATGAACTATTTTCAAATCCAAGGTTTTTTGGTACAAAGTGAACGAGCAAGAGCTTTTTTTCTTCTGAGAAATGTGAACGAGCCAGTTGGTTGAAAAAAAGGAATCGACGGTACATGCGAGTGATGCCATAGACGCAACACTCATCGCTAGCGCTCGAGGAAGGAAAAATATAATGGGCCTCAGCCCAGCCAGATCTATAGTGTGCGCCAGCCATTGTTAAGGAAATTTGTAACTTGTAGCTGCTCGGTCGGCTTGGGAGTAGTGATTAATTGGTGAATCCGCCTATTAATTGGATTAGTCAGTAGATTAAATAGGAATTGCCAACATATATCTACTTTTCTATATATTATACCTTACTATCATGCCCTCAACTATGTAATATACCAAAATATGCTACTGGTTGGTCGAACCCTAGCTATTGAGGATTGAGAGGGGGATGGGAGGTGTTACAGGGAAATTTTTTGGGCTTCGTTTGCCCACAAGTTAATAGGTTGGCAATGATTAATCGGCCTAACGGGCCAATTAATCGGCCTGACAAGTTAACCTGATGAATATGTGCTATTCGATTCGGTCACCATACAAGTAGCGATTAACTGGCCTGTTAACTGATTAATCGGATGAATTCTTAAACAGTGGCGCCAGCAGGCAAAATCGGCGCCTGCATTCCACTGGGCTTCATGAAAATCCATGTCGACGCAAGCATTGCAAGAAATCGGAGCTGGGGAGCGGCCTCAGCCATGTGTAGAGATGCAGATGGTTACTACATTGGAAGTTCTTCTGATGGAGTGAGCGATGCTGCAACTATGGAAGCAATTGCCTGTTGTGAGACACTCTCCTTACCAGATGACTTGATGATACAGAGCTTTGTGGTAGCTTCGGACTCGAAGCAGATTGTGAGCGAGATACACAATGGCTCTAATGGTATATATGGGGCCATCATCTCAGACATAAATAATAGCGCTCTTTTGTTTAATTGCAAGTTTACTTTTGAAGGCCGAGTGGATAATCGCGACGCCGATAGGTTACCCAAGTTTTCTAATTCTCTAGATCAGGGGAGTAATAAAGCTTGGTGATCCTAAAAACCGGCAAAACCGGCGCCTGCAGCGCCGATTAGGTCCCCGGCTGGGTTGGCCTAGAGAGTTATACCACGATATCCAACAAAGTTGTGGCTGTGAGTGGGCTCGGGCGATGAGGCCATATCGTCAAAAGAAAGCCTATGTGATATATGTCAAACAGTTGAAGTAGTAGCACACTCGAAAAATAAAGTTGAAGTTTTACTCAAAAAATAAATAAAAATAAAGTGGAAGCAGTAGTCCCTAAAAATAGTTGTTCTAAAAAAAGGTTCAAGTCGTCTTTGATTCAAAGGATTCTCAAATGAATTTGAATTATAACAAGATATGGTGAAATTATGAAAGATTTAAATTATCTACGGGTTCCTGAAAAAAAGGGAGGACATGGCCTGAAAATTACCAAGAACACTGAGAGAAAATCTTTGGTTCTTGAAAAAAATATCCTTTTTCTCTAAATTTTTTTTTAATTTTTTCATACAAGTGCCACGCCAAGAAAACCAGACACGTTGCACACATGTCAGCAAAATCACTGACCACGTACAAGAAATTTAAACTCATCCTACGAAGGAAAATGACACATGCCCAAGATTACGAACGAGGGGAGAAGGGACACAAATAAAAAGAAGCGTATACTATTTCCAAGCATTTACACGTCGCACTGGCATCCCCATGGAAATTTCCCCTGCACTACACCTAGCAGAGCTAGCCTCCCCCTCCCAATGGGCAATGGGCAGCATCCCTTTGCAAGATTTGGATAAAACCCCCGTCCCTCCCGCTAGACCACTCCGAGAAGCCCCTTTCGCATCGCACCCGCACTTTACTTGACCCGCCTAAAAGCAAACCTCTGTCTCTCCCAACCACTCTCCGTCTACACCGTATGCATGGCATGGGGTGTCATGGGGTGTGCGGCCGCCGGATTCCCCCGGCCGTCCCTCTCCTCGCTCCAGGATGCCTCTTTCCCGGGATCCCCTTTCCCTTTCCTCCTTGTCTTTGCTGTCTGTGAGCACCTTCGCCCTTGAACCCTTTAAAGCCCAAGAGCAAAGAGCATAGATTCCATAACTCCGCTCTCAGAAACCTTATCCCATGACCTGACCCCCGTGTATCATGCATGCTCATCGCCGTCTCTTTTCCATCCGTTTGGTCTCTGGCTGCTACCATTGTAGCTGCATGCGTGATCGACGCTGCTAGTGTCTTCAGGATTCAGACGATTGTTGTCTTTGCCCTTTGGCGGCTCCATCAGCTCGCCCGGTCGTTGGGGTTTGGGGGCCAGTTCCAGTCCAAGAGGCAACGCAACAACACGCGGTGATCGGCGGCTGGCAGCTTGGGGGCAGGGTCAAAGCGACGTGCAGCTAGTAAGAGCAACTCCAATGCAGCGATCCAAAATGTCCGCCTACGTCCGTTTGAATCGGCACGGATAAAAGTGGAGACCCAAAATGCGTCCGCGCTGGCGCATTTCGGCCCAAATTAAGCGGACGCCTCACGCACCTTCTCGGTGTCCGCCTCGTCCCCACCTGGCGGCCGTCCAACTACCCCGCGGATCGCCCACCTCGGACCCACGCGTCAGCGATAAAGATCGTACTTTCTTAAGCCGAGCGTGCGGGGAGGCCATCCTCATCCACTTCCAGAAAGCCCCCGTCCCCATCTCGCTACTCTCTGCTACCCGTCGGTGGCAACCCTAGCCACCTCTAGCAAAGCAAAGATGAGGTTCTTCTCCGGCTCCGGCAAAGCCAAGGGCAAGGCCCCCGCCAACCCTCTCCCTAGCCTCCCCCCGCCTCCGCCGGTGCCTTCTCGCTGGCCGAGGCAGCGCGTGAACGTGCCATTGCACCAGGCGGAGTGACACTGGCAGCACCGCGTCCCTCTCCCCTACCCAAACGTCACCCTGCCGCACGACTGACATTTGGATCCGGAGAGGATCCCAGTGCTGGCGGCGCCTCGGTCGGCTAGGGCGCACGCGGAGGAGGTGCGGCACCGGCGGGCACTGCTGACGCTGGAGCAGCGCAGCGATGCCGCGTACGACGTCGACGTCCCTACTGGGCTCGTTAGTTCGCCTTCGAACACGAGGAGGCGAGGCGATACGACATCCGCGAAGTCGCCCACAGCTCGCCGCCACCCCCCATCGTCATTCACGACGAGGACCAGGAGTCGGAGGCCGCCTGAACTACCAGGCGGCCATGGCGATTGTCCTCCGGGAGAGCGAGGAGGAGGAGCGACATAGGGCGGCGGCGGCAGAGGAGGAGGAGGCGGCGTACCAGGCGGCCATGGCGTTGTCCGCGGCGGGCGACTGCGTCGTGCCGCCGGTGCCCCCCCCCCCCCCCCCCCCCCCCGGTCCCCAGTCAAGGCCAAGCCGGAGCTGGCCCCCGTCGAGCACTACTCCTGGACCGGAGTAGAGCGCGAGTGGGTGAACGCGCCGATCTGGCTCGGGGCGACGGAGGCGCAGGAGGCGGCGTACCTCGAGCAATGGCGCCAACGACGGCTGGTCGAGGAGCGCCGCGACGGCGAGTACCTGGAGCAGCTCGAGCGCGACGTTGAGGAGGAGCAGCGCGAGGCGGAGGAGGAGATGCGCCAGGCCCAAGCAGCGGCGCCACAGCCCGCGCCCGACATCGCCGTCGCCTGGGACACGGTGTTTCCCTGGGCCGGCCCTGCGTCGACGCTCATCGACCTCACCAGCCCCGACGACGACGACGAGGACACCTAGGGCAGCGCGCCCCTCGTAGTTAAGTTTTTTTAAATGTTAATTAATGTAAATGTGGACGCATGGACTCTTGCCGGCCTTCGTGGCCGGCTTTAAAGTTTAATTAATGTTTGTTTTTATTTTCGAAATGTTTGTATACTTTTTCTCCCGCACCGTCAAAATGGTTTGGGTCAGTGTTGGGCGCATGCGTCGACCCAAACGTGAAAGCGGACGTTGGTGTCTGTCAGGCCGACCCAAACGAACAAAAATAGATAAAATCGTCTTCCGTTTTTGCTCTAAGTAAGGGTGCAGTCTGAACTCTGAACGGAGAAAACAACAGAAGTACCACGACGTATGACCTGAAATGTTTCGCTGCAAAGGTTAAAGTGACCGCGGAAAGATTTAGCCTTCCATGTCACTCAAGTCAATGCGACGCACTCTCAGCCTGTCACCCAGGGAAAACTGCAGTTTTGCAGAGCGGCAGGGTTCAGAGTTCAGACGAACTGTTGGCGTGCAGTGCAGAGATTTTCCTTTTACCAGTACTCTTCCTGTGGATTTGTAAAGTGCTGAGCTAGAAAAGATACCGCCAAGACCACTGCATGTCATGCTAAAACATACCAGTACCGTAGTACGTATGTGAATTTCGTAGCAAAGAACAGGAGTTGCTTTTGGTTGTAAAATCTGAACCCTGAAGTGACCTGACCTGTCACTCCCAGTTCGCCAGTATTATACTACCAGTTCGACCTTCTTCCCATGGTTCCTGTAACGTCAATCGAGGCGCATGCATTGGGCGATTGGATGGATTGTTCATGGCGCATTGCGGTAGGGTGGAATCCATCCGTAAAGTCTACTCCACCACCTAGCTAGATATTCAGTCACAGTAGAAGACACACAGTAAGCAGCTCATATAGGCCAGCGAAACCAGGCGCCTTATCGGAGAAGCAAGCGAGCTCGAGAGGAGAATCCATGGCTTTGATTAGCCAAGGGTACGGAGCATCTTCATGTCGGAGGAAAAGAGGCGGCATCTTCATGTCGATCATCATCTTCGTGTAGTAATCAACGTGGATCATTACATGGGAAAAGAGGCGGGTTCTCGAAGGTAACCAACCAACGACCGTGGATGGAGGCTTAAAGCCGTGGCTTAATCAGTGGATGATGCATGGAAGTGTGTGAGGAACGGAGGGAAGCGTCGGCTACCATTTGTGGGGCGCTGCACTGCTCATGTTTGCTAGCTACTGGGAGCATCATTTGGTAGTACGTTTCTTTATGGATGGAAAGGAAGACTATGAAACTACTCGAGTTCGTATTTCCAAATGATTGCATTGTGTCGGTTATGCCGCAAAAGATGGGTGTGTTCTAAGGGAGGGGCTCTCCTTTTGTTTTCTGAAGAAACCTAAGATGGTCCTAATGTTTTTCTTTAACGAGAGGTAAAATTTCACGTGCTTGAAAAGATGTATACAGACAAAAAGAAACGAGGTTAACTAGGCGTTGGTTGAGTAATCTCATACTCTCTCCGTTTGGAATTACTTGTTTCGAAAATGAGATGAAATGAAATGAAATAAAAAATGAATGTATCTAGAATTAAAATATGCCTAGATACATTCATTTTTGCGACAAGTAATTCCGAACGGAGGGAGTAGAAGATTCAAGCCAAGCAAATCTTCAATATATTCAGACTTCTAATAGACAGTTTTTTCTACAGCATTTGTCGAAATCCCTCGAGGTCGAATCGAAACCTAATCACGTACCTCTCCTACTTTTAGGTAATATCATCGGTCTCCATTTGCATGGAAGGGGAATGAATGCATGTCAGTCGACGATGATCGATGGGGCTGGAGGATATGAGGAACATTCAGAACGCAATCCGAATCGCCCGGCGAGATATGATATTTTGCAACAATTCTTTCCAGGATCTCTTTCTCTGTGTCCACTCGAGTCGGATGGTGCTTCACTCCTCATCGAACCTTAACCCCTGCAGGGATTAGCATCCTGCAGGCCATTAGATTCCTAATGACCACTGGCCGTTCTTTTCCTCTCGTTGCATCTCACACTCATTCTCTCTTTCCTAATCGCGCAGCTTTTCTCCGCGGCACTGAATTATCCCCGCCATTCCACATATATTCCGCCAGCCCCACGCGTGCATAATAAGATGGAATAATGAACTAATTTTCTCCATCTTTATCTCGCTCGATCGCTAGCAAACACGCGCGCATGCAGAGAATATATGTATATCTCTCTCTGAAGAATTTCTTGTCCTTTTCATGTGTACCGGACGGTCAGATTACTTGCCCAAATGCAGAATATGCTTGCCTGTAACATGCACCATCTTCCAACAGACCATGCAGCACACACACACATACACTGATGGGTTTGAAAGTGAGCACATCAAGCTAGCAGTGCAACTTTTGGGAGTATCGCTGCCGATGCCACGGGCCACTACAAGCAACACCGACGCATTATCCTATGTAGTAATGTAAAATTAACATTTTTTGGGAGCATGCCGCACGTTGTATCATTGTGGAACCGAGGTGACTGAACTCTGAATCCTAGGCACACGACGTGAGATTATCGGCAAGATTCAGAGCCACCATGTCGATCGTCTCCGTTTAGATAGAAAACTGAAGAAACTCTGATGAGAGGAATCAAGGCTGGAGATCGCGTTGGTGTGTGTTGGCGCGAGCCTCAAGGGATACAAAGCGCTCGGGATATGGGCGGGGTATATAGGAAGGAAAAAACAAAGCGAAAAAATTGCCGTGGAAAGGAGAGCGAGAAATTTTTTGCGAGACGAGAGAGACAAAGGCGTAGCGCTAGGGTAGAGCGCAGCAGTCAGTATGGGGTTGGGGCAGCGGGAAATCTCGTGGAGAATATTCGGTGGGGTCGGTGGCGGGCGCCGGACAAAAGGGATGCATATTCAGTTATTCACGGGACGATATGGTGGGGGCCATCCGCCGGACGACGCGTGTCACGAGGAGAAAGTGCCCAAAGCCGCTCTGCTCTGCGCCGCACTGTACAACGGGCGGTCAGAGCTCACCGCTCCTGTACCTGCGGTGCTTGTACAGGTACTTGATGATCCTCTTGACTTGGAATCATGGACCAACCTACCCGTCTTGAATTGGAGAACTTGGATGACCAGTCAAAAATGAAGAGAGAACTTTTACTACGGCTGCACTTTTTTTCGAACTCAGATCACACTTCGTGGTGCAAAAATGTCAACGTAATTTTGACAAAGGAAACGAGGGTTTGAGAAATTGGATAGCATCATGATCATTCGCATCTTTTCTGGTAGATAGCTTGACTAAATTCTTGGTTTGAGGATGTTATGTTTATTTCTAGGTGAAAATATGGACGTGGACTTTCAAAAGTTACAATGGATCCTTGAAGCTCCAGCAAAGCGACTAGGGGCGGCAAACCATAGTTATCATACGGTTTGGCCGTGGTGGCGGCGGGCCTTGCTAGCCTACATGGCTTCATTGCATGCGGAACCGAAAACTAGCAGGATGGGAATCTATGTCACTCCAGCATTGGGTTGATCGTAGATGGCGGCGGTTCGCAAATTTAGGCAAACTCGACTCGTTTCAACTTGCGAGTAGCATTGCTGACTAGGCATGACCATCAAGATGGGCAGGATGTGGGCTCTAGATATGGTCTATATACGTTTGCTAGGTCGAGTTATAAGCCATGATGAAGAACTTCAAGGAGCAATGGTGCTTTTGAGACGTTCCTGGTTTAGGCTAGTGGCAAATAGGTGGACTGGTCGGGCTTGGGTTTACGTGGCACATGTCCGAGCAATACGGTGGAAAGTCGGGGTGAAGGCCTTGTCTGGCGTGTATCTATAGGAGATGATGTTGATGATGCGTGGGATTATCATTACCATCTTTGTGGCATTGTCGGGGTAAAGCATGCTCCTTTTCCTACGCTGGAGCGGCTTTGGTGCATCTGCATAGCCCCCTCCTCGGGGGCATCATGTTAGGAGATGGCACTAGCCATAAGAACTAGTGGAGAGTACCTTGTCAAAGATGATGTCGCAATTTATGCGATATTGATGATGTTGGTGAGCGGACATAGACCATGGTATGGATTTCAATGTCGGTGGTCCAGTGTGTTAGTTCGGTCTATGCATGTTGCTAGATTTTGCTATTTTATGATGCTTCGAGAGTTGGGTGGGAAAGACAACAAGGCGTCGATGATTGTGAAGGTTCATTTGGTCGGAAGCACTCTCCATCTATTAGATCGGACTTGGTTGGTGCGGGGCTTGCAACTTCCTCTTGCAAATTTTGCTGTCAGAAATGGAGTTATCTCATGGTTGACACATCAGTTGAATACTTTTTGGAAGGGGCGACATGGATTTTTTGTCGTGGTTATCGGTGTGTTGGTGTTTTCATAAAGTTAAATCAAAGTCACGAGATCAGAGTGTGGGTGGTGACAATGACGCTGCTCAATGGCCACAATGGATAGTTTCTTAACCGTGTGTGTCGAGCATTCGTTGGTACCCTGGTGGCATGCTTAGAAGAGGATGTTGTGTCTTTATGCATGTGTAATCTCGGTTTCACTCTTTTTCAATAATTAACTAGTCTTTAGTCTTTACACTTCAATTGGCGAGAGAAAAAGTCATCATCACATGTTTGGTTCCTGGGAATCAGAGATGGGGAATGGGAGTTGAGGCGTGAAGCTATTAAGAATCCACCGATTGATTAGTGGGATGAAAATTTAAGTGGGAAGGGGAATGAGAGTTGAGGGAACCGACTCACATTGATCTATTCTCATGGGGACCTTGGTAATTCTTGGGTTGCTCCCCATCCCAGATTAATTTCTATCATAAATCAAATAAGGAAATGGGAGTAAAAATCTATTTGCCACTCCTATTCTGTCCAGAGATTCACTTATGCAATTTCCTAGCCTAAGAGCATCTGTAGACAATCCCTTATAATTTAGCTTCACTCTCTAAAAAATATCTTCATCAATTCTTCTAAGTATTGGTTTGCGTACTACATTTCAACTACATATTTGCACACATATTAAATCCAAATTTAATAATGAAGCTCAAAATGCAACTAATCCTCAGGTGGTTTTAGTAATTGATAACAACATATACATCATTGAGTTGATGCTTATTCAAAGATCATTTCAGGAAAGTTCAATGTAGGCATGGCAAGGACATGTTATTGTAGACCCGTCAAAATGCTAAGGATATACATTGGCAAAGGCTTGAAGACTCTACTTTTTTGGCTAAGTGATCAAAGATCACATTGAATCCATAGGAAAGCCAATACTAGTAAAAGCGGATGAGGCATTGATCATGAGTCATTCACTCAAGTGCTTGAAGAAATTGCTCCGAAACTGTTGGGGATATAACCCCGAGGTGTGACTCGCCCAGGAGAAGTCGGGTTACACTGCTGGCGACTCATAAGTGAAGGCCCAAATAGGCCCAAGGAGATAAGATGTGAAGACCGGAGGCGGTTTACCAGAAGGATCAACTGAAGGCCCAAGACCTGGAGGAGGGCGCTGTGACCCGGAGATGTGAGCCACCCGATGGTGACTTGCCTAGCAAGGCAGAGCGACTTAGAACCCAAGTTGGTCATGTTGTGTGATCCGACTGGGACTCTTGTAAGCCAGGGCCTCGACCTGTGTATATAAAGGTGAGACCCTGCGGCGGGTTAACTCAAGTTACAATTGATCGAGAGCTAGGTTAAGCGATTCCGCTCCATTGTAATCGATACTCAATCAATACAACACAAAGCAGGAAGTAGGCTTTTACCTCGTTGAGAGGGGCCGAATGTAGGTAAACTCATGTCCTTCGTCCCGTTCAACCCCTTCAAGCTAACATACGTTGCGATGGCTCCACACCTAAGTCCTTTCACGGGCATTTGTCGTGATAAAACCACGACAAAAACCCTCATCCACTTTCCCACATTCCAATCTGTCTAGAACCCTAAGTCCAATCTCGGTCCAACCAAAATGCTCCTGTCCGGACCCACCAAGATACACTAGACAATGGCATAATCCTAACCTTAGAAACTCGGTTCTACCGAGATGACATTCGGTCCCACCGAAGTGCAGCGACTAAGTTTCTCTAACCCATTGTGTTCACCTCAGAATTATCGAGATGAACCGACTAAAATTACCGAGATGAGGAGTCTACTTAGGTCATCACATATCAGCCCCACTGAGTGGATTCATCCGGTCAAACCGAAACGTCTAATATTCGAATCTTTTGCAGAGGTTGGTCCCACCGAGATTTACTTTCGGTCTCAGCAAGTTATGCATAAAGTTTATAACGTCTAGATCTTTGGTGATGGCTATAAATACCCCATAAACACCATACTCTCAGAGAGAGCAACCAAGACACAACTACACTTGCCATATCCATTTTCTGAGAGAGAACCACCTACACTTGTGTTGAGATCAAGGCATTCCACTCCAACCATTTGACCCTTGATTTCTAGCCCCCTCAAGTTGCTTTCCACTTCAATCCTTCTCCCATCACCATGCCAAATTTGTGAGAGAGTGATTGAGTGTTGTGGAGACTATCTTTTGAAGCACAAGAGCAAGGAGTTCATCATCAACAACAACATCTATTACCTTTTGGAGAGTGGTGTCTCCTAGATTGGTGAGGTGTCACTTGGGAGCCTCCAACCTTGAGGAGTTGAACCAAAGAGTTTGTAAGGGAAAGGAGATTGCCTACTTCGTGAAAATCCACCCTAAGTGAGGCTAGTCCTTGGGCGTAAGTCATGGTGGAATAGACAAGGTTGCTTCTTCGTGGACCCTTCATGGATGGAGCCCTCTGTGGACTGGCACAACCATTACCCTTCATGGGTTGAAGTCTCCATCAACGTGGATGTACAATTAACATCACCTATCAGAACCACGCCAAAAATCACGTGTCTTCATTGCGTTTGATATCTTTGATCCCAACCTTTACGTTCATATGCAAAGTCTTTACTTTCTGCTACCTACTACTCTAGACTTGCATGTGTAGATTGTTGTTTGACTTGTGATTGTTGCTAAAACTTGCCTACAACTAAAATTGGGAAAAGGCTAGGTTTTTGTTTGTCACATAGTCTAATCACCCCCCTCTAGACCTACTTCGATCTTACACAAGCTTCACATAGTTCATGGATATTACAAATTTAAAGTTTACTAATCAAATTATTCAAATTCAAACACACAAACGAGTCATAATGAAGAAAGAGCATGACAGAAGCACAACCATCAAGTGCTATGGAGTGCACATTGATGCTCAACAAAATCATCTTGGAGTTAGGTATGAACTTCTTGGTTTTTAGTACGTTATGCGATGTGGGAAATCGCTGTATCCTTTTTGGATGGTGTTCCACCTCAACAGGATCCCCATTGGAAATGTACCTTAAGTTTTCTGACATGACTCTATCATCTTCAATGTTTATGTTATGCAAGATGATTCAACATGTCATAACTTTTGATAGGATTCGTGGGTTCCAATACTCGACAATGCCATGAATAATGGCAAAAAGCATCTGAAGCACACTGAAAGATCTCTCTTCATCCTTTCTTGCAGACTCTTGACACATTGCAAAGTGGGATCTCTTGTTTCCTTGAGGAAGCGGGGTTGTCTTCACAAAGTGCCCATGGAGGATAGATACCATCTACAAGGTAGTAGCCCATCTTGTACAAATGACCATTGCCAACATAACTGCAAGGAGGAGTATCTTCAGCAACAAGCCTTCCGAACATTATTGATCTCGACAACACATTTAGGTCATTATGAGAGCCAGACAATCCAAAGTATGAATGTCAAATCCATAGATCCTCTGATGCAACTGCCTCAAGAGATTCCTTGATCTTTGGACTGACCTTTGTAGTGATTTTTCCTTCCCACAAGACAATTCTTCCATGTATAGTGAATGCAATCAATTGATCCAAGCATCCCAGACCATCCTCGTTCTTTACTCAAACCCAAGACTTTCTTGGTGTCTTCATCATTGGGTGCCCTCAAGTACTCCAGCTCATAGATCCCAATCACGGTTTGTGTGTATCTTTGAACGACCTCGAAGATTGAATCTTTCTCAATGCAGAAATAGTCATCAATGGCATCGACCGAACACGGGCAAGCACTTGAACAACCGCGACACACTTCATCAATGGGCTCACACTTATCTCCCGATGCCCTCCTACTTAGTTTAAACCATGGATCATGCTTCTCCGCAACTTTTGCAATGGCGAGGAAGAGACTTCGATGCGTTCGAAATCACTGAAGGAAATACTTCTTCGGATAGGTTGAATTGGGATTGAAGTAATCCTTCATAAGCTTCTCTATTTTGATTGATGTACAAATGACCGAACCGTGGTCCTAGTCTTGATCACTGAAAGTTCTCGTTAACGATCACGATAATGGCCTTTTAAAATCATCATTGTCTTCTTCCTTGTCGTCCGACAAAAATTCGTCAAAGAACATCGCATTCTAGGTTGAATTTGATAGCAAAAACAGGGAAAAATAGTGAAAAAAGCCAAAAAAATGCACCTAGTAAATTCTTCAAACACTTTGCGTGCGGAGGAGGTGAGAGCCTTGGCCGGCAAGGTTGAAGCGATGCCAAGGCTAGGGGTGGACGACAGGGCTTTGAGCTGGAAGATTCTCATGAAACCGTGCTCGCCGGTCGCTCGCCAAGTTCGTCGTGGCCGAATTGCCTTGTTTGGAATTTCGCCAGCCTTGCTGTGATTTTGACGCCGCCTAGCTCCTCCGTGGCTGCTTTGCGTCATATTCGTTATCTGCTAGGTCCATTTTGGAACAACAAGCTCGACGGTTGGTTTTTTCATCCACGGGCTCAAAGTGGCGACGCCAGGGATATGTGTCAATTCCGGTGACGGTGACGAGCGGCGGGCGAATCGAAGTGCGGGATGGCGGCGGAGGCTACTACATGTGGACGCCGGAGGTAACACCAACGTCAATGCAGTGCCAGCGGGGGGAGATGGCCGGCGCGGGCGAAATTATCCTGAGAAGTGGTTGTGGCCGAGTATATTTGAGGGCCAGCCAACGCGGGACTTATAATTTTTGAAGAGTTACACCGGATAAGGGTTTGTCAGGTTGAAATCCACAAATTTAAAAATATAAGGAGTTAAAGTTTTTTAAAGAATCAGCTAGCATGCTCTAAATGTTGCTAAACAGACTGTCAAACGTCAGCTTAAAATGTGTTCAGGAGAGCCTATACCTGCATCCACCCTCCTCTCGCGACCGCGTCGCCCCCGCGGGCGACCGGTCGCGCCTCCGGCGCCTCCTCCGCGAGCCCCCCCTCCCCTCTCTCCTTGCCGCCGTCGCTGGCGTCCGGCCGGGCCTGGCCCGGGCGGCGCTGGCGGCGGCGGCCTCTGGCCTTTCCCCTCGCGGGTTGCTCCGACGCGGGGCGGGGTGGCGCTGCGGGGTGCTCCCAGGCGGCGGCGGTCCAGCACGGCGGCGGTGCTCTCCGGCGTGGTGGCGGGGGATCTTCTGGGCGGCGGCGCTGCCGTTGGCGGCGGGGTGGTGCGGCGATGCGATCTGGCGGCGCCCGCTCGGCCCAGATCTAGGCCCTTTGGTCCCCATCTGGGTCTGGGCGGGCCGGCGGCGGGGAGGGTCGTCGGTGTGGCTTCCGGGAGGCAAGGGAGTGGCGATGAGCGGGTGGATGCTGGTGGCGCTGGTGCCGCCCTGCTGCAGCGTGGCCGGCGGGGCTTTACGGGCCCAAATCGGGCCTGGCCGGGCCAGGGGTGGCCTGGTATGCCCTGCTGCTGCGTCCGGACGGCGACCGCGACGGTGCCGGAGACTTGGGCCTCCCGCACGACTGCGGTGGAGGTAGTTCCCTCCCGCGTGGTTCCGGTGCTGCTGCTCCTGTCGCCTCGTGCGTCTCTCTCCTTCCTCTTGGCCTCGTGGTGGTGATCTCGGTGAGGCGGCGTGGGTGGCGTCAAGACCGCGGTGGCGCATGCTGGTGGGCGGCGAGGTGGCTGGTTGGCTTCGGCCTGGTTGGGCGGTGGGGCTTGGAGTGCGGGAGAAATCCCTTGCCGGCTCTCTTCCGGCTCCGATGCGGTGACACCTACGGTTGCCACCATCCCTTCTTGGAGGGTGTCGAATGTATCCATCCCCCACTTCCTTTCGCGTGCCGAGGGAAACCCTAGGACATGTCCGGGCAGTAGCGTCGTCGACGTCGCATCCCTTGCTGGAGGTGCTGCTTGGTACGCGGCGGGTCGGAGCCTGGGTCTGTGGTGGTTCAATTTCGGAGGGCGCAGCGGTGGCAGGTCATCCGCGCTTTGTCGAGCTGCCGTTGTTGGCATTTCTTTTTTCTTCTTTGTTCTTTCTCTTTCATTTGGGCTTGTTGTGCTTCTCGCCCGAGCACTCCTCTATATCGGTGTTGGTTGCTTTGTAATACAAAGCGGGGGGAAACCCTTTTTCGGTAAAATGTGTTCAGGACCTTTCCTGAACACGCCGACTCTTTGTTTGCATGCATAAAAGATACATAATTTATTTTGCGGTTAAAAGAAGATATTTAAGTTTGTAATTTCATGGGTGGGTACATAGGTAGGTATGTACGTCTTCAAGCTTAGGATGCATGCATGTGGTATACGTAAGTACCATACTAGCTAATGTTCGTACAGATAGAGAATCCCGGGAAAAGGCAGGGATTGTAGTCTTGTACCTGAAGACTGCCCCAGGAAAGCGACCAACCCTAATTATTGCACAGGGAATTCGATGCACCATCCAAAAACTCTCACACACACCTTTCTCCTCCCCCCCCCCCCCCCCTCCCACTCTCTCTCTACCCCTGGTAGTATCATACAAGCTGTGTGTATGGGGATAGAGAGATCTAGACAGAGAGAGAGAAGAGAGAGAGGGAGGAATCTTCTTAGCTTCCTGCCCACTTCCTCAAAAAGCTAGGAGTAGTAGCAGCAGGGGAGATTCTCACTCACACCGCTCTCTTTCTCTCTCTAAAGCACACCCCATGTCTCCTCCCTTTTGTCCTTCTTTGTGTGTGCTGTATGTTGATACCCCCCAAAGCCTAAGATATTCCTTGCTTCACCCATGCTAATATATTCCCTTGTGAATGCAAAGTGCACCGCCAGTGCCAGTACGTGGTAGTTCTTGAGGCATATACACACATGTGTTCTTGCACACACACACAAACTGCTAATATAAGCCATGGTAGTGAGGAAGAAGAAGGGGAGGAGGAGCTTGTGTGTGAAGGGATGCGCCACCCTTTTCAAAGCAAAGAGGGAAGAATCTTTGCATATCTTTGAGGGCTTGAAGTTGTGTGTGGAGTATATGCTTTAGCACCCCTTTTACCATTTCCTCTCCGTTGATTAATCATGCAGGAATCATTCACTGGAACCCCAGAAAACAAAAGGTGGCCACTGTGTGTGCGAGCATCTCTGCGTGATATGGTTTCTTTGGATGTGATAAATTAGGTTTATGATGAATTTGCTTGCCTCCTTTTGGTTTTTGTTAGTGCAAGTAGCAGAGGATGGTGTGATTCCCATCCCGGCTAGCTAGGTATATCTGGTGATTATCCCTTCGTGTGCGTGTCTGAAACCATTCAATATTGTTAATGGTAAAGGTGAAAAATATTCTTCAAGACACCTTGCTGGTTCCTTCTTGGACTTGCAAGGTTCTCTTTGGACTACTTTGAGGAGGTCACCTTTAATTCTTTTGAATCAGGAGCACCGAGAGAAGCTAAGCTAACTTCCTGTGGGTGATGGGTTGATTCCCTGCCGTAAAAACGATTGTAAAGTTTAACCTAACACAAAAATGAGGCATCCATGTGAAAAGATTGACCGAGGAAAATACATCCATGTGGCGCTGGATGAGTGAGCAGACTTTCAGCATGACAAGACATAGCCAACAAACCAAAGGTTCCTAGATTTTCATGCATGTAAGATGTCTAGAGATGTTTGATCAGAGGGTGCTGTATGTATATGCTACACTTTCAAGGGCATACGTATATGGGCATATACTTGCTAGGTTCATTTGATCTTCCTATTAAAATGGTAGCTGGACAAGGAGAGAGAGAGAGTGAGACTCATGGTACATACAGTACAAAGACCAGAAACCACATGACCCCAGCTGTGTCATGCGTGGTCGCCTTGCTACGGCCTACGGCTATATCCTACTGCACCACCTTGTGGTACATGAAACCTCCTGCATGCATGCAGAGGATTAGCTTTTGGCCCCTTTGATCTTTGCAAGAAGTTACCATGCCCTTGGCTTTATCCCTCTAGTCTAGTCTGCAGGTCTGGTGGTCTACAGTACCTAGATCAAAGTATCAAACACACACATACATACAGGGAGAAACTTTTCCTTTTCACCCCCTCTAAATCCGACTTTATTCTCTCTACCCTCCCAGAAATCACCCTTAAAAACAAGCCGATTCCAGCCCCGATCCCCCATCCACACACACACACACTGATATCTAAGTAATATACTGGAGCTTCCCTAGCACCTCACTATAGCTAGCTGCACCACTTCACCCACATGGATTCCTCGCCGTCTGACCTAACCCTAGACTACACGCCCAGCGGCAACGGCACGGCGTCTGCCGGCGGCGGCTACCCGAAGCAGGCGTCGCCGGTCGTGGACCACCACCAGCATCTCTCGGCGGAGCAGGCGACGACGCAGAAGCTGCAGGAGTTCCTTGCCCGCCTAGACGACGAGCGGCTCAAGATCGACGCCTTCAAGCGCGAGCTCCCGCTCTGCATGCAGCTCCTCAACCAAGGTAATCAACGTGCCGAACTGCCCATGCATGTGTGCTTACGTGGAAGGTGATGGAGCTCTGCCTGACTGAATAATGTATGTATGTGTGGGTGGGTGCAGCTATGGAGGCGTACAGGCAGCAGCTGGAGGCGTGCCAGATGGGGAGCCATGGCGGCGCGGCGGCGAGGGCGCCGCTGGTGCTCGAGGAGTTCATACCGCTGAAGAACATCGGGATCGACGCGGCGGAGAAGGCGGCCGGGAACGCGCCGTCGGAGAAGGCGAACTGGATGGTGTCCGCGCAGCTGTGGAACGGGCCGGGTGCGGGAGACGCGGCGGCCAAGGGCCCGCAGACTCCCAAGGAGCGCTCGGAGCACCCGCTGGACACGAGCCCCATGCTCGGCGGGCTCGACGGCGGCGGCGGCAACGGCGTCGGCGCCTTCCTCCCGTTCACTAAGGAGAAGGCCTGTATGGCGGAGAGCGCGGCGCTGCCGGAGCTCGGGCTCGCGCCAGCGGAGAAGGACCGGGAGGCTGACAGAAAGCCGTACCACGACGACGGCGGCAGCAACGGCACTGTAGTCTCGCGGAGAGACATCGGTGCACCACCGACGTCGACGGCGCCGGAAGGGCAGTCGGTGCCGCCCGCTCCGCAGACGAACCGGAAGGCCCGGCGATGCTGGTCGCCGGAGCTGCACCGCCGCTTCGTCAATGCCCTCCAAATCCTGGGCGGCGCTCAAGGTATACACACACACAGACGTCCACATGTAATGATCTACTGTGGTAACTATTTGGATGCATCAAATTAACCTGCTGAATTTGAACGAATTACGTGTGTGCCCAAGACAAATTCTAAATCTCTTTTGTTGTTTGCAAATTGATTAAAGTGGCGACCCCGAAGCAGATCCGAGAGCTCATGAAGGTGGATGGATTGACCAATGATGAGGTGAAAAGCCATCTCCAGGTAATTATAATCTCATCATCACGCATCTTGCATTCTCTCTTCGTACGTTCGAGTAATTATGCATGCTGCTGCTTTAATAATGATGAGTAGAACGATTAACTGATTATTATATGAACACATGAGACATGGGTGCGTGTGTATCTAAATTGAAGTTTTTGTTTGTGTTGAGAGCAGAAGTACAGGTTGCACACGCGGCGGCCGATGCCGGCACCGTCGGCGCCGCCTGCGGGGGCGCCGCAGCTGGTGGTTCTTGGTGGCATATGGATGCCGCCGGACTACGCGGCGCAGGGGCCTGGACCGACCGCCATCTACGGGGCGCACCCGGCGACGCAGGCGCACTACACGGCGGCGGTGTCGGCGCAGGAGTACTACCAGAACGCAGCCGCGGCCGCCCACCACGGCCACCACATGCAGCACCACCAGGCGGCCTCCATGGTGCACCACCGCGCGGTGGCACCTCCGCCCCCGCAGCCCGCCTACAAGGTGCACCCGGTGTCGGCAGCAGGGTCCCAGGGGTCGTCGGAGGGCCGGCGTAGCAGCGGCGGCGGCAGGGAGAGGTCGGAGAGCATTGAGGAGGAGGGCGAGGAGCGGGAGGACGAGGAGGACGAGGACGAGGACGGCATGGCGGCGAACGGCGACGCCGAGCAGATCAACTACTGATTAAACGGATCGATTAAGTAGCGCGCGCACCAATTAGCTAGCCCCTAATGATCGTACGTCCTAGCTTAATTAAGAAGTTGGTATAACGAGATTGTTTTCTGTCTGGAAAGTGATTTTTTGGCGCGGAGAACGGAAGCCGGTCTCTGGCTTGAGTGGAGCAGCGGGAGCCTGAGATTGTCTCATTCGTGATGTGATCGATATACGGATGGATTTGTGAGGGCTTTTCTCTCCTTCTTTTTTCTCCCCCTTCCTCTTTTGGGCTTTGTTTTTGTGCTAGCAAATAATTTGGTAAATATTTCATGATGGGCTGTGTACACTTGGTTGGAGGGAAAATAATAATTATTAAGGAGATCTGTGTACTACCCCGCAAAAAAAAGGAGATCTGTGTACTGAGCTTTAGGGCTGTGTTTGTTCCTTGATTTTAAAGTTCAATAAACGGTGTGATTTGTCAGTAAGCAATAGTGGAAGACCATTTCTTTAGTGAATAATTGATTCCAGAATTTCTCTGATTTGTGGCATAACCTGTCTAAGTATCCTTTTCACCTCTCGGGTGGACGTTCGCCTGATATCCAAACTGAATTCCTTTCACTTTAAAAGGTTAATTTTTTACTCTTTCTGCACCAAAGTTTACAAAGGTAGATGATATAACACTATAACTTGTTGCATATACACAGAACTTCAACCAATTGCACATCATTTTGTAACTGGAAATGTACATTTCGCTTGTTTGATGGACCCATATGTTTATATCCAAAAAACACACGAGAGAAGTGTCTGCAGTTTTTATTCCACGGACAACAAATATTTCAAACATTTTTCAAATTTCTAGTTTCTTACTAGAGTAATAACTTGGTTTTTTTCTGCCAAACAAATAAACTTTCATGATTTTTTTTTAAAGGGGTACCTTCCCACCGTAAGGAAAATGTAATCTCACACAAAACCCAAACTTCTCCGGATAAACAAGCCGCACCACTGTGAGATGCAACAATCTAGAACCATCTGTCAGCATCCAGGAAAAAAACTAGAAGAATTAAAAGAGGAGGGTTTTAGGATTATATTTTGAGAACAATTTCCTTTAGTACTTTTTTTTTGGACCACAAGACTTGCCCTTTTTTTTTAGACAAACTTGCGTTTTCTTAGAACTTCGTGGCTGACTGGCATGTTGGTAAGGAGAGTGCCTCTGTAGGGCGTTAAGCGCTAAACTTGGGGCGCCGCTATACGAGTCCTTCTAATTGGCGCCTTTAGCACCGGTCGGGAGAAGTTTCAAAAAAAAAAGCACCGGTCGGGAGATGTCGCGCTCATGCGCCAGCTTAGCTGGCCGCGGCCCATAGCGCTCTCCCGGTTTGCTCGCTTCGTTCGACTCACTGGGCCACCGACAGTTGACAGCGAGGAGTTGACTAGTGAAGTGGCACCCAACATTGACTTTCGGACCACATGACTTAGAAAAAAAGAGTTACAAATTTTGGAAAAAGTTCACGATTGAAAAAGATTCATCGATTTTAAAAACAGTTCGTCAAATTTGGAAAAAAAGATCATCCGTTTGGGAAAAAAAGTTCACCAATTTTAAGAAGTTCACCGATTTTAAAGGAAGTTCAAAATTCTTGAAATAAAATGTGTAAATGTTGAACAAAAGTTGAAAATTTTGGAAAAAAATGATCGATTTATAACAAATCATTATGAAGAAAAATTCCTCAATTTGGAAAAAAAATTCACAGGTTTTAAAAGAGTTCATCAATTTTGAAAAATAAATTATGGAGAAAACACGACCAAAAAACCATAAAAAAAGTTCATGCAAAAGAATTTGAAAAAGAAATCAAGAATATTGGAATGGAAAGAGAAAGCAGAGCCAAAAAAAGAAAATAAGGAAAAAACGACCAAAAACCTACCTAAAAACGGAAGGGAAAAAACGCCCAAAAACCATCTATTTTTTCTTCTTATTTTATTTCGCTATTTTTGTTTTCTGATATCTTATTTTTATTTTATTAATATTGAAAATTTTATAAATATATACAATACAAAATTGGCTTTACGTAAAAAATAAAAAAAATAATCATCCAATTTAAAAATGTGAAACATCTATAAAAGTGTTTCTAATACATACTAAAAATAGGTCATCAAGAACATTTTTCATCCTAGACAAGTCATCTGCTACAGGATTTTCAGCTCCTTTTCTTTCAACAATATGTAGATCAAACCCTTGTAGTAAAACAAACCACCTAATCTGTCTAGGTTTAGCATATTTATTTTTCATAAGATATTTAAGCAGCATAATCGGTGCGAATGGTTACTTTAGAATCAACTATATAAGGTCTGAATTTATCACATGCAAACACAACTGCTAAAAATTATTTTTCAATGGTAGCATAATTCTTTTAAGAACTATCTAGAATCTTACTAGCATAGTGAATAACATTCAATTTTGTATCAACTTTTTATCCTAGAACAGCACCAATAACATAATCACTAGCATCACACATTATTTCAAAGGATAGATTCCTATTAGAGGGTCGAACAATAGGTGCAGAAATTAAGGCTTTCTTAAGTATTTCGAAGGCTTCTACACAATCATCATAAAAACAAATGAAACATCTTTTTGCAAAAGATTAGTAAGAGGCTTAGAGAGAAGTCTTTAATGAGCCTTCTATAAAAACGAGTATGACCTAGGAAACTTCTGATACCTTTAATATCTTTGGGAGATGGCATTCTCTCAATTGCATCAATTTTAACATTATCTACCTCAATACCTCTTTCTTATGCCCAAGTACTATTTCATTCACCATAAAATGACACTTCTCCCAGTTCAAGACAAGACTGATCTCTTCATATCTCTGCAAAACTCAGTCAAGGTTTCTTAAGCAATCATCAAAAGAGGTTTCATAATCGAACAAATCATCCATGAATACCTCACCAATTTTCTCATACAGATCAACGAATATAGCAGTCATACATCTTTAAGAAGTAAGAAGTGCATTGCATAAACCAAAAGACATACGTCTATAAGCATCAGGTCCAAAAGGAAAAGGAAAAGTAGTTTTTCTTGATCTTCTTGTGACACAACTATTTGAGAAAAACCAGAATATCCATCTAGGAAGCAAAAGTGTGTATGCTTAGATAATCTTTCTAACATTTGATCAATAAAAGGCAAAGGGTAATGATATTTTCTAGTAACTTTGTTCAGTTTCCTGAAATCAATTACCATCCTATAACTAGTCACAATTCTTTGTGGGATAAATTCATTTTTATCATTAGGAACAACAGTAATGCCTCCTTTCTTAGGGACACAATGAAGAGGACTTACCCATCTACTATCAGCTATAGGATAAATTATACCTGCTTTCAGAAGCTTTAATATTTCAGTTCTTACCACATCTTTTATTTTAGGATTCAGACGATGTTGATGATCGACGATCGTTTTAGCACCAGGTTCCATATTAATCTTATGTTGACATAAAGTGGGACTAATGCCCTTAAGATCATCAAGAGTATATCCAATTGCAGCATGGTGCTTCCTCAGGGTTTTAAGTAATCTCTTTTCTTCATGCTCTGAAAGATTAGCATTGATAATAACATGATATATCTTCTTTTCATCAAGATAAGCATATTTAAGAATATCAAGAAATTTCTATAATTCAAACGATCTCTATTGGGTGGGAGAGAATCTCCCAAAGTTTCAATAGTCAAATTATGCTTAAGGATGGATGCTTGTTTAAAGAATATCTCATCTATTTAATTTCTTTCATTCATGTGCATATCATTTTCATGGTCTAGCAAATACTGTTCTAATGGATGAGTAGGAGGTACAACAATAGAAGCAAGACTAATAATTTCATCTTTGCTAGGCAATTCCTTATCATGTGGTTTCTTACTAAAATTGGGGAAATTAAATTCATGATACATCACCAAACTTAACTCCAACCTTTTCTTTTAACACAATCAATTTCAGCATTAACAATATTCAAGAAAGGTCTATCAAATATAATGGAAAAAAGTTATCTTGTAACGATCCAAGTGGAAAGAAATCAGTAGGGTACATGACCTTACCACACAAGACTTCAACATCTCCAACAATCCTAAGTGGTGAAATAGTATCTCTGTTTGCAAGCTTAATAGTAACATCAATTTCTTCTATCTTGAGAGGTGCAATATCATTCATGACTTTTTGATATAAACAAAAAGGAATAGCACGTACACTAGCACCCATATCACATAAACCATGATAGCAATGATCTCCAATTTTAACAGAAACAACAGGCATGCCAAGCACAGACTTATTCTTATCTAACACATCTTGTTCATTTCTGGTAGGTTCAACAATTCTAGCAGCCTCGGAACAAAAGTACATAACATGCCCAACAATATCATCAACTAATAGATCTTTAGTCATTGCAATATTAGGTTCCACTTTAATTTGTTTAGAATGTTTAGGTGTTCTAATATTACTTTTGTTAACCAAAGTTGTAGCTTTAGCATGTTCCCTAATCTTAACAGGGGCAGGAGGTTTCTCAATATAAGGAGTGGGCACAACTGGATCAACATTATAAATGATTCTATCTGTTTTAGCTATAATGGGTTCCTCACAAATTTCTTCAATAGATGGACGAAATTTAAACCACTTCTCCTTAGAGATATCAACATGAGCAGCAAATGATTCACAGAAGGTAGCTACTATCTCAGAGTTAAGTTCATACTTTGCACTAAACTTATGAAAGCATCGGTTTCCATAAAGGATTTAACACAATCAAACTCATAATTTATACTTGACTCATTACCTTTGTCGATTTTCCAATCTACAGAGTTGCGCATAATTCTTTCAAGAAGACCCCATTTGAGTTCAATAATTTTATTCATAAATGAACTAGTAGAAGAACTATTGAGCATTGATTGATCATCATGAGAAAGCTGAGCATAAAAGTTTCGTATAATTATTTCTCTCAAGAGCTCATGATTGGGGCTTGTGTGCATCATGTATTTAAAGCCTCCCCAAGCTTGAGTGTTAATTTCTCCTTCACGTGGCCACAAATTATATATATAATTCCAATCATGACATAGGATAAAATTTCTAATGAAATTCCAGCTTCAACTGGCTCCAATCCCATGTTCCGGTATCATCCAATAGCCTATAACATGTCAGCGATTTTCCCTCAAAGATAAAGAGAATACTTTCTTCTTAACTCCATCCTCAGATAAACCTACAATGTTAAACAATCCACAAATTTTATCTATATAGATTAAGTGCATATTAGGATGTATTGTCCCATCTCCTGCATAAGGATTAGCTAGCAATTTCTCTAACATACCTGAGGGAATTTCATAATAAATATTTTCAGTAGGTTCAGTAGGTTGAGGGGAAACTCTTATTGTTTCTGGTCGAGGTGAAGATACCCCAAACAAGCCCCTCAAAGGATTATTTTTGATAGTGACAAGTAATAGTAAATTTTAGCACATAATAAAAATGTTTCCTTACCAAATTCCACTTACCAAAGGCGCTTCATTCCCAGGCAACGTCGCCAGAAAAGAGTCTTGATGACCAACAAGTATAGAGGATCAAATGTAGTCCTTTTGATAAGTAATAGTGTCGAACCCAACGAGGAGCAGAAGGAAATGATAAGCAGTTTTCAGCAAGGTATTCTCTGCAAGTACTGAAAGTAGCGGTAACAGATAGTTTGGTAGCAAGATAATTCGTAACAAGTAACAAATAGCAATAGTAACCAATGTGCAGCAAGGTGGCTCAATCCTTTTTATAGCAAAGGACAAGCTGGAAAGTTCTCTTAAGCAAAGCGTTCTCGAGGACACATGGGAATTTTCATCTAGTCATGTTCATCATATTTAGTTGATTAACATTCACTACTTTGTTAATTTAATATGTGGCTAGACCGGTGCTAGTTTGTTGTTCTTACTTGAACAAGCAACCCTCTTATTATTACACCCTCTTGCAAACATTCACAACTACGAAAGAAAAAATGTGATAAATCTAACCATAGCATGAAACATATGGGTCCAAATCAGCCCCTTACAGAACAACGCGTAAACTAGGGTTTAAGCTTCTGTCACTCTCACAACCCATCATCTAGTTATTATTACCCAATGCCTTTCCTTAGGCCCAAGTATGATGAAGTCATGTAGTCAATGTTCACGTGACACACTAAAGGAAGAACAACACACACACACACACACACACACACACACACACACACACACACACACACACACACACACACACACACACACACACACACACACACACACACACATATATATATATATATATATATATATGTATATATATAAATATCGAACGAATACCAACTTCACATGATTACTTATAACAAGACTTCTCGCATGTCCTCAAGAAAAGTAACTACTCACAAATCATATTAATGTTCAAGATTAGAGATGTATTGAATATGCTTGATGATCTTAACATATAATCTTCCACCAAATAAACCAACTAGCATCAACTACAAGATGTAATCAACACTACTAGCAACCCACAACAATCTGAGGTTTGTTGGGACAAAGATTGAATACAAGAAATGAACTAGGGTTTGAGATGTGATGGTGCTAGTGAAGATGTTGATGAAGATTGGTCCTCCCACGATGAAAGGATTGTTGGTGATGTCGATGGCTTCGATTTCCCTCTCTCGGAGGGAAGTACCCTCGGCAGAATCGCTTCGCCGGAGGGCAAATGTGCTCCTGCCCAGGTTCCACATCAAGACGGCGGCGCTTCGTCTTGAGAATCTTCCCTTGATTTTTTTATAAGGAAAATGGCTTCATATAGGATAAGATGGGACCCAGAGACCTGATGGTGGGGTCACGAGCTCACCCAACGTGCCCCGGTGGGGGCACCCCCTGAGCTCTTGACTCTCTGGTGGGCCCCCTCCTAGTATTTCTTCTGCCAGTATTTTTTATTAATTCCAAAACAATTCTCAGTAATGTTTATATTTTTTGGAGCTTTTGAGAATATATGTCTCTGTTGTAGTTTTTTCAGACCCAGAATTCCATCTGTCAACAATCTCCCTCTTTATATGAAACTTACAAAATGAGAAAAGGCATTAGAACTGCATCATAAAGTGAAATAATAGCCCAAAACATGATAAACAATATTAGGAAAACATGATGCAAAATGGATGTATCACCTCTCAGTCATAAAGAGTCAACCAAATAAATAACAACTAATCAATTTCAACAGCAAAGGTGGAACTGCGAGCCATAATTCTACAACTATAATGCAAACTAAACATAGACATTGTTCATAATTAATTTGCGCTAGTGATTAAACTTAATTAATACATAAATGTGCTCCCATCCAAATCAATATATCTCATAATTGATAGTGAGTGATTCAAGATCAAAATATAGTTCTCAACCATTAATGTGGACATCACTGATGACGAGAATTTTGACCGATGGGCAAACTTTTGTCGATCATATCTCCAAATGAATCTTGTTCATCTTTCCACACTTCGTGCTCCGAGCTTAGAGTGATTCTGCCAAAACTTCAAGACAACAGAGTGTTACCTGCTTGCTTAGTCTGACCTCACTTGTCTTACACTCAACAGAGTGTTCTCAACGTAGCATGCAATTTTCAAAAACAATCCTACACTCACGCAAGATCTATCTAGGAGATGCATAGGAACGAAGGGGAGAGTGTTCCTATGTACCCTCGTAGACCGTAAGCGGAAGCGTTTCACAACGCGGTTGATGTAGTCAAACTTTCTTAGTGATCCACCGGTCGAGTACCGAACGTACAGCACCTCCGAGTTATGCACACGTTCAGCTCGGTGATGTCCCCGCCTTCTTGATCCAGCAAGATGTTGAGGTAGTAGATGAGTTCCGTCAGCACGACGGCGTGGTGACGGTGACGGTGAAGTGATCTCTGCAGGGCTTCGCCTAAGCACTACGAAGTTATGACCGGAGGCGTAAACTATGGGGGGCGGGCGCCGCACACGGCTAAGATAATGTCTGGGGTGTGCTAGGCGCCCCCTCCCACATATATATAGGTGGGGGGAGGAGGGAGCAGCCAGGGGGCGCCCCAAGTAGGATCTGAATCCTACTTGGGGTTTCCCCAAGTGGCGCCCCCTACTTTTTTTCACCAGAGAAGGAAGGGAAGGGGAAGAGAGAAAGGAAGGGGGGGGGGGGGGCGAACCCCCCCCCTTTTGCTTCTCCCAATCGGCCTCCTGCCATAGGGGGGCGCCACCCCTTGTGGGCTGGTGTGATCCCCTCTCATGGCCCATATGACCCATATCTTCCCCACGGGGGTTCCGGTAACCCCTCCAGTACTCCGATAAATACCTGGTACACTCCGGAACACTTTCGTGTCCGAATACAATCGTCCTACATATCATTCTTTACCTCTCAGCCATTTCGAGACTCCTCGTCTTGTCCGTGATCACATCCAGGACTCCGAACAACATTCGGTCACCAAATCACATAACTCATATAATACTATATCATCAATGAACGTTAAGCGTACGGACCCTATAGGTTCGAGAACTATGTAGACATGACTGTCGGCGTTCTGGGAACGGGGGTCCCCAGACCTACCTGCCTGCGGCGTGGCTCAAGCAGTGGCCCAGTATGGCCCGTCTACATCAACCCAAGCTCAAGGCCCTAGCGAGGGGCCAAGCCTCGCGGGGGACGATGCAAGGCCTCCCTAGGGGCGGCCTCGCCAGGCAGGCTCGTGAGGAGGCAGAGAGATCAAGGCAGGGGTACCTCGCGAGGTGCTCATGATGCAAGCCATGACGATCGAGACCAGGCGGGCGCCAGCCGATGTGCAGTGTCCTCGTTTCCTCTTTGGTGCAAAGGAGGCAAGCGCAGGCGCGGAGTGTCGAGGCGTCAAGCAAAGGTTTCCATATTGGTGCAACAAGACCAAGACCAGCAGAGCGGCAGGACGGAGGTAACCGTGGAGCCCAAGACGGCATCATTGCTAGTGCCTTTGGCAGTCGAAGACCAATTTTAGTCAGGATAACTTGTACTAGCCGCCCCCCTTCAAAATGGCTGTTGTTGGCTCCCTTCCCGCTCAATATTTGGGAAGAGTACCAGGGCCCCTATAAATAGAGATAGCCACCACAGTAGGAGGATAGAGATCTCACCTAGAGCCAATAGAGACCGAATCCACCCAAGTAGAACACCGCGCCAGCTCAAGAACACCTCTCGCGAGGCTGTTCTTCATATGTACTGTTGATCGTCAGCCCCAGAGGCAATCCACCACACCACACACTGGATTAGGGTATTACACCACAACAGTGGCCCGAACCAGTATAAACCTTGTGTCCCTTGTGTTGTTCATCGTGTAGCTTAGGTTCGCGGCGAGGTGCCGGGACATGGATCAGTAGGGAGTAGATCTTCGTGCGCACCCTAGAGTTCGAACCTTAAGGGTTTTGCTGGAACCCGATATCCAACATTTGGCGCGCGCCGAAATCTTACTTCCGCTGTTCTGCGTTCCATCGTTTCGTCGCATCCATGGCGGATGCTCACCGAGCTCGTGCCGAGCGTCGGGCTGCCCTCGCCGCCCGCGTCGCCCAGACGGCTCCCGTCGGTGGGCCTCCTCGTTGCTCCCTGTCGCCTGCCGCCAACGCCGCCACCGGCCCGGCGGGGAACGAGCAGCAAGCATCATCGCTGCATCCCTCGGTGCGGCGGGAAGGCCGCACCACCACTCCATCGCTAACTCCAGCCGGTTCATCGTCTCACGCTCGTCATGCTCCCACGGACGTGCAGGCCGCGTTGCTCCTAGTGATGGAGTCATGTACCTAGGGTAGGGTCATAGACCTGATCCAAGTACCCTACCCAAGGACACTCTTAGAAGAGACTACCTTCCAGTCGACCAAGGAGGATTTCACTCGACAGACTTGAAGGACTCAACCATGAAGACTCACTCGACCACCAGAAGGTCAAGAAGCACTCTGTACCGCAACGGTCTGTAGTTAAGTAGACTTTATGGTATTTAAGACACTTTATGTGGGGCGTAACGCCCCAGACTTAATGTACTTTAAACCCCGCATTACTGAGGGCCGGAGGGGTCTGGCAGGCACTATATAAGCCACCCCCACCTCACTGTAAAGGGTTCGCACTCTTGTAATCCATACACACATAATCCACTCGACCGTCTCCGGGCTTCAAGACGTAGGGCTGTTACTTCCTCTGAGAAGGGCCTGAACTCGTACATCTCTTGTGTTTACAACTGCTCCATAGCTAGGACCTTGCCTCTCCATACCTACCCCTCACTCTACTGTCAGACTTAGAACCACGACAGTTGGCGCCCACCGTGGGGCAGGTGTCTTAGCGATTTTTTGGAGAAGTTGCGATTCTTCTGAGTACTTTCATCATGACTGCTGGTGGAGTTTTGGTCGAGGGTCGCGAGATCCGTCTCGGCGCCCTCACCTTCATCGCTGACGACTCCGCTTGGCTCCAAGAGGCTCCACTCGACGTTGATGCGCTCCCCGTCCGCGGTGCGGCGCATTTTCGCGCATGTGTCCGCGGTGTTCTGCTGCGACAACCGTCGACCCCGTATCGGTCGACTCCCCTATCGGTCACCCTCCCGGTCTCCCACCAGCGCAAGTGCTCTGGTCGGTCGAGGCTCCAGCGGTGGGTGAGGCACGCGGTGGCTCGCCAGACGGCCACCGCCCAAGTTGTGGCGATCGAGCCCGACGAATCCCTCTACGGCCTGTTCGATCTGTCGACTGGCTCCGTAGAGACTGCATCCGAATGCGATAGCAGTGATCCGGCGGCGGAAATCTTGATGGTCAACGGACCTCGCAGCCCTCCTGGCTTCGCCCATGAGGGCGGAGTAGACGGTGGAGGCGACCCCGCACAAGACCACGAAGAGTACCAACCCGAGCCACTCAATTCTCTGCAAAGAGAAGAGCTTCGCCGCAGGAACATGGATGCCCTGCATACTCCCATCGCGGGAGAAACCACCGAGGCTCGCGCCTTGGAGGAGACACGTTTGGCCAACTTGGCTGAACGCGCTCGTCTGGAAAATCTTCAGCGAGCACTCGACGAGCGCGCGCGGCAACGAGCACCCGACGCCAATCGACGTCAGCTCTTCCCGCTGACCCAAGTATATCGAACCCCGATTCAGAATTTAGCAGCTGCAACCCGTATAGCAGAGTCCATCCAGCCCTCTCAGTCGGAAGCTGGCAGAGGCTTGATGCAGATCAGAGATTTGCTCCGGGCAGCAGGAGATCAGAATTCAGCCATGTCGCTGTCGCGCAACAGAATTCACAGTCGATCCGTCGCTGCGAATACGGTTCAGTCGGCTCACAGTCCCAGATCGCCTCTGCGGCGTGAAGGATGCGAGAATCGGCGAGACCAATACGGTGACCGACATGATCGTGATGATAGGCGTCGAGTGCCCACTCCTCCCCCGAGGGGTGGGTCTTACGCTCCTCGGCAGCAGGACGACATGCGTCAACTCAATGTGGGGCGAAGAGCTCCAGTCGACCCCCGGGAACCAGGCTTCGACGCGCGATCCATCATCGTGCAAGGCTTGGTCGACCGAAACAGAGCCCATCGGGGCGGCCCCGACAGAGATGCGCCCACAAGCAGTCGAGTGCATGTTTCTGGTCCAGAATGTTTCAGCAGGACTATCAGAGCCGCAGTGATTCCCCCCAATTTCAGGTTGGCAACTGGAGTGAGCAAGTTCACTGGTGAGTCTAAGCCTGAAACTTGGCTTGAGGACTACCGAGTGGCGGTCCAGATTGGTGGTGGGAATGACGAGGTGGCCATGAAGCATTTGCCCCTCATGTTGGAAGGTTCTGCCAGAGCGTGGTTGAATCAGTTACCTCCTAGCAGCATTTACACTTGGGAAGATCTGTCCCGAGTGTTCGTCAGAACACTTGAAGGAACTTGCAAGCGACCAGCTGGATTGACAGAGCTGCAAGTCTGTGTGCAGAAGACGAATGAGACTCTCAGAGAGTATATTCAGAGATGGATCACTTTGCATCATACCGTGGAGAACGTGTCTGACCATCAGGCAGTATGCGCCTTCAAGGATGGTGTCAAGAACAGAGAATTGAGTTTGAAGTTTGGTCGAACCGGAGACATGACCCTGAGTTGGATGATGGAGATTGCTACCAAGTACGCCAACGGCGAAGAGGAAGACCGATTCTGGAGCGGCAAGTACAAGCCGAGTCAGTCGGAGAAGGGAAACACCAGTCGGAAGCAGAAGCGGAAGGCTGGACCAGCAGCTCCTGGAGAGGCTCTGGCCGTGACTCAGGGAAAGTTCAAAGGGAAACCCAAAGGATCCTGGAACCCTAAGAAGGTGAAGGATAAAGAAGGAAACGACGTGATGGATATGCCGTGTCACATCCACACGAAGAAAGATGAAGAGGGTAATATCATTTACCCGAAGCATACCACTCGCCAGTGTCGACTCCTGATCCAGCAGTTCCAAGGGAAACAGTCCAAAGACAAGGAAAAGGAGTCGGACAAGGCCGAAGACAAGGAGGACAGTGAGGGAGGATATCCACATGTCAACTCCACTCTGATGATTTTCGCGGATGTGGAAAGCAAGAGCCGACTGAAGGTCATTAACCGTGAGGTGAACATGGTTGCCCCAGCGAAACCAAGTTATCTGAGATGGTCCCAAACGCCCATCACATTCGACCAGTCTGATCACCCGACTCATATTGCCACCCCTAGGAGGCAAGCTTTGGTGGTCGACCCAGTTGTCGAAGGCACTCGGCTGACGAAAGTGCTGATGGACGGTGGTAGTGGTCTGAACTTGTTGTATGCAGACACACTGAAGGGAATGGGCATTCCGATGTCCCGACTGAGCACCAGTAACATGAGCTTTCATGGAGTTATACCAGGAAAGAAAGCCGAGTCACTCGGCCAAATAGCTCTGGATGTGGTGTTTGGTGACTCAAAACATTTTCGCAAGGAAAAGTTGACGTTTGAGGTCGTGGATTTTCAGAGCGCGTACCACGCTATTTTGGGGAGACCAGCTTACGCGCGATTCATGGCTCGACCATGTTATGTCTACCTCAAACTGAAGATGCCCGGCCCCAAAGGAGTGATCACTGTCACTGATGATCGGAAAAAGGCAGAAGAGTGTTTCCAGAAAGGCTCAAAGATTGCCGATTCCCAGGTGAAAGCGGTCGAGTTTGAGGAATATAAGCAAAACGTAGATCCGAGTGATTTGCTGCGAGCCAAGAAGCCCGCCACAGAATCTGCATTTCAGTCATCCGGTGAGACAAAGCCTGTCCACATTCACCCGACCGACCCCAATGCAGCCCCGACCCACATCTCCACAACACTCGACCCTAAATAGGAAGAAGCGCTCATCCAGTTCCTCCATGAGAACTGGGACATTTTTGCATGGAAGCCAGCTGACATGCCAGGTGTTCCCAGGGGACTGGCTGAGCATCGTCTTAGAGTCGACTCATCAGCAAAACCAGTTAAAGAGCATCTTCGGCGGTCCGCCGTCTAGAAGAGAAAGGCTATTGGTGAGGAAGTGGCTCGATTATTGGCGGCAGGATTTATCCGAGAGATATACCACTCCGAGTGGCTCGCTAATGTCATCATGGTTCCTAAGAAGGACAACTCACTCCGAATGTGCATTGATTTCAAGCACATCAATCGGGCCTGCCCGAAAGATCATTTTCCTCTCCCTCGCATTGATCAAATTGTTGACTCGACCACAGGATGCGAGAGATTGTCTTTTCTAGACGCCTATTCCGGGTACCATCAGATCCGTCTGTACGGGCCTGATCAGATAAAAACAGATTTCATCACTCCATTTGGGTGCTTCTGCTATATCACCATGCCATTCAGCCTCAAGAATGCCGGAGCCACATTTATGCGAATGATTCAGAAGTGTCTGCTCACTCAAATCAGTTGGAATGTGGAAGCGTATATGGATGATATCGTGGTCAAATCGCGAAAAGGTTCCGACCTGCTCACTGACCTCGCCGAAACATTTGCCAACCTCAGAAGGTATGATATCAAGCTCAATCCATCAAAGTGCACATTCGGAGTTCCTGGTGGCAAGTTACTCGGTTTTCTCGTTTCTGAACAAGGGATCGACGCTAATCCAGAAAAGATCGACACTATACTCCGAATGAAACGCCCCGTGCGAGTGCACGATGTCCAGAAGCTTACTGGATGCTTGGCCGCATTAAGTCGATTCATCTCACGACTCGGTGAAAAGGCATTGCCTCTTTACCGACTGATGAAGAAGGCAGACAAGTTCGAGTGGACTCCAGAAGCTGATGCAGCGTTTGCCGAGCTAAAAGCTCTGCTATCCACCCAGCCGGTGCTTGCTGCTCCAATCAGCAAAGAGCCTCTGTTGCTTTATATCGCAGCCATAGGACAAGTCATCAGTACGGTACTTACGGTCGAGCGGGAAGAAGAAGGGAAAACCTTCAAAGTTCAACGCCCAGTGTACTATCTATCTGAAGTTTTAACTCCATCCAAGCAGAGATACCCTCATTATCAGAAGCTTGTGTATGGGATATACATGACCACGAAGAAGGTTGCTCATTATTTCTCTGATCATTCCATCACAGTCGTCAGCGACGCTCCACTTTCAGAGATTCCGCACAACAGAGATGCAACTGGTCGAGTGGCGAAATGGGCGATTGAACTTCTTCCCCTTGATATCAAGTTTGAGGCAAAGAAAGCCATTAAGTCCCAGGCAATAGCAGATTTCCTCGCCGAGTGGATTGAACAACAGCAGCCGACTGAAGTTCACTCGGAGCATTGGACCATGTTCTTTGATGGCTCTAAGATGTTGAATGGTTCCGGTGCTGGGGTTGTCCTGGTTTCCCCCAGAGGAGATAAGCTCAGGTATGTGCTCCAGATTCACTTTGATTCCTCCAACAATGAGGCAGAGTACAAGGCCCTTTTGTATGGATTGCGCATGGCCATTTCACTCGGCATCCGTCGCCTTATGGTCTATGGCGACTCGGATTTAGTGGTCAACCAAGGGATGAAGGAGTGGGACGTGAGAAGCCCAACCATGACTGGATACTGCAATGCAGTGAGGAAGCTAGAAAAGAAGTTTGAGGGGTTAGAGCTCCATCATATACCCCGACTAAAAAATCAAGCAGCTGATGATCTAGCAAAGATAGGTTCCAAGAGAGAAGCCATTCCGAGTGGTGTGTTCTTAGAGCATATTCATACTCCGTCAGTTAAGGAAGACCCTTTCACTGAAGAAGCCCCGCAACCCAAGAGTACCACAGATCCGACTGAAGTAGAAGTCCCAGCAGTGGTCGACTTGGTTATGGAGGTCTTGGTAGTCACTCCTGACTGGACAGTTCCATATATCGCATATATCCTGAGAAAAGAGCTCCCAGAGGATGAGGAAGAGGCTCGACAGATCGTCCGTCGATCCAAGGCCTTTACCGTAATCAAAGGACAGTTGTATAGAGAGAGCGCGACTGGAGTCGGTCAGAAGTGCATAACGCCAGAAGAAGGTCGAATCATCCTTGATGACATCCACTCGGGGACCTGTGGTCATCATGCGTCCTCTCGGACCATCGTGGCCAAAGCATACCGAGCCGGATTTTACTGGCCAAAGGCGAATGAGATGGCAAAGGAAATAGTGGACAAGTGTGAAGGATGTCAGTTCTACTCAAATATGTCACACAAGCCTGCATCAGCTCTGAAGACCATTCCACTCGTCTGGCCCTTCGCAGTATGGGGGTTGGATATGGTCGGCCCCTTGAGAACAGGTCGAAGCAGTTTCACGCATGTACTGGTGGCAGTCGACAAGTTCACCAAGTGGATTGAGGCTAAACCCATCAAGAACCTTGACGCCGGTACTGCTGTTAGCTTCATCAGGGAACTGATATTCAGATATGGAGTCCCGCACAGCATCATTACAGATAATGGGTCGAACTTTGACTCAGAAGAATTCAGGGATTTCTGCAACTCTCAAGGCACACGAGTCGACTATGCTTCAGTCGCCCATCCGCAGTCGAATGGACAAGCAGAGCGAGCCAATGGCCTGATCCTCAAAGGGTTGAAACCCCGACTGATGCGTGATCTCAAACATGCGGCTGGAGCATGGGTCAACGAACTTCCCTCGGTGCTTTGGGGACTGCGGACCACGCCTAATCGGTCGACCAGGAGAACTCCATTCTTCTTGGTCTATGGAGCTGAAGCAGTTTTGCCGAGTGATCTTCTCCACAACGCTCCTCGGGTTGAACTCTACAACGAAGCAGAAGCTGAACAAGCGCGGCAGGACGCAGTCGACCTCTTAGAGGAAGAAAGGGAGATGGCTCTGATCCGATCGACCATCTACCAACAAGACTTGCGTCGCTTCCACGCCAGAAATGTGAAGAGTCGAGCCTTCCAAGAAGGAGATTTAGTTCTCCGAGTGGATCAGCAGAAACAACATAAGCTTGCTCCTTCTTGGGAAGGACCCTTCATCGTCACCAAGGTCCTCCATAACGGAGCATATCGTATCTACAACGTCAAGCACAATATCGACGAGCCCCGGGCTTGGAACGCGGAGCTGCTCCGCCCATTTTACACTTAAGTTTTTCACTCGGATGAGTTGTAACAAAATACTTTTGTAGTTCATGGATTGCAAAATAATAGTGTCATAATTTCCTCATAAATTTTTGTCACTTTTTATTTGTCCAGAAAAATGTTCCCCCTCAGTGGGTGACTTAGCTGCGAATCCGTTTCGCCTAAGTTTGTATAAAAAATCCTTGTCGAGTGATGAGCAAGACTCCCACTTGGAAGGCTTAGCTGCGAACCCGCTTTGCCTAAGTTTAAATAAAATCCTACCGAGTGGTGAGCCAGACTCCCACTCGGAGGCTTAGCTGCAGTCCAAGTACTCGCCTAAGTTTGAATAAAATCCTACCGAGTGGTGAGCCAGACTCCCACTCGGGGCTTAGCTGCAGTCCAAGTACTCGCCTAAGTTTAAATGAAATCCTACCGAGTGGTGAGCCAGACTCCCACTCGGAGGCTTAGCTGCAGTCTAAACACTCGCCTAAGTACAAGTACAACGTGCGCTCGCAAGGAGGACGAGGTGCAGGTCGACTGCGACCCTCTCCTCTGAGCTACGCCATAAGTACAACGTGCGCTCGTAAGGAGGACAAGGTGCAGGTCGACTGCGTCCCTCTCCTCTGAGCTACGCCACAAATACAACGTGCGTTCGTAAGGAGGACGAGGTGCAGGTCGACTGCGTCCCTCTCCTCTGAGCTACGCCACAAGTACAACGTAAAAATCCTACCGAGTGAAGAGCAAAACTCTCACTCGGGGGCTTAGCTGCAACCCAGTGCTCGCCTAAGGTATAAAAATCCTACCGAGTGAAGAGCAGACCTCTCACTCGGGGGCTTAGCTGCAGCCCAGTGCTCGCCTAAGGTATAAAAATCCTACCGAGTGAAGAGCAGACCTCTCACTCGGGGGCTTAGCTGCAGCCCAGTGCTCGCCTAAGGTATAAAAATCCTACCGAGTGAAGAGCAGACCTCTCACTCGGGGGCTTAGCTGCAGCCCAGTGCTCGCCTAAGGTATAAAAATCCTACCGAGTGAAGAGCAGACCTCTCACCCGGGGGCTTAGCTGCAGCCCAATGCTCGCCTAAGGTATAAAATCCTACCGAGTGAAGAGCAGACCTCTCACTCGGGGGCTTAGCTGCAGCCCAGTGCTCGCCTAAGGTATAAAAATCCTACCGAGTGAAGAGCAGACCTCTCACTCGGGGGCTTAGCTGCAGCCCAGTGCACGCCTAAGGTATAAAAATCCTACCGAGTGAAGAGCAGACCTCTCACTCGGGGGCTTAGCTGCAGCCCAGTGCTCGCCTAAGGTATAAAAATCCTATCGAGTGAAGAGCAGACCTCTCACCCGGGGGCTTAGCTGCAGCCCAATGCTCGCCTAAGGTATAAAAATCCTACCGAGTGAAGAGCAGACCTCTCACTCGGGGGCTTAGCTGCAGCCTAGTGCTCGCCTAAGGTATAAAAATCCTACCGAGTGAAGAGCAGACCTCTCACCCGGGGGCTTAGCTGCAGCCCAATGCTCGCCTAAGGTATAAAAATCCTACCGAGTGAAGAGCAGACCTCTCACTCGGGGACTTAGCTGCAGCCCAGTGCTCGCCTAAGGTATAAAAATCCTACCGAGTGAAGAGCAGACCTCTCACCCGGGGGCTTAGTTGCAGCCCAATGCTCGCCTAAGGTATAAAAATCCTACCGAGTGAAGAGCAGACCTCTCACTCGGGGACTTAGCTGCAGCCCAGTGCTCGCCTAAGGTATAAAAATCCTACCGAGTGAAGAGCAGACCTCTCACTCGGGGGCTTAGCTGCAGCCCAGTGCTCGCCTAAGGTATAAAAATCCTACCGAGTGAAGAGCAAACCTCTCACTCGAGGGCTTAGCTGCAGCCCAGTGCTCGCCTAAGTTACAAAAATCCTACCGAGTGAAGAGCAAACCTCTCACTCGGGGGCTTAGCTGCAGCCCAGTGCTCGCCTAAGTTACAAAAATCCTACCGAGTGAAGAGCAAACCTCTCACTCAGGGGCTTAGCTGCAGCCCAGTGCTCGCCTAAGGTATAAAAATCCTACCGAGTGAAGGGCAAACCTCTCACTCGAGGGCTTAGCTGCAGCCCAGTGCTCGCCTAAGTCGCGAAAATCCTCCCGAGTGGTGAACACACCTCCCACTCGGGAGCTTAGCCGCAGTCCAGTGCTTGCCTAAGCGAATTGAAGAGAAAGTCGACTGCAGTAAGCACCTTGCTTTAAAACCTGCAAAAGACATTTCAAGCCAAAAACAAGCGTATTCAAACGTCGAGTCCATGTTCAGATGGATACCTAAGGGAACCGAAAGTGCTCAGGCACTAAGCCTATTAAGGTTTATCGGTTACAAAATCACTCGGCATACCGAGGCAAATTTAAAGTGTCGAGCTCAAAGAAGTTTTTTACCCCCCCCCTGTGGAGGGCTGGAAGGTGCAACAAACTCATCAAGATCAATTCCGTCCGCGATCCGAGTGGCAGCAGCGATGAAGGTCTCCATGAAGGACCTGAAGTTGTGCTTCTTGGTGTTGGCCACCCGAAGGGCCGCCAACTTATCTTCTCGCGCATCCTTGTAGTGGACTCGAGCCAGACACAGAGCAACATCTGCGCCACACCTAGCATAGGACTTTTTCCACTCCTGCACTCGACCAGGAACTGTGTTTAGTCGAGCCATCAGAGACTCGAGGTCGTTCTGGAGTGTCTCCCTGGGCCAGAGCATGGTGTCAATGCGGGAAGTGGCGACTTTCAGCCTTGCAAGATAGTCAACAACAGCAGCAACGCGGGACTCAAGTCGGAACACATCCATGGCAACTTCATCGTTCACCGGAGAGTTGACGGGGTCCAGGTTTGGTTCCAGCCGACTAGTTTCCTCTTCAAAGTTTTGGCAAAATTCTGCAAGTACAATCACTGAGTCAAGGCGATGGTCGAATGGAAAGATCACTGTAAAAATAACTGTCTAATGCAAAGGATTACCTTCGAGCATGAGGAACAACTTCTTGGCAAGTCCACTCAGAAAGGCCTCCAGATCATTCTTCTTCCCAGCCAATTGTCTGGCCTTGTCACTCAGAGCAGCTTTGTCGTTCTTCAGTCGACTAACCTCCTTGTTGGCAATCTCAAGAGCAGCTTTCAGATTAGTATTTTCTTCTTAGAGCTTGGTGACTGAAGCTAACTTCTCGTCAGCAAGTTTGGTCTTCTCAGCTAGTTCAAGATCTTTCTTCTTCTGGGCCTCCTTCACCTTGCCTGTAAAGTAGATGAAGGTCAGATTTTGAAACAGATGAAGGACAAAAGCAGTCGTCGAGGTCTCACCGAACATACCTTTGGTCTCCTCCTTCGCCTTCGTCAGATTCTCTTGGACCAGCTTCAGATCCAGCTCGAGCTGGATGTGCTTGCTCTCCAGTTCAGTATAACGAGCCGCAAGGTCACAGGATTTCTGCGAAGAACCAATCAACAAAATGTCAAAGATAATTCACTTCCGAGTGGATAAGCGAAAGCCATGCGTTTCTAAGACTACAGCCGAATACAAACATTCGACCGTAGTCTCGGGGACTACACCCAGTGGGTGCACTCAGCGTGCCCCCACTAGTTCCATTAAGATAGAGTCGACCAGTCAACCAAAAAAACAGGACATATTCTTCAGACTGTAATCGGCTGCAAACAGTCGACCACAGTCTCGGGGACTACACCCAGTGGGTGCACTCAGCATGCCCCCACTGGTTTGAGAAGTCCTTTCGACCTAGTCGACTGACGGAAGAATTTAACTTCTAAAGCCTATGGTCGACTGCCAGCAGTCAACCATAGCCTTGGGGACTACACCCAGCGGGTGCACTCAGCGTGCCCCCGCTAAACCAGAGTTTCAATCGACACACCCAGTGGGTGATTGCTATGGATTCCGGAAAGAAAAGCTTTTTGATAGCATATCCTAACAGAACAGGCGATTCGACTGACCTGAACATTGCTTTGAAGAGCAGAACTGTCGTTGTAGGCTGCCTGGCTTGCTTCCCGGATGGCCTTCACCTGCTCCATCATGACCCCCGCCTGGCGTATCGCTTCCTTTGCAGCACTGGCTTGGTCCTCTGGGACGTGGTGCGTCGTGAAGAGGGAAGGCTGTGCAGCACTCGACGAAGCGGGGTGAGCACTCGTCAGTGGCACCGCGAAGGACACGGTGTTCCGAGTGGTGTCCTCCTCCCCCGCGACCAGAGTCTCGGGTGCCGTCACATCCTGGGCCACCCTGCCGGCAGACGCTTTCCTGGTCCTCCTGTGCTTCAGCGGTTCCTCGTCGTCGTCGTCGTCAGGAAGGGTGATAACGACATTGGATGAAGCTGCAGAAAAGAATCAGAATTAGAGACTAAGAGTCAATCGACTAAAAAACGGAATTAAGAGAGTGATACCAGGTTTTGAGGTTGCAGCGTCCTCCATCTCATGATCGTCGGCCCTGGCTGAGGTATCGGAAGTAGCAGCACTGCAATTCCAAAAATCAGTCAGATAACTCAAGAGTCGATCACATGAAAAGCGAGAAGACTCAAGCAGCATTTTTACCCTGATATGGTGGGGATTGACACCTTCATCTTCGGCAGGACCTTGGTCGGCTTCGACGGTGCCACCCTGGATTGCTTCGGAGCCTTTTCAGTCGGCACCGGAGAAGTGGTCCGAGGACGCTTGGTCGACTGCGCGACAGTCGCCACCCCCTTGCCGCATTCAGTCGCAGGGTCATGGACAAGCTTCGACCGCCTTTCCGAGCGCGGTGGTGCGACCTCCTCCTCCTCCTCTTCTTCTTCTTCCTCATCATCATCATCATCGTTGTCATCTCCAGCAGCATCCGAGTCCCACTCCTCCTGGCTTTCGCCCCCACTCGCTTCGCCCTCTTCAGTCGGAGTCTGCGCTCCATTGGGCATCGAGTATAGTTCGGTGAGGGCCTGTTAGACATCAATACAAAGATCAATCGATCAATTTGCGGAGAAAATGGAAATAAGTATGGCAAGAATACAATTGGAGGTAGAGTGGGCATACCTTGTCTGGAATGCTGCAATGGTCGAGTGGAGGAATCCTCCTGGCTCCACGTGGGTTATCCTTGTTCCCAGTGACCGCGGCCATCCACCTTTCCAGCGTGGCATCGTCGACTGCTTCTGGATTGATCCGAGTCTCATCTTCGGTCCCGCGGTACAACCACATGCAATGGCTCCGGAACTGAAGAGGCTGGATACGCCGCCTAAGAAAAACCTCCAGGAGATCCATACCCGTCACTCCTTCCCGAACCCACTGGACTACGCGCTCCATCAGCATCCTCACATCGGCTTTCTCCTCCAGGAGCACCTTCAGAGAGGAGGGCTTGGTGGCTCGGTCCATGGTGAATTGAGGGAGCCCACTCGACTGCCCCGGCGTCGACTCGTTTTGGCAGTAAAACCAAGTCGACTGCCAGCCTCTGACCGACTCAGGGAGCGTCATGGCTGGGAAGGTGCTCTTGTTCCTCATCTAGATCCCCAGACCTCCACACATCTGGATAACCTTGGTTTTATCGTCATCTGGACTCGTCTTCTTCACGGTCTGGGAGCGACACGTGAATATGTGCTTGAACAGGCCCCAGTGCGGTCGGCAACCCAGAAAGTTCTCACACATGGACACAAAGGCAGCAAGATAGGCGATAGAATTCGGGTTGAAGTGGTGGAGTTGTGCTCCGAAGAAGTTCAAGAAACCACGGAAGAAAATACTCGGCGGCAAAGAAAACCCGCGGTCGACGTGGGTAGCCAGAAGGACACACTCACCCTCTTCCGGCTGGGGTTGCCACTCGTTCCCCGGGAGCCTTGCTGCTCCGTGGAGGATCAGACCGTCGTTGGCCATGTCGAGGAGATCCTTCTCTGTGATGGTCGACCGGATCCAATCTCCTTGGACCCAACCGTTCGGCAGACGAGATCTGGACGACGACCCACCTTGACTGGTGGTTCTCCCCTTCGCCTTCCCCGTCGCCGACGCCTTCTTCGCGCGTTCCAACGCCGCCGTCTTCTCCTTCACCATGGCTACCGGCGAAGGGCACGAGGAGCGGTTGCGCAGGGGCAGGAGCGGGCGCAGTGGGCGGAGGCAGGGAGGGCAGCGAGAGAGAGAATGGAGAGGTACTGTTCAAAGTTCCTCGCTGGGCGCCTTTATAAGATCACTTCCGAGTGGATGACAGGTGGGCCCGAGAGATCCAATCACATCCCGAAACAGTCGCGCGTACGCGATACGTGGCGAAAAAGGTGGCGCGAGAATCGAGGCATCTATGCCCTATCCCATCCGAGCGCCGCGGTCCGCCCCGCTTCGCGTGCTTCCCCAAATTTCGTATCTCGCAGAATCCGTGAACGGCAGAACGATCTGTCAGGCGCGAGATTTCCTGCGATCCGTCGCTCGGAAATTGTTAAGTTCAAAAGGTCACTCGACGAAAGAAAAGAATGGATCAAGTCGACTGAAGAAAAGTTGCTGATTATCAACAAAGAGATTATTGGTCCAAGACAACACATGTTCAGAACACAAAAGCAAGTCGGAAATAATATCAACTCCTTCCTCACTCAAGCCTCAATCCATTCGGGGGCTAATGATGGAGTCATGTACCTAGGGTAGGGTCATAGACCTGATCCAAGTACCCTACCCAAGGACACTCTTAGAAGAGACTACCTTCCAGTCGACCAAGGAGGATTTCACTCGACAGACTTGAAGGACTCGACCATGAAGACTCACTCGACCACCAGAAGGTCAAGAAGCACTCTGTACCGCAACGGTCTATAGTTAAGTAGACTTTATGGTATTTAAGACACTTTATGTGGGGCGTTACCAGTAACGCCCCAGACTTAATGTACTTTAAACCCTGCATTACTGAGGGCCGGAGGGGTCTGGCAGGCACTATATAAGCCACCCCCCACCTCAGTGTAAAGGGTTCGCACTCTTGTAATCCATACACACATAATCCACTCGACCGCCTCCGGGCTCCGAGACGTAGGGCTGTTACTTCCTCTGAGAAGGGCCTGAACTCGTACATCTCTTGTGTTTACAACTGCTCCATAGCTAGGACCTTGCCTCTCCATACCTACCCCCCACTCTACTGTCAGACTTAGAACCACGACACCTGGCACGTGAGCTCCTGCACAACCGCCCCGTCGATGACCTCTACGAGGAGTGGCTCGCTCGCATCACCGAGCTCGTCAGCGCCGCAGGGGGCTCTCTTGCGCCGTCCCTCTCGCTGCCTCGCCCTCCGTCCTGCGTGGGCGATGTAGCTCAGGAGGTGCCTCCGCCACCTCCTTCCCAAGAATGCGCCCTGGCCCCAAGGCGCGCGGCCCCTGGATGTGACCCGCTGCGTCCAGCGCCCGCGTGACAAGAAAGGAGCTGCGAAGAAATCCCTCGGCCTCAAGAAGGCGCTCGCGTGCTCCCTGCTCCAGCACGTCAAGACTGCATCCCTGCACCAGCACGTCAAGACCCCGTGCTGCCCCTGGCGGCGGCGCGCGGGAATCTCCAAGAGCAGGCCCCGCGTCTGCAAAGGGCTCCGGTGGGAACTGCAGGCTGCTGCGCCTTCACCACCGAGCTGCGTAGTGTCGCCTGGCCGGGCAAGTTCAAGCCGGATCTGCCTCCTCGCTACAATGGCATTGCCGGCCCCGCGGAGTTCCTGCAGCTCTACGAGCTGGGCATCAAGGCGGCCAATGGAGACGAAAAGGTCATGGCGAACTGGTTTCCCATGGCGCTCAAGGATGGTGCCGCACCTGGCTCCTGAAGCTGCCTCCCGGCTCGATCTCCTCTTGGGACGAGATGCGCAGCCGCTTCATCGCCAACTTCCAGGGCACTCGCGACCGTCCTCCAGTCATGGGTGACCTGCGCCACATCAAGCAGCAACCTGGAGAGACCCTGCAGAAGTACATCCAGCGCTTCAATAGCGCACGCCTCAAGATTCCCAAGGTGACTGAGGAGGCCATCATCTCAGCATTCTCTAATAGCGTCCGTGGCGTCAAGATGAAGGAGGAGCTCGCCATCCACAAGGACCTGTGCACATCCCTGGAGCTGTTCAACCTAGCGACCAAGTGTGCAAGGGCTGAGGTTGGGCGCCTCTCCCTCCTCGAGCTTCCAGCTGCTAACCCAGAACAGAAGAAAGCCAAGGCCAAGGACGTGAAGAGCAAAGGAGCAGCAGTGCTCGCAACAGAACAAAACACGAAGCATGGCAGGGACCAGCCGGAGTCGTCCAAGGGTAGCTGATTCTGCGCCTACCACAACCTCTACACCCACAACACCAACGAATGCCAGGAGCTCAGAGCCGTTCGGGAAGGACGCATCGGTCGACGCCCCGAGCGCAATGATCGGGGCTACGACCGAGGAGTAGGAAGAGGTGGAGGACGATGGGATGACCGAGGCCCTCGCCAGGGGTGGCGTGACCGACCTTGCGAGGATCGCTGGCAGGACCAGCCTCACGAGGGGGCTTGGAGGGATCAGTCTCGAGAGGATCGCCCGCAGGGCAATGCAGGCCTTCCTCCTCTGCCACCACCGCCAAGAAGGAATGACGACCATCACCAGGACGAGGGGGCTGGGGGCTTCCAGGAGCCACGTGCTATCGCTTTGCATCTTGGGTGGTGCCCAAGCCCCAGCCTCTCAGCGCATCTTAAAGCAGTTTGCTCGCGAGGTGAACGTAGTCCTCCCCAAGATCGAGGCCACGTGCCCTCTCAGATGGTCCACATGCGCCATCACGTTCAGCTCAGCGGATCAGCTCAAGTGTGCGGCTACAGCTGGCATCCTCCCAATGCATTGTTCCCCAGTCATCAGCAATGTCCAAGTTACTAGGACCCTCATGGATGGCAGCGCAGGACTCAACATTCTGTCCGCCGAGACGTTCAACAATCTCCAAGTGCCATATGATCAACTTCAGCCAACCAAGCCTTTCTCAGGAGTCACTGACGGCTCCACCACTCCGATAGGGCAGGTTCGCCTCCCTGTCACCTTCGGACAGCGCAAGAACTATCGTACCGAGCTCATCGACTTCGACATTGCCCACATTCGCCTGCCATACAATGCCATCCTCGGGTATCCAGCCCTGGCCAAGTTCATGGCGGTAACTCACCATGGTTACAATGTTCTCAAGATGCCGGGAAGCGGCGGAATCATCACCATCCCTTGCGAAGAGAAGGATGCGGTGTGCTCTCTCGAGCGTGCCTTCCAAGCTGCACCAGTCGAGGACCCAGACAGCGAGAACCCTCCCGAGGCAGTTCCCAAGAAGAAGAAGACATCACCCAGCTCAGGGTCTCGGGAGGTTGGCATCTCCGGAGGTGCCGCGTCAGGATCTGCGCCCGTGCAAGGGGCGCCTCCCTCTGTCGCATAGGAAGGCGCGCTCGGTGCCCTCCTCTGGCAAGGCTTGGGGGCTCTTTCCTGGGGGGCCTCAGACTTTGCCAAGATCACGAGGGAGGCGCTCGGGCACCACATGGAGGCGTGCTTCACAGCACATTTCCCTCAGGAAGGCACGGGGCAAGGAGGGCCGAATCCGCAGTAGTTCATCACCAAGGCCACTCAAGAGCTGCAGGAATCAAGAGTCATACGCGGCGATTGCCGCCTACCCGGCCTAGCTCCCCATCTGGGCAAGGATGGCAGGCTGCGCGTCTGCATCGACTACCCGGGGCTCAGTCGAGTCACTTCTCCGGAGTGCTTCTGGGCTTCGCGCGTGGGACACTGCGAGGGTCCGCCGCACAGCTACGTTTGCATGCCCTTCGGCTTGCCGAATGCGGCTGCCGCTCACCAGCGTCTTCTACAGAGCATTCTGGCAGCTCAGGAGGCCAGGCACCACGCGGTCCTGGAAGAGATAGAGATGGTCCTCGAGGAACCGCTCGGACCCCCAGAGCCTCCCGAGGCTCAGGGCCCCGGTGGCTCGTGAGGATCAGCCTCTTCACCGCGCATTGTCATCTACTCCAACACCCGCTCTACAATGGTATCAGGTGACATCTTCCGAGTTCATTTCAGCTGGGAGAGCCCTCAGGTCTGCATTATTCCCAGGCCGCTTGGGTCCGTCCCTGCGGCATGTATCCCTTTTGCTTGTGCCTTTAGTTTACATTGCTGGGGGTGGCCCTCGGGCTGCATCATCCCCAAGCCGCTCGGGCCTGACCCAGTGGCATGTATCCTTCCTGCATCTATCTAAGCTGATTTGCCTTTCATGCTTAACCTACCTATGATCATCATCTCCCGCCTACCACAGGCCCCTTTTTTCTCCCTCATGCAAATCGCTTGCACATTAAAAGGGGGCACCTGAGCATCGTGACTCAGGAGCTCTTACTGGCTCACCAGCCCTCACCCCCTGGCCTTGTCTACGGCATCGCGACCTGGCATACCAGCGGCGACAGAGCTTGCTCGAGGGCCGGGACCTGAGGATGTAGAGCGTTTGCATCTAACCACCTTGCAGGAACACTCAGCCGCCCAAGGCTCAAGATCAGGCGCAACCCGCCTTGAGGTAGGGCCTCGTGAGTCCCGCGCTGGCTCACGAGTGCCTAGATACACCTCGTCTAGCCCTACCGTGCCGGCCACATGTCATGGCGGGGCTGTACACGCGGCCCCCCTCCCACGTACCAGTGGAAGCACCATGCTCCGCGCTGGCTGACGACACTGCCGAGGAGCGGCTATGCCCGTACACATATGGAAGCACTATGCTCTGCGCTGGTGATAGACAACTGAGGGCAGCCCACGGCTGTATCAACCTCAGGGAGCCCAGAGCCCAGTGTCTGGCCTCATCGCAACGCCTCCCCTCGGGAGCGCCATGCGAGGGGGCTGGACACGGGGGCTGCGTCCGGGTGACGCCCGAGCGCATGCCACCTAGCCAGGTCCCTCAGACCTGGTCGTCGCGCGCCCCTCCCCGAGCGGAGCCAAGGCATGAAGACCATTTGAGCGTCAAGGGGGACTCATGAGCATCGCAACTCAGGAGCCTAACTGGTCACGTAGCCCCTCACTCCTTAGTTCCACAAGGCTAATGACGGTTGAGGTATGCGCGGGGCCGGGCCCTGCCGACGTAGAACGACAGATCTACTCCTACACCCCCTCCCTATTTGCTATTTGCGCGTCAAGGGGGTCTCCTGAGCATCGCGACTCAGGAGCCTAACTTGCCACGTAGCCCCTCACTCCTTGGTGCCGTCCTGGTGATCCGGTCGGGGCTAACGGCGGTATGCGCGGGGCCGGGCCCTGCCGACGTAGAACACAAAGAAAATAGGAAGGAAACCGTACAAAAATTTAGAAGCAAATATTACAAACCATGAATTGTCCTCACGATACCAAACACAAGTTTAAATGCCTCCACGAGGCACGGTGCATGTTGCAGGAGTTGAAACAGGAAAGAAGCCGCGTGAAGATCACCCTTGGGCAGCGCCGTCATTCGCCAGGAGCCTCGCCTCCATGGCTGAGTTGCGCTTGTCAGCTTCACCTCCCGAGGCCGCGGAACCAGCAGTACCTGCTTTGGGCATAGTGGCGAAGGCATGGAACTTTGCCAGCAGGGCTTCCGCTCGGCCCTTCACTGCTTCAATGGCAGTGGCGGAGTGCTCAGCATCCACAGGCTCCAGCAGATCGTCAATGTTGGCACCGGGGTCGCGGAGGTAGACGTGGCTGAGGAGCCGAGTCAGCGTCGCAGAAGAAAGGACACGAGCTTCAACCTCGGCCATGGGGCCGATGCCGGTCACGACCTCCTCAAGCGCTTCGACCAAGAAGGGAAGCAGCTTGGCGGGGCCATCATTGGCTCCGGCCAGCGGCTTCTCCAGACCATCATCGTAAAGCGACTTCAGCGCCTTGCGAGATCTCTTCTCAAGATCCGCGAAGGCCACGCGATCCTCGGCCAAGACCTTCGCCTTGTTGTCCAGCTCGGCCCTCTCCGCCTTCAGCTTCTGCTCCAAAGTCTTCAGTCGGCTGCGATCAGCAGTTAGCTCGGTGTCGCGGTTCCCGATGGCGGCCTCCCGAGCCTTCATCTCTTCCTCCCCTTCCTAGCGGTCGTGAGCCTCCTTGGCGAGTTCATCGCGCAGACCCCGCAGCTCGTCCTCCAGCTCCTTGCAGCGATCCTGGGCGATCGAGGCGTCCTTCAGCACTGCGTCACGAGCGGCCGCGACCTGTGTGGCGGCTTGCTTTTCCTCCTCGGAAGCTGCTACAGCCTGGCTCAGCGCCGCTCGGACGGAGGTCTCGGAATGAACCCAGCTAGAGATCAGCCCCAGGCGCCCGGCCACCATACGGGGGTTGGCGTCCTGGAGGTCTTCTCGCAGCCGACCTAGCTCAGCAGCGGCACGGTCCAAGATGGCGGAGGAGGCAGAGGAGTCAGGAACCAGGGGAGCAGGAGGAGAAGATGGCAGCGTGATCACGGCTTGGGAGACCGGGAGCTCCTGAGCCTCGGTAGCCTCAGCGACAACATCAAGCCCCGGCACCTCCAGAGTCAGCGGGGCCATGGGGGCTGGCACCCCACTAGGGCGCTCCTCCTAGCCTCGCGAGGACGACCGAGCAGGGGAGATGCGAGCTCCACTGCCTCCCTTTCCCACAGATGAAGGCGCGGCCACAACGGATGAGCCTACCCTAAGCAGAGCCACCATGTCCCCCTTCAGCCTCTTCGCCGTAGGCGGCAGCCTAACCATACGATGGAGGATGTCAAGCCCTGCTACGTCTTGAGCTTGCGTCGATTTTCCTTGAAGAGGAGAGGGTGATGCAGCAATAGTAGCGTAAGTATTTCCCTCAGTTTTTGAGAACCAAGGTATCAATTCAGTAGGAGGCTCCTCAAAAGTCCCACGCACCTACACAAACAAACAAAGAACTCGCAACCAACACAATAAAGGGGTTGTCAATCCCTTCACGGCCACTTGCGAAAGTGAGATCTAATAAAGATAGTAAGGTAAGATAAATATATTTTTGGTATTTTATAATATAGATGCAAAAAGTAAAGATGCAAATAAAAGTAGATTGGAAGCAAATATGATAAGAGATAGACTCGGGGGCCATAGGTTTCACTAGTGGCTTCTCTCAAGATAGCATAAGTATTACAGTGGGTGAACAAATTACTGTCGAGCAATTGATAGAAAAGCGAATAATTATGAGATTATCCAGGCATGATCATGTATATAGGCATCACGTCCGCAACAAGTAGACCAACTCCTGCCTGCATCTACTACTATTACTCCACACATCGACCGACTCCTGCCTGCATCTAGAGTATTAAGTTCATAAGAACGGAGTAACACATTAAGCAAGATGACATGATGTAGAGGGATAAACTCAAGCAATATGATGTAAACCCCATCTTGTTATCCTTGATGGCAACAATACAATACGTGCCTTGCAACCCTTTCTGTCACTGGGTAAGGACACCGCAAGATTGAACCCAAAGCTAAGCACTTCTCCCATGGCAAGAAAGATCAATCTAGTAGGCTAAACCAAACTGATAATTCGAAGAGATTTGCAAAGATAACTCAATCATACATAAAAGAATTCAGAGAATATTCAAATATTATTCATAGATAAACTTGATAATAAACCCACAATTCATCGCATCTCGACAAACACACCGCAAAAAGAGTTTACATCGAATAGATCTCCACAAGAGAGGGGGAGAACATTGTATTGAGATACAAAAAGAGAGAAGAAGTCATCTAGCTAATAACTATGGACTCGTAGGTCTGTGGTAAACTACTCACAACTCATCGAAGGGGCAAGGATGTTGATGAAGAAGCCCTCCATGGTTGATTCCCCCTCCGGCAGAACACCGACGAAGGCTCCAAGATGGTATCTCGCGGATACAGAAGGTTACGGTGGTGGAAATTGTGTTTCGTCTGCTCCCTGGATGTTTTCGGGGTACGTAGGCTTATATAGGAGGAAGAAGTACGTTGGTGGATGCTTGAGGGGCCCACGAGACAAGGGGGCACGCCCTATAGGGGGGGGGGCGCCCTCCTATCTCGTGGGAGCCTCGGCTGCTTCTTGACTTGCACTCCAAGTCCTCTGGATCACGTTCATTCCAAAAATCACGCCCCCGAAGGTTTCATTCCGTTTGGATTCCGTTTGATATTACTTTTCTTCGAAATACTGAAATAGGCAAAAAAACAGCAATACGGGCTGGGCCTCCGGTTAGTAGGTTAGTCCCAAAAATGATATAAATGTGTAAAACAAAGCCCATAAACATCCAAAAGGGGTAATATAATAGCATGGAACAATAAAAAATTATAGATATGTTGGAGACGTATCAAGCATCCCCAAGCTTAATTCCCGCTCGTCCTCGAGTAGGTAAATGATAAAAAAGAAGTTTTTAAAGTGGAATGCTACCTAGCATAATTCTCAATGTAATTTTCTTTATTGTGGCATGAATATTCAGATCCAAATGATACAAAACAAAAGTTCATATTAACATGAAAATGGTGATACTTCAAACATACTAATCAAAGTAATCATGTCTTCTCAAAATAACATGGCCAATGCTCAACTGAAAACTTGTTAGAAGGATGGGAGACCCAACGGCTCCTGTACGGACAGGCGACGCGGTCGTCTCTGGCGATGGTGGCGACGTTGCTGCGCAAGGCCTCGTCCCCGTCGACCACGGCGTCGACGCTCCGGTCTCGGCGGGGGGCCTGGCGGGGGGCTGGTCGACGGCTCGCTCCCTTGCCCCCAGGCGGACGGCCGAGCCCTCCACGGGCGTGGTAAAGTGGTCGGGGAGCCATTTTTGGGCTCTGGCGGCGGACGAGTCGGATGGCGAGGAGGAGGCGATGATTGACGGTGACGGGAAGTCTGAGGCCGGCGGCCATGTGGCTTGCTCCATTGGCGACTTCGTGTCGCGGGCCGAGGAGCTTGGGGGCTCTCTCAAGGCTGGGAGCCGGCGTGCCTTTGCGCCTGGTGGCCGTGGCCCGCGTCGGGTCACGGCGGCCGTGCGCAGGGCGCCGTGCTCTTCGTCGGGTCGCGAGGGACGTGGCTCCCTTGCCGTGGCTGATGCGGGTCTGCTCCTGCAGCACGCGCTGGACCCCCCACGTCCGGCGCCGGTGCTTCCCGTGGCGGTGGCGGCGCAGCAGGCGCTGGAAGGGGTGCATCCTAGGGTTGCGGCGGATGAGCCTGTGGCTTGGGTGGGCCAGCCCTCTAGGGCGGCGCCCGGCCCATCCACGGGGCAGCAGTGGGCTGGCGCCCAGTCTCCGGACGTGCCTGGGGCGCAGGGAAATGTGGCCGTCCAGGCAAAGCCTGGCCCACAAGAGGCAATCCAGCCCGTTTCGCCCAACCCAGCACGGCCATATAAATGGCTCTGGATCCCTCGCGGAACCCTAACCCCCTCGCTAGGTTTCCCAGCCACCGCTGCGGAGGTGCGATGCTTCGGTCATTCTGCCCGCTTCCTCTCACCCACTCCTCCCCCTCCTCCACTGCGGCGCTCCTTCGCGGAAGTAGTGGCGATGGGCTCCAAGCAAGACCGCCGTGGGGAAAAGCCTCCCATGGAACTTCCGCGGGACCGCAACCGTAGCCGGGCCGACGACGAAGGTGGCTGGGGGCCGCCGCCTGCGTGGTGGCTCAAGGAGCAGGAGCGTAAGAAGAAGAAGAAGGCGGAGTACAAGCAGCGCAGCCTCGAGCTCAAGCGCAAGGGCCTGCAGCCTGCGGCGGGCGGCGAGCGGGGCGGCGAAGCTCATGCGAAGAAGAAATCCAAGCCTGCAGGGGCGGCGGCCTCCAAGCCGCCCTCCCGCCCAGATCTGAGGCGCCGGGCTCGTCCAAGGGCACGGAGGAGGAACCAATCCCCATTGAGGAAGCCGACGGACCGGAGTGCTTCAGGTGCGGGCGCATAGGCCACTACCAGAACCTGTGCACCTTCAAGCCCCTGTGCGTGGTGTGCACCAAGGAGGGGCACACGTCGGTGCAGTGCCCGACCCGCGGCAAGCCTCTGCTTCTCCAAACCATGGGACACGCCATCTCCGGCGAAGGCTTCTTCTGCCTCCAGTACCCGAAAGATTCGAGGGAGGAGCCTCAGATCCAGTTGGGGGCCAACGCGGTGGTGCTCTCCATGCCTTCCGGCGCGCTCACGCTCGAGATCCTTCAAGTGGTGCTGCCACATCTGGTTGAGGGTGAGTGGGATTGGCAGATCTCACCAATGGAGGGCGGGGCATTCTCGGTGGTTTTCCCGGATCCGGCGATGCTCAGGCTGGCAACAGGAAGCGGCAAACTTTTCCTCTCTCTCAACAACCTAATGGTGGATATCCGTGATGTGGTTCTCGAAGCTCCCAAAGCATTGGCGATGCCTGAGGTGTGGGTCAAACTGGGCGGCGTTCCACCCAAGCTGCGGTGCTCCGACCTGCTCATGGCGGCTACCACCATGCTCGGCCGCCCCTTGCAGATTGATGAGGAGACTCTCATCCGCCCGGGACCTGTTCGCATGTGTTTCGCATGCCGTAGCCCCCGCAAGTTGCGTGGACTGGTTCAGATCTGGTTCAATGGCGAGGGCTTCAACATCAACATCGAGCCCGAGCTCCCCCCGGAGCAACTCACGGCGCCCGCCTTGCCAGTCCCACCTCCAAAGCACGGCAAGGGTTCGGATGGGGCGGGGCGTGATGACACCAGGGACAAAGATAAGGCGGCTGATGATAGCATGGGGGATGATTCCATTGACACGGCGGCTTGGGAGAAGTTGGGCATCAACGACAAGGGCGGAGCGGTGAACCGGGCGGCGTTGCCTCCGTTGGAGCTGCCTCTGGAGAGGAGGTCCATGGAACTGGCTCTCTCCATCCCAAACCAATATGGCTCAAACCTGGGCTCGGTCACGTCCCCCCCGGTGCGGGCGGTGGCGGAGGCCGATGCGGGCCAACTGGAGGAGCCGCTGGGAGAGGCCAACACCCCTATTGCGGTGTCACTGGACTCGCTGCCTCTTGCCTCGCGCTCCCCGTCCCAAGGCGGCCGCAGCTCCAACAAGCTCAGCGTGACGCAGCAGCTCAAGAAGGTGGCCGTGCGCAAGGTCAGCGCGGAGGCAGGGCGCGCCGGAGACGCCTCTTCAGGCGGTGATGGCGTTGGCGGTGCCCAGCCCGGCCCCGACCATGCTGGAGACGTCCAAGATGGCGTCGTTCCCGAAGGCCAAACGCTCCAAGGCCGTCGTGGAGGGGCAGGTGGCCCCTGTGCGTGCCAGCACGAGGGCCAAGGGTGCCAAAGGGAACATGCCTTCGCTCCAACGCGCCCAACTCCTTCAAGAGCAGAAGAATCCTGAAACCTCAGGTAACCCACTTCCCCGTTTTGCAATCTTGGACGCTTTTTCGGACGATCATCTGGTTGAGGTGCTGACCGGGAGTGGGGTTGCCCCGATGGGAGAGGGCGGGGTTTGCGAGCTCATATTGCTGGTGCGCGCCAAAGAGATGGCACAGGCGGCACTCGCAGCAGCGGCTGCTCAAAACACAGAGCGCTTGGCTGTCGAGGGCGAGACCTCGACGGAGCTAATGCTCCAGCCCGAAGGGGAGACATCAACAGGGGTTGCTGCTCCCCCCTCGCCTTGCTGCGGCAAGGTGAGGCGCGTGACCAAGGCGATCACCTCCAGAGGTGTGCGCCTGCGTAACCGCGTTATCTAGATGCGGGCGTTGTTTTGGAACATCCGTGGCTTCGGCCACTCGGGGAGGCGCACCCAACTCAGAGATTACATCCACAAAGAAGGGATTGATATCGTAGGGCTCCAAGAAACAATTAAATCTGAATTTTGACACCAAGATGTCTTAGCCATAGATCCCCTTGAGTGTTTTTCGTGGCATCACAGTCCGGCAAATGACCATTCGGGTGGCATGTTGCTTGGCTTCTGTTGTGCCACTTATGAGGTGCTGTCCTGGGAGGCCGGCACCTTTTTCATCGCTGCCAATATACGCGTGACAGCCTCGTTTTGCGAACTCGTGGTTATGCAAGTTTACAGTCCAGCAGATCACTCACTCTCGGCTGAGTTTCTGGGAGAACTCGAAGCCAAGGTGTTGGCAGTAGCCGCAACCCAAGTTCCTCTTCTGGTGGGTGGCGATTTCAACCTTATCCGCTCGAATGCGGACAAGAACAATGATAATATCAACTGGCCAAGGGTAGCCATGTTTAATAATGCAATCACGTCGATGTCACTTAGGGAAGTGACAAGGACTGGGGCAAGATATACTTGGACTAACAAGCAACTACCCCCGGTTCGATCCGTTTTAGACCGCGTGTTCATGTCCCCGGAATGGGAAGTGGTGTTTCCACTAAGCTCGCTCCTGGCAGAAACGAGGATCGGCTCGGATCATGCTCCTCTTATCTTATCTTCAGGGGAAGATAAGATTCGTCGTAGCCCACGCTCCTTCTTCGAAACAGCGTGGTTCGAAGTCCCTGACTTTGACACTATCTTTAGGGAAAGATGGCTAAGGTGTGTCCAAGCTACGGGCCAGCAGCGTAGCCCTTTGGAGTTTTGGACCGCGGTCGGGGGACGCCTGCGTGTAAGCCTCAAGGGATGGGGTGCGAACCAGGGGCGGGATGACAAAGTTTTAAGGGCGCGGCTTCTCGCCGAGATTGCAACCCTTGATACACAAGCTGACTCGCGCCCTTTCTCAGAGCAAGAATGGGCGCACCGATACGCATTAGAAGGGCAAGTTGAAGCGTTGCTTTGTTCGGAGGAGGAATATTGGAGGCATAGGGGAGGCCTCAAGTGGACGCTCAAGGGTGACGCGAACACTGGCTATTTTCACGCGTACGCGAATGGTCGCCGCAAAAAATGCCTAATCCTTAGACTGCAGACGGAGCAGGGGCTCCTCCTTCAGCAATCGGAGATCAGCAAACATATCTATGACTTTTACATCAGCTTGATGGGGACAGACGAACCTCAACGTGCGCGGCTGCGAGAGGACGTTTGGCTTCCAGCACAGAAAGTCTTAGAATTCGAGAACGATGAGCTGGGGCTCGCGTTCCTTCCCAAGGAAATAGACGATGCTATCCAAAGCATGAAAACTGACACGGCACCGGGGCCCGACGGGTGGCCGTTGGCGATGTTCAAGCATTTCTGGCCACTATTGCGCGACCCCATCTTCGCGGTGTGCAATGGCTTCATGCGTGGCTTCGTGGATATAGCTAGGCTAAACTACAAAGTGCTATCGTTAATCCCGAAAGTGCCTGGTGCGGATAACATTCGCCAATACAGGCCAATTGCGCTCATTAATGTGCCTTTCAAAATCTGCGCCAAAGGGTGTGCCACTAGGCTTTCTCCGATAGCTCACCGCACCATTAACCAAACCCAATCTGCCTTCATCCGCGGTAGAAACATTTTGGAAGGTCCGCTCGCGCTTCAAGAGACCCTACACGAACTTAGACGCACGCACGAACCGGCGATTTTACTCAAACTAGACTTTGAAAAGGCTTACGACCGTGTCAACTGGGATTTCCTTAGACAAATCCTAACTAGCCGAGGCTTCTCGTCGACATGGGTTCACAGAGTCATGCAGTTGGTCTCGGGGGGCCAAACTGCGGTCTCGGTGAACGGAGAAGTAGGGAACTTCTTCAGAAACAAGCGTGGCTTACGCCAGGGTGATCCTATGTCACCTCTTTTGTTCAATTTCGTGGTTGATGCGCTTGCGGCCTTGCTTCGTAAAGAACCGGAGGCAGGCCACATCAAAGGGGTGTTGGGGCACCTCATCCCAGGGGGGATTTCGCACTTACAGTACGCAGATGACACGCTTCTGTTGTTCCAACCGGACATACATAGCGTGGCCACGATCAAAGCTCTGTTGATCAGTTTTGAACTCATGTCGGGCCTCAAGATCAACTTTCACAAATGTGGAGTGATGCCCATAGGGCTAGGTTCGTCTGAGAGCAAGCGTATCGCGGACCAGCTAAACTGCAAACTAGGCAACCTCCCGTTTACCTACCTGGACCTACCATTGGATGCCAAACGTATCTCGATAGATGGTTGGGCCCCGCTTTGGACAAAGGTCGGTGGGCGGGTGTGTACGTGGAGAGGGAAGTTCCTGTCCTCCGCAGCTAGGCTAATTCTCACGAATGCGAGCCTATCCTCATTGCCGCAATTCGCGATGGGGTTGTTCCTACTGGCAGAAGGCGTTCATGTCAAGATGGACAAACCCAGGTCTCATTTCTTTTGGGAAGGGACGGGACCAAAATGCAAGTACCACATGGTTCGTTGGGATGTGGTGTGTCGTCCCAAAGACCTCGGGGGTTAGGGATCACCAACACTCGGATCCTTAACATTGCTCTTATGTGCAAGTGGATTTGGAAATTGTCGCAGGGGGCGACGGGCCTGTGAGCTGATCTGCTACGCGCTAAATATTTCCCGAGCGGCAATTTCTTCGAAGGCAGGGCGTGGGGCTCACCCTTATGGAATGATCTTTAGGCGGTTCGCCCGGCTTTTGCTCTTGGCGCCAAATTTGCAATTGGTAATGGCCGCTCGGCCCGCTTCTGGCTTGACATGTGGGTGGGTGGGGCGCCCCTTTGGGAACAATTTCAGGACTTATATGTCCTGGCTGTCAATCCGGAGCAGAAGGTTGCTTCGGCACTCGCTTCTAACCCGCCGAAGATCCACTTTCCGTCGCGAGCTAACGGACCCTGAACAAGCCCTCTTAGAAGAGTTGCTTGCCCTCATTCAACCGGTGACACTGTCCCCTTCAGCCGACACGGTCACCTGGACTCTCACCTCGTCCGGCAAGTTCATGGTTAGGTCCCTCTACCGCAGGCTGTGCCAGGGTCAAGGCCCGGCCTTCCCGATGCCGTCGGGCATGTGGTCTGCACGAATGCCGCTTAAGATCAAGGTGTTTTTTTGGCAACTTTTCCGTAATAAACTTCCCACTTCGGCTAATATTGCCAAACGAAACGGCCCGTCTTCCGGCCTTTGCGCCATATGCAACACCATGGAGGATGTGAATCACGTGTTCTTCCGATGCCCTCTCGCGCGTTTTACTTGGAGTGCAGTCCGTGAGGCCACCAACTCCACGTGGGACCCGCAATCGGCTGGGGACCTAGCGGCCATAGTTGCATTGATGAATGGAGGCAACAAGCGCGTGCTCTGGAGCTGCCTAGGTGCCTTGGCTTGGGCGTTGTGGCTCACCAGGAACAAATTAGCAATCAAGGGAATTTTCCCTTCTCACCCTGCTAACATTTTGTACAAATGCAACATCTTTCTGTAGCAGTGGAGTCCGTTGGCGAGGTGTAAGGATGCGGAAAAAATGAAGCAAGCTCAAGATCGTCTTCGCCAAGTCTACCTTTTGGCTAGGGAGCCAACCGCCACTCCTTCGTCCTGAAGTGGTTATTTTGTCTCGCGAGCGAGCCTGCGTGCTCTAAGCTCTTGGCCTTTGGCCTGTAATAGACTCGTTGTGGACCGCATGTGCCTTTTGGCCTACCGCTAAACTCCTGTGCCTCCGCGCACGTCTGTCCTGAGCCTCCGCGCTCGTTCCGTTTCTGTTTCTAGTACTATTAACGCTGCCTATGTTGGGGGCTTTATTAATTTAAAGCCGAACGCTCCTAGCGTCTTCGTTCTAAAAAATAACATGGCCAAAGAAAGTTATCCCTACAAAATCATATAGTCTGGTTGTTGCTCTATCTTCATCACAAAAAGTATTTAATCATGCACAACCTCGATGACAAGCCAAGCAATTGTTTCATACTTTAATGATCTCAAACTTTTTCAACTTTCACGCAATACATGAGCATGAGCCATGGACATAGCACTATATGTGGAATAGAATGGTGGTTGTGGAGAAGACAAAAAAAGAAGATAGTCTCACATCAACTAGGCGTATCAACGGGCTATGGAGATGCCCATTAATAGATATCAATGTGAGTGAGTAGGGATTGCCATGCAACGGATGCACTAGAGCTATAAATATATGAAAGCTCAACAAAAGAAACTAAGTGGGTGTGCATCCAACTTGCTTGCTCATGAAAACCTAGGGCATTTTTGAGGAAGCCCATCATTGGTATATACAAGCCAAGTTCTATAATGAAAAATTCCCACTAGTATATGAGACTCTCTATTATGAAGATCATGGTGCTATTTTGAAGCACAAGTGTGGAAAAAGAGATAGTAGCATTGTCCCTTCTTTTTTTTCTCATTTTATTATTTTTTCTTTTTCTCTCTTTTTGTTTTTTTCTTTGGCCTTTCTTTTTTTGGCCTTTCTCTTTTTTTTCTTTTTTTTCTTTTTGTAAAGTCCGAAGTCTCATCCCGACTTGTGGGGGAATCATAGTCTTCGTCATCCTTTCCTCACTAGGACAATGCTCTAATAATAAAGATCATCACACTTTTATGGATTTACAACTCAAGAATTATAACTCAAAGCTAGAACAAGATATGACTCTATATGAATGCCTCCGGCGGTGTACTGGGATATGCAATGAATCAAGAGCGACATGTATGAAAATTATTTAGGTGGCCTTGCCACAAATACAATGTCAACTACATGATCATGCAAAGAGCAATATGACAAAAGTAATGCGTGTCATATGAACGAAACGGTGGAAAGTTGCATGGCAATATATCTCGGAATGGCTATGGAAATGCCATAATAGGTAGGTACGGTGGCTGTTTTGAGAAAGGTATATGGTGGGTGTATGGTACCGGCGAAAGTTGCACGACACAAGAGAGGCTAGCAATGGTGGAAGGGTGAAAGGGTGCGTATAATCCATGGACTCAACATTAGTCAAAATAACTCATGTACTTGTTGCAAAAATTTAGAATTCATCAAAAACCAAAGCACTACGCATGCTCCTAGGGGGATAGATTGGTAGGAAAAGACCATCGCTCGTCCCCGACCGCCACTCATAAGGAAGACAATAAATAAATAAAATTGTGCTCCAACTTCATCACAAAGCGGTTCACCATACGTGCATGCTACGGGAATCACAACCCTTAACACAAGTATTCTTCAAATTCATAATCACCCAACTAGCATGACTCTAATATCACTACCTCCATATCTCAAAACAATTATCAAGCATCATATTGAACAAAGCATCCAATTCACTTTCTATGATAGTTTTTATTATACCCAACTTGGATGCTCATCATCCTAGGACCAACTTTTTGACAATAGCAAATACCATGCTATTCTAAAAGACTCTCAAAAATATATAAGTGAAGCATGAGAGACTATCACTTTCTTCAAAATTAAGACACCACCGTGCTCTAAAAGATATAAGTGAAGCACTAGAGCAAAAACTATCAAGCTCAAAAGATATAAGTGAAGCACATAGAGTATTCTAGCAAATTCTAATCAAATAGGGTTCTCCCAAAAGGTGTGTACAGCAAGGATGATTGTGGTAAACTAAAAAGAAAAGACTAATATAATACACGACGCTCCAAGCAAAACACATATCATGTGCTGAATAAAAATATAGCTCCAAGTAAAGTTACCAATGAACGAAGACGAAAGAGGGGATGCCTTCTCGGGGCATCCCCAAGCTTAGGCTTTTGGCTATCCTTGAATATATTGGGGTGCCTTGGGCATCCCCAAGCTTAGGCTCTTGCCACTCCTTATTCCATAGTCCATAAAAGCTTTACCCAACACTTGAAAACTTCACAACACAAAACTCAACAGGAAATCATATAAGCTCCGTTAGTGAAAGAAAACAAAACCACCACATAAGGTAAGGTAATGAACTCACTCTTTATTTATTTTGGTGTTAAACCTACTGTATTCCAACTTCTCTATGGTTTATAAACTATTTTACTAGCCATAGATGCATCAAAATAAGCAAACAACACACGAAAAACAGAATCTGTCAAAAACAGAACAGTCTGTAGCAATCTGTAACTAACGCAAACTTCTGGAACTCTAAAAATCCTACCACAATAGGAATTCCTGGAAACTTTGTTTATTGATCAGAAGCAAAAAGAATTAATGCAAAATAACGTTTCTGTGATTTAACAAAACTAAATTCGTGCGCGCAAAGTTTCTGTTTTTCAGCAGAATCAAATCAACTATCATCATAGGTTATCCTATAGGTTCTACTTGGCACAAACACTAATTAAAAGATAAAAACACAGCTAAACAGAAGGTAGATGCATGAATTATTACTAAACATGAACAAAAACAAAAAACATAAAGAAAATTGGGTTGCCTCCCAACTAGCGCTATCGTTTAACGCCCCTAGCTAGGCATAAAAGCGAAGATAGGTCCAACGAGTGCCCTCTTTGGCACTAAATTCATAAGTAGCCCGCATGATAGATTCATAAGGTAATTTGACTTTCTTTCTTGGAAAGTGCTCCATGCCTTTCTTTAATGGAAATTGGAATCTAATATTCCATTCCTTCATATCAATAATCGCGCCAATCGTTCTAAGGAAAGGTCTACCAAGAATAATAGGGCAAGAAAGATTGCAATCTATATCAAGAACGATAAAATCTACGGGCACCAAACTTCTATTTGCAAAAATAATAACATCATTGATCCTTGCCATAGGATTTTTAATGGTGGAATCCAAAAGGTGCAAATTTAAAGAGCAATCATCAAGATCATGGAAACCTAGAATATCACATAAAGTTTTCGGAATCGTGGAAACACTAGCACCCAAATCACACAAAGCAAAATACTCATGATCTTTAATTCTAATCTATATAGTAGGTTCCCACTCATCATTAAGTTTTCTAGGCATAGAAACTTCCAAATTAAGTTTTTCATCATAAGATTGCATCAAGGCATCAACGATATGTTTGGTAAAAGCTTTATTTTGACTATAAGCATGATGAGAATTAACAACAGATTGCAACAAGGAAATACAACCTTCTAAAGAACAATTATCATAATCAAAATCCTTGAAATCCGAGATAGTGGGTTCAATGCTATTTAAAGTTGTGACCTCTCCAATCCCACTTTTACCAAATTTAGCATCAAGATCTAAAAACTCCGAATTCTTGGGATGCCTTCTAGGAAAAGTTGATTCATCATCAGTCCCATAATTATAAAAATTCATATTGCAAAACATAGATCTAATAGGAGACGCATCAATAACTTTAAGATCCTCATCATTATTTTCATGGAAACTTGAAGAACACGCCTTTATAAAGCTATCTTTTTTAGCATGCAATCTAGCGGTTCTTTCCTTGCACTCATCAATGAAATTCTCATTACTTTGAGCGACTCATTGATATCATGCTTAGGAGGAGAAGATCTAAGTTTAAGAGAATCATCATCAAGCGAAAGTCTATCAACATTCCTAGCCAACTCATCAACTTTGAGCAATTTTTCTTCAAGCAAAGCATTGAAATTCTTTTGAGAAATCATAAATTCTTTCACACTATTCTCAAAATCAAAGGGCATCTTATTAAAATTACCATAAGAATTATTGTAGGAATTTCCATAATTATTATAGGAATTACTAGGGAACGGTCTAGCATTAAAGTTTCCTCTATAAGCATTGTTTCCAAAACTATTCCTACCAACAAAATTCACATCCATAGATTCATTATTATTCTCAATCGAAAAAGTCAAAGGCATATCATTGGGATCAAGAGGAGTATTTTTAGTAGCAAACAATTTCATAAGTTCATCCATCTTTCCACTCAAAACATTGATTTCTTCTATAGCATGCACTTTTTTACAAGAAGATCTTTCGGTGTGCCATTGAGAATAATTAGCCATAATGTTATCAAGATGTTTTGTGGCATCTCCTAACGTGATTTCCATAAACGTGCCTCCCACGGCCGAATCTAAGAGATTTCTAGAAGCAAAGTTCAAACCGGCATAAAAATTTTGTATGATCATCCATAAATTCAAACCATGAGTAGGGCAATTGCGAAGCATCAATTTCATTCTTTCCCAAGATTGAGCAACATGCTCATGATCAAGTTGTTTAAAATTCATTATATCGTTCTAAGAGTGATAATCTTAGTGGGAGGAAAATACTTAGAGATAAAAGCATCTTTGCACTTGTTCCAAGAATCAATACTATTTTTAGGCAAAGACGAAAACCAAACTTTAGCACGATCTCTAAGTGAAAACGGAAATAACTTCAATTTGACAATATTGTTATCCGTATATTTCTTCTTTTGCATATCGCACAAATCAACAAAGTTGTTTAGATGAGTAGCGGCATCTTCACTAGGAAGGCCGGCGAATTGATCTTTCATAACAAGATTCAGCAAAGCAGTATTGATTTCACAAGACTCAACATCATTAAGAGGAGCAATCGGAGTACTAAGGAAATCATTATTATTGATATTCGAGAAATCACACAATTTGGTATTATCTTGCGCCATGGCAACAAGTAATCCAACACACAAGCAAACAGAAAAAGGGAAGCGAAAAGAGAGAGAGGAGGAGATTGGGAAAGAGAGGGCGAATAAAACGACAAGGGTGAAGTGGGGGAGAGGAAAACGAGAGGCAAATGGCAAATAATGTAAATGAGAGGGAGATGAGTTTGTGATGGGTACTTGGTATGTCTTGACTTGAGCGAAGACCTCCCCGGCAACGGCGCTAGAAATCCTTCTTGCTACGTCTTGAGCTTGCGTTGGTTTTCCTCGAAGAGGAGAGGGTGATGCAACAATAGTAGTGTAAGTATTTCCCTCAGTTTTTGAGAACCAAGGTATCAATCCAGTAGGAGGCTCCTCAAAAGTCCCATGCACCTACACAAACAAACAAAGAACTCGCAACCAACACAATAAAGGGGTTGTCAATCCCTTCACGGCCACTTGCGAAAGTGAGATCTAATAAAGATAGTAAGATAAGATAAATATATTTTTGGTATTTTATAATATAGATGCAAAAAGTAAAGATGCAAATAAAAGTAGATCGGAAGCAAATATGATAAGAGAAAGACCCGGGGGCCATAGGTTTCACTAGTGGCTTCTCTCAAGATAGCATAAGTATTACGGTGGGTGAACAAATTACTGTCAAGCAATTGATAGAAAAGCGAATAATTATGAGATTATCTAGGCATGATCATGTATATAGGCATCACGTCCGCAACAAGTAGACCGACTCCTGCCTGCATCTACAACTATTACTCCACACACCGACCGACTCCTGCCTGCATCTAGAGTATTAAGTTCATAAGAACAGAGTACCGCATTAAGCAAGATGACATGATGTAGAGGGATAAACTCAAGCAATATGATGTAAACCCCATCTTGTTATCCTCGATGGCAACAATACAATACGTGCCTTGCAACCCTTTCTGTCACTGGGTAAGGACACCACAAGATTGAACCCAAAGCTAAGCACTTCTCCCATGGCAAGAATGATCAATCTAGTAGGCCAAACCAAACTGATAATTCGAAGAGACTTGCAAAGATAACTCAATCATACATAAAAGAATTCAGAGAAGATTCAAATATTATTCATAGATAAACCTGATCATAAACCCACAATTCATCAGATCTCGACAAACACACCACAAAAAGAGTTTACATCGAATAGATCTCCACAAGGGAGGGGGAGAACATTGTATTGAGATACAAAAAGAGAGAAGAAGCCATCTAGCTAATAACTATGGACCCGTAGGTCTGTGCTAAACTACTCACAACTCATCGGAGGGGCAAGGATGTTGACGTAGAAGCCCTCCGTGGTAGATTCCCCCTTCGGCAGAACGCCGGCAAAGGCTCCAAGATGGGATCTCGCGGATACAGAAGGTTATGGTGGTGGAAATTGTGTTTTGTCTGCTCCCTGGATGTTTTCGGGGTACGTAGGCTTATATAGGAGGAAGAAGTACGTCGGTGGACGCCCGAGGGGCCCACGAGACAGGGGCGCACCCTATAGGGGGGTGCGCCATCCTATCTCGTGGGTAGGCCTACTCGTGGGAGCCTCGGCTGCTTCTTGACTTGCACTCCATGTCCTCTGGATCACATTCGTTCCAAAAATCACGCTCCCGAAGGTTTCATTCCGTTTGGACTCTGTTTGATATTCCTTTTCTTTGAAATACTAAAATAGGCAAAAAACAACAATACGGGCTCGGCCTCCGTTTAGTAGGTTAGTCCCAAAAATGATATAAATGTGCAAAACAAAGCCCATAAACATCCAAAAGGGGTAATATAATAGCATGGAACAATCAAAAATTATAGATACGTTGGATACGTATCAAGCCCTGGCAGTAAAAACAAGAGCAAAGAGGAGTTCGAGAACTTACTGGTCAATCGCGGCGTGTTCCGGCGGTCTCCTGCCGAGCTTAAAGCCAGAGAGCCTCTTGTGGGGCACCATTGCTCGCTGGAGGAGGAAGGATAAGGCGGATTTGGAGATTTCGGAAGCAAGAGAGCAAGAGCAAGAAAGGGGATCTGAAGCAAAGCGAACAGGAACAATGAAGGTAAGCCTAACCCAGGCCAGCCTTTTGTCAGTCGGCCAGTTGCCGAGGCAGCGTGGGGAAGAAGAGACGCCCACGTCCAATCAACCGCCATGCGGCGACCAAGGCCGCAGGCTGTTGGGGCCCACAGCGCTCCACACTTGTCATTTGGCTTCGCTGCTAAGCCAAGTCCGAGCGCGCCTTGGGCCGGGGGCTACTGTCGGCGCTCTGGGAACGGGGGTCCCCAGACTTGCCTGTCTGTGGCCTGCGGCGTGGCTCAAGTAGTGGCCCAGTACGGTCCGTCTACATCAACCCAAGCTCAAGACCCTCACGAGGGGCCAAGCCTCGCGGGGCGAATGACGCAAGGCCTCCCCAGGGGTGGCCTCGCCAGGCAGGCTCGCGAGGAGGCAGAGAGATCAAGGCAGGGGTACCTCGCGAGGTGCTCATGACACAAGCCATGACGATCGAGACCAGGAGGGCGCCAGGTGGGTGCCATACGGTGCAGTGTCCTCGTTTCCTCTTTGGTGCAAAGGAGGCAAGCGCAAGCGCGGAGTGCCGAGGCGTCAAGTAAAGGTTTCCATATTGGTGCAACAAGACCAAGACCAGCAGAGCGGCAGGACGTGGAGCCCAAGATGGCATCATCGCCAGTGCCTTTGGCAGTCGAAGACCAACTTTAGTCAGGATAACTTCTACTAGCTATCCCCCTTCAAAATGGCCATTGTTGGCTCCCTTCCCGCTCAATATTTGGGAAGAGGACCAGGGCCCCTATAAATAGAGATACCCACCACAGTAGGAGGATAGAGATCTCACCTAGAGCCAACAGAGACCGAATCCACCCAAGTAGAACACCGCGCCAGCTCAAGAACACCTCTCGCAAGGCTGTTCTTCCTCTGTACTGTTGATCATCAGCCCCAGAGGCAATCCACCACACCACACACTGGATTAGGGTATTACACCACAGCGGTGGCCCGAACCAGTATAAACCTTGTGTCCCTTGTGTTGTTCATTGTGTAGCTTAGGTTCGCGGCGAGGTGTTGGGACGTGGATCGGTAGGGAGTAGATCTTCGTGCGCACCCCAGAGTTCGAACCTTAAGGGTTTTGCCGGAACCCGATATCCGACATTTGGCGCGCCAGGTAGGGGTGCGCTGAAATCTTCCTTCCGCTATTCTGCATTCCATCATTTCGTCGCATCCATGGCGGACGCTCGCCGAGCTCGCTCCGAGCGTCGGGCTGCCCTCGCCACCCGCGTCGCCCAGACGGCTCCTGTCGGTGGGCCTCCTCGTCGTTCCCTGTCGCCTGCCGCCAACGCCGCCACTGGCCCGGTGGGGAACGAGCAACAAGCATCATTGCTGCATCCCTCGGTGCGGCGGGAAGGCCTCACCGCCACTCCATCGCTAACTCCAGCCGGTTCATCATCTCACGCTCGTCGCGCTCCCACCGACGCGCAGGACGTGTTGCTCCTGGCATGTGAGCTCCTACACTACCGCCCCGTTGATGAGCTCTACGAGGAGTGGTTCGCTCGCATCACCGAGCTCGTCAGTGCCGCAGGGGGCTCTCCTGCGTTATCCCTCTCGCTACCTCACCCTCCGTCCTGTGTGGGCGATGTAGCTTAGGAGGTGACTCCGCCACGTCCTCCCCAAGAAGGCGCCCTGGCCCCAAGGCGCGCGGCCCCTGGACGAGACCCGCTGCGTCCAGCGCCCGCGCGAAAAGAAAGGAGCTGCCAAGAAATCCCTCGGCCTCAAGAAGGCCCTCGCGTGCTCCCCGCTCCAGCACATCAAGACCGCATCCCTGCACCAGCACGTCAAGACCACGTGCTGCCCCTGGCGGCAGCGCGCGGCAATCTCCAAGAGCAGGCCCCGCGTCTGCAAAGGGCTACGGTGGCCACTACAGGCTGCCGCGCCTTCAGCACCGAGCTGCGCAGTGTCGCCTGGCCGGGCAAGTTCAAGCCGGATCTGCCTCCTCGCTACGACGACACTACTGAGCCCACGGAGTTCCTGCAGATCTACGAGCTGGGCATCAAGGCAGCAAATGGAGACGAAAAGGTCATAACGAATTGGTTTCCCATGGCGCTCAAGGATGGTGTCCGCACCTGGCTCCTGAACCTGCCTCCCGGCTCGATCTCCTCTTGGGACGAGATGCGCAGCCGCTTCATCGCCAACTTCCAGGGCACTCACGACCGTCCTCCAGTCGTGGGTGACCTGCGCCGCATCAAGCAGCAACCTGGAGAGACCCTGCAGAAGTACATCCAGTGCTTCAACAACGCACGCCTCAAGATTCCCAAGGTGATTGAGGAGGCCACAATCTCAGTGTTCTGTGACGGCGTCCGCGATGTCAAGATGAAGGAGGAGCTCGCCATCCACGAGGACCTGTGCACATCCCTGGAGCTGTTCAACCTGGCGACCAAGTGCGCAAGGGCCGAGGTGGGGCGCCTCTCCCTCCTCGAGCTTCCAGATGCTGACCCAGAAGAGAAGAAAGCCAAGGCCAAGGACGTGAAGAGCAAAGGAGCAGCCGTGCTCGCAGCAGAACCAGACACGAAGCACGGCAGGGACCAGCCGGAGTCGTTCAAGGGTAGTCGATTCTGCGCCTACCACAACCTCTACACCCACAACACCAATGAATGCCAGAAGCTCAAAGCCGTTCAGGAAGGACGCATCGATCGACTCCCCGCGCGCAATGACCGAGGCTACGGCCGAGGAGGAGGAAGAGGTGGAGGATGATGGGACTACCGAGGCCCTCGCCAGGAGTGGTGTGACCGACCTCCCGAGGATCGCTGGCAGGACCAGCCTCGCGAGGGGGCTTGGAGGGATCAGCCTCTCGAGGATCGCCCGCAGGGCAACGCAGGCCTTCCTCCTCTGCCACCACCACCAAGAAGGAATGACGACCATCACCAGGACGAGGGGGCTGGGGGATTCCAGGAGCCACGTGCTATCGCTTTGCATCTTGGGCGGTGCCCAGGCCCCAGCCTCTCATCGCATCTTCAAGCAGTTTGCTCGCAAGGTGAATGCAGCCCTCCCCAAGATCGAGGCCACGCGCACTCTTAGGTGGTCCACATGCGCCATCACGTTCAGCTCAGCGGATCAGCTCAAGTGTGCGGCTACAGCTGGCGTCCTCCCAATGCTTTGTTCCCCAGTCATCAGCAATGTGCAAGTTACTGCTACGTCTTGAGCGTGCATTGGTTTTCCTCGAAGAGGAGAAGGTGATGCAGCAAGTGTAGCGTAAGTATTTCCCTCAGTTTTTAGAACCAAGGTATCAATCCAGTAGGAGGCTCCTCAAAAGTCCCACGCACCTACACAAACAAACTGAGAACTCGCAACCAACGCAATAAAGGGGTTGTCAATCCCTTCATGGCCACTTGCGAAAGTGAGGTCTAATAAAGATAGTATGATAAGATAAATATATTTTTGGTATTTTGTAATATAGATGCAAAAAGTAAAGATGCAAATAAAAGTAGATTGAAAGCAAATATGATAAGAGATAGACCCGGGGGCCATAGGTTTCACTAGAGGCTTCTCTCAAGATAGCATAAGTATTACGGTGGGTGAACAAATTACTGTCGAGCAATTGATAGAAAAGCGCATAGTTTTGAGATTATCTAGGCATGATCATGTATATAGGCATCACGTCCATAACAAGTAGACCGACTCCTTCCTGCATCTACTACTATTACTCCACACATCGACCGACTCCTTCCTGCATCTAGAGTATTAAGTTCGTAAGAACAGAGCAACGCATTAAGCAAGATGACATGATGTAGAGGGATAAACTCATGCAATATGATATAAACCCCATCTTGTTATCCTCGATGGCAACAATACAATATGTGCCTTGTAACCCTTTCTGTCACTGGGTAAGGACACCGCAAGATTGAACCCAAAGCTAAGCACTTCTCCCATGGCAAGAAAGACCAATCTAGTAGGCCAAACCAAACTGATAATTCGAAGAGACTTGCAAAGATAACTCAATCATACATAAAAGAATTCAGAGAAGATTCAAATATTATTCATAGATAAACTTGATTATAAACCCACAATTCATCGGATCTCGACAAACACACCGCAAAAAGAGTATACATCAAATAGATCTCCACAAGAGAGGGGGAGAACATTGTATTGAGATCCAAAAAGAGAAAAGAAGCCATCTAGCTAATAACTATGGACCCGTAGGTCTGTGGTAAACTACTCACAACTCATCAGAGGGGCAAGGATGTTGATGTAGAAGCCCTCCATGGTCGATTCCCCCTCCGGCAGAGTGCCGGCGAAGGCTCCAAGATAGGATCTCGCGGATACAGAAGGTTACGATGGTGGAAATTGTGTTTCGTGGTGCTCCTGGATGTTTCGGGATACGTAGGTATTGTTGGGAACATAGTAATTTCAAAAAATTTCCTACGCACATGCAAGATCATGGTGATGCATAGCAACGAGAGGGGAGAGTATTGTCCACGTACCCTCGTAGACCGTAAGCGGAAGCGTTATGACAACGCGGTTGATGTAGTCGTACGTCTTCACGATCCGACCGATCCAAGTACCGAATGTACGACACCTCCGAGTTCAGCACACGTCCAGCTCGATGACGTTCCCCGGGCTCCGATCCAGCAAAGCGTCGGGGATGAGTTCCGTCAGCACGACGGCATGGTGACGATGATGATGTTCTACCGGTGCAGGGCTTCGCCTAAACTCCGCGACGATATGACCGAGGTGGAATATGGTGTAGGGGGGCACCGCACACGGCTAAGGAACGATCCGTAGATCAACTTGTTGTTTTTATGGGGTGCCCCCCGCCCCCGTATATAAAGGAGCAAGGGGGGAGGCCGGCCGGCCCTTGGGGCGCGCCAAGGAGGGGGGAGTCCTCTCCTAGTGGGAGTAGGACTCCCCTTTCCTAGTCCAACTAGGAAGGAGGAAGGGGGAAGGAAAGAGGGGGTGAGGGAGAGGGAAAGACGGGCCGCGCCCCCCTCCCCTAGTCCAATTCGGACTCCCCTTGGGAGGGGGCGCGCCACCTCCTGGGCTGCTGCCCTCTCTCTCCCCTCAGGCCCACTAAGGCCCAATACTTCCACGGGGGGTTCCGGTAACCCCTCTGACACTCCGGTTTTCTCCGAAATCACCCGGAACACTTCCGGTGTCCGAATATAGTCGTCAATATATCAATCTTTATGTCTCGACCATTTCGAGACTCCTCGTCATGTCCGTGATCACATCCGGGACTCCGAACAAACTTCGGTTCATCAAAACTTATAAACTCATAATAAAACTGTCATCGAAACGTAGCGTGCGGACCCTATGGGTTCGAGAACTCTGTAGACATGACCTAGAACCATTCTCGGTCAATAACCAATAGCGGGACCTGGATGCCCATATTGGTTCCTACATATTCTACGAAGATCTTTATCGGTCAAAGTGCATAACAAGATACGTTGTTCCCTTTGTCATCGGTATGTTACTTGCCCGAGATTCGATCGTCGGTATCCAATACCTAGTTCAATATCGTTACCGGCAAGTCTCTTTACTCGTTCCATAATACATCATCTCGCAACTAACTCATTAGTTGCAATGCTTGCAAGGCTTAAGTGATGTGCATTACCGAGAGGGCCCAGAGATACCTCTCCGACATTCAGAGTGACAAAACCTAATCTCAAAATATGCCAACTCAACATGTACCTTCGGAGACACCTGTAGTACTCCTTTATAATCGCCCAGTTACGTTGTGACGTTTGGTATTACCCAAAGTGTTCCTCCGGTAAACGGGAGTTGCATAATCTCATAGTTACAGGAACATGTATAAGTCATGAAGAAAGCAATAGCAACATACTAAACGATCAAGTGCTAGGCTAACGGAATGGGTCAAGTCAATCACATCATTCTCCTAATGATGTGATCCCGTTAATCAAATGACAACTCTTTTTTCCATGGTTAGGAAACATAACCATCTTTGATAAACGAGCTAGTCAAGTAGAGGCATACTAGTGACACTATGTTTGTCTATGTATTCACACATGTATTATGTTTCCGGTTAATACAATTCTAGCATGAATAATAAACATTTATCATGATATAAGGAAATAAATAATAACTTTATTATTGCCTCTAGGGCATATTTCCTTCAGTCTCCCACTTGCACTAGAGTCAATAATCTAGTTCACATCGCCATGTGATTTAACACCAATATTCACATCTGTATGTGATTAATACCCGTAGTTCACATCATCATGTGATCAACACCCAAAGGGTTTGTTCACATCGCTATGTCATTAACACCCAAAGAGTACTAAGGTATGATCATGTTTTGCTTGTGAGAGAAGTTTAGTCAACGAGTCTGTCATATTCAGAGCCGTATGTATTTTGCAAATGTTCTATGTCCACGATCCTCTGCACGGAGCTACTCTAGCTAATTGCTCCCACTTTCAATATGTATCCAGATTTAGACTTAGAGTCATCTGGATTGGTGTAAAAGCTTGCGTCGTTGTAACTTTTTACGACGGGCTCTTTTATCACCTCCATAATCGAGAAACATCTCCTTAGTCCTCACTAAGGATATTCTTGACCGCTGTCCAGTGATCTACTCTTAGATTAAAATTGTATTCCTTTGTCAAACCAGGGCAGAGTATACAATAGGTCTGGTCCATAGCATGGCATACTTTTATAAAACCTATGCCTGAGGCATAGGGAATGACTTTCATTCTCTTTTCTATTTTCTGCCATGGTCGGGATTTGAGTCTTACTCAATTTGACACCTTTGCAACACAGGCAAGAACCTTTTCTTTGACTGTTCCATTTTGAACTACTTCAAAATCTTGACAAGGTATGTACTTATTGAAAAACTTATCAAGCGTCTTGATCTATCTCAATAGATCTTGATGCTCAATATGTAAGTAGCTTTGCAGAATAATTCTACATTATTTCCGATCAACAATATGTCATTCACATACACTTATCAGAAATGCTGTAGTGCTCCCACTCATTTTCTTGTAAATACAGGCTTCACCGTAAGTCTGTACAAAACTATATGCTTTGATCAACTTATCAAAGCGTATATTCCAACTCCGAGATGCTTGCACCAGTCCATAGATGGATCGTTGGAGCTTGCACATTTTGTTAGCACCTTTAGGATTGACAAAACCTTCTGGTTGTATCATATACAACTCTACTTTAATAAACCCATTAAGGAATGCAGTTTTGTCTATCCATTTGCCAGATTTCATAAAATGCGGCAATTGCTAACATGATTCAGACAGACTTAAGCATAGATACGAGTGAGAAACTCTCATCATAGTCAACACTTTGACCTTGTTGAAAATCTTTTGCGAAAATTCTAGCTTTGTAGATAGTAACACTACTATCAATGTCCGTCTTCCTCTTGAAGATCCATTTATTTTCTATGGTTTGCCGATCATCGGGAAAGTCCACCAAAGTCCACACTTTGTTCTCATACATGGATCCTATCTCAGATTTCATGGCCTCCGGCCATTTTGCGGAATCTGGGCTCATCATCGCTTCCTCATAGTTCGTAGGTTTATGATGGTCTAGTAACATGACTTTCAGAACAGGATTACCGTACCACTCTGGTGCGGACCGTACTCTGGAAGACCTACGAAGTTCTGTAGTAACTTGATCTGAAGTTTCATGATCATCATCATTAGCTTCCTCACTAATTGGTGTAGGAATCACTGGAACTGATTTCAGTGATGAACTATTTTCCAATTCGGGAGAAGGTACAAATTACCTCATCATGTTCTACTTTCCTCCCACTCACTTCTTTCGAGAGAAACTCCTTCTCTAGAAAGGATCCATTCTTAGCAACGAATATTTTGCCTTTGGATCTGTGATAGAAGGAGTACCCAACAGTTTCCTTTGGGTATTCTATGAAGACGCACTTCTCCGATTTGGGTTTGAGCTTATCAGGTTGAAAACCTTTTTCATATAAGCATCACAACTCAAAACTTTAAGAAATGACAGCTTAGGTTTACTGCTAAACCATAGTTCATACGGTGTCGTCTCAACAGATTTAGATGGTGCGCTTTTAACGTGAATGCAGCTGTCTTAATGCATAACCCCAAAACAATAGTGGTAAATCAGCAAGAGACATCATAGATCGCACCATATCCAATAAAGTACGATTACGACGTTCGGACACACCATTACATTGTGGTGTTCCAGGTGGCGTGATCTGTGAAACTATTCCACATTGTTTTATATGAAGGCCAAAACTCATAACTCAAATATTCTCCTCCACGATCAGATCATAGAAACTTTATTTTCTTGTTACGATGATTCTCCACTTTACTCTGAAATTCTTTGAACTTTTCAACTATTTCAGACTTATGTTTCATTAAGTAGATATACGCATATCTGCTCAAATCATCTGTGAAGGTTAGAAAATAACGATACTTGCCACGAGTCTTCATACTCATTGGTCTGCATACATCAGTATGTATTATTTCCAACAAGTTAGTAGCTCGTTCCATTGTTTCGAAAAACAGAGTTTTAGTCATCTTGCCCAAAAGGCACGGTTCGCAAGCATCAAATGATTCATAACCAAGGGATTCGGAAAATCCATCTTTATGGAGTTTTTCATGCGCTTTACACCGATATGACCCAAACGGCAGTGCCACAAATAAGTTGCACTATCATTATTAACTTTGCATCTTTTGGCATCAATATTATGAATATGTGTATCACTACGATCGAGATCCAACAAACTATGTTCATTGGGTGTATGACCATTGAAGGTTTTATTCATGTAAACAGAACAACAATTATTCTCTGATTTTAAATGAATAACCGTATTGCAATAAACATGATCAAATCGTATTCATGCTCAACGCAAACACCAAATAACATTTATTTAGGTTTAACACTAATCCCGAAAGTATAGGGGTGTGTGCGATGATGATCATATCAATCTTGGAACTACTTCCAACACTCATCGTCACTTCCCCTTCAACTAGTCTTTGTTTATTCTGTAACTCATGTTTCGAGTTACTAATCTTAGCAACCGAACAAGTATCAAATACTCAGGGGCTACTATAAACACTAGCAAGGCACACATTAACAACCTGTATATCAAATATACCCTTGTTCACTTTGCCATCCTTCTTATCTACCAAATATTTGGAGTAGTTCCACTTCCAGTGACCATTTCCTTTGCAATAGAAGCACTCAGTTTCAGGCTTAGGTCCACCTTTGGGCTTCTTCACGGGAGTGACAACTTGTTTGCCATTCTATTTGAAGTTTCCCTTTCTTTCCTTTTGCCCTTTTCTTGAAACTAGTGATCTTGTCAATCATCAACACTTGATGCTCTTTCTTGATTTCTACCTTCGTCGATTTCAACATCACGAAGAGCTTGGGAATCACTTTCGTCATCCCTTGCATATTATAGTTCATCACGAAGTTCTACTAACTTGGTGATGGTGACTAGAGAATTCTGTCAATCACTATTTTATCTGGAAGATTAACTCCCACTTGATTCAAGCGATTGTAGTACCCAGACAATCTGAGCACATGCTCACTAGTTGAGCGATTCTCCTCCATCTTTTAGCTATAGAACTTGTTGGAGACTTTATATCTCTCAACTCGGGTATTTGCTTGAAATATTAACTTCAATTCCTGGAACATCTCATATGGTCCATGACGTTCAAAACGTCTTTGAAGTCCCGATTCTAAGCCATAAAGCATGGTGCACAAAACTATCAAGTAGTCATCATATTGAGCTAGGCAAACGTTCATAACGTCTGCATATGCTCCTGCAATAGGTTTATCACCTAGCGGTGCATCAAGGACATAATTCTTCTGCGTAGCAATGAGGATAAACCTCAGATCACGGATCCAATCCGCATCATTGCTACTAACATCTTTCAACACAATTTTCTCTAGGAACATATCAAAATAAACATATGAAAGCAGCAACGCAAGCTATTGATCTACAACATAATTTGCAAAATACTACCAGGACTAAGTTCATGATATATTAAAGTTCAATTAATCATATTACTTAAGAACTCCCGCTTAACAGACATCTCTCTAGTCATCTAAGTAATCACGTGATCCAAATCAACTAAACCATGTCCGATCATCACGTGAGATGGAGTAGTTTTCAATGGTGAACATCACTATGTTGATCATATATACTATATGATTCACGCTCGACCTTTAGGTCTCCGTGTTCCGAGGCCATATCTGCATATGCTAGGCTCGTCAAGTTTAACCTGAGTATTCCGCGTGTGCAAAACTGGCTTGCACCCGTTGTAGATGGACGTAGAGCTTATCACACCCGATCATCACGTGGTGTCTGGGCACGACGAACTTTGGCAACGGTGCATACTCAGGGAGAACACTTCTTGATAATTTTAGTGAGAGATCATCTTAAAATGCTACCGTCAATCAAAGCAAGATAACATGCATAAAGGATAAACACCACACGCAATCAATATAAGTGATATGATATGGCCATCATCATCTTGTGCTTGTGATCTCCATCTCCGAAGCACCGTCGTGATCACCATCGTCATCGGCGCGACACCTTGATCTCCATCGTAGCATCGTTGTCGTTACGCCATCTATTGCTTCTACGACTATCGCTACCGCTTACTGATAAAGTAAAGCAATTACAGGGCGTTTGCATTTCATACAATAAAGCGATAACCATATGGCTCCTGCCAGTTGCCGATAACTTCGGTTACAAAACATGATCATCTCATACAATAAAATATAGCATCACGTCTTGACCATATCACATCACAACATGCCCTGCAAAAACAAGTTAGACGTCCTCTACTTTGTTGTTGCAAGTTTTACGTGGCTGCTACGGGCTGAGCAAGAACCGTTCTTACCTATGCATCAAAAACCACAACGATAGTTCGTCAAGTTGGTGCTGTTTTAACCTTTGCAAGGACTGGGCGTAGCCACACTCGATCCAGCTAAAGTGAGAGAGACAGACACCCACCAGCCACCTTTAAGCACGAGTGCTCGTAACGGTGAAACCAGTCTCACGTAAGCGTACGCGTAATGTCGGTCCGGGCCGCTTCTTCTCACAATACCGCCGAACCAAAGTATGACATGCTGGTAAGCAGTATGACTTGTATCGCCCACAACTCACTTGTGTTCTACTCGTGCATATAACATCAACGCATAAAACCTCGCTCGGATGCCACTGTTGGGGAACGTAGTAATTTCAAAAAAATTCCTACATAGACGCAAGATCATGGTGATGCATAGCAACGAGAGGGGAGAGTATTGTCCGTGTACCCTCGTAGACCATAAGCGGAAGCGTTATGACAACGCGGTTGATGTAGTCGTACGTCTTCACGATCCGACCGATCCAAGTACCGAACGTACGGCACCTCCGAGTTCAGCACACGTTCAGCTCGATGACGTTCCCCGGGCTCCGATCCAGCAAAGCATCGGGGATGAGTTTCGGTAGCACGACGGCGTGGTGACGATGATGATGGTCTACCGGCGCAGGGCTTCGCCTAAACTCCGCGACGATATGATCGAGGTGGAATATGGTGTAGGGGGGCACCGCACACGGCTAAGGAATGATTCGTAGATCAACTTGTTGTTTTTATGGGGTGCCGGCCGGGGGAGGCAAGGGGGAGGCCGGCCGGCCCTTGGGGCGCGCCAAGGAGGGGGGAGTACTCCTCGTAGTGGGAGTAGGACTCCCCTTTCCTAGTCCAACTAGGAAGGAGGAAGGGGGAAGGAAGGAGGGGGAGAGGGAGAGGGAAAGAGGGGCCGCGCCCCCTCCCCTAGTCCAATTCAGACTCCCCTTGGGAGGGGGCGCGCCACCTCCTGGGCTGCTGCCCTCTCTCTCCCCTCAGGCCCACTAAGGCCCAATACTTCCCCGGGGGGTTCCGGTAACCCCTCCGGCACTCCGGTTTTCTTCGAAATCACCCGGAACACTTCCGGTGTCCGAATATAGTCGTCCAATATATCAATCTTTATGTCTCGACCATTTCGAGACTCCTCGTCATGTCCATGATCACATCCGGGACTCCGAACAAACTTCGGTTCATCAAAACTTATAAACACATAATAAAACTGTCATCGAAACGTTAAGCGTGTGGACCCTACGGGTTTGAGAACTATGTAGACATGACCTAGAACCATTCTCGGTCAATAACCAATAGCGGGACCTGGATGCCCATATTGGTTCCTACATATTCTACGAAGATCTTTATCGGTCAAACCGCGTAACAACATACGTTGTTCCCTTTGTCATCGGTATGTTACTTGCCCGAGATTCGATCGTCGGTATCCAATACCTAGTTCAATCTCGTTACCGGCAAGTCTCTTTACTCGTTCCGTAATACATCATCTCGCAACTAACTCATTAGTTGCAATGCTTGCAAGGCTTAAGTGATGTGCATTACCGAGAGGGCCCAGAGATACCTCTCCGACATTCGGAGTGACAAAACCTAATCTCGAAATACGCCAACTCAACATGTACCTTCGGAGACACCTGTAGTACTCCTTTATAATCGCCCAGTTACGTTCTGACGTTTGGTAGTACCCAAAGTGTTCCTCCGGTAAACGGGAGTTGCATAATCTCATAGTTACAGGAACATGTATAAGTCATGAAGAAAGCAATAGCAACATACTAAACGATCAAGTGCTAGGCTAATGGAATGGGTCAAGTCAATCACATCATTCTCCTCATGATGTGATACCGTTAATCAAATGACAACTCTTTTGTCCATGGTTAGGAAACATAACCATCTTTGATAAACGAGCTAGTCAAGTAGAGGCATACTAGTGAAACTATGTTTGTCTATGTATTCACACATGTATTATGTTTCCGGTTAATACAATTCTAGCATGAATAATAAACATTTATCATGATATAAGGAAATAAATAATAACTTTATTATTGCCTCCAGGGCATATTTCCTTCAGGTATATATAGGAGGAAGAAGTACATCGGTGGACGCCCGAGGGGCCCAAGAGACAGGGGGGCGCGCCCTACAGGGGGGGCGGACTCCTATCTCGTGGCTTCTTCGGAAGCTTCTTGACTTGCACTCCAAGCTCTCCGGATCATGTTCGTTCCAAAAATCACGCTCCCGAAGGTTTCATTCCGTTTGGACTCCGTTTTATATTCCTTTTCTTTGAAATACTGAAATAGTCAAAAAAACAGCAATATGGGATGGGCCTCCGGTTAGTAGGTTAGTCCCAAAAATGATATAAATGTGTAAAATAAAGCCCATAGACATCCAAAATTATAGATACGTTGGAGACGTATCAAGCATCCCCAAGCTTCATTCCTGCTCGTCCTCGAGTAGGTAAATGATAAAAAAAAGAAATTTTTGATGTGGAATGCTACCTAGCATAATTCTCAATGTAATTTTCTTTATTGTGGCATGAATGTTCAGATCCAAATGATTTAAAATAAAAGTTCATATTGACATAAGAAATAGTAATACTTCAAGCATACTAATCAAAGTAATCATGTCTTCTCAAAATAACATGGCTAAAGAAAGTTATCCCTACAAAATCATAGTCTGGCTGTTGCTCTATCTTCATCACACAAAGTATTTAACATGCACAACCCCGATGACAAGCCAAGCAATTGTTTCATACTTTAATAATCTCAAACTTTTTCAACTTTCACGTAATACATGAGCGTGAGCCATAGACATAGCACTATATGTGGAATAGAATGGTGGTTGGAGAAGACAAAAAAGGAGAAGATAGTCTCACATCAACTAGGTGTATCAACGGGCTATGGAGATGCCCATTAATAGATATCAATGTGAGTGAGTAGGGATTGCCATGCAACGGATGCACTAGAGCTATAAATATATGAAAGCTCAACAAAAGAAACTAAATGGGGTGCATCCAACTTGCTTGCTCACAAAGACCTAGGGCACTTTTGAGGAAGCCCATCATTGGAATATACAAGCCAAGTCCTATAATTAAAAATTCCCACTAGTATATGAAAGTGACAACATATGAGACTCTCTACCATGAAGATCATGGTGCTATTTTTGAAGCACAAGTGCGGAAAAAGAGATAGTAGCATTGTCCCTTCTCTATTTTTCTCTCATTTTATTTTTTTTATTTTTTCTGTTTTTTTTCTTTTTTCTTTGGCCTTCTCTCTCTTTTTTTTCTTTTTGGCCTTTCTCTTTTTTTTTTCTTTTTGTAAATTCTGAAGTCTCATCCCGACTTGTGGGGGAATCATAGTCTTCATCATCCTTTCCTCACTAGGACAATGCTCTAATAATGAAGATCATCACACATTTATGGATTTACAAATCAAAGCTAGAACAAGATATGACTCTATGTGAATGCCTCCGGCGGTGTACCGGGGTATGCAATGAATCAAGAGCGACATGTATGAAATTATGAAAGTGGCCTTGCCACAAATACGATGTCAACTACATGATCATGCAAAAAGCAATATGACAAAAGTAATGCGTGTCATATGAACGGAACGGTGGAAAGTTGCATGGCAATATATCTCGGAATGGCTATGGAAATGCCATAATAGGTAGGTATGGTGGCTGTTTTGAGGAAGGTATATGGTGGGTGTATGGCACCGGCAAAAGTTGCACAACACAAGAGAGGCTAGCAATGGTGGAAGGGTGAAAGGGTGCGTATAATCCATGGACTCAACATTAGTCAAAAGAACTCATGTACTTGTTGCAAAAATTTAGAATTCATCAAAAACCAAAGCACTACGCGCATGCTCCTAGGGGGGTAGATTGGTAGGAAAAGACCATCGCTCGTCCCCGACCGCCACTCATAAGGAAGACAATAAATAAATAAAATTGTGCTCCAACTTCATCACAAAGGGGTTCACCATACGTGCATGCTACGGGAATCACAAGCTTCAACACAAGCATTCTTTAAATTCATAATCACCCAACTAGCATGACTCTAATATC